>OX579641.1:9818262-10420993 GCA_951230915.1 Antitrichia curtipendula
TTACTTAAAATGATTGCTCTACTGATTTTTAATTTTTAATTTATATGATAAATAATTGAATTGAGAGTCTAGGAAAAAAATTCAAAAAATGCACACTTGGTTTTTATGCATTAAAAAATTGTTAAGTAGAAGTGGATTCAAGACTAAAGGAAAATCTAAATTGTTAATAGCACTAAGATGGAATTGAAATACACTAATCTCAACGGTGAGATTGTTCTAGAAAGAGATTTTAACTTTGTATAACTTGTATTATTTTTAAGTTGTGAAAATTGAGGTCAGAAATAAATCCTACATGTTATTTTTTCAAGAAGATGCTCTGATTGCCCGAAAAACAAGATTGTTCATAACTTTCACATAACAAATCTAAATGGAAGAAATCAAAGCTTCCCATGTACATAAAAATATAATCTATACCAAAAAAAAGAAGTTAAATTTACTTTAAGTTTTTTTGAAGGTTGTTTTCTACCCGCCAAACTTTAAAAAGGGCTTTTTGTGCCATAACTTTTGCTCCCGGGCTCCGATTGAAATAAAATCAGATTTTTGGAAAGCTAATGTGTTTTTCTATTGTTCCAAAAAACTTCATAAAATCACAACAAATATTGAGACCATAGGAGCCTGCCCAAAATCCATTCTGTCCTCCAAGGGAACAATGGGACTTTAGGAGTTAAATCACTTTTGCAGTTTTTAACACCCTCGTGATCAAACATTATAATCTTTCAATCTATTGTTGTATTTTCTTTCCCCGGGATCTCTAACATGTCTAGTTTGAATTTGTAAGATTGCAATTCAAATAAAATTGATAAAATTTAATAATGTGTTCAATTTAGAGCAAATTCCAAGAAGCTCAAAGAAGGGCTTGGGCATTTAGGGATTAAATGTTAACCCCTAAATGCCCAAGGCTTGTTTTGAGCATCTTGAAATTTGCTCTAAATTGAACAAAATGCCAACATTTTGATAAGTTGAATCCAATTTTTTTTTTAATTGTAACTGTACAAATTCAAACTAGACATGTTAGAGATCTCATACGAAAAGAAAATACAACAACATCACATATGGAGTAAAAGATTATAATGTTTGACCATGAGGGTGTTAAAACTGCAAAAGTGATGTGAAGTCTTTCAATCCTCTTTTCATAAGTCAAATCTAAAAAGTTGGTGACCAAAAATATATATGAGGTTAAAGGGCCTAACATGTATAACCCCATTCAATCTATGGCTTCTTAAAATCTCTTTTACAATTTTTTTGAATGAATTTTGAATGTGATTTTTTCTCCAAGATCTAGTGTAGATCTCTCAACACTACGATAAGTCAAGATTGCAATGGGTACCCTTGCACAAAATCTTGAATCAAAAAATCACTATAAATTATTTTCAAGATCAGATTTTTGATGCTAAAACTAGACTTCAAGAAGAACTTTTCAAAAATATAAAATACTAAAAATAGCAACTTAATTAGGTTTTATTTAACTTCAAAGTTTTGCATACACCAGATTTGGGTGCCGTAGGCATTTAGGGGTTAAAGGCCTCCTCAAATTGGCTTGCAGAGTTTTCTCTATTTCTTTGCAATTTGTAACCCCAAAGAAAAAGAAAAAGAAAAAACTCTTCGAAAAAACTAGGGCTGGCTGAGAATGAAATAATGTTCAGCTCTGTGGCCGTTTTGTCATGTGCAACACGTGGCCAGTCTTTTTTTCATTTTCCTGGGACTCCAATGAAAGATTTCATTGTCATGTTTAGTAATTTAGTTCTTGGCTTTCGGTTACCCAAATGCGAAGTACAGTCCCTTTCCCATGATCTCGAGTCATTGAAGACATGTGGTATAAATAAGCTTACTAACAAAACCCAAAAAAGATTGAGAGTTTTGCAAAATTAGGATGTCTTGTTGGATTAGAAGAATCTCCAAAGTACAAGAATCTTGGTGTGTCTTTTGTTTATTTTCAAACCAAAATTCCATGGTGAGTGGGAAACCCAACTTTGTGTTGTGGGATCTCCCTATTTTTTTTTTCCTTACTAGAATTTTTTGAAAATGTCGTGCCACCTCCCCTTGAATTGATCAATAAGCAGCCGTGAAATGAATTTCTTAATACAAATGGAATAAGAAAAAGAGGACTTCTGCAACAAGGATATTGAATATTCCAGAAATTAAGGTGGGCTCGACCCAGGTGGCATCCAATAATAGGGCAAGCCTTTTTTCCATCCACAAAGAATGGTAGGCTCTCAAGGAAGATTTTTGACGTAAAAAATGGGTTGATTGGAGGCTGAGAAGGTTAAGTACCTGGATTCTGTTGTTGTTTTTCCTAATTTTAATATTTTTCATCATTTTCATTTTTGACGGCTGCAGAATCCCTAGGAAATGCCATCTGGACTCCATGATCAATTCAGGGGCTGCCGATCTGGCAAAGATTAACTTAAGTTATTTCCAGAGGTCTGACTGAACACAGGGCTGATTTGATTATTTGAATGAAATTTTACATTTTAAGAAATCTGGCAACCTTCCAAAATGATAGGAAAAAAAAAGCTTGCAGCCAAACATTTCAGTTAGGATATCCTCAATGCCCATGGCAAACGAACTGTCCGGACAAATAAAATAAATTTGGAATGGTGGATATGGAATTAGAACTTGAGAGCAGTATCACTGGACGCACATTAAAAAAATACATTGAATAGACACAATAAAATTTGGATTCGGATTCTAGATGATCACAATCGCCCCCGTTAATGCCATTTTTTTTTTCAAAAATCACACGAACTGCACTACTTTGGCTATATTCACCTATAAAATAAAATAAAAATGTTTTTTTAGAATCTAACTATAGTATCTTGTTCTAAGCTTGTCTTAGATCATGTGATATTGACCATATAGATAGAAAGATATTATCATTCCAAGTGAAAGAAAAAATTCTTTCAAGAAGTTACCCTGATTGCCCACAAAACTAAAACTGCTCCATAACTTTCACATCACTAATCTTAATGGAATGAATCAAAGCTCTCGAATTAAAAAATAAATAAATCTACAAGCAAAAAAATATTAAAATATTAATTTCAATTTTTTTGGATTTTCTTTGTTGCCCGGTCTCCTTGTTTTGAGGTTATTGTGGCATAACTTCTACTCTTGGGCCCTGGTTGGAATAAATATATATATTTCTTGAAAGCTTATAAGTTTTTCTATCTTATGAGAAAGTTTCAAAAAGTTTCAGTAAAAATTGAGATTATAAAAACCTGCCCAAAATCCATTTTATCCCCTTTAGGGACGATGAGACTTTAGGGGTTAAGATAGAAGTAAGCTAACCAACCATTTTTTCTTTGTAAAACAAAGGTAGAGAGATGTACTCCACACAATCCTAGGTGATAATGGGAGCAACTTTCAAAAATGTTGGACATTTATCATATCCCCTCCAATTTGAGGGAGGAGGGAATAAGTGGTGACTAATTTTTTGGGCTGAAGAAGGATTTGAAATTCTAATAAACTTGAGAATTTATTTTTATCGTTTTCTCCAAGTGCCCATCCAATTGATTCCTTACCCGGTTCTTAACCCCTAAAGGTACAAAGTGTTTTCCAAAATTGATGATTTGAGAAAAATCATCATAAAACACTATTTGGAAGAATATTTTGGAATTGACATATAAATAAAAGTTGTAGATTTTGAGTTGTAGATTCCACCTATACAACTAGATTCACCAATGCTATCACCAATACTTTTTTATAATCAATTTTGAAAGAATTTTTTTCAAAATTCCTTCAAAATTTGATTACAAATAAAATATTATCATTTTTTTGACTAAAACTTGTTTGAATGGATTTGAAATGAGGTTATCTTGAAATGGTGATTTAAAAAAAAAATTGTCTTCTTCAAATCTATAACCTCATTTTTGCAAATCCAATTTTGAACCAGAGTCAACGCAATTTTGGTTTGGTCAACCACTTGACATACGTTTGCATTTGTAATTTAAAAAAATGAATTCTAGTAACACCAAATTCAATCATTAGATAGAACAACAACTTGATAAAGTATCTCCACAAATTAGGATGACTTTTATCCAATCATTATGAGAAAGAAATTGAATTCCAATTTGTTCGTTGTCCAAAAATGAGACGTCGCAGCGCTAAAGGGTTAATGAACCCAAGATTGTAGAATTGTAGTTCATTTTGGACACTACCCAAAACCACTATGAGGTGTATGTAAGAAAGTTTAACCCTGTAAGGACCTCCCTTTGACTAAGATAGTTACCAAAATTCTCTAATAATTGGACCAATAGGTGCAATCTCTTTTTTTACAATTAACAATCACTAGTAGAAAAAACTGTGTCCTAACCCACTTAAAAATCAATTGGTTTAGATTGATTAGGGAGTGGGTTCAGATAGCTTGATTTGGACACCAATTAGTAGCTTTTAGTTGGTTCGGATAGCAAAAACATGTTGATTGTTTGCCAAACCAATAGAGAAAATTTTAAAAATTGCCAAATCAACATAAACGTGTAGATTAGGGTAGGCAATTCTAGTAGTGAATGAAGTCATCCATCATACCAGTTTGGTCTACGACGTCTTTATAAGATTAATGAACTTTGAAAGCCAAGAAAGGAACAAGTTGTTACAACCCCAATCTCTGCTACAATTTTGTGCAGGGATTTGTATCCAAGGGAGGCTCCCATTCCATGTAATCCACTGCCATTAGAGGGCCATTTTGCTCTTTGTGCCAAAAATAATATTTTTAATAAAAATAAATTGAAAATAAAATAAATCAGATAATTTTTTTCAAAAATTATTAAAAAACTAAAATATTCCCTTTGTCTCACTAAACTTCCAAATCAAATACAATTTTTGTTTCACTAAAAAACTCCGCTTATTAATTTTGACTATTGAGTAAGCACCGGATGTATTGAATGACCTTGTGAAAGTCAGTGGCAAGCAATTAAGGAGCATTCCTCTCCTAGCAAGCTTTGCCTTGTCGTATGAAGCATGTTGTACTTGATTCTTCTTCAATTAGTTGTGTTGACAATGGATTCGGTGACCACTTGGGCACTATGCAAATTTGTTCCCGAAAGGTGACATGTTTTTTAGTTGTTGTATTTAGGTTGGGAACATATATTTCTACAATCCCATTGTTGCCACCAACCTTTAAATCATCAGGAATGACGAGTTGGCATCATTCACAAACGATGCTCAAATTTGATACTTTTAGCATAGATTTTGGGTGCCTAAATGACTACACCTAAGCTGGAGATTTTGCATAGATCTAGGGATGGGTTACTAGTTCATGAATGTATGTATTACTAACACAAAGACTAAAAATATAGTTAATCCCTCATAGGGAAGGTTTAAAGAGGTTTTTAGTGGGACAAATGGAGTAAAATATTATAAAAAATTTTACTTCCTCTAGGACAAAGGGAATAACTCAAAATCAATTGTTATTTAAAAAAATTAAAATTAAAACTAATATAAATAATAATATAAATTTAAAAATTAATATCCAATCTTACATGGACAAAAGAGGTCCACATCAGATCCATGTCAGATTTAGTTTTAATTATTATAATTGATTTTTGAATGATGTTAAAAATTTATTATTATTTCTATAATTTTTTGGAATAGTACTCCGTAACTCGCAGCCTTGTTCAGGCCAGAATTTTCCCCTAATGATGCACTCAGCCACATGGGCCTGGATTGTAACCTTGAACAAAGAGATCTACATCTCAAGTTTGTGCAGATTTAGGGGGTCAGTCACTTGCCTTGTCACATCACCAATTCCGGATTCAAGGGTCTTTGATTTCAAGGAGCAAAACTACTACTATTTGATAACTACTAGATGCTAGGGGAAAAATCATCAATATTCCTTTTTAATTAGCTAGCTAGTATTGGGGAAACACAACCCCAAGGTTTTTTGTGACCTCACAATGACAATGAGCTCAAAAGAGGCGAACATGATGTTCTAGGGTCAATTTTCCCCTCCTCAAAAAATGAGCAACTGTTAATTTGAGTTTAGAAAAAATTCCCCACTCCTCCCAGTGCCATCGGTATTTTGGAAAAATCAAAGCCATGAATGTTGAATAGACGGTCTTGGCCGTACGGCTATTTAATATAAATACAAGTATAGATATGGGTACACATACATAATTTGAATATGGATATATCCCATATTGATTGCATTGGAACTATTTTATGGGCAATACAAGTAGTGGTGGTGGTGGAGCGGGGGAAGGGGGGACAAATTAAAACAAATAATAATTTAAATTTAAATGAAAACTTGTGACAATTAGGGAGGTATTAATACACATAATAAAATAATGAAAACTTGTTTTGAGCTCATTGTAATAGTTTGTCACAATGACAATAAGCTCAAAAGAGGCAGTAATTGCCTTACAACAAAGAATGAAAATTCAAAATTCAAAAATCAAAATCTTTGTAAGTTAGTAGATGTTTGATGGAACTTACAACCAATGCTTAAGTTAGGGCCAATCGCCATTAAGAACCGAATTGGAGACCCATCCAGGTTGACAATGGGTAGAGAGAAAAAAAACTTTGAAATCTTTACGAGACATACAGTTGAAAAAAAAAGCTCCAGGAAAGGATCCAAAAGCTCCAAGAATGTATTCACCTTTTGTAGAGCTGGAGGTCAAAGGTCCAAGCATGGACCCCTCTAGCCCCCAATGGCAACTAGCTCTTAGTCATCCGTTGTAACTGGATGCTTGCAACCCAAGGTCTCGAATGTCATCCCAACTTGGTGAATATGATAGATGTATGTGCTCCAAAATACAGAAGCCCATTTAGTTTCAGTGTTCAAATCCTTAGACCGCTCCTTTGAGATGCAATGAAAGTGGTCTTTAATAATATTAGAATATCGTCATTTGGAGTACTCCACTTGACTACAACATCAAGAAGTGGAGAAGCACTTGCTACCTCATGAGATGTGGCAGTGCATTCAAGAATTGATGTTTTACACCAACCACCCCCTAAAGTCCTTGCTAAAGTTCTTCCTTTTCTTCTCAAACTTCTCACTAGCTTCCACATCATCCACTAAGACCATATTCAAAGTTGACCAAGTTGGCATGAGTGTAAAATTGCCCGCTACAAAGGCCCTCCATTGCTGAGCAAATGTGGAAGTGACGGGGGTGAGGATACAACTTTTAACGTGACGGGGTGCTCATATGGAGTTGTTTTTGTTTAGACAAGTGCAACAAGCCTAGAATGGCAATGTTGAGGCTTGGTGGCAAGATTGGTGGTGATGCTCTTAATTCCTAAAAAAACTAGCTTGTTGAATTTGGCAATATAGCAATTTTGGGCAAATACATGTGACTAGAGATTTCCATGTTTTTGGCCCAAACTTTAACAGAAGGTGTGGATGAGGAACATCTTGCACTTAAATTCATGACATTTGGAAATATGAGTCAAAGGTTATGGCCTAATATATTACTTGCTTTTATAATTGGATAGTCCAAGAATTTAGTTTTTTAAATCATTTTTTTCAAAAATAAAAATTTGAAATTGTTTTTTTATAGTTATATATATGTGGAAGATTTTGAATCATTCATTTTGATCAATGAGTCAAAAGTTATGAGGATTTTAGTTTGCGGACAATTATGGATTCTCTACTCTAAAATAAACTTTGAAGTCCTTTGTTTTATACAATTTTCAATAAATTTTGAAAAAAATAAAATCATAAGACATAGATTATTTAATAAAACATTACAACTATTGGATTGGCATTTAAATTCCATAACTAAATTCTTAACAATTTTGTATTTTGAATCATTCTCTACTTCTTTCTACTTACTATTTTCAGTTTTCCTATATGTTGTACAATTCCAAATGATTTGAAAATTTTCAAGCATGGAGCCAACTTGCCTTAAAGAATGAATCCAAAAAGCACCAACAACATAGACATTTTTTTTACACAAATGTAGGGTCATTGCAAGAAAGAAAGACCATTTTGCGTAACATTTTGCACAATACTCATTTTTTGTTTTGGAAGGGCTTTATAATTAGAAAAAAATTGAAAAAAAAATGAATTTTTTTAAATTTATAAACCTGTAAGAAGAAGGTACCCTAGGAAAGAAAAGCATAGAAAAATTCTCTAAGTAGGAGAACTAGAAAAGTGCAAAATCTGATGAAAACATGTATTGTCATTGTAATTTTACATTTTAAGTTGTAAAAAATAGGACTTTTTTTTGTAAAAACTAAAATTTGGACATTTGGAAAGAATTCATAGTAATGATATTTTACCAAAAGATTGATCTTAGAACCATCTTCATTGTTCAAAAATTGCACGCAATGGGAGTGATGTTTGCACTCATGTAGAGGACGCAAAACAATATATTTTTAGATTTTCATTGGTACGAATATGCTTTCCTACTATGCAAATAGACCATAAAAATTTAAATTCCAGATCATTAAATTTAGGGACTCCTAATGTAGTAAAAATCCCTAAACCTCATAGTGTGACAAATTAACAAAATGGTTTTTAAATAAAAAGTTTTTTTTTTTAATTTTAAAAAAATAAGGTATTTGATTAACATTAAGTTATAAATCTTGAATAAAAATTTCAAGTTCATGAAATTTATGCTTCAAAAGTTATAGAGGATGACAAGAAGGTATACCTTCATTATGACTTGAAATAGGACTGGTCTTTCTTGCAATGATCTTATGAGCTTGTGAATTGCAGCTGCCTATTTTTTTGCAAGGCCCAAAAAGGGATTTATGTCAATTCAAACCCAAATATCTTGCAATCCACATGGTGGACATTTTTCAAAAAAATTTCCACGCCTTCCCAAACCAGAATACTACAAGATCCCACGGTCACATGTATCCACAAATGTGTTTTTTTTTCAAAATTTGGTTCTCGTATTAGAAATGACAGTTTTGGAGCGTTTTTGGTGAAAACATAGTCAACAAACTTAAGGGATTAATAAATGTCAAAAAATGTTGTTGATGGTAAGCTATGGATTTTTTCAAATACAAAGATTGGCAAACTCTTACTACGGCAATAGAATCACATACAAATGCATTTGGCAACTGGGTAAACTTGATCAACAAGTTTAATAAGGATTCATGCAAGAATCAAGCAAGTGTAAATATTTTAAAGTAAACACAAGTTGTGGGAAACCTTACTCACTTGTCACTATAAGAGAAAGGGCAATATTAAGTGCAATATTTAATTAGAAATTGCATAATCAAAGGTTAGGTATTTAAAAGAAAACTTACCAAAAAATATGTATTTAGGACTTATTCTAAAATATCTTTATGGAATGCCTACATAATGTCAATTCAATTTTTTGGCATATCATAGAAAATTAATTGCTCTCTTGAACTGGTTGCTCCAATTGCATTCCATGGGAGTCAAACTTTGGTCATGAAGGCAGTTGTTTCTAGTTTAAATATTACATTTTGTTAGTAGAATAAAAAAAATCAAGCTTAAATTAGTATATTCTTTAAATTATGGTTTCATTCAATTTGATAATTTGCCCAAATGTTGGTCTTTCATTGTTGAGACTACCACAAAACTTTGAAGTTTTGGAAATTAACAAATAGAGATCTCCATTGTGTCGCTTTTGAAATGAGGTGACTGAATCTATTCTACATTTTTTGTTCATGTTTGTCAAGTCACAAACCATGTATCAATAGATTCATTTGTTAACGTTGATAATTTTGCAATCTTTTTTTTGGCACCCCTAACTTGAGCCTGCAGTCCAATTATTTGGCAACACTCGATATGTCCTTTGGATCCAAAGGTGACTAGATTTGAAAAATGCAAAATAGTTGAATTGACATATGGAACTTTTTATTACCCAACAATTGGTCTCATCCACAAAATGGCAGGTGAATTGGAGGGTTTGATAGGATACAAGAAACTTTGAAGTTTATCTTCCAAATGGAGAGCGGATCACTCATTACTTTAGGGAGCACCCAACCGATTGACTCCTTCCTATGAATATCCATGTTCATGTCATCCTCCCTATTTCAAATAGTTTGAGTGACTGATACGTCCCATCGTTGTTCATCACATACAAAGGCATGTACTTTTGATTTGATGGGACATTTTTCTATAATTGGGTGTCAAAGATCAAGAAAGGCCCTAGAAGAAATCCTTCCTTCTATACTTTGATAAAGTGGGCACCTTAGCCTGGGATCCTAACAAATTTCATTGACCTAGAAACCAAGGCCATGTGTCTTTTCTAGCATCTACTACAAAATTAACCAAAATTTGTTAAGAGCTAAGCACACTATTGCAAATGTGGTTCAAAAAAGTGGTAAAGCATTATGTCACTTTAGTAGAGGCTCTAATTGAAGACAGTCTAGATCAAATGCCGGAGTCCAAAAGAAGTAGTTTTTTTTGTTGGTCTAGTACCGCGCAGTAGTTGTCAATGAATGGAGGGGTAGGATCCACCATGCTATCGACATGGGTTGCCCAGTCTGCTCTCGCCACTCTACAGATTCAGTTCTTTACTGCTCCTAGGAGTTCTTGGCAACCCAAGGTGCTTGTCAATGGGGCATCCACATCATGAATGCTCTCATCACTACATAAGGCACTTATAGTCGTGGCGCCCCTTGACTTGGAAGCAAGGCATTTTTACCAATTGTATTCCATGGAAGTTTGTGGTAGTTAGAGGCATTTGGGTGGTGTTAAGATCGTATGTTCTGTGGACACTATGGATTGAACAAAACAACGCGATATTCTGTGATGTTTTATGGCACCTAGCTAAACATGCTCAATGCATTTGGTTAGGTTTGGTTGACTACGGGTGTATGGATTGGGATAACACGTGCAAGCTTATGGCAAAGTGTCTTGTTCTTGGTTGCTTTGAGAGAAGTTGGTGTCACCACGGTTTGATTGCTAAGATGGTCGAGTCTCAACCCTATTGGTCTCTCTTTGGCCCTTGTGCTGGTTTTGTTTACCAGCCCCCTTGATGTATTGTGCCTCAAGGGTGGCTTCCACCGCCATTTGGTCCTCCTAGGCCATTGTGTCCGTTGGGTCGCTTGTATTTTAGTGTCTTGGTTCCTTTTTCCCTAGGCCACTTGTATTCTTTCTTTTAGTGTAGTAAAGGTCTCATTTATTTGTGTTCCCCCCTCCAAAAAAAAGTTGAATTGGTTTAATTCCCTTGTTTATGTTGAAGTTACATTAAATTATTCTTGGTGACCATTGTAGAAAAGGGTCTTCTTTACAACTTGCCTACAATAAAGACTCAATTGATGCAGAGGAGAAGGTCATGGAGAGGATCACGCAAAAAAGACGCCACATTCTTGTAGCTTTAAATCAAGAGCTTTTTGAAGTTTGGTAATATTGCTCTTCATTCCAACGCTACTATGGGTTTGTAATTTTGAAAACCCCTTAATTTCAAAAGTACCAAGGCCTTTTTTCCATCAAAAAACACTTAAAAGTACCATTTCTATTGTAAAGAGTATTTTACACTTTGCTCAATTAGATACTTTGACTTTGAATCTTCTTAACTTAAAATTTTTGCACTATTAATTTTGATTTCCTAATTTTTTATGGTGAAGAATTGAGTTGAAAATCTTGAAAAAAAAAATTCAACAAAAAAATACTTAATTTTCACTCATTAAAAAATTGTTAAGTAGAAGTACGTTCAAAATTGAAGGAAAAACTAAATCGTTAATAGTTCTAAAATGGAATTGAAACACAATAATCCCAATGGTGAAATTGTTCTAGCAATTAAATTTAACCATGTCTAACAAAAAATTTGAAAAAATTTGAAAAATTGCATTAAAAAATGAATTCTATAAATTATTTTTTCAAGAAGATGCTTAGAGTGCTTGAAAACAAGATAATCTATGACTTTCTCATCACTAGTCCAAATAGAATGAGTCAAAGATTCAAATGTAGACAAAAATAAAAAATTTGAGAAAAAAATTAAAAATTAATTGATTAAATTTTTTTTGTGTCACCCCTCGAGTTGCTATTTGGACTCAGAGTGGTATAATTTTTGCTCCCGGGCACCAATTAAAAATATAATAATATTCTAGAAAGCTAATCTAATTTCCTACCTTCAATTTCTTTTTCAAAAAATCATGTAAAAATTTGAAATCACACAAGCCTACTTGAAATTCCAAGAGTCCCCACAAGGACTTTAGGACTTTAGGGATTAAGCCCATTTCACTTGTTCATCTCCCTTGAGAGTGAATTGTTGACATTCCATACAAATGCAAACATGTTGGGGCAACTATTTTAGGCATGCTAGAGGAGTGGCCATCATGTCATTACTCTCAAGTCTAATCCAATTTTTTTGAGGCAATACCGAAGCTAATGATTCCATTAGAATCATCAAAAGCTTCCATTTAGAAGAAAAGTAAGGGGATCATTACAAAAATACTTATTGTACCATTTGTTTTATTTTTCAAATTTCAAAAATTGGTACTATAAATACTATAACCATGTTTGAATATTAATTACTTAATCTAAATTTTCCATTTTTTCTTTGAATTTTTGCAGCTCAGGCATGTGTATATTCTCCATTTGTTCACGTAAACAAATTAAATTAAATTTTCATCTTCTTCTTTTTTCAAGACATATTTAGTCTAGATATAAATGAATACTTTGCAATACTTAGAACCACACTCCAATGCTATTTTGGTAAATTTTTGCAGAAAAAGGTGTGCCCCAATTGATTTTTTTTAATGGAGATACTATTTACAATTTTATTTTTGTATCAGTTGTTGTGAAATTTCCTAAGAAGGCATGTGACAAAGAAAAGTTGAATTTGTAGTCATTCTTGAACTATGGACCCCCTTAAGTTGCAAACCTCTTCAAGTAAGAGTCTAAGGCAAATGTGATGCTATTTTTAAATCCCTTCTACAAGGAAGGATGAGGGGGTTATAAAATGAGGCTCTCAAAATTTTAGATTGTAACTCCCAAACAAAAGTGCACAAAAGTACTATCCTTCCTCCAATGCCAAGTGAGATAAGTCTATTCCATACAATTTATAGTCATTCTATTTATAAAAAATATCCAAAAATATGATAAAATTATATTTACCTTGTGCAATCTTGGTAAAAATGTCATAGCATTGGGAGTAGGACTCTAAAAGTTACGCACTCAAATCCATTTGGTCTGCAACGTGTGATAAAAAATAGTACAAATTGTATTTTTTGCAATTAGCCAAAGCTCTTATATGCCTTAATGTTAGTAAAAATGAAGCATTGATGACAAAGAAGGTGACTAAAAATTGATTGAACACATAAGTCTGCCTCTTGTGAATTCGACACCAATTTTTTTTTGTTTGGACTTGGAGTCAATTTTATAATCCTAAAGGTTTTAGACCATTTTTCACAAAAGTATCCAAAATTGCCACTGTCTAGTGCATTGAGCATAAATAAAATATTAGACTATATTTCAAACCTCCAATCTTGATACAAATTTATACTAGAATATTAAAGAAATATGTGGAAAAAATATTGTACTATTTGACCGTGGAGATCATGAGATTATAACATTTTAAGTTAGAAAAAATAAAATTGGGGACCCTGTTCAATAGGGTCTATATAGTTTGACTCTATTTTTGTGAAAAAGGAAGAACTGTCCAACATTGAAAACTTATACCATATTACCATTAGGAAGTCTATTATGTTATCTACTTACATGCCAATTTTCAAGGATAGTAGACGTGTATAACATACCTAAAAACACCTGCACTAAGATAATGTAAAAAAAAAAAACTACAAGAAAAAAATTTCAATTCTTTTTTGAGAAATTAATTTTGGAAGAATCAAAATTCAAAGTCAATATAAATATTTTCTTCTCTTAATCAAATAAGAATAAATTAATTTACATTGGAATTTACACTAGAATTTTTCCTAGTGGTTCTAAAATTATCTTAAAACTACCATTTTTAGTAAATTAAGTGAAAGTTGGAAAAAAAAAATTTGTAGTGACTCACAAAAATGAGTTAAAGTTGAAACATTTTCATTCAAACCACCATAGCATAACCATCAATGGATAAAGTCCAAAAGTAGCTATACAAAAATTGTAGTATGCGACATATTATGAATTATTATGGAAGTTTGAAGAAAAAATTAGTTGTAATTTGAAAGAAAATCAATTTCAAAGTAAGACATGTCTAAAACTTAGTTTTGTTCAAGTTGATTTGGAATTACTTTATCTTTTGCCAATTTTTTCTAAAAAATCCAAAAAAATTTGGGAGCCTTGGCATGTTGGTATACATCATTTCAAATTTTTGTACACAAAAATTGAAGGAAATTAACATTTACAGAAATTAAAATATCTAAAGTTTGACAAACATGCAAATGATATTGGTTCTCACAACATTAAATTTTATTTTTTTGAATTGATAACGTGGAATAGCATTAACCATTGTAGAGAGAGTACAAGCTGCAATATGGACCATTGTTACATCTTAATGCTCTTGCATTTGAAATATTTGTTGAATTGGACAATCCATTCAATTTATATCTCCCAATTGTATAATGTGTTTCTAGGTTCAATTTTTTTGTCCAAAGACTAGAGTTTATGATGCATATAATTGATCCAAATTTAAAAACTTTGAACTACAAAGTTTTGAGGTTCAAATATTTATGGTGGAGAATTGAGTTGAGTCTAGGAAAAGAAACAAATTTTCAAAAAAAACTTAATTTCATTCTTTAAAAAATTATTAAGTAGAACTAAATACAAGACAAAAGGAAAATCTAAATTATTAATATCTCTATGATGGAATTATAAGTTACTAATCCTAATGGTGAGATTGTTCTAGCAAGCAAACTAACTTTTAAAAATAAAAATTATAAATACTGCATAAAAAAATGAATCCTATGAGTTTATTTTTCAAGAAGATGCTTAGATTGCTTGAAAAAAAAATTGTTCATAACCTTCACAATACCTATATAAATGAAATGAATTAGAGCTTTCCATATAGACAAAAATATAATCAATGAAAAATTCATTCATTCATTTAAAACAAAAATTGTTATTCGGTTTTCCTTGTTTTGAGTTTATCTGGGCATAACTTTTGTTTCCAAGCACCAATTAAAGAAATAATAATATTTCTATGAAGATAATTATTTTTTCTAGATTCTAAAAAAGTTTCAAAAATGATGACAAAATTTGAGACCATAGATATCTGCCTGAAATCCAATTTGTCCCCCTAAGGGACACTGGTCTTTAGGGCTTAAACATTCATTTTTTCTACTAGATCAGGTAGATCATATTGCATCAGATTATCAACAGTTTCCATTTGTCATTGATTTAGATGCATAATAGGGTCCAAGAGGAGAAGTCATCTACATTTGTCAACCCCTATAAATCATTCAGTTTTAGTGATGTTTATTGTCACCCCTAATCCTAAATTTTCACCTTAATTAGAAGTTTAAGAAAATCCAAATTGAAAACCATATAGAGTACATATTTTTGGAAAAAAAAACTAAATTTTTTCAAGTCACCATTCATTGCTCATTGTTCATTGCTCACATTCTAGCATTTTTGGCCATCAATAATCCTAGACATTGTAAAAGATGGGAGGATTGAGTGGGGGATACATTTTCCATTGATATAAATATAGGCATGGATAGACATCCAATTATGATTGTCAATGAAAGTAACCTCATCACAAGACAAGGAGATTAAATAGGCCTTATTTTGATCAACCTATGTCCAATCAAAAACATATGGCCATGCTCTCCTCCATATCCTATGTGGCAACTTGACTCCAATGTTTTTTGCTGAGTGGAGGACATTCAAAGCATTGTACAAGCATTGCATGCTAGAAAAATCAATCACAAGACAATCAACAACAAGCAAGACAAACAAGGTTTTAAATTGTACCATTTTATTGCGTCGATCATTGAGAGCTTAATTAGAGAGATTTTACAACATTGATTTTAGATCCCTCCTTATTTGGCATAGTAGGCCCTTTCATTCTTCAAGGTAGTAAACTTCACCTCTCTTTTACCTTCACACAAAAACATGGCAATCCTTGTGTTTCTAAAAGAATCAATTTCTGGAACTAAAAAGCTTCTTGCGGCACTTGACCTCTAAGTAAATGTGGCACCAAATCCATAATACCTTGTCATCCATCCTAACAACCACCTCTGCCCAAGAGAGCTTTGCAACTCAATGATCCTAGAAATGTTGATTTGAATCATAATCATATACAACACTTCTTGGTTAACTCATATCTAGGTGATGTAGTGACCTGTGGGCGAAGGATTACCCACCTTGGTAATCAAGCGAACACTGACCAGGTTCTATGCCGTTATCCACCTTTTGAATATATGGGGGTGTTGTGAGCGCAGTCCACTGTGCCTTCCAAGCAATGGATCTTTTTTGCTAACGTTTCCTAAGTGTTGTGGATGACAACGAAACTACTAGAAATGCATGGGTAACTAACAAGCTAATTGCAATGACCAAGGGTGATGGTAATTCCTAACTCCCTAACTATCTATCCTATATCTAGGGTTGGATGGTGTGGGCGCAAGATTACCCACCCTTGGTAATCGGGCAAACACCAACCAGGTTCTATGCCTTTATCCACCTTTTTAAATATAGGGGTGTGTTGTGAGCGCGGTCCACTGTGCCTTCCAAGCAATGGATCTTTCGTGCTAACGTTTTCTGAGTGTCGTGGATGGCAGCGAATACTACTAGAATTGCATGGATAACTCACAAGCTGACTGTGATGAGCAAAGGTGATTGGTAATTCCTACCTCCCTAACTGTCTATCCTATGTATAGGGTTGGCTGGGTAGTTGGCGTCATTTCTAACGTCCCTAACTATGTGAGCGGGGAACCTTTACGTTCCTTCCATGAGTGTTGAAGACTATTTTTTGGAGGGTTGACACTTCTCTCGGAAGTTTCAACCCTACGGCTAACCCTAAGCTTAAGCCTTTCCTCTAATTCCTGACTTCTAAATATAACTCTAAATGTTTACTCCTAAATTTTTTAACTCTAAATTTTTACTCCTAATTTTTTAACTCCTAATTTTTACTCCTAATTTTTAACTCTAAATTTTTACTCCTAATTTTAACTCTAAATTTTTACTCCTAGATTTATCTTGGGTCACTATTCACTTGAATGGCTAACTAAGAGAAAAAAAATCAATGCTAATAAGGAGAAGCACCAAGTTTGATTCAAGGACTTACCTCGTCACTACCGGTGTCGGAGATGCGCTCGTCCGCATCCGCGCGCCCATTTTTATACTCCATGGTGGTCCTTGGGTCGTGGGAAGTTTTCCCCAAGTCTACCGCTTATGTTATAAAAATTTGTGGATACTGTGTGATCTAACCTCTTTCTTTCCTTTCCTCCTTTTCTTTCCCTTTTTCTCTTTCTACACTAACACTATTCTACCTAAGCTTTGATGGGGTGTCTTACAACTATAGATTCAAACCCCAAGAAGTTTTAATGTCCCTCCTAACCTCTTACACAACCTTGTCTTCGTGTCATCCTAATCCTACTTCCTAATGGTCACTATGAATCCTCGAGATTTCCTTTCTAGCACCTATTTAGCTAAGTCTAGGGCACTATTTATCGTCTCTCTCCCCCTTCTCCTATTTAATTCTATGACTCACTAACCTCCTTCCATTGTGTGTAGTTGTGATTTTGGTGAGAGTTGAGAGTTGTTTGATGCAGGTATGGAGGTGCGACTTATCCCTTCTTTCTCCTTCCCCCTATTCTCCTTCCTTTTGTGTTTTTTTTCTTTCCCTTGACTTCAACCCCTTTAACCTTCCCCTAACCACCACTAATTCCAACCTTTCTCTTTGTTTTTTTTTCTCTCTCACCCAAGCCCTGGACTCCCTAGACTCTCTGGACCAACTCGGCTGTGACCAGCGACCTGACCAGACCCTCAGCGACCTGACCAGACCCCCCCCCAGCGACTGTCCCGACTCCCTAGCGACCTTCTCAAAATCCCAGCGATTGGCCCAACCCCCAGGGACTCACCCGGCTTCCCAGCAACTCACCCCGACTCCCCAGGGACTCACCCGACTTCCCAGGGACTCACCCCGACCCCCCAGCAACTAGACCAGACCCCCTTACAACTGAATCCACTTTTTTGGGTTCCTTAAGGGAACCACCCAAGCAAATCTAAATCGGACTTTTGGTAAACTTTCCCCGGTTTTTGGTGTGGTTTCTTGTTTTACGGACGTCGGCTCACAAGGGGTGGGGTGACTCTTAACTTAGACTTAATCTTGGACGCTAAACCTTGGACTTTTCCGAGAACGTCTCGGACTCTAGACTTTGGAACGAAAGTACATAGGAGTTCAAAGCTTCGCCGTAGAATTGGCTTTAACACCAACTTTAGGACTTATGATACCCCTGCGTTCAAAGCTCCGCCGTCTAAGGCTTGTTTTTAACACGTACTTTAGGACTAGGGCTGGTCACAGGTTCAAAGCTTCGCTGTTCTCCGGGAGGTGGGGCCCACTCACAACCAACAACGGAAAAGACAACTCTGGTTAGGACTCAATACGGGGGTACACATGCACACAAGGTCAATGATCACGGGTAAACTATCATAGACTAAAGGCCCCCCAAAGCGGCATCGCCAAGGTACGGTGGGGGGTGACTTTAGGATTAGTACAAGGCATAAGAAGTCACACAAGTATAGGGGAGACCCGTTCAACTCACAACAAGGATGCAAGGCAAGGTAAGGTAGAAGGACCCAAAGGACCTTCAAAGAGAGCTTGAAATAGAGCAACAAAGGGAGCCAAAAGTGCTCCAAAAACACCGTAGAGGTTTCTTGGCTAAACCGCCAAAAAATCCCAACATAAGTTGGACCCACGGACCCAAAACAAGAATTGGGGGTGTTCAAGAGAGAAAAATGGGGACCTTAAATAGGTTTCCAAGGCCCCACCTTCTTCTCAAGAGCTCTAAAGTAACCTTATCAAATTGAATTTTCATCCTCATCTTCAAAGATTTTCATCCTAATCCCTAAAAAACTACTTTTACCTATCTACGCTGGACCAACCTCCTAACTTTTGGAGAATTACTCCAATCGTCAAACGGATTGCGCCATTGGCTCCAGATTGCCGTGTTTAGTCCAAGAACCTCAAACCCCCCGTACCGAGGACAAAAAACCATCGTAGGCTAATTTAGTTTAAAAAACTAAACCGTGGTAAAATCCTAGATATTGGGGGTCTCCTATTTTGAGAAATGTAAATAGTTTAGGGTCTCCAATAGGTGTGAGGGAGTCGGAAAAGACTCTTGGTTGACTTCGTTCCGCCGTCGTATGGTCCCGGAATGCCGGTCAACGTGGCGGGGATCTCGCCACGTGATTAATTCTCGAGGAATCTCGCCGGTTCGGGTACTTGCTGCTATCGGAATGTTGCGAAACTTCACGGAGCGCATTATTAACATAAAACAAATTAATCTAATTTTTAGTGAGATTTTCTGGCAACCTGGGTAATTTCCATGAAATTCCCGTTGGAGGTTACCAGGGTTGACCACCCGCAAAAAGTTCTTCTGCAAGTCGGAAGATGACGGGATTTTCCACAGGACCTCTCATGGGGTCACATGAAAGATGTGCAGGTGCGTTTCCATACCTGGCACAATTGGTCAGTGGAGATGAATTAGTTATCTCCTTGAGTTTATCGATGGTGCGGGAATCTTTTGCAGATAGAGGAATCTTGGCGAATTGATTTTGTCGTTGGACTCCTGGCATGGGATTTACCCTAGGACACCATCCTTGGGCTGTGGATTCTTCCATGGGACCGGTCTTGCGTTAGTGGCTCCTGCATGCTAACAATCGAGGTTTGGGGGAATTTCTAACCCTAACTCTAGGACCCGACCTAGTGGCCTTGTTGTGGATCCCTCGGACCGACCTAGCCATGAATTGCCACATTCATGGTGGGATTTAGTCCTTTTGGACCTATGTGACTTGAATCCTACAAATCCACCCGTTTCGTTCTTTCTACCTATTTTTGGGCCCGGTTTGGTGGGATTCTAAGTCTAAACACAAATCTAGACCAAATACTATAATGGGTATGTTACAACCCTATTTTGGTTCTACACTCTTTTTCTGGCTTTTTGTATATTTTTCTTAACTTTAAATTGCAAATTCCCCAAAAAATAATTCTACAAGTCCCAAGTGACAAATTGGGAGCTCACAAATGGGTAGTTGGCGTCATTTCAAACGTCCCTAACTACGTAAAAGGGGAACCCTTATGTTCCTTCCATGAACCTCTAAGACTATCTTTCGGGTTTTGATACTTTGCGTGGAAGTTTCACCTCTACAGGCTAATCCTAAGCTTAACTTTTACTCCAATTTTCAACCTCTAAATGTAATTCTAGATTTTTACTCCCAAATGCTAACTCTAATTTTTACTTCTAATTTTAACTCTACGTTTTGACTTTACTCTTGGTTTTTTACTACTAAATTAACTCTAGAATTTACCTCGGAGTTTTAATTCTATCCTTTGACTTTTAATCCCTGAGTCTTTACTTTCTAACCTAACTCTAAGATTTTTGCTTGAGAATTTGGCTCCAAGATTAACTTTAGATTTTTACTCCTAGATTTAACTCTAAATTTTACTCCTAAATTAACTCTAGATTTTTTACTTCTAACTTAACTCTAGATTAAATCCTAGATTCTCCCTCTAACCTAAATTCCTAATTTCTGTCTATGGTTTCTTTTGGATGAAATTTTAACTTTGTTCTTCCGGTTCCCCCCTACTACGTGCTTATCCTAGCATAGTCGATTTAAAGCCAAATCCTAAGTGTGATATGTTCTTGGGACCCTCTATCCTTAATCTATCAACCTTTAAATCTAACTCCTACTTATACTAATCACGGCTTGCTACTCGCGCGTAAAGGGCTAATTTAAGGAAAAAAATCAAAAGCTAATTAGGAACAAAACACCAAAGATTAATTCAAAAACTCACCCCTTCACTGCCAGTATCGGAGAGAAGTTCATCCACATCCGCTTGCACATCCTCGTGCTCCATAGTGGTCCTTGATTTCGTTTGAATTTCTTCAAGCTCACCGCTTATTTTGGAAAGTTTGTACACCTGTATGATCTAAACTCCTTCTTTCCTTCCCTCCTTCCTTTTTCTTTCTCCCTCTCGTCTTCTACGCTAACACTATTCTACCCAAACTTTTATGGACGTCTTACAACTATAGACTCTAACTACGAGGAGGTTTAATGTCTCTCCTACCCTCTTACGCCATTTATCCTTGTGTCATCCTAATCTACATTCTAATGGTCACTATGAATTCCCAAGATCTTCTTCCTCAAGTCTACTTAGCCTAAACCTAGGGTACTATTGATCATCTCTCTTGCCTCTTCTCCTATTTGACTCTATTCTCCTCTAATCCTCCTCCATTGTATAAAGTGAGTTGTTTGGTTTGTGAAAGTGAGATGTCATTTGTGTGCAGCTATGGCGGTGTTCCACTCTTTTCTCCTTCCTTCCCTTTTGTGTTTTTAGACTCTACTCCTACTTTTCGACCCTAGCCCCCTGACTTATAGAATCCTACTCTCCCTTTTTTAGGATAAAAATGAACTAAGCATCCCCAACTGCCTGAGCCCCGAATTGCCTAGATCCTGTTGTGGGCGCTGCTCCGATGGCTGGTGGCCCTAATGGCTGGTGGCCCCGATGGCGGGCTGGCTCAGATGGCGGGCTGGCTCGGATGGTTGGCTGCCCCGGTGGTTGGTTTGAGCTTTGGGGACTGATCGAACTTTGGGACTGAATGGAACTTGGAACTGTTTTGGGGGAACTAGGGGTTGCTAGAACTAAAGGGAACCAGGCTTCTAAGCTATGGAACAAGGCTAGGGGACTACGACTTTGACAACTGGAATCCCTTAACGACCTACATATCTTGGAAGCTAAACTTTGGAGGTTTCTTAAGTGTGTTTTAAAGTATAGTCCTAGAGATAAGATAATAAGTAATGGCCTTTATGAAGATTTTCAGTAAAAATTTTCTAGAAATACATGTGTTTCTAGTAAATTTTTACTGAAAATCTCCATAAAGGTCATTACTTAATATCTTACCTCTAGGACTATACTTTACAACACACTAAAAACACCCCTTTCTCTTGTAGTGGTACAATCAAACTGAGAATACTTGACAAAAAGAATCCGTTAGTCCAAACAAACAAGAAGAGAAAAAGCCAAATGACACACACAATAAGGTAGGAGGACTCCTCAAAGAACTTCAAAGAACTTCAAAGCTTGAATTTTAACAACAATGGAGCTCAAAAAGAGCTCAAAAAACACCGTAGAAGTTTCTTGGCTAAAACGCCAAAATCTCCCAACATAAGTTGGACCCACAGACCCAAAACAAGAATTGGGGGTGTTCAAGAGAGAAAAATGGGGACCTTAAATAGGTTTCCAAGGCCCCACCCACCCCTCTAGAGTTCTAAGGTAACCTTATCAACTTGGATTTTCATCCTCATCTTCAAGATTTTCATCCTAATCTAAAAAAACTACTTTTACCTATCTACGCTGGACCAACCTCCTAACTTTTGGAGATTGACTCCAATTGTCAAATGGATTGCGCCGTTGGCTCCAGATCCCCGTGTTTAGTCCAAGATTCATCTACCCCCCCTAACCGAGGCCAAAAACCCATCGTAGGCTAATTTAGTTTAAAAACCAAATCGTGGTAAAATCTTAGATCTTGGGGGTCTCCTATTTTGAGAAATGTGAATAGCCTAGGGTCTCCAGTAGGTGCAAGAGAGTCGGAAAGGACTCTTGGTTGACTTCGTTTCGCCATTGTATGGTCCCGGAATGCCGGTCAACGCAGCGGGGACCCCGTCACGTGGTTAATTCCCAAGGAATCTCGCCGGTTCGGGTACTTGCCGCTATCGAAATGTTGTGAAACTTCACGGAGCGCATTATTAGCATAAAACAAGATAGTCTAATTTTTAGTGAGATTTTCTTGTAACCTGGGTAATCTCCATGAAATTCCCATTGGAGGTTAAAAGGGTTGACCACCCGGAAAAGGTTCTTCTGCAAGTCGGAAGATGACGGGTTTTTTCACGTGACCTCTCAGGGAGTCGTATGAAAGACGAGCAGGTGCGTTTCCGTACCTGGCACGATTGGTTAGTGGAGATGAAACTGACCATCTCCTTGAATTAGCGACGGTGCGGGAATCTTTTGCAAATCGAGGAATCTTGGCGAATCGATTTCGTTGTTGGACTCCTGGCATAGGATTTACCCTAGATAACCATCCTTGGGCTATAGATTCCTCCACGGCCCGGTCTTGCGTCAGTGGCTCCTGCATGCTAACAATCGGGGTTTGGGGAATTCTAAACCTAACTCTAGGATCCAACCTAGTGGCCTCGTTGTGGATCCCTCATACCAATTTAGCCATGAATTGCCACATTCATGGTGGGATTTAGCCCTTTTGGGGCTATGTGACTCAAACCCTCCAAATCTAACCTTTTTGTATCTTTCTATCTATTTTTAGGCCAAATTTGGTGGGATTCTAAGTCTAAACACAAATCTAGACCAAATACTATAATGGGTATGTCACAACCCTATTTTGGTTCTACACTCTTTTTATGGTTTTTTGTATATTTTTCCAACTTTAAATTGCAAATTTCCAAAAAAATAGTTTTATGAGTCTCAAGTGATAAATTGGGAGCTCACATGACCCAATCAAGTTCAATGACCTCAGATTTTGCTATCTCCGAAGCACAAAGGCCCATGTTTACCAATACACAATTGGAATCTTTGAAAACTATCAAAACGTAGTTTTCTCTACTACATTTTGTGTTATCTTTGTTTAGGCTTTTTCTATTGCTTTAGATCCCAAAGACTCCCCAGAAGGTCATGCAACAAGCAGTTATTTACAACAACCTTCACACAAGAATTTGTTAAGCATGGATTGAATCTTTAAGCTCTTACAAAATTGGGCCATTACATCAAAAATTGTAGAGTGGATGTGAGGGCAATTGAAGGAAACTAACTTATATAAAACAATTACAAAATGCATTACAAAATTCATGAATAAAAAATGATTAGAACACTTGCCTAGAAGTCCTTGCATGTTAGCCCATAGTCTGTTTAAAACGTGTCGTAAAAGACAACAAGTGCTTCATGCCCTAATTATGTCATGAACTTGGATTGGAGTCTTTGGAGGAGATTCAATCCAAATATAATTGCACAAATTGTTAACTAATCTAAGTACAACCATAATAAGCAAAATTGGATAATTGTTGACCAAAGCAAGGCAAAGGTAGCCATTTGCTGGCTCTTTTGTTGAAAAAAATAAGTGAAAATGGCAAGCATTGAAGCTAATTTGAGAGTCATATCCTATGTATAGTTCCAATGTAGGTGGTGAGGCTCTAAAAATCTCAAGAGAGATTGAGGTGACAACAAATAGAAGTAATTGCAACAATGGCATTGTGGATGGCGGAGGAAGCAATTCATAGGCAAGGAAGATAGGTGATGATGAAGCTACAATGGCAGCTGCAAAGTTATCTAATTGAATGATCTAGTGATAAGGTAAGTTTTTTTTACCTTTTCTACAGTGTTTAATTTTCCATTTAGTAAAAAGATAAGATTTGGGCTCATATTTGCCACAAAAAATGGTTGAAGATAGCTAAAAGAAAATTATTATAGAAGCTACCACAAATCATACTAATAAAAAGAAATTATGCATATGGTGAAGAAATTTGTATGTGTCATTTCATTAAGTTTTTAAAGGCATGATTTGAAGTGATCACTACGAGATGTCTTTAGGAGATGAATATGTTCTTGTGTCAATGAAAAATCTATTTGACTGAAAATTTGAGACTACTTATTATAATTAAAAGATTATTAATGATTAAAGATTTAAAAAGATACAAAATAATTTCTAATTTAAGGCATGTGTACATAAATAGTTATCATAATTAACTTTGCATAAATTTAAATTATCAACATAGAATGTATTACACTACAAAATCTTTTACATGATTGCAAAGACAATTACAACTATATTCCCTACTTATGTAGGTGAATTATGTACAATTTGATGTTCAAAGGACATCATTTGTAATCTTATATAGTTTTCATTTTGAAACTACAATCAATAAAAGTTGCACATGTTGAATTACTTTTGGGGGACTTGAGTCTTCTAGCATAACTTCAAAAGTATATAAATTTTACAATACTTTAGAAGACATTCTTTGATTATTAAAAAATACAAACATGATGTCGATCACACGGTCTAGGCGTAAGTATCCTTACAACACCCAAACGTTGTAAAATGACTTGAAATATCGTTTTAGGGGATTCTAGTATGTTGTCACAGACTAAGGTATTTGGATTTTCTTATTTATTTTCAAAAATCCAAACAACCTGTTCAATCTCTTGCTCCCTTCTGGTTAAGAAAGCTCCCCGAAAGTCATTTCGGATCCGATCCTTTCCAGATCCTAGTTATATCTCTCCGAATTATTGGTTTTCTATTCCTCTGTTTTATTCTCAGAGGGTCCACTCTTGGTCTTTTAGAGGGGTAGGGACTTCACCGCTTAGTATCTTCATGTTCTCCACTCTCACTAAACAAACAAGCAAACAATGTATTGTGATCGAGAAAGGAAATTAGCACCCTCACAACTTTACGGATGGCCTATTAGGAAAGCAGGTCACTCAGGGTCGCGTCTAGTCCCCTTTTACTACAACAACAGATCAAATACACCTGGAGCTGACAGAGAATTGTTTCCTAGTTGCTAGACTGATCATATGGTTGGCAGACCTTCCGGTGAGTGGGGATTTTCCTCTAGCGGTTGCTTATATTTGTACGGAACCGTATTTGATTCTAGACCCGCATCCACACCACTCCTGGGTTTTGCCAGATTATCATTCCGGTAATTTAAAGGCACCACGCACAAGTCCTCATTGACGAGCCTAACTTTGTCACAAACGTATTATCTCAACTTTACCCAGTTCCCTAAGATCTAGATTCCTCCTCACCCATCCCTCTTACAATCCAGCACTCACATAAACAAACCAACAAACTCTTTGCATAAAGTCAGAATGTCCACCTGGTGGCTCAGATTAAAGAAAAGAATGAAATAAACATTGAAAATGCACTCGGATGGAATGGAATGGGCAATAGTCCTACCCACCCATAAAAACCAAACCAAAAAGCCAAAAAAAGCCACCCAAAATTCAGGGTGACCACACAATGATCCTTCAAGATATCCGAAAAGTCACAAGCCAATCTCCAAGAAATCCAGAACTCGGGCCCACACACGGAAAATCTGTTTTGGAACTAAATTGAAAATCTAATAATCTAAAAGCATCCTATCTACTTTTCCTTTCGCACCCTCTTCAAACTGCTACCGTCCTAACCTGCTAGTGCCTTAACCGTGGTCTTCATCGGAGTCGATCTGATTGCTGCCCGGGTTTGAATCTTGCACAAAAGTGGGAAACACTCTTCATCCGTTTCCATCGCGGATCCAGTCTCGAACTCCTCGTCCTCAGAGTCTTCAATCCACTGAACATTCAGCTGCTTCTCCTGCACGGTCTCAGCCAGATCCACCATTGCGTTGTCTCGTGTGGACGAAGGCTGTTGCATGTGGAAGAAGTCTTCTGGATGGATTCGGGCCAGATTCGACAGGACTCCAATCCGATTGATGAAATCTCTACAGATCTTCAGATCGGGCATCATGAATGTCTCTACCACACTTGTTTGAAGTGGCGAAACACTTCACCGGGTGGAAACTTCTGACTGCACCAGAACGGTTTTAAAATACGGCTCCTTCTCTGGTTCAGGTACCGAATTCGCGCTCGTCATCGATGTCTGTGCTTCACTTGAGGAAGGAATTGTAGGTGGCCTTAGAAGGAACCTCAAGCCTTTAGATTGTGACTGAGCCGGAATAGTGGTAGTCGCCTTGACTGGAGTCCCCATGAATAGGAAACTGGGAACATCTGGAAACTGCGAAAAGGGCCATCGCTTTTTCCGGATTCAGGTGTCCCAGTAACTTGCCCATCTTCTTCAATACTGCCTCCATTCGGGCTTGAAAATCCACCAAGATTGTCACCACCTTTGATTCGGTTATTTGGCCTTCCTTCAGTAGACGATCGTTGAAGAGGTTGGACCTGACCACAAGCTTTGTTGGCTGCGCGACCAACGCTGTGAGGTTTTGGACCAGTTGAAGCGCCTCTCCCTCCTTCTGCCTTGCTACCATCAACTCCTCTTCCGTCCAACTTACTCGGGTTCGTAGGTCGTCCTGTTCCTTCTCCAAATTTCGGATCAACTCATCCTTTGCGCGTAGCACCTCAGGATCCGGTCGTCACTTGATTTCGGCCACGAGCTTATCCGGCTCCACTTTCACCTCCTCAATAATCTCTATGAGGAGATCCGCCATATTGTCGTGCAATTGCTTCGCCTGCCGCATCCAACTGATTCCTGTATCAAAGAATTACGACACTTTTTCGCCTTCCGTAGCCTGCCTGAGCTCTCTACCTTCTGGTGCTGGAAATTTTTCCTTCAAAGCCGGATCGGTTGACTTCCTCTACTTGTCCCGACGCTTGACAGGTTCCGCTCTCTCCTCCGAATGATCTTCCTCCTCGGATTCCGGGTGATCTCATTTCACCTCATCCATGAGGCCATACTGCAGGATTATGGCCCCTATGTCATATGCTACTAACTCATGACCACTCAAAACCTCCTTCTGATGGTAGAGGTGGAACAAGTATGGGCTAATGGGGTTGTGCTTGCCCCTCAACACATGCTCCGCCAACTTCAACACTACATCTACGAGCACTCTACCCCAATGTACAAATCTATCCTCTAAAGCACCAAAGATGGTGTTGGCCACTGTGACTGTAACCCGGGTAGGCTTTTCCGGATACAGGAGCGGAATTAGGAATTCCAGCACCCGTCTATGTCTATCGTTCTTACAATCGCTAATGGCGTGCCCCTCCTTGGCATTGGCCGGACATCGGAACTTTCCACTCGCGTACTTATTCGTCCGGGAGGCTAATCTGAATCCATTTTTCCTGAATGAATACACTTTTGCCCAAACATCTTTGGTCTAAGCTACAAGTCGGCCTCTCATTATCAACTCATACTGATTCGGAACTCCTAAGATGAGCTCTTGAATCATCTCCTCACTCTTCAGGTTCCACGGCCTCTGTATAAACCTGACGCACCTTATACGCATCAGATCCTCCTCTAACTGCTTCCGGATGTTCGGATCAAAAGGGATAGCATGACAGACCATCTGGTCCGCAATCGTATTTGGATCGTTGCCCTCCACCATTCGATACAGACACAAATTTTATTCCGGTACAAATGGCACCGACCTCACATTTCTCTCCCTGGCACGAATGCTAACTCACTACTCTTTCACTCAACTAAACGTGCGCAGAGTCTTGCAAACAGAGAGGGAGAAAAAGGAGTGGCGACAGGCTTAAGTACCCGACGTACGGCCAACAGTTCCTAGAGGAGAACGGGTAGGAGACCGTTCCTGTAACAGTACCTTAGTTCCCTAGACCGGACTTTCTAAGCCGAGGTTCCATCCACCTGGGACATTTCCAGATTCCGGATCCAGATCTCTTATAGTGACGTAGCATCCGTAACAATTCTAGCAATCTGAAAACTGACTATTCTAAAGTTATTCATAATTAAACCAAATTCTCTATGTTTTATCAAGAAAACAAAAAAATTTGACTCTATTCTAATCCTATTCTAATCTATTTCTATATGTTTTGAATTTCCGTACTCCCACATATGATATAAGATATAGAGTGAGATTGGCTTAATGAAGAGCTTGAAATTAAGACTTATGGCTTTACATTTAGTTTGGAAGGAATATATTTTGAATGTTTTGGCATTTAAGAATTAAAGCTGCAAGCAAATTAGCATTGACTAAAAATCATTACCGATTTTAGTAGCACAATTCTAATAATTTTTTCAATTTAGATATTCAAAATTTGAAATATTTATAGTTATTTATATAAAAAATTATTAGTAATTAAATTAGATACACAAATATGTACACTCCATTCATTATTGCTAATTTGTTCATTTAAAAAAAAAATTGTGTGAATATTAATGGTGTACCATTTATATATTATACTTTTTTTATTAGAATATTTAATTTAGGGGAAGACCTTAGGTTGACATTAATTTATACAAAGAGGTATATAAAATAATTTTTGAGCTGCTACAAGGATTCTTTCAAAGACAAGATTGAGACAAAATGATTGTTTTGAATTATTTAAATATCCCATAATTGTTTTTTCTACTATTCATTTATATTTTTACTTTGATGAATAAGTTGCTGGCAATTTAAACTTCAATTCTTGCTTGAGGTCTTTCATATAAAACAAACATAGGCATCAATATTAAAAAATTCAAACATCAAGACAACAATACTACAAAGAACTACTAATTGAATATTTAATGTTTAATATTTGGTCATGTCATGCTTTAAATTATTTTAAAGATAAATTAAAATAATAAACCACGTAAGAAAATTTAACAAATGTGAAAAAATCAATTAAAAAAATTAACAACTTCAAATGTATAAAATTAGAAAACTATAAACCACATGATCCAAACGAAAAACAAACTTATAAATTTCATTTATATAAATTAAATTAAAAATCTTGAATCTTCAGTTTTAAATTTAAAATATTAATTAAAAACCAAAAAAAAATCAATATAATAAATTTTTTCATATGTACAAGCTTGAAAATTGAAGTTTTTAAGTTTTTTAATTACAACTTTTAGATTTGTATATTTTGATATTCTTTTATGTCAACAAATCCAACGTTTGAGTATTCTTAACTCCCAATGGACCAAGGCTTTTTCTTGCCAAAAAACACTCAAAACTACCATTTCTATTGCAAATAATTAAAAAAATTGAATTTTTTTTTGTTTCTTTTGCAAAACTAACCATAGGATTTTGCACCTACCTAGTATGATAATATGTGGAATAAATTTCAGAATTTTTGACCACACAAATTGCAAGATATATGTATTTAAAGTGAAAAAGTTCTTTTGCATATTGCGAAACTAGATTATTTGACTTTGAACCTTCTTAACTTAAATTTTTTGCACTATAGAGTTTTGAGGTTTAAAAATTTAAGGTGGTAGATTGAGCTGAGACTCTAGGAAAGAAATTCTTAACTAAAAAAATTAATTTTCATTCTTCAGGAAATTGTTATGTAGAAGTAGGTACAAAATTGAAGGAAAATCTAAATTATTAATATTTCTATGATGAAATTTTATAGGCACTAATTCCAATAGTGAGATTGTTCTAAGAAACAAAATAAACCATGCTTAATTTCTTTTTTGAGAAATTGTAAAAATTGCATTAAAAAATGAATCCTACAAGTAGTGGTTTTTTTTTAGAAGATGCTTAAATTGCGTGACAACTAAGATTGCCCATAACTTTTACATCACATATTCAAATGAAATGAATCAAAGCTTCTCATGTAGACAAAGATCTAATATGTAACAAAAAATAAATAAAAAAGATAAATAAATATATATATATATATATATATATATATATATATATATATATATATATAGTTTTTTCTTTTCTTCTTTTTCTTTTTGTTGCCCGGTCTCCCTTCTTTTGAGTTCATTTGGGCATAATTTTTGTTCCTGGGTACCTATTGAAAAAATAAAACATTCCCATGAAGATAGTTAGTTTTTCTATCTTCAAAATAATTTCAAAAAATCATGACAAAAATTGAGACCCTATGTATTTGCCCAAGATTCATTTTGTCTCCTAAAGGGACAATGGTCCTTTAGGGATTAATTGATTTTTATAATTACAATTCAAATAGTTGCAAAGTCATATTTTAATTTTAAGATTATTCTTAAATTTTAAATTACTTTTAGTATATCTAGTTTGTAATCAATTTTTTGAAAATTTGTATGGGAGATTTTTAGTAATAAAATTATTAATATTTAATCTAGTCAAATACTGTAGTATTTTTGCTTTACTTTAAAAAAAATTATGAATTCAGTGGTTGATCATATTTACATAGAGAAGAGTTTTTGTTCAAAATCTTGAGGGTTGCTATTAGAAATTTAATGCGGTAATTGAAAAGTTTTTTTTTTTTCAATTACTTTTAAATATAGAAGTTGATATAGAAAACTTATACATTGTAGAAATAAACTAAATCCTTTTGATTTTGCAATTTTTAATATACGTGCTTGTAATTATCTCATACATTTTTTCTCATTTGATTTATATTTTAGAGCTAACTTATCACAAATTGACAATTAATGCAATGAAATCATTCTTTAGATTACAAATTTTAAAGTTTTTGATAAAATTTTAGCTACTATTTGTTTTTTTGTTTTATATGTGTAATACTGCTATGATGTATTATCAAGTGTATTTTTGTAAGTAAAAACATTAAGGATGCAGTCTCATTTTGAATTTATGTTCAAAGAAGGTGAAAGAAATTACCAATAGTCTTTTAAATGAGATGAAGGTTGTAAAAGAGTGAGGACTAGGCAAGTGGTATGGATCTTAAAAAAATATACCTCACATTTTTGAGCTCCAAATTCCACCTAATATCATTTTAATTTCATTTTTAATATTTAAAAAAAATACGACTTTGCCTTCAGTTGGAACTTTAAAAAGTTGTCACTTAAGAGGTAGTACAAAGTATTATGGAATAAACATTATCTAATAGCAATGGTTTGAAGTTTTTCATTGAAAGAAGACATACGAAAATTATTAGTCAATAGGCCAAAAGTCTGAAACAACCCAAGATACTAATCATTAAAGAAAAGGTATTATAATTCACGTACTTATGCACTTAGGTGAAAACTATGGCACTTCTAAGCCAAGGCTCAAAGGTTTTAAGGTGACTTTATAGTAATATTCAAACATATTGTTTCAAAATGTCTTTATTCAAAAATAAAAAAAGGAGTTTATTGTGTGAATTTTTGCTAGCCCTATTAAATTAAAAGATAGTAAATCTACTCGTATGAAAAAATATGTAAATAATTTATGTTCAATAATAATCTTTAAGAAGATTCAATTCCGAATTACAAATTTTAAAATATAGTAGAATTTGAGCTTGCAACAAAGTGAAATCAATGAGTGAAGTCACTAAAATCAATAAGACACTTCTATTAGTAGATATGTCTTTTGGCATCAAACTATAGTACAAGAATTTGGTTCCACATGACCATATGAATTTTGTGCCAATGAACCTTCTTTTCTAATAGTTTGTATCAATGAGATCACTACATTAAGGATTTCAGTTGTTTAGGACCTTTGTCTTATTTATATAGGCAAGTGAAAAAATAAAAATAAATTATAAATGAGCATTGAATATTACTTTATCAAAACTAGGAATTAAAGTAACACCACCTAAATTGTGACCCAAAGGTTGCTATTATGTGAGCCTAGGATCTTAAGCGCATGAGCCTAAAAGACTATACATTTATGTTATATGTGTCTATATTATAGAAACCTTCCATGATTATAGTATAAATATGATACAGATACCTACATTCTAGATGTTTATATTATAAGTACCTTCAATGGTTGTAGTATATCTACTTACATATATGCTCAAAGCTCACATGCTCACATTTTCATGCTCACATACTACCACCACTAAATTGTGACCTATTTGTAAAACCGTCCCATCTTAGATTCTTGTCGAAAATGTACAACCTTTATACATGAGAGTCTAGGGTGAATTTTAGGGAGACTCTTTTCAATACTTTGAATTTTTTTTAGTTTATTCACATTGAGTCCAAAAAATGTATTCTAAAAAAAAATGAATATACTTTGCAACTGTCACAATAGTAGAATGATGGTCTTTGGACACCAATGAATGGTGCTAGAGCATAGAACCAAAGGCCCATATTGGCACCAAACTAATGCCAATATAGACTCTGGCACTATCCATTGGTGCTCAAAGATCGTCCTTTTCTTCTAGTGCCAATAAGACCCAACAAAGCTTTATGAGTTCAATAACAAGATCCTTGTTCAAACCGTTGTTCAAACACATTTAGGTGATGTTAGCTTGATTAAAGTGAACCCACCCATTACCACTACCCTTCTCAATTTCCGCCCTCATGTACATGTGGTGTAAATTCCCTTCTGAAATGTATCCATGTACCCCCTGGGTACATGATAGCAGAATTGAGAAGGTTGGCGGTAACAGGCTGGTTTACTTTACCTTACTTCAAGGAAGTTCAAGGTTTTCCAAGTTACCAGGATCCTGAACTTCTAAGGTAACATCTGATCAGTGAAATCAACTGTTTCTTTTCGAGTTATTTTCATTTGTTGATTATCAGTTTTTGTGGAATACTTTTTTCTTTTGTTTCTTTTAATCGTTATTGTTCCTATCAACCCGAAGTCAACAACTTACAAATTCCTCCATTGACTAGACTATGGAAAATTGGGCATTCAGTTAATTCCCAGCCAGTACCCTACTCCGCATTTAACATGATTAATTGTTCCCATGAAATTGTTCCCATGAAATTGTAATTAAAACTCAGTCCATTCATTTCAGTTTGGAAGAATCAATCACTCCATTCCATTCAACTCATCAGTGGCTGAATTCCCCCGAAACTCGGTTTTCAATGGTGGGCACATTAATCAAGGAGGCACATTAACCCTAGGCAACACACAAACTGCACAAGCAAGGCTTTCAATTGATCCAAGGCATGCCATGCTCCAGCCTCAAGGGACAAGCAAGGTCAATATGTTACCCCTTTTTTTTTTATTATACTCAAACGAAGCTCAAAACTGGAGTCTCCACCATGATCACTGGTAATGTGTTGTACTATATTCCTTCTGTCTGCACACTGAATGAATCAATGCCTCTCGCTGTCCATACTCCAAACAAAGTCTTAAAGTAAGCTTTCTTTTTCTTCTGCTTTTTTCCTTTCCTAAACAAACAGACATTAATCTAAGTTAATCAAAGCAAGCTTCAGTTGTGAAAAAACAGAAAGCGGAGACTGATAACAGAATTTGCAACTGACCCTCAAGGGTAGACCTCTTTACTGTTTCCAACCTAATGGAATTTATCTGTACCTTGAACAGGGAAGAAAAACAAGAACCAGGAGGCTCTGTCGTAGGTTCATTTATTGACCAGTCGGACCTCACATCCCCCATTCCAACCAAACCGTAACCTTGTTGTGCATTGTGGATGCAGTTGTAAGGTAGGAGGCTGTTAAAGCAACCCTTGAAGAGCTGATTGCATTTTCAGGGAAAGCTAAATTTTTTTAGTAAATTTGACTAGGAAGAAAAATGGAATTGGCATCTAATCCAAGTCGTTTCATATTTTTTGGACCCTTCGTGGAATTAGTTACAAATTTTTGAAGTTGAAACGCAGTGGTTTCTAAAAGCGACCCCCTCTTGAAATGTACAACGTTGGTACATTGAAGAAAGTAAAATGTATCTATGTGTTAGAGGTCGCTTTTAGAGACAGCTCGCTTTTATAGACCCCTACCTTAGATAGGATAAGAAAACTCAAATTCTGAAACGAGTGTCGATGCCATAGTCTCTGTGCTTTGGACAAAGCCAATACAATAATCTTGTTTTTTTCTTTTCTGATGCCAGTGAGAATTAGGATTGTTTCATGCTATGTCTTCCATCCACTTTTTTTTAAAGTGGAACTTGAAGGCCTAATCGCAACTTTCTTGGGTTGCAAAAGGCAAAAAATAAATATTATATGTGGGGTTCGGATGTTTGTAGTGAGAATGTCAAAGTCCCAAGTTTTGTGCATGCATAGTAACTAGCTTGAACCCATGCTAGACACAATACACAATAGCTGACTTCCAAAACTATGAGCTCAAATTTTCAAGTCATTTTTCACTTTTCACTTTGGGACATGGGCCTCAAGGTACAATTGTTTGTTGGATTCTTGTGAAGTTTTGACAAGACATGTATTTCATTACTAACTTCATACATAGAAAGTTTTACAACAATCCATGCTTGTGGTTCCAAACTTATACCTCCAAAAGACATTTTTTTTTCCCAAAATCAAGGCAATTCAAGCAGCCATTGTAAATAGATCCAAAAGATCTAGATTTTCTTACACATTCTCTCAACATGTGTGTGAAATACAATCCAATGATTTGTTGGATTCTTGTGAAGTTTTGACAAGACATGTATTTCATTACTAACTTCATACATAGAAAGTTTTACAACAATCCATGCTTGTGGTTCCAAACTTATACCTCCAAAAGACATTTTTTTTCCCCAAAATCAAGGCAATTCAAGCAGCCATTGTAAATAGATCCAAAAGATCTAGATTTTCTTACACATTCTCTCAACATGTGTGTGAAATACAATCCAATGATTTGGACCTACGGCCTTTGAAATTTGAAATTACAACACCATTTTTGGGTGTTAAACATCATTCATATGCTTCTATGATAAATATGAGTTTAGAATAGGGGAGTCCTTTTTACATTCTATTATATTCCACCTTTGTAAAATCCTACTATGTTCTAATCAAATTATAGGCTGCAAGTTGTATACAACCACAACCATGGTTGTATGGAGGGAGCAAACAAATATTGAAGTGCAAGGAAAATTAATAAAATTTAATACTCCCATTGGTCAATCATGACTATTTCTAAATTGTTGTCCAATGTGATACTTGGATTTTTTAAATTATTATCTTAGTTTAGTCCCAAGACTAAAACTACCAAACACAACTTTGCCAACAAAAAATTTCTTATACAACACAAAGATCTCTCATATGCTTGAGCATCCCAAATGTAAGTGTTGTGAACAACCCAAATTGACCCATCTAAGTATACCTTACATCTCAAAATTTCCCCCAATCCACTTCATAATGTGTACAAATAGTAAATTGTAAAATAATGCGTCCCTATTTCATATGACTTTCATATGATGTTTGAATGACTTGTAATTTTCATAACTTTGTCAAAAGTTGCAACTCATTAATGACGCACCTATTGTGGTATTGGATTTTATATATACCGAAAGTCACATGAACTTCATATTACCAAAATAAGAGACTTCTTTTTCTTGATGTATGGTAGAACCACCCCATAGCCGATCACTTAAGCAATCCCACCCATGTTTTGGAATAGTATAAGATACTGTTAATTTTTTGGCTTTGTAGAAAAGATAGAAATCACAGAGATTGCAATTTTTTTGGTAATTTCATGCCTTATGATTGAAATAACTATGTTTTTTGGAAGTCAAAAGTTGGTTTGAACCCACACCCAATGTACAAAGTCTTCCAATTCTGATCGTTCAAGAACTACTTCCCCGCTCACTACTTCCTACTTTCTTGCTCACTACTTTGAGGCATGTGTCGTGGCTTTATTAGTCCCAACCTCGAAAAGGAATTTAAAAACGCATTTCAAAGCTTTGGTTGGAAATTCGTCCCAATCTTGGTTGGAAATAGAAATGGTTGCACCCTACAAGTTGGGAATGGGTCCTGGTCGGGAATGGGTGGTTCTACCATACGGAAGGCCCGTTTTCCAACCCCATGTTATACATCGGTTGGGAATGGGTGGTTCTCCCGTACGGAGGACCCGTTTCCCGACCCCATGTTACCCATTGTACGCGGAGAGTCGGAGACTTGCCACGCCTCGCCATGGACTGCTGACGAGGTGCAGCCGTTGTACTTTGAGCCCGCTCTCCAGCGGTATTTGTTAAAGGTGTTCTTGCGCACCCCGAGCCACTTCAGGCTGGGATGGCATGCGAGGAGGACTGAGAGGCCCATCTGGAGAGGTGTGCCATGCCTATCCAGGCAAGTTTTTGTTTTTGTTTCTTTGTTGGAAAAGTTATTCTCGACAGAACCTAAAAACTTACAGGGTTCCTTGTTGTACTGTCAATTCTTCTGTCCCACTTGCCACTTATTGCATCTGCTAAAGTGAGATGATTATTTTATTTGCCGTGAGACCGCTAACTTAACTTACCCTAAACCCCAAACCCAACCCTAGGGCCTGGCACTGGAGGAAGAAAGTGTGACTTGGTGAGCACAGCGAAAGAAAAAGTGTTTTAACTTGACTGTGTGTGTGACAGGGTCTGAACTCGCAGAAGCAAGTACTGATAAGAATGTCCGCCACAGCCTTTTGCTGCTCGTACAGACTGTGAGTATTCCATGTCACAGACAGACAGACTGGAGTGCTTGGGAACTTGGGCGTAGGGCTATGGTGCCAGATCTGATTAATTTTTGTGGAGCTTCAATCCATTGACTAACCTCCCTGTACTGAACAATTCCTGCCTCACTTCCTGGTCTTTATTATTCAATAGTTTTCAGTTGGATTTTTTGGAATAGAGAATTGGCTGCGGCTGCTTCAGGATGTGGTCCTAGTGCACACAGCAAGGAATCCTCTTGTTGAATATAAATTATTAACTTGTGTCACTTCACAATCAGTCCCTCTGTTGCCGTGGGGGCACAATTACAACGCACTTTGATAAAAACAAAAGTTTTTTTTTTTTTTCTTAATTGTAAAATAATTGCATCTGACAGCAGGGGAGAGCTGCTCACTCGTAGCAGCTCACTCAGCGTTGGGATGAAAGGGTCCGTCACACACCAGAGTGGACTTCTTTGACACACTCATCCCTAGACTTCTGTCTCCTCTCGTCACAACAAGCAGGATCAAAAAGAAGTTGTTTATGTCTCAAAAAAAAAAGAAAAAAAGAAAAAAGTTGTTTAATGGGGTTCAGTGAGCAATACTGCAGGCACGCCTAGAAAGTTTTATCCCCCTAGAAGGAAGGTCCCTGGATGGATGAGAGCCTTGGTCAAAGTCAATTGCGATTTCCAAAAAATGTCCATTTAGGGTATTTATTGGACTCGTGAAAGGACAAGACCTATCACCAAAATTATGGTCTCATTTTTGGATCAATAGGTGCATTTTCTGCATTTCTATAATGATCGTGGAAAATCAACTACCAACCACTTTTTGACATTGACAAGGTTAACGTTAGAAAACCGGAAAGGAGTTGATGAATGACTTTGTTGTTCATTGTAGAAATAAAGAATGCACCTATTGGTCCAACAATCAGAGCAACTTTGGTCATGGGGGGCGCATTCTTTAAGAGTTTGCCTTAGAAGGACATTGTGGATACTAAGTGTTTGATGGATGACAGAGAATCCTTTTATGTATGAGACAAAAGTGGGGATGTTCATCTTTGGAATTTTGTGCGAAAAGGTAAGGTCTTGCACAATAGTTTGACATCCAATGAGTATTTTGGAGGGCTTTTTTAAGCAAATGCTTCACATGGTACCTAGAAGGATGATTTGTGCAATGATCACTTTGTCTTCTAGGGTAAATCTAAAAAATATATAAAGCCTAGTTTCTACTCCATTTTATAACTTTGATGTATACTCTCGAGGTGTGCACTTAGTTCTACTACAACAAACCACGTGCGAACAAGTGGTTTCTAATAAACTATAATTTCAACCTAAAATTTTGAGCATTGCTTAATAATGACTATAGGTTTCTATTGCCAAGATTTCCAACTCAAATAAAATATGAAATGATTTCTAGAAGAGGTTGAAAATGAACTAAAATGGCATGTTTTTCAACTCAAATAATTATATAGAACACATTTAGATGATCATTGAATCAATATTCAACTCAAAATGAGCTTTCTATAGAGAGTTATTTTTAGGAATTTTTTGTTCATTTTTTAAACAATTTTTTCTTATATAATATAGAGGTGTGAAAGTTATTTTTCAGTTCGATAGTATATCTTTTTACTTCAAAAATTTGTAACTAATTATTTTTAACAAATAAAAATATCAATAATTCATAACATAAATTTTCAAAGTAGGAAAATTTATTCATATTTTATTTATTTATATTTAAAACCCAGAAAATATATAGGAGGTCCAAAAAAAAATTTGCACGTGGTTTCTAATGAATACTTTAAGTGAACTCCCCGAGTTTATACTTGAATGGATGAGCCCATGACCACATATTAAAGTCTTTCATGCCTTCACTCTATTGCCTGCAATTTTGTAACCCTATAAAAATTATTTTTAATTTTTTTCTAAAGATTAAATCACATTTCTTCTAGAGATATAAAATTTCAAAAATTTTGCGAAAATTTAAAATCATTGTTATTTTGTTAAAGAAAAAGTGAAGAGAATCCACAAAAAAATGCTCAAAAAATCTATAGTTTTCATCATTGTGCATATGATAGTGTGTAACATCATGGTATAAACCAAAATCACCGCAATATTATTAAATTATAAAATAAAAAACCCATAGATATAGACTCAAAGTTCAAAGTTTAATAAAATGTTGATTTAAAAGAAATTTTCAATTAGAGTAGACACTACACTTGATAAAATTCATATAATTCTATAGTTTAAATTAAAAAGGTATCATTTTTAGATGGAATCCATATCAATAGTATAGAGCAAGAAGTGGACAAAATACACTATAAGGGAGATTTGTGGATTTAGAATTTGTTTCTTTTGTAAAATTAACAATATTATAGTGAGGGAACATACATTACTATTTGTTTAACCCTTAAAGGATTTTGCAAGCTCCATGGGCATTTTAAAAGTCAAATCCTAAATTTTCATATAGCTTTTTATATTTTAAATGGTTTTAAGCTTAATTAAAAAATATAGCTCCAGTAATCTATTTTTCATTCTATTTGAACTATTTTTAAATTGTTAAAATTGCAATTTGGGGGACATTTTGAAGACAACATCTTGGAAGTTCAAAATACAACACTTTTGAACTTTTTCTATCAAATTTCTCTTAGTGTAAGTTCAAGGAGTACATCAATTACACCATGATAGTTGTCACTATTATTTTCATTACTTTGAATAGGCTACGCATGTGTATAGTGCCCAAGCTGCCAAATTCTACCATGCATGTGACTCATTGTGGTTGAAATGGCATGAGGGAATCCAATGCAATCCCTAAGTCAATTCCCAAAGATAGATTTCAATTTTCTAGTTAATTCCAAGAAATAGTAGAAACCTCAATTGTTAGCTTACAGGTGACATGACTTCCAAGATTCTTTTTTGTATGGAAGATTCTATGTTCATCAATAACTAAAGGAAAAAGTGGGATTTTATTATCCTTCTTCAAATGTGCAAATTAAAAATATGAGCTTGTACATCTTTTGTAAAGTTCCATGTGAGGTTCTATAATAAGTTTTAAATTTTTTTTATTTGCAAAAGATCCTTTTTTGGATGATCAATCCTAGAAATTGTCGCGCCCATTAGTGACATTTATCACATTAAGCTCATCCAAAAGGCTTCTATAGCATTCAACTCTTAGTGACACCAAGGATCACAATCTTACTCCATTGTACCTTCCAAAGAGCTTAAGCTAGAAACTTTCATAAAAAAAAATGGACTTCAAGAAAGGTGAACTCTAAATTAGAATTTTGATCATTTTTCAGTTTTAAGTAGGTACTAGATTTTGATGAATTTTTCATGGAGGAAAAGGAGGAAAGAGGTCTCTCAAATTAAAAATGGACCTCTGAAGCCAATGGCACAATCCATTTGTGATTTGAAGTCTTTATCCAAAAGTTAGAGTTTACGACCAACATAGAAAGTTTGACAAAAATTCTCGCAAAAATTCAAAGATAAGGATGAAAATTCTAATTGATAAGTTTATCATTAGAAAAATTAGAAGAGAGATGCCCTTGGGAAATTTTATGAAGACACCCATTCCACTTTCAAAAACTCTCTTATTTGTTACTTTGACTCCATTGGGTTCATTTTAGTGGATTTGGGACATTTTGAGCCAACTAACCAAATGGTTATTTTTGGAGCATTTTTTGCTCCATTATTGTATTTTTTTTAGAATTCTTTGAAGGACATTGGGTTCCTTTCAAAGCTTACTCTTGTATGCACTTGTTGTGGTTGTTTTTCACTAACTTGTTATTTTGAATTATTTGTTATAGTTTGTACTAATCCTAGAGTTATTCTCCTCCATACCTTGGTGATGCTGCTTAGAGAGCTTTCTAGTATTGTGTGAATCGTGTTTTATACTAACTTGGTTGTTCTAGCTAGATTTGTATTAATTTGTGTTGTACAAATGTGTTGTACTGTATATTGTTTTGTTCACTCCCCTTGTACTAATTTATGCTTACTAATGTCACTATAAGAAATCCGTGTTTTTATGGTGTTACAAAGAAATGGATCATCTTTTCATTGACATCAATGCATCAAAAAATTTGAGCCTACAGGAAGCAAATTTTTGCTGATGTTGGGGAAAGACGTGGGATGTCAGAGCAAAAACAGGTGGATGACACAAGGGACATGTATGTTTATTCGGACATCAAATAAAATATGGTCACGTTTATTAGAACATCCCTCAAAACATGGAAGTGCCACATTGACTAAGGATTCCAAATTCACTTTAATAAATTTTTGTAAGTTATTGTGGGTTGAGGTAAAAAGCCGACCATATGTAAGAAAAATAGGGGAAGGACAACCATAGGGCATGCTTTGAAAAAAAAAGGAAATAGATGGATATACACTATGGTTGAAAAGAGAATCTCTCTATATAAGTGGGGTGGTAGGAAGTAAGACAACCCATGTGGGATATATAAAGCAATTTATTTTGTTCAAAGTCAAATGTTTGAAAAAAAATCCACATGTCTGAACAACGTTTAAATGTCAAAAACAACATATTAATCTCAAAAAAATGTCCACAAGTCTGAAACAACGTCTACATGCAATGTGGTCAAGTTTCCATCTTTGAATTATCCCATATCCTTTGTCATAGACAGATGATGGATTTCAGTATAAATGAGACTTCTTCATCCTTCATTCTTACCAAATGCCAATAAATTAATTACTTGACTTTGCCATCAAAAATTCTTTTGATGATAGATGATAAATTCCTTGGTGAATTTGACAAAAAAAATTGTTCATTTTTTTGGATTATTTTCAAATAATTCCACATGTGTTTTTTAGTGAGCCATGTCATGTGCCACATTGTCACAATGATTTTTTTTATTAAGAAAAGGGAACATTGCTTGAACAAAAAAAGATGATGAATCTGCCATGTGCCATCTACATGATGGGCTTTTGGAGTGTATAAACACAAGGTATTAGTAGTCATTTTCATAAAACATATAAACATCAGGGCATGTTACAATATATTTTAGTTGTTTGTGAAAATGCCACCTACAACAAATTTTAGGTGACATTAGAGTTGACATGCCTTCAACTGAAAAAAAAATTACTTTCAAGTCTTTAAAAACAGCAAAAACCGTAGGTTTCCTCTAGTGTGTGTTTGTACAATGTAATCCTTGTCTAAACTTTGTCCGTAGTTCCTACTTCCTTTGTAGACAGTAAAACTTTGACTTCCCAAACCTTCAAATTAGTTATATTTGCAAAACTACTATACATGGCAAAGCTTTGACTTTCCAAGTCTTAGAAGTATGGATATATTTTACAAAATTCCCCTAGACACCAAATCTTTGAACACCCTTGTATTAAAAAACTCTCAAACATTTTACTTCTCTAATGCCTAAAATTGACCTACGATTTCACAATGTAAAATAGTCTACATATAATATGCTTGGGCATTAAAGGGACAGAGACAAATGTTTATTATAAATTGAGCTTCAATAATTGATTGGGATGCTAATATTAGGTTCATTTGAGGTGAAGTTAAGTTAATGCCAAGCCCATCTTTGGGATGCAACTTTAAAGGAAGAAAGGGAGTCATCCATTTGCAGATAAAGAAGTTTGATAAAGATATGAAAGCTTTCATTGGGATGATAATTTTTTCAGTAGATGAGCAGTTTTAATTGGGATGGGCTACACAGCATTAAATGCCAAGGCATATTATATGTAAAAAAATTTGTAGGTCATTTCTAGCCTCTTTCGGTGTTTAAGGGTTATGTCACTCTAAAATATAGCCAAATTGTGTCAAGAGTAGAGATCACATTATTTTCCAAAGTTGAGTTTTCAAAATGTAAGTTTGGAATATCCAAGTTTAGTTTCCAAAAACTAGTGGTCAAAAGACCAAACTAGCTCTCCAAGTCAATACAACCTCCATCTTTTGAAGAAAAAAATAGTGGTTTCAGTTAAAATTCCAAATACTAAAGTCCAGTCAATAGCCCAAACACCAAAATTCAATTTGGTAGCCGAAATACTAGAGCTAGCAAGCAACCACCTCTTTAGCCACAAGCAAAGTCCACCAGTACATGTATAGGCCACAAAGGCACGGGGACAACCCAAGGTGTGGGTGCAAGCCCTAGAGGAGCGGGTATAGGTCTAGAAGTGGATGTATAGCCCAAAGACGTGAGTACAATACAAGGCATGGGTATCGGTCTGAAGGCGGGTATCAACCTAAGAATTTGAGAGTATCAGTCTGATCATAAGGTGGCCCAAAGGTTCCAGTTTGGTGACTAGAAGCTCCAATTTGGCAATCTTCACATCAAACCATTTTTTTTTCTTTCCATCATACAACCTCAATTTGAGTTTAATCTAGTTGCCAAACATCTCAAAGAAGCTTAGATCTACAACAATTCAAGAAGTGGAGGTAGAAAAAATTCAAAATTTGATTGAATTGGAAAATCCAAAGAAAAAAGGATGTGATCCAAAGCAAGAAAATTTGATACAAGAGAATGAAGTTAGGAGAGTAGGACCAAGGTTCAAGTATAAATTATTAGCAATAGAAAAATTAAGCAAGAATCTAAGAGATTTCCACTTGACCATTAGGAATCAAATGAAAAAAATAATTGACTTGGATAGGGAAATAAGAATCTTTCAATTGTCAGTTTTTTTCTTGAAATATGAAACAAGTATTCTATTCCCAAGTCAACAAGTAGAATAACAATAATTGAATAGAATAGTAGTGAAAAAAAAGGGTGTTGAAAGAAAGGAAGCTTGGAATGAAGTAGAATTAGTTTTGAGTTTCATATCACTACTTGTATCAAAAAATTATAAACATTAAGCAATGAATACAATTAAAAAAGAAGCAAGATGGTGAACAAGGAGGAATTTGAATGAGTTTTGACCACCTCATACATGAGGTTCAATCCAAAGTGAGTTCCTAATTCCCAATTCTTCTTTTCAATCTCTTAATTAGAAATTTAAACCATATCCGAATTAAAAATTAGATTAACACCTCTAGTTTTAGATTTAATTTTAAGTTTAGTTTCAGAAACTTCTAAAATAGGTTTAGAGGTTTTCAAAAACATAAAACACTTAGGAAATAGGTCTAAAACAAGTAAAATATAAATAGAGGAAGTTTAGAAGTAAGATTGGATGAAAATTAGTCCATTTCATCCAAAAGAAAAAAAAATGGAAATTTAATTCCTACAGCCCTAAACTGCATCTTTTTGGCAACATAGTAATTTTGGGTAGTTTACTACAAATGGAATTTTTTATTTATTTTCTTAAAATTTCTTACACAACATCCGCATAAGGAGTAGCTTTAAGACCCAACAACTTTCATAACTTTTGATTACAAGGTTAAAAAGTTATATATGATATGTAGTTTTCATTGCTCGAAGGGCAACAAGTTTATTTATTTATTTTTAAATTATTTTTTAAGAAAAAAAAATTGAAATTATTTTTTTAGATTTATATATACATGTAAAGCTTTGAATACTTCTATTCTGATTAATGAAATGAAAATTCTAAGGAGTTTTAGTTTGCAGGTAGTTTGCAAGTAGTTATAGAATTTTTACTCTAAGATAAACTTTGAAGTTCTTTATTTAACTCAATTTTCAATATTTTTGAAAAAAAATCCACATTAGGTGTAGATTGTTTATTACAACATTACAAACATTGGAATTGGCATTTTTCAATTCCATAAATAAATTGTTAACAATTTAATATTTCTCTATTTTTTTCTACTTACTATTTTTTTTTTAATGTCTTGTACAATTCCAAATGATTAGAAATTTTTCAAGCGTGTAGCCAACTTGCCTTCAAGAATGGATTCATAGAAGCACCACCATTTTGGACATTCTTTCAAACAAATATGACCTTGTGAAAATGTGAAGTGTAGCTGCCTATATTTTTGCTGGGTCAAATTTTTTTCTTGTCACTTCAAACGTTGATATCTTGCAATACAGTGTAAATTTCTGAAATTTTTTCTACATATTTTCAAACCAACATATTACAAGATCCTATGATTATATGCATCCAAAATTATTATTTATATATATATAAATTAGTACTTCTACTAGAAATGACACTTTGGGAGTAATTTTGGTGAAAACCTAGACAAAAACCTTTAGAGATTAAGAATTAGAAGGAAACCAGAACTTGAAAGTGAAATTAAAAGTTGATTTTGAGCTATAAATTGAATGTAATTAGCGAATGAAGTTTGAAATACTAATCAATGATCAAACTTCATCCATTCATAACTTTAACCAGAAAGGTTCAATTCTTAAATCACATAGCATTTTGGATGGACAAAATCAAGATCTTTGAGGAACAAGTATCAAAGTCTTAAAATAGTAAATTTATAGAAATAGTTCTTTGCCTAAAGAAAAAATAGATGCCCAATTAAAATCATTGGAGATAATCAAGAAAGAAATTAAATTTAGAATTTCATAGAAAAAAATTAAAGAAGTCTAAAACTACATCAAACTTTGAAAACCATTCAAAAAAAATATAAGATAATCAATTTATTAAATTAGATTGTTTGTTTGTTACATTGAGATCTCCTAGACTGTATGTCTTTTGGTGCATTCTTGGTATCATCAGAAAGCTCTCTGCAAAGAGGTGTGTACGGGCTTTGTTTCGTGGCATTTCAACTTGTGATGTGAAAATTATTGAACTTCAAAGTTTTTATGAAATAAAAAATTAGAAAATTATTTTTACTTATATTTTGGTTGTGGCAATGGTACAAAGCACACTACTGAAGGATGAAGTTTAGAGTGAGAACGAATGAAACTAAGGAGATTTTGTCTCGGATTTTGTTCATCCACAATCCAAATTAGGGCTTGGATAGTGAATTTTAACTGAAAGTCAAAGAAAAATAAATCCAAAATTAGAATGAATTTAGGAGTTGTTAGAAAAGAATCGATGAATTTTAAATTGTCGTTCAAAAGGTTGAACTTCATCCGGTCCTAACTTTCACTAGGAACATGAGATTTGAAGAAATCTCATATTTTTAGAAATGACATGATCTGATTTTTCACTTGGAGTTGATAAATTAGGATTGTAAACTCTTGCCTCTAAAATCACAATAGCCTTGTTTAATTTGTCCAATTGGTCAAAAATTGTGACTTTGCGTTTAGTTGTTGGTTTATCTTGCATTTCATTTTATCTAAACATTTAAAAAGATCCATTACTTGAAAGGCACATTGGACTACGCCTAGGCACCTGATTAGGATATATTTTCATAAAAACACTATAACTTGGTTGTGCTAATTTAAATACCAAAGGTGGCTATTGAAACTCTTACATTCCACCCCTCCAAAATGAATAAAAGAACTATTTGTTTCCATCCTATAAACCCTCTTGAAATCATTCAAAGGACATAAAGTGTTCTCGTTGTAGTTTCAAATTTTAAAAACAAATTCTTAGCATTATTGCAACCTCTGTAACTTCAACATTGAGATTACATAACATTGTTGTTTTTTCATTTACATTCATATTTTCGAATTTGAATGAAGCTAATTACATGTGTCTGATTGTTTCTCATTCTACCCTTTAATTTTGGTAAATAAAACTATAATAATAATAATTAATAATAATATATTCTTTACACACTTCACTTTATTTTTTCTAAAAAGAATATTATAATATAATTTTTATATTAAAGACAAATTTTGGCATATTAGAAATATCAAATTTTGTTAGTAAATTATAGAAGCTAAATGAAGCTTCATAATGTTGATTTGCCTTGAAGGTCATATTTAGGGTGGAACAAAAATAACTGCTCATCTTTTTAGCAAAATTCTTATTTGAAGTTCTTCACCTCTTTCCATTGGTATTCAAAAAAATTCTTCTTCCAACCCCCAATTTATTCCACTTTAAAGATTTGCAATACCAATTTTTATTTTTATTTATTTTTATTTTTATTTATTTTTATTTTATTTTATTTATCTATTTATCTTCACTTTTGGTATAAAATTTACAAAATTATATATAATATTTTCACTAAGCTAATTGTATTGTTTCACATAACATACAGTTTCATCAAGTAAGAACCTAAAATAAACATTTTAAGTTGGAAGGCCAAATTGAGTTTAAAAATTATACATGACTATGTGTCTATAGATTTAGTTTGTACTAGTAAATTCAAAACTTTATTGTTTTGAAAGACCTAGATGTGGGATGGTTATTGGTTAACTTTAGTTAGAGCCATTCACTTAACTCGAGGCTAACACAAAACTTCAAAAGGTTCGAGGGCACTTCTTTGAACTAGTCTTGGGGACTAGCAAAAAATTAAAGTCTATACATTGTTGTTTGAAGTCCATGGACTAAAATGCAAGACACCAAAAATAACTAGGCTAAGTTAGGCTCAGTGATTTTGTCTCTTCAACCATTTAAAAGGGATGGAATTTTTTGAGTGTTTCCTAAGAGCGATTATGTAATTCAATTGCTTGAAAAAAAATGCTATTACATTGACCTATGTGTCACCTCAATAATCCATGACCATAAAAAACTTATAAACATATTGAGTTTGAAAGAACCAATATATGCTTTGGGCATAATTTGCAAAAAAATACATATTCTAATGTATTGAACAAAGAATGAAATAAATGTAGTTTTCTTGAATTTCAATTGTTCAAAACTGTACTAGAATACTATAGAAATGTGAAAAATCAATTTCCAAAACATTGACCTTGTAAATTAAAAGATTATAGGGTTTGAATTTTCAAGATTTTTTTGGCATTGTCCAATAGATTAATAGGCTTTGACTCCTCTTGAGGTGAAATTCTTATACTAGAAGTAATTTTTTTTTATAGACAAAGGCACAATGTACATCATAAATTATTATTATTATTATTATTATTATTATAAAACTTGCCAAAATTCTAAATTAGAAGAGGTATTTAGCACAAATTACCCAATCTAGTCTACCTTACCTAAGAATCTTAGGGCAACATAACTTTTGACTTGGGCACTTGGTTGGAGGTAGGAAGAGCATAGGAGACCAAAAAAATCTCACAAAAGAGGTGTATATTCATACTTTAGGTAATTTTTTAAACATACACATAAAGTATGACTTTGTAGAAATCTTTGTGAATTTCTAATTGTTCTTTGGATGACAATTGTTCTTTAGGAGTTCAAGACAATCTTCTAACTTTTGACCAATTACATTGTTGGATAGGTAAAATATAGCTAATGTAAATAGCTTGTAATAAATATTAAGATTTTCAAAAAGATTCTATTTTGCAATACATTATATTTAAACAACAAATTCATTACACATGCAACAAATAATTAACTAGTATTTTACTACACTTTGCGCTATTAGTGAAGCCCATTCAAGATTGAAAATTTATGGGCCTTGTTTCTAACTCAAGAGCCCTTGTTAAATGATATTCCATAATTTAGTCCTCACACAAATGTGGGAATCCAGAAAGAGTGTTCATTGAATTGACCTTAGGAAATGGCATGAACCTCTCAGCTTCTATGAACTTCTTCACAGGTGCCGTGAGTGGAAGTAAACTAAATACCCACTCCCACAAAGGAAACTACATCAAAGAAGTATTTTAGGGGATGTATTGAGGTTTGACTACTTCAAGGGATTGAAAAAATAAATCTTTATGGATTGCATTCAAATGAAGCAAGTTAAAAACCATTTAGAGATTTGTTTTTGTTGACCACCAAATTGTAAAAATGTTTTTTTCAAGCTACAAAAAGTACTTTTGTAAGAATTGGAAGTACGTTAGATTTGTCCAAAAAATGGAAAGTATTTTGTCAAAGAAAAACAAACATTTAGCTGCAATTAATTTACTAATACTTTAATAGATTGTTTGTTATGCAAGGGATTTGTACTAATAGATAGGGCGTAGTTGTAGTTACTGCTAGAATTTAGGTGCTTATGTGGCATTCCCTTCTACAACAAAAAGTGGATTGGAAATGGAATGTTTTGGCTGATCTTCCGGTATTGGAAGCAATATGTACGTGGCTTTAGGATGGCTAAGAGTCGAATCCCTAAAAATCTATGTATTTTTGAAGAATTTTTTTTTTCTGCTGCTAGTGACAAAAAATGTACACTTAAAGTACTATGAAATTTTGCCGAAATTGTACATAGTGTACTTGATTTCTACCCCTTTCATCATTGAGAGGACAAAACCAATGTCTCTAGGGTGATGGGACATGCAATGTCCATGGTAAATGCTATTGCAAAGAGCCCATATGACTGTACAAGGATTTGTCTAACTATTGCATAATGCCAAGGTATTATTATGAGAGTCCTTCATGGCTAAACAATAGATTTGCTAGGAAGCAACCACCTCGTGTGTAGCATCAATGAATAATAGATTGTGTACAACCTACAAATGTTGTTTAGATTGACATGGATGAGGATCCATTGGGCATTGTGGATGTTGATGAACTACAAACACAACCTCAAGAACTTGTGGCAAATAAACTATATATTGAGTATCCATGCAACCCATAGTCTTGTTTGAGTAGCTAAGTATCATAGAACACTTTAAATGCAGCATCCAATGGTTTTTTTTTTCCAATATGGCATGTTACCATTGCATAAAGAGGTGGCAACACTAGTACAAGGCATTGGTCAATCAACTTCTTTGCTTTACACTTAGACAAATAGATTGAGGGAGATGATGTGATGGTTTTCATTCTCGTTTGCTTTTGGATAATAGATGTTAGTAGGAATTTAAAAAAGTATGTTTTCTTGGCAAAGCTTTGTATTCCCTTGGCAAGACTTTGTGCTCCTTCTATATCATATTACAAGCACATGAAATCTCTTGATTTTGAACATCATGTTGTGATTGTATTCCTTTGTGTTGTGTACATATTGTTTGAGTTTGGAAATAGGTGTAATAGATATGACATTCTTGGGCTAGTTCTTCACCAATATAATCTAGCCAGGTTTGATTTCTATCATTGTTACATGTATCCCAAATCCTAAATCACTAAATCCTTTGTAAACAATATATAGAGCCACTACACAATGTTCACTTTTAATAATCATTGATCATTTCAACCCACACAATCTATATCATGTATTTTAGGGATTAATGCACATATGTTTACATGCATGTATATATACAAAAAAAAAAAAAAATAGCTTTAAATAACTCTTCAACTTTTAGAGTTCAAATTGCATCAATTTTCAAAGTGACCATGCTAAAATGTTGACGTGTTGTATTGAAATGTTGTTTTAAACTATGTGTATTAAAATGCAACTTGTACTCTCATAATTAGCCTTACTAAAATGTTATCATTATTATAAAAAAATACAATATACAAAACAAATTTATAAATAAATTTGTGCCTTGAAATAGTTTTTTATTCTTAAATGTGAATTTTTTTATTTTTATTAATATTAAAATACTAAAATTTTGGTTGAAAGGACATACAAATTAATTGAAGGAATTGTAGATTTGTAGTTGTACTCATGTGACTTTATTTCATGGCTTTAGTTGTGTGACCTCAAAATTCTATTGTCAAATCATGGCTCTTGTCTCTTCACACCTAGTGAGCCCTATATTTGTCAATACATAAATATATATTGTCAAATATTAAATAAACTAGTTCTGCCCTAAAAGTCATTAGTAGAATATTTGCTAAAAAAAGATTAAACCATTAATTATTCTTTAGAATCTTTATTTTTTGATAATATTTTCTGAAAAAAAATTCCTACTTGTTTTTGAAAAAAAAATTCAACATTAGAGTTATTCGTAAAGTCCCCCCCCTAATTTGGAGGGGACTTTTTCCGACAAATTTCCTTCGACGGACGACCCCACAGGCGACCACTAAACCGCAGGCAAAGTCCGGACCAAACTTCTTTTTGGTCGATTTGGGTGCTTAAGAAAGTTTGATACCCACTTTTGTATTGACTTTTGCCCAAAACCTGCTTTTTCACAAAACTGCGGGGTTTAAACCCCAGTTTTGGGTACTTTACGAATAACTCTATTGTTGAAATAAATAAGTTGTTTTACAAGATTTTCCTAAAGAATGTTAATTAGACAATATGACCATGACTTTGAATTGAAACCCCATATTGGCAACAATGAAAATTTAAAACAATACTATTGGTCATCATGCCATGTTGTGATAATCAAATATAAAGTCTTATTCTTTTCAACAATCATCTATTTTGAAATTTGTATTGTATATTTTAACAATAAACTTTAACATTGATATATAATAGATTTTGGTGGAATTGGGAACTTCTATACTTCTCATTTAGTATAAAGTAAGAGATTCTTGCATGTTATATTCCAAATTAAGATCATTGTAGTAAAAATATATTCAATAGGAAAATAGTGCAAAGCATTCAATAAGGACCAAATTCTAAAAAATTGTTACTTAGAGAAAGTGTTGAAGTATTTATTTAAAATTATTTTACCTACTTTCACAAATCAATACCGTATATGAAGGTGTGATTTGGCACTTTGGCACTTGAGTTTCCAAGTCAAATTCTCAGAGATTTACATCACCTCATACATCTACAAGATGACATGTGGCACTTTTTTTTTTAAATGACTTGATTTCTAGGATAATTGAATTCTAATTTTGGCTAGTAATTGATTTTTCCAAAAGTCTACAACTAGAAAGTGTAGAGCATTTGCACATGCTCGTATACCACGTTACTTTTAGTCATAATACACTACTTTGTATTGTTTTGAAAAGTTTGAAAATTTCCATTTCCATTTGAAAAATTTGAGGTGTAAAATTAGAATGTTTTACCAAATTGAGTCCATCTAAGGTATATAATTATGCTGACAATGTATAAAAAAATCTCAATATGGAATAGATGAAAAAAGTGTGCTTTGTCATGGTGCATTGTGCACATTAGATTTAGAAAACTCGTTAATAACAATTGATATCATTTAAAAAAAAATTAGCATAAGTATTGCTCTATAATGAGTTTGATTATAAAGAATGTTTTCCTCATATTCAGATCATTCTAAGACTTTTTTCATTTTGAAATATAAATTTTATTTAAAAAAAATTTAAGGATTACAAAATAAGCAAATAACTTTATATTATTTGGAATGCACATTTCATACAAATCATTAGTTGGAAATCTTTTACATTTTTTGATAAGGTCATAAGTTAGTAGTGAAAAAATGAAGTAGATTTATACTTTTAATGAGGTTCAAAGCTATGCTACAATTGCAATTATTGAAACTATAAGAACCCTATATTTTTTTGAAGCATTTTTATGAACATCTACCTATTTTTATGTTGTCAACAACATCAAATGTAACATCTTGATCTGTAAGGTGACCATTTACAATTTGGAGGAGTTCGACTTATTCAAAGATTTTTTTAGTAAATATTTTTTGAAAGATAAAATAAAATTGGTATCTAATGTGAGTTGTTTCATAAATTTTTGAACCTTTGAGGGCTTAGTTGCAAATTTTGAAGTTGGAATCCCATCAAACACTAAAAGTGTGTACATTCACTACCTGAAATGTTTACTCTTCCTACATTGAAGAGAGTGGTATGTCCTCTTTTACCACCCTACTTCAAGGCGGGTACACCCCAAATTGCACCCAATCATCATCATTATATGTACATCTCCGAAATCAAACATATGTGCATATATTGAAGGAACGATTTTAGAACCTCTATCAAAAGAATTTTTGACCCTTCATAACTTTTTCATTTGGTATCCGAATGTCGTGTTCTTTGGTGCTTTAGAATCTCCTTTCACTTGCCAACAAGAAAATTTGACAATTTGACATGTCTAATAATAGTAACTTAGATGCAGTAGCAAAAGGTGTCGGTTTGGGGGTAAGCTTACGTACCCTAGGCCCCCAGCCCCTCGCGCTGAGGGGAAGGCCACGTAGGCTTCTTTCAAATTAGCTGATCCTTCGACAAAATTGCCCCCAAGGAGTGAAAGTAGGATTGGCTTAATCAGACAAGTCATCAGTGTCAGTGTTTGCTTAATTAGCCAGTAAGGTAACTGAAGTTCGGAGAAACCCAAGGAATCTGGCCACGACCGAACGGCTGAATAGCTTTGGCTCTGGCTTAGGCTTAGGCTTAGGCTTAGGGGTGGAATCAGCTTAAGTTGGGTCTTCCTTGCCCCGCGGGACTGAGCTTCTTTTGGAAGAGCTTCATTTAAAACTTCATTTCCTTGGAGTGCCTTGTCACATGGAGCTTGGCAACTTGCATGATGAGTTGGGAGTCAGAGAAAATCTCAGTGGCCTGCCTGTTTCGCTACAGGGAGGGACAGTAAGGGAAGTTAACATAAGCTGCTCACACTGGACTGGACACGCATCGCATCGCATCGGCACTAGGATAAGGGAGGCAACCCAATTCTGAGCAACCACTTAAGCAAAGACACGTATCTGCAAGGCAGGTTTCAACAGGTTTCAACAGAGGGGAAGTTTTTCCATGTTCAGAAAATAGAGTTCATAAGGTTTCCATAATTTTTCAGATTTTTATTTCTCAAAATGTAATTACTATTAATTTTTTTAGTTGAAGATTCTGTTCCACCTATATTAGTCACATACACTTTCCTACTTCTAACTGAGGGTTGGTTGCAAAATCCACCAAGGGTATTGAGAGTCTTGTGGTCAATCATAATGCAACACAATTACGTTGGAAACTGTGCCATAAACAATGGTTGCTAATCACCTCCTATAGTGAATTACACCACCTTACACTACTAGAACTAGGAGGTGGGGGTAGGGGTGATCAAGAAAGGGTTGCCTTCCTTACTGATTGTTCTTTAGATTGAAAAGATCAAGGTAAGAACATTCGAGAAAAAAACTAAATGTCGGTTAATATCAAGAGAAAATGTGGAATGGGAAAATAACTGGTTGAGTTGAGAGTAGAGGATAAAAAAATTGGTCAAACATGGCATAACTAGAGATCCCCATACTCAAGCACTTGTGATTGTGGGACAAATTGTAAGCAATATGAGGCTATGCAAATTCTTCCCATGTAAAAAAGATAGGAAATATAGGAATTGCAAATTTTTCATAATTTTATTCCCAAAATTGAAATGACTATGAATTTAGGGAGCCCACAGTGCTCCAAATCCATAGCTAGTGACTAGACTCTTTTAATTCCAATCATTAATCCCTAAAGGACCAAGGCCTTTTCTCCATCAAAACCACTAAAAACGCCACTTCTATTGCAAAAAGAAAAAACTTCAATTTTGCATATCTAACAGTAGGATCTTATATTAGACTAGTATGCAAGAAGTTTTAGAATCTTTGACTACATAGACTGTAAGATATTTGCATCCTAAGTGAAGAAAACAAGTTTTCTTGCACCTTGCTTGACTAGATTTTTTGGCTTTGAATCTTTTTAATTTAATTTTTTTGTACTATCAATTTTGATTTTTTAAGGTTTTATATTGAATACTTGAGTTGAGAATCTAGGAAAAAAAATTAAAAAAAAAATCTCTTAATTTGTACTCATTCAAAAATTATTAAGTAGAAGTAGGTTCAAGATTGAAGGAAAATCTAAATCATTAATAGTTCTAAGATGAAATTGAAATATAATAATTTCAATGGTGAAATTGTTCAAGTAGGCAAATACAACCTTGTATAAAAATTTCTTAGGGCAAATTGTAAAAATTGCATTCAAAAATGAATCCTACAAGTTATCTTTTCAAGAAAATGCTTAGATTGTCCAAAAAACTAAGATCGTCTATAACTTTCTCATCATTAATCCAAATAGAATGAATCAAAGCTTCAAATGTAGGCAAAAGTATATATTTTTAGATATTTATAAAAAAAAAATTGGATTTTTTTAATTTTTTTGTGTTGCCTACCGACCTCCATTTTTGGCTTATTGAGCCATAACTTTTTCTCTTGGGCACGGATTGAAATAAAAATTATGTATTGACAAAGCTCTTGCAAAAATGTACATCTTTAAAAAAATTCAAAAAAATTCACTAAAAATTGAGGTTGTAGGAACCTATCTAGATTTTAATTGTCCCCCGAGGGAACAAATAATCCTTTAGGGGTTAAAGAACCACTTTTCTGCTCACTACTTTCTACTTTTTCACTACTTCCAGTGCAATTTGGGACATGTGTCATGACTCTATTAGTCCTTATTAGTTCTAACCTTAAAAACAAGAAAATAACAAATTTCAAGCCTCTGTTGAAAATCTATTCTAGCCTTGGTTGGAAATGACTGCACCTTATAGGTTGGGTATGGTTCCTTGATCAAGAATGGGTGGTTATACCATAACTAGTATATACTTAAAAAACTTGTTTGTTTTTGTTTTTATTTTTGACACAAATGGAACGAAAATTCATTGCAAAGAATAAAGTACATACCAACTAGCCTCAATGACCTAGTAAGAGGACAACCTTCACGGCCAACGACCACTAGCCAAAACTCCACCCAAGTGTGACGAGTAGAATTATGGCGATTGGAAGAAGAAACAAACAAAAAGCTCAACAACCGCGATCTATTTGGGTTGCTTTGGTTGGAATGTCTTATGCGACAGATTTGGTTATTAAACACTATGTCATTACACAAAATCCAAAAGGCATAAAGCACAATTGTGCAAGCTTTGGTCCAAATTCTTTTAAAGAAATTGAACTTGCATGGGATTTTTATAGAGATAATCCCGTGGCACCAAGTGAGCTCTGCTACAGTCTTTGTGTTTCTTTTCTATAGATGAGGGTGTTTCATAATGTGGATTGCTTACTACCATGCTCGTTGAATTTAAAGCCACTCCTAGAAACGATGTATCGTTGTTTCTTCTACTCGATGGGGATTCACTAGGCATCTTGTATCTACTATATCATTGGTCCCTCTTTGCCAATGATTCATTGCCACTGTTCAAAGCCAAATCAACAGGGTTTTCTTTATGAACATGATGACAACACAACAAACACAACATCCAAGATGTCTAGTAGACCCCCCATCCATCTAGTAGAGGCAACTATCAGGCTTACTTTCAAATAAATTATCCCCAATCAATTTTGACATATTAAAATCACATTTGATTGAAGTGTGGATGGGCCATCAACATCTATTATATTCTATAATTAATATTATAATTTAAAAAACGATTCCAAATGTTTAAATTAATATTCAGAGCCAAAAATTTCATGCATACTTGATATTTGTCATATACAACATGCAACGTCAGACGTCTATTAGATGCCAAAATCCAAAATTATATTTGACAAGACAGCCCTACAAATCAACCAAGACAAACTAGTTTTCCATGTTTCTTTTCTAATACAAACTGTTTTCCACTTTAGCTGAAAATCCTCAGGTACGGTGCCTTCTCACTTGTAATTAATTAGGGTGAGAACCTGAAGTTTCTTCAGCAATAGCTTACGACCAATTGATTGATTTTGCCATAGAAAAGATAGACCTTAATATTCTTGGGCTTGCAATAGATTGGCGTAACTTGAACCATGTAGAAAATTTGTATTTGGTCACAATCCTTGTTGTTTCTTTCAATTACTAGAGAGGCTGAAAAATGCTCATACTAGGTAGTATTTTATAATAGAGGTCGTTCCACTTTGGGGGTCAGCCCCTAGGATGGATTGCCAATTTGAGTCGTACCATCTTGTGGGATCTAAATCACTTGTTGCTTGTCTTTCTCAGAAAATAACCACCCAATCTATTCTCTTGCTTGCATATGTAGGAGTATGGGCAATAAGATCCCTCCCCACCGTGATTGTAACCCCCTTGTAGTTGCTCCCTACACACCCTCCTCACCGGGCCTCACTCTAAACTTTGTCCCTACTTCTTCCTTTGTGAAGAACATGCCCCCAATACGTACATCCCTTATTTGTTTGAAACCCTTGCAATAGAGGTGCATTGTTCTTTCCTTGGAGAATCCTAGACCAATAACGGCTTCAAATGATGACTACCAAAACAATTCTTATCCAGCTTCTTTTTTTGGATTTTTTAAAATAATTTTCTCCAAGAGCTCCCTACGTGATTCTATATAGCTAACCTCTCATGGACTTGGAGCTTCACAAGGTGAACTACTCCAAACTAGGGGCCCAATATCCTTTCTAGTACGGTTGAAAGTGGCTAAGTCAATGTCTCAAAATGATGTGGAGGTTAGAGGAATTAGGCTCACAAGCTTTGATTATCCAATTAGCCATTAGTGCCACCATTAAATCTTGTGGATTAATCACATCACTATAAGAAATTTGTATTTTAGGTGACTAATTTAGGTGACATCCAATAGAACAACATGTGTTTTTATGTCAACAATGTCCAGTACAACATCAAGATGTTACGTTGGATGTTATTGTTGACATAAAAACATGGAAAAGTACACTGAATGTCACCTAAAATTCGTTAACTTAGACACAAGAAAATTTGGGATTCCTAATAATGCATAGATGCCCTCTTCTTTCTTTGTTCAATGGCAACATTGAATCCACGCCACCTTGGTACAAGTTTGGTGCATGGATCCGGAAGACATATAATTACACATGGATGATGACTTGTTTGATACCTGCCTTTGAGTCTCCTCAAATAGAGATGAAATACAAAACAAAGGACAATAGGATGCTATTTACAATAACACCTTGTCATCTACAATTAATGTGAGTGGTATATTTATATTGGAGCTTCTTCAATGTTCTTTTTTAAAGAAACTTGTCAATTGATTCCGTAGAGAGACTTATCTCAAAGGGCATACCGAGGAGCTTGATCATATTGTCTCCATCCACTCATACAATATTAAGTAAATGGATCCAAAAGGATCAGGCTCCTACCACTTATAAGCTCCAGTATCCACATGACTTGTTTAAATTGAGGACAAGATATGAGTCTCCATAGAATTGATCAAGTAGATCAATTGTTGCCTATATTGAATCTTCCTCCCCTAGAAGGAAAATTGAAGTATATCATCCATGAATTCATCAAGTACTTGTTGCCTTCTCCTTCTTGGAAGGCTAATTCTTTTCATTGAGCCTTAACCATTGTGTTCAAAGCTTCTGCTACAATAAGGAAAAGGTAGGGCACTAACGGGAACCTTGCCTTACCCTGCTCTCTATTTTAAATGCTAGGGATTGTAACATTCTTTAACTCTCTATTCCATTTACATTGATTGCTACCTCAAAATCTTGAAATTGTAGCTTTGTCATGTTAATGAATGCCTGCGGTATGCCAAAAGCTTCTACAGCTCCAAACAAAAAGGCTCAATTGACCACATCATACACCTTTGAAAAGCCGAGTTTTAAGAAGATCATGGACTTACTTATTATGCTTAGTCCATACCATAGTCTTGTAAGTCAAAAAGATATTATCCAAAATGAAATGCATCGGAAAAGAAGCCGATTGATCAAAGTTAATAATTTCCATCAAGATCGGATGAAGGCAAATTTGAAGTGTCTTAGCAATAAATATATACACCACATTCAATAGTGTTATTGGGCGCCAATTTGTCAATCAACTGTGGGCTTCCCCTTTATGTCGCAACGATGTGAGTCTTTTAGTTATTGTTGTAAAGAGTCAATGAGTTTCTACCACCTCCAATATTATTTGAATGATGTGAGTATTTTTTGATCATTTCCCAATAGTAGTTGAAAATTAAGTAATAACACCATCAAGCCTTGGGGCTTTACCTACGCCCATCCTTTGCAGTTCTAGGTCCAACTCTGCCAACTCTATCGGCTTGCTGAAAGAGAGTTTCATCACCTCTAAAAGCTTGCTTCTCATACTTACTATCATTGTTTTTGCCACCCTTTCCTAAGCTACTTTGAAGGACAATTTGGCATAAAATATTTCAAAATATTTGGAGTAGACCACTTCTTATTTGCTATTGTCTGATTGTAAGTCACCATGCTCATCTTTAAGTGATTTTGGAGGCACCAATGTGGGTTGTGGATACTCCAAAAAATTCTTTAGAACTGGAGTCATCAATTTTCATCCATTTAATTCTACTCCTTACTCTTCTGCTTTCTACCACATGCTTTTCAAAGGCTGATAGTTGATCCCTTAACAAATCTAATTTCTCATATAAATTGAGATTGTGGAAATCTCTTTGTAAGGCTGCTTGCAACTCCTCAAGGTGCTTGCATATAATCATTTCAGTGGCCTTTCGCTCCCTGACTCTCATGATGTAGTACACTTTGTAAAATTTGATGACCAGTCGTAGCTTCACTATGAAATCAAGTTGGAGATTTCCATTCCAAATTCAAGTTGCCTTAGATTTTACTTCCAAGTCTTTAAGGTAACACTTGTTCATTTTATAGGTAGATTTCTTTGGCGCCAACTTCAACATGAGGAGCACTAGAGGCAAGGTTGTCCAGACGTCCGTGGATGTGAGGTCCCTGGATGTCTTGTGACAAGCGGACCTCAACGTCTGCCGGTCCACCCCTCGTCTGCTAGGCCGGACGCTAAGGTCCGCTACGTCTAGAGGTCTGATTTTCGGATGCAATTTTGAGCTGGACATTGAAATTTGTCAACCTTGACTGGAGGTAGGCTACATAGTTGTAGTCACCCTGGATACAATATTCCACCATTGGCAGTGGTTCAAGTTCTACTTATAAAAACAAGTAGTATTTGTCCAACCTTACAAATGATTGTATTCTATTGCATCTCTTATTATTCCAATTGAATTTAATCCTCCCGTGTATTGGAATTGATTAGCCAATTCTACATCAATTTTGAGTGTAAAGATGGGACTTTCTTCCATCGTAACAATATTTTCATCGAAATTTGATTCATCTTCTTGCCTCTCTATAAAGTTTTAATAGCCATCCAAGACCTAATCACAATTTTTTGGGAGGTGTAGACTGTGTAGATTGTTGTGATCATTTTGATTTTTTGTCCAAATGGTATTTTTGAGGGTTTAAAAGTGTAAGTTAGCCAATTGGATGGACGTTAGTAAGCCAATTTGGAGTCTATGAGGTCTTTACAAGTCTTGGCCGTAGTAAGTTACTGGATTAGATCCAATTGGGTGTTACAATTGGGATGTAGAGAGGTGTTACTCTTCTTACCGATTGGGGTTGAATCGGTGCCAAGTTGGTACTTAGTCTTTCCATTTTGGAGTTTGAAGGACCCACTACTAGAGAGAAAGCAAGTGCGAGTCCAGCCTCCGAATAGGCTGTTTACTTTGTGATTTTCTTGCGATTAATACAAGTTGGAGTTAAGTTGCCTAATTGGTTGAGTGTGTAAATTGTGAATTAATTCATTGTGATTGATGTGCTTTGTGCCGAATTTGTAAAAGCTATGTGTGTATGAATTTATGTGCTGAAATTATGATTACGTCCTATTTGGTTTGATTACCAATTTGGAAAAGTTGGAGTGAATAAAATTTGTTGTCTGGATTGTTTGGTGTCATTGTAGTCCAGTTTATTGAGTGAGTAAAAATCCAATTTGGAATTTAATTGTATGAATACATCATGTACTGTGATAGCTTGTGAATGATTTGATTGATTGATGTCAGTTATCCAAGTCGGGAATTTGAGCCAATGAATAAAATTTCTGATAGTAATTGATTGTGGTGTGGGTGAAAATGAGTGAATTCAAAGCTAAATTGGTAAAGAGTGAATGTGAGTTCTGTAAAAAGAAAAAAATATGCTAGCCAAGCTTGTAAGTCAGAGAGTTCGATAGCCAAGTTGGATGCAAATGGTACCTGTGTTGCTGTAAAGAAGGAAGCTGTGATTGAAGTGGAGGAAGTGCAAAAGAAAGTCAAAAGCCAAATTGGAAAGATCAAATCTAAAAGATACTTAGAATCTAACCCTTGTGGCCTTTAAGAGTGGAGAGTAGTTGGAATTAGATTAAGTTGGTGAGAATCCAAATCGTAATCTTTAAGTTGTGCCCTTGGTTGTGATTAAATTTACTAGTCATAAATCCCTATTTGAAATTCTCCCTATGAACGAATTAATATACTATTGGGTAGTTTTTAATGAATTATAAATTATCCTATTTCTACAGGAGGGAAGAAAAGAATTCTTACCACAGCTCGTATGAAACCTTCATGTTTATTGATGCATACGTTCCATATTGAAACATCACCTCTTGGTACTATAATCAGTATGACCCATTGTGCCTGTTTGTACTTGCTATATCCTATTCTTGCGACAAAATGGGCGATGTGTGATGCGAGTCACATGCATACACCGCATGTTCCAAATCCTTCATCTTCCAAAGCGTGACCAAACCTCATTGCGTCTTCTTCACCAAAGAAGATGGCTTGCAGCCAAAAATTCCATTTTATTGCCTCTAGCTTAATTCCTCTCAAGTGATGCTCTTAGACATACAAGATTTCAGTGCCTCTAATAACTTCTAACTATGTCTAATTTCAAGGGGCTGTTAAGCCCTTAAATATTTTAAATCATTGTCCTGACTTTCATGGCAAGGGTGAAGGATTATATATCTACAAGCAATTTTGTGTTCCATAATCCATTGCCTTTGCCAGCCTTCCTAGGCATTTCTTTCCTTGAATTTAGGATTGTTGAGCTACAAAAGCCTTAATGACTGGAGTTCTAATACCAAAACAACTTTTTTAATAGCTGCTGCCGTGCCAACATCATAATCATAACATAATGTTCTGATTGGGGGGGAAAAAGCACCCTATTAGTATCTAATAACTATCTTATTGGTCGCTTCTAGCACACCTCTAACTGTTGCTAATTTTTTATATAATAATTTAATAATAGACAATTTTATCTATTTTTGCCAAATCTTTTTATTAATAAGTACGGCTAGCACTATAGTTATGTGTCTAGATTATTTTATTGCATCTTCTTAGCTCCAATGCCTCTTGTCATTGTTAGCCTAGGAAATTGTGGTGTTATCTCCACCCCACCCTATATCTTTTTCAACCATCTATAAAATTCATCATGCAATTCCTTCAAGATTCCCACAAGGGAAATAATACATCGTATGGATGCTTCGAGTATTAGTCTTTCATGTGAAGTGAGAAAATGTCTGAGATTTGGTAGAAAGGCTTGTGGCACTTCCCTTTTGCTTGTTGTATGTGCAACAAACATCAATGCGACTACTAGAGTATTGAAGTTAAAGGACCTTATTCTGATTTGAGTGGAGGTTTGGTACAAGGCGTGTCCCGCAACTACCATTCACCTCTAGAGTTGGCATGATTGTAGGCCCTATGAGATATGGAAGCCCTTATTGAATTAAGCCGAGTAGGCCGAAAAGATCTCATTGGTGGTCACCTTCTAGTGTATTGTCTCGGCACTATTCTGTCCTGGTTGGTCGAGTAGTAATTTATTCTGCATGTGAAACTTTTTTTGAGCACTTGCTCAACCTCCTCTTCCTTTTACTTGTAGAATAAGTGTCTCCTCCTTGATTGTTGCCTTGCAAACTCCTCGCTTGTGGGACTAAGTCTTTAATGCAAGCATCTTCTAGTAGGTAAGAAGCCTTTATTACCATGGTGGGCTTTTTAATTGAATATCTATTATGTGTAGAAGTATTATTGTATTTTAGGGGTAAGGCTGCATGGTCATGGTTGAATTTGCCCGCTTTTCTTTTTGTCTTTTATTCACCGTCTTATAATCATCCTTCTTTCCCTCCAACGTTCCTCTTGAATTTTTTGTATTGTGGCTCTTTGATCTACTTGTAGTCTTTGATGAGCCTCTGTCTTTAGCCATAGTTGAAGAATCTTTGTCCACTAGGATGGTTGGATTTTGGTCTTCTTTACTACCGGGGGATAGGATGCTTGCACTATCAATCCAGACTTTCATTTTTCTCTCTAGCATCCACAACACCCAAGCTCTTTTGCGTTGTTCTTTCACTTGCTCTAGTTTTTCCTTCGATTGTAGCATTTTTACAACCTAGGCAATTCAAGATTAAATGGCAAACAAATATATTTTGAATGAGCTCATATGAACTGAAACATATCAATTTACACTAGCAATCAAAATTGTCTACCTAATAATCCTTGATTTTGCGTTTCATTGTGCTAAGAAACACTTAGATGACCAAAAAAATGGAATACCAAAAAGAAATGGAATCTGGAAAAAAATGTCATAGTGGTCATTATGAAATACAAGTTTTCAATTCAAACTACAAACTTGACATGTTTGCACAAAGAGCAAACAATTGTCTACAAATGGTCTATTGCGGTTTAAACAAAAAATAAAATTGGAACACAATGAGAAAGCTACTAAAAAGAGAAAAATACTCAAAAAATCTATGACTATGTTGGTTGGGTGCCACCCAAATCAAATTGCAAGCGCGCCAATTTGTACCTTTGGAGATGGATGCCTTGAATTGCCACCCTCGCTTAAGGATGTCGCGAAGTATCATTAAAAAGAATTCAATCCTTGTAAAGGGCTGCGAGTTCCCCTGCATTCTCAGACTGTAAGAACACAAGGCAACATTTGACTATAGCAGTCTAATGTGGCTGAAATTTGGCCACGTCAAACAATAAAATTAAAAAAAACTAAAAAAAAAAATTAAACTTTTTTCCAATTTAAAGAAAAAAACTTTTCTTTTTTAAATTCAAATTTCTAACAACATGCCATTCTTGCACTGCATTGGAAACAACAAGGAAAATGGGCCTAAAACAGCCCTTCCCTTGCTCCAAATTCCCTCTAAAGGAATAGCTCACATGTCGAGAGATGCTGCAACAGGGACAATTATAGTTGGTTCAAAACTGACTTCTCGAATGACCACGGCTTTGTGAAGATCTCAAAGAGTTAGTTGAAGCAATCCACCACAAAACAAAGTGAAAAAGTCCTTTGACAGTGCTCCTTCTACACCAAATTGGACTATGCCAATCTCAACGATGCATATTCATCACATATAGCAGCATTGGCCCACCAGTCATTTTTTGCAAGCATAAGATGCCCCACAAATTTTAGCCCTCTTGCTTTCTACCACAACCGCATCTATAGAATATCCCACCGTGGTTTGGCAGGCTTGGTTTGCCACACAAGCCAAAGCACCAACACATTTGCCGTGATTGCTGCAACTTGATCAAGCCTCCTGAACATTGCAAATCCCAAGCCTTGCCCCCATGTAAAAGTGACTATGCATCATCACATTTCATCCATCTGACAATCACTAGGCAACAATCATCCATACTTTAGACGCTTCCAACTATAATTTACGCCCAATTGTAATCTATATAATGATTATACCTCCATCAAGTACCCTAGCCCCCTTTATACCAACAATATATTAGATCTAAAAAGATGGATATATTATTGGGACCTTATTAGTTGTAATCCAATGTCCCTTTCTTTAAACATTTTATATTATCTTTAAAAATTTCAAAAATTTAGGTCCAAACTTCAATGAACACACTGTATCTTTGATTGCACCATTTTAAATAAAACTTTGTAAGTGACCTCCTCGTGATATTTTTTTGAGCTAATTTATTGACTTCATAGAATAATACTAACTATCTTATGAGAAGTGACAGGTAGCCCTACCCTAATCCCCTCTAATAAATCAACAGCCGTGTAATTCAAAAAAAAAATACCCACCCCCTTTTGGAAAATTAACAATTGTGTGATTTGAAAAAAAAAACAATAAACCCCTCTATGCCGTGTAATTTGACTTGAGGAAAAAGCCATTAGCACAAGTGAAAGAGAATTAGAAGAGATGTGAATCAATACACTGATGCATTGATTTTGAAGAGCATTACTTCATTTTATAATGTCAACACAAATAGGGAATAGTGTACCACGTTTTTTTCAACTTCTGTAGTGATTTGATTCTTTGCTTGTTCTGTTTTGGAATTCCTCGTGTTTTTGCGAAAAATGTGTTGTAAGACAACTTGCATTAGGGTTTGAGCTTCTCATAGGCTAAGGATTTCCATGTATTTTTTAGATGCCAATTAAGGTTGGTATTGCAAATTCAAATTCAAATTAAGTTATAAGCATTGTCTTCTTATTTTGTTTTTTCTCTTGCCGTATTATGTTATGGTATCTACACATGTCAAAAGTTCATATATTTCTATACAACTGGAGGTGAAGATGAGGGTAAACTTATTTTGGCAATAGTTTTTTGCAAGGTCTTTTTTATGTGGTTGAACTATTTCTTAGGTTACACATGCTTCTTCTATGATTCTGCCATTGTTTTTATTTGTAAATGAAAATCTTTTGTGTTCTCCTCGTAGAAACATAACTTGGTAATGTGCAAGTTTCAGTTTAATTATGTATCTAAGTATCTTGACATTGCAACATTTTTGATGGAAAGTGATTTGAAGTAATTAAACGAAATTGATTGTAAAATCACTAAAATCATAAATCCTTGTTTTTATTGTGCTTCTCATCTATTCTATATGACGTCAATCTCCTTTCCAGGTACATGTGATGTGCAAATTCTACTGTGTCTTGAAAAATATTCAATAGAATTATTTTGAAGGAGTGTGCTAATCTATTGTTTTCATAAAGTATTTGTGATTGTGGTTTGTTGTCGATGTTGCCTCGACTATATCCTTGGCGGTAGTAGTGGAGATCTTCACGGGGGAATATCATATTAGATTTGTGACTAGTTTCATCAATTTGGAGTATCAAGGATTTTATTGTTTAGCAAAGTTACTAGAGATTTAATTCAAATTGTAAAATGTTTTTGAAGTATAATGTGCTCTTTGAAGTGACTCGTGCTAATACAAATGCTTTAACATAGGTAGTCTTGAAGTCATTTTTGGCCAAAATCTACAAACGCCAAAAGTAGAAGTAATGGGCGATATGTAGTCATCGAAGAGTATCCATAAATGCACTTTTGAAAGAACAAACAACTCATCTTTGCTCAATAGTCTTTTAGTGTAATTATGACCATTGAAACAATTTTCGTGTTTCGTGTAATATGTGTGATGCAATATAGGAAAGTAAAAATCATTTCCAACCATTGACGGTGTAACACATGTGCAAAAGTTATTCTTTGACTACCCATCTTATTGGATTTGTACATGATTTTACACTATCACTATCACCTCAAAAGAGGCAATCATTGCATGTACACTAACAATATTGAAGTGGTTGCAAATTTATTGCAAATCTAATTGAATTGCAAGGTCTTTGAAAGTTTTGGAATAGGATATATTTTGTATTAGGTATTTTTGTAATTTTTAGTATTCAATTGAATATTCAATCACTTGTGCTAAAAAGTAGCATTTAATGTTTAGTGTAGCTAGAAGGCTTTAAGCCCCCTTGGAACAAAACTATGTTTATTATTAATGTTGAATAGTTTTGTTTGATTTTTGTCCTTGTCATGGTTTTGCAAATGATTTTGATGTTACAAGCTTCAAGAAAATACAACTACTAGCTATATAGTCATGACAATTTCTATAAAAGGTGCACTTTGTGCATGCACAAAATTTAGCATTGTAAAAAAATTCCAACTATTAAATTTAGGTGTAATTCAATGGCTTTTATCCTATTTAAAGTCTTAGGGATACAATAGACAATAGACACAATACAAATGAATGTTCTCTAAGAGATAGTGAACAAGACATGATCTTAGATTCCAAAAAAGAATACAAGCATAGTAGAATCTTGGAGTTAAAGCCAAAACAAAACACTAGAATTCCAAAAGATGTATTGTCGAGATTGAGAATCACCTTAGCCTCAAGTCCCTTGTATGTTATCAATTAGAGAGATTCTCTAAGAGACTTCTATCTAATTAGGAATCTTCTCAAAAAAATTCCATTAACCAAACTTAATCTTCAAACCACTTCTATCCAAAAGCTTTTTAAGAAACTTTTTATTACCTTAAGGTTTCTTGTTAGGCATCTTTTAGAAGGTTCTAAAATGTATGCCCATAATACACCTTTGTAAAATTCTTCTATAAAAATATTCACTCAAAAGAATATCCTAGCTGCAAATATAATACTAGCTATGAGGAAAAAAAAATTCTATTTAAATGGAATAATGTTGAATTTTATGTTCTATTTCATCTTTTTGTCCATTTGATTATAAATTAGGTAAGATTCCAAATACTTTTGAATGGGTTGAATATCAAACATACATTTGGATTTGTAAAGTTGCAATTAATAAGATGAAGTGTATTCTAAATGACTTGAGGTTTAGGGATCATTGAACTACAATTTGTGGTAGCTAAAGGATATCTCTATAGAGTCATTTTATTTTTCTTACTCAAAACTTTAATTGTGGCAGCTAAGTCATAAATTCCATTGTACTCCAAATCTCATTTATTGAATAATGATGGTCTTAGATAAATACATCACTATAATGGAATAAATAATGTGAAATTAGAGTTTCATTATTAAAAAAATAGAATGCCATGCTATAGGAGTGGCGAGGTAGCATTAAAAGAAATCTTTGTTTTTTCTAACGCATTTTTGTGACATTCACCTGTTTTTATGTTATGTTTGATGTTACAACTAACATCTTGACGTTACATCTGATATCAATGTTAACATAAACTTAGGTGGACGTCACAAAAAATGTGTTAAAAAACATGGATTTCTTCTAGTGGTAGTCAACCAAAAATGATATGATTATTGGGCCACTAGGTGTATTCTTCATTTTTACAAACCTTGAAAGTCATCCATTGGCCACTCTTGAAATCAAGGTACTTATATGGTTAACCCTAAAACGTCTCAAAGGACGTTTTATGTCTTGTGGATGATTTCAAGGAGGCCTCAAGGATTGAAAAAATTAATTTTCATTCAATTTTGAAGGAAGGAGTTGCTCTAATCTAAATTTTATAATATTTTTATTTCAATGTATTCTTTACTATTATATACACCAATAAGAAAAAATTAGATTTTTTTAGCACATTTTGTCTTTGAAATGATTTTTTTTCATCTTTTCCTTAAAACACACAATAATATCAATTTTTTCACAAAAGATCTGAAAATTTATAATCTATAGAAGATATGTGTTTTCATTTCTCAAAAAAATACATAAAATTTCAAGCATAAGTAGTCACAAAATGAAAACATACAAAGTGTAAGGATTTGATGTTCAATTCCATAGTTATAGCCCATTATTTCAAGATGAGTCCATTTCCATCACAATGGCTATTCCATGCAACTAGGAATGGATCCATTAGGAATTTATAAGCTTAGTGGAGTTCATTTGAGGAAAGATGACAATCTTTCATTAGATGGAAAAAAAATATATTTTTCTAATAATATAGGGTTCCTTTATCATTATGATACCCTTCTTCTAGACCCTTAATTGAGCATAGTTGACCAAGATCTAACCATCCAACATTGATATTATGTCCGGTAATGTGAAATCAAAGCTTCATTATGAGAAGCAACATCCCTCTTGGTGATATTGTGATAGGTCTTGCTCTTTTGAGATTAACCTTGAATCATCTAGGAGGCTAATAAATGGCCATTGGATGATATTTAGCACCTTTAGGAGACAAAAAATAGAAATATCTCATCCAATTTTGGGGGGGCTAGGTTGAGCACTTGTCTAGGAAGGTGGAGGTGAAAATCTTCTTTTGTTGTGTTTTTCTTTTCTATATAGGATGATACTTAGGCCATAAATCACCATCCAGTGTACTTTAGCTCCTTGCTTTTAATATGAGTTTGAGCCAAACTACCAGAAGTTTGGAACACAAATTCATTAATATGAATTTGAACCAAACTACCAGAAGTTTGGAATATAAATTTGAGCCAAACTAACGAAGTGTAATTTCTATTCCAACTTCAAAATATTAAAAATTTCTAAAATTGAATATTTTATTACAATTTGAACTTTGAGCCTATTACCATCATCTATTGATTTTCTAATTGTCAAAAGACACAATAATTGTTTTTTGCCCCATAATATTCTACCTATCATATACACCCATGGAAAAAAAATTCAAATTTTCATGAGATAATTTTGTATTTGATATGAATTTTCTTCACTTTTTCCTGTACAAAAATCTTAGTAATTTTAAATCTTCACAAAAAAATCTGAAATTTTTATGACTTATAACTTAGATGACATGTGATTTCATCTCAGAAAAATATAAATAATTTATTTGCACACTGCTTGAAATAAACTCCCAGTTTCAATGTATTATTTATTTATTCGAGAATAAATGAAGAGTCAGAATTTTGCAGTTCATAGATCTGTCCTTTCAGAGTCAAGGTCGGTGTTATAATCTACCTGTGCACTAACCATAGGTTAGTTTCCCAAAAATTAGCAAGCAGTAATAACTGAACGCCCAAATATTATTATTACCAGCGCTGCACTTTTGTCTTGCCAAATGCACACCCACTTGCTATATCTTCAAAAAGAGAAAAGGAGCCCATATTTCCTTAAAAAAAATTAAAAATTAAAAATTAAAAAAAGGAAGAAAATAACTTTTTCACTCAAAAGCTCATCAGTCGGTCTCTGCCAAAAGCCCGTCCGAGCCTGGCTTTGTTTCAACCCAAAATTAAAAAATTAAAAAATTTGAAAAACTAAAAAAAACACTCTTGGCCCATTCTCGATATGTGCTCCATGACAAAGGAGAAGTCATCCGAGAAAATGGATGAAAATGACATAAATCAGAGTCCAAAACTGAACAGAACTGAGAATTTTGAAAAATACTAGCATTTAAACTTACAGTTAGTTAAGATAGAATGAAATCATTTCTTAAACTATTTGCAAATCCAATTTTAATGGTTGTGATTCATTCTTTTATTCCCTTCTCGTTAGCACAGTGAGTGTTCACTTATTCTCCTTCAATGGACCCGTTAAAAATGGTAGGCCCTAGAAGTAAGTTAAGTTAAATATTTTCCAACAGTTAGCATGTAGACTTCAGTTGGGATTCATAACAAATCAAGTAAATACAATTTCAAAAGAATAATATATAATGTGTTCTCGCATTGACGGAGAATTTATGACTTTCGTTCTTCAATGGTCGTTTGTTTACAAATTTATTAGTTGGTTTATTAACATTTACAAGGACCAAAAAAATAAAATAATAATAATAATAAATTATTAACACTTGATTCCTGAAGGTTTATCCTCTATTGAAATTTCACACATTTTTTGTTAATATCTTGATACAATTATGTTATTCACCACAATTTCATCAAATTGATACAATTATGTTATTCACCTCAATTTCATCAAATTGGTCATAGAGGGAGGTTATTTTATCAAGCATTACTTTGGATGCATGAGAGATTATTTGGACAATGCATTGATTCCCCCAAATAAACTATGTTCGTCTTCCAAAGCACTTCACAAAGAATAAAGGTTAGAAAGTGAGAAACAATAGTTTTTAGTATAGATCAATAAATTACTAAAAGAAATATAGAGCCAACTTTGGGATTTGGAGGAATTTAGGCAAATCCTATTGACTTTATAGAGTCTTAAATTTTTTTGTATGGATAGCTCATAATCTTTATACTCTACATGTGAAGCTTTGTTTGAACCTCTAAAGCGCAATAAGCTCCTGTGGAGCTTTCTGAAGGCTCTGGTAGATTTACAAGAAGTCATTTTTGAATGGATGAAAGTGAAATTTGTACCAAAGATGTGCATTTGCATTAGCTTTGTAAAACTTAATTATTTTCCATCGGATGCATGAATCATAAGTTTAGGGGCAACTTGACCAACATATAATAAGGGCAATATATCTTGCAATCTATGAAACCAAATGGCTAAAAGGATTTCCACACATTTTCATAATAGTGTAGAAAAATAATTTGTGGTTGAAAATGATTTATTTTTTCTCAATTTTCACTCAATGCACTAAAAATGGCAATTTTAGAACAATTTTAGACCCATTAGCAAAAATTCTAGTGTAATTCATGTTTTTTTTGTACTTAATTAATTTAAAAAAAGAAAGCTTTGTATTGACTGCGAGGATTTTGATTCTTCCAAAAATTGAGTTTTCTCCCCCAAATTGAAATCTTGCCTATGTAGGGTTTCTTTTTAACATCCTCTCAATGCAAGATGATTTTAGGTACATTAAACACATCTATTATCTTTGAAAATTGACATGCAAGTAACTTACATAACTATCTAGTATCTACACAATGGTCCAAGTTCCCAAAGGTGGATAGTTCCTACTTTTCCACAAAGTTGGGTCAAACTGTGTTGATCATGTTGGAGAAGGCCCCAAATTTATTTTTTTCTAACTTAAAATATTAAAATCTTACAATCTACATAGTGAAATGGTTTAGAAAAAATTCTACAATTTTTTAGTAGTTTGGTACAAATTTGTACATTTGTATATTTGAATTTTTTAATATTTTAATTATGCTCGATGTACTAAAAAGTGGTAGTTTTGGATAATTTTTGTAACAAACACCCTTAATACTTTATGAATTAAATAATTCTAATGAGTATTTCAAAATTTATAAGGATTTCTTTAATTGCAATGTTAAAGTGATGAGTTTTAAAAATATTCTTTACATGATTATTTATTTATTTCTAGTCAACTACACAAATTGATATCTAATCCAAAATATTTGAATATTCTATTCCAACTCATGAAATAAAAGCCATGAGGGTTTTCATTTTATAGACAATGAAGGTAGAATAAATATATGAAATCATTTTTTAATACAATATTCAAAATTTTCAAACAAAAATATAGGATATATATTGCTTACTATAACAATTTCACCATTGGAATTGACAAATCTCAAATTTTTGTCAAAGTTATATAGATAATTCTTTCATCATATACCATCTATATTTTAGTGTTTTTTTTAATGGTTATGAAAGTCTTTGGGTTGATTATTTACTTAAGCATTCACAAACCATTTTCCTACACTTTAATTAAAACTCACAAGTTATAGAAGACACATTCAAGTATCTTTTGTAAAAAAAATTTAAGACAAAAAATTTCCCTTGGAAAGATCCTAAAAAAAATAGATTTTGAAGTTTGAGCATAATGACCTTGCAATTGAGGGAAGGGATTCATTCTAAATTTTTTGGAAGATGTCGTTAAAAAAGTTGACTAAAAGATCCTACCATTGGATTGATTAAAAATAACAAAGGTGAAGATTTAAGCCTTGACTTTGCTAAAAAATATTTTGAAGCAAATTTTGGCCCTAAATCACTCCACAACTCTAAGAGTTAAAGACAAAAATATATATGAAATACATACAATAGTGTGCAATTTGAATTCTAATACACAAAGCTTCCACTTCCAAATACTTATGTAATTCTTGAAAAATTTTAAAGTGGAAACTTGGAGTAGAAACCAAATTTGGTAGGCTTTATTTGTTTAGTTCAAATTAAATATCAAAAATAGATATTATGAAAGTTCCAATCAAAATCGATAACAGGCATCCACATTTTGGATGTGAGGACCTATACAAATTACAATAATGATCCTTTTATATTTTTTGTGCAATACACACTTGTATTTGATTAGTTTGTACTGACAATAATTTTGGTTTCTATCTAGTAACAAGTAATGCTTGATTGCATCAATTCCATGCAACAATTTATTAAAATCAACAATAAATAAATAAATTTAAACTTAAATTAATATATTGTTTCTATACTCATAAATCCACCAACAAAATTTAGTAGAAAAAACACCAACAATCTCTTGTTAATGCTAAATTTTATATTTTTTCCAACTGGATACAATAAAGTCATGTATAACTTAAGTCTAAGAGATTATATTCCATGTCTAATTATTTCATAGTATAATACGAAACTTGTAGTATACAAAAGTCAAATATGAATAGTTTTTTTTTGATAAAAAACTCAAGGACTTATAAAACTTTGAAGATTGTTGTAATGCACATTAACCCCTAAGCGCTCCAACATCTAATTTTTGGACAATAAATAGATTGAAACTCTTGATTCTTGCTCATTTTGCTTGGACAAAAGTCATCCTAATTTGTGAAGATACATTATTAAGTTGTTGTCCTATCTAAAGGTTGGATTTGTTGTTAGTAGAGTACATAATGTTCTAAAATTGTAAATGTGGAAGAATATCAAGTGGTTGACTAAGCCAAAATTGCATTGACTCTAGTTCAAACTGGATTTGGAAAAATGAGGACACAAATTTGAAGAACACAAAAATTTCAAAGAATCACCATGTCAAGAGAACCTCATTTCAAATGCATTCCAACATATTTTACTCAAGAAATTATAAAATTTTGCTAGTAATTGAATTTGGAAGGAATTTTGAAATTTCTCTTTCAAAATTTTAAAAATGTGATGGTGATAGCATTGGTGAATCTAATCATATAGATGGAATTTTAAACTCAAAATCTACAACTTTTATTTGTATATGAATTCCAAAATATTCTTCCAAATAGAAGTTTATGATGATTTTTCCAAATTGTCAATTTTAGAGAAGACTTTGGATGTTTAAGGATTAAAAGGAAGTGATACTTCTATACATGATAAGCTTGTCTATTGTAGCCACATGACTATTTTCACCATTCTACAATGGCCTCCTTGACAATATGACCATTTCAAAAAATATTGTGGTCATCTCATGTGAATAAAATGAACATTGTAGATTTACTTTTTGCTGGTTTTTTTGCTGTCATTTAACTCATTTATAGGTACTTTTAGACATAAGAATAGATCAATTCACAAATTCATCACCAAATCATACTTTGTTAAAAAAAACATGATTTCAATTCTATTATTAATATGTAAGCAAATTTTTTGCTTATGCCAAAAAAATTGTTTTGCATCAATCCTCTAAGAGATCATGTACCTAAAAGAGGCAAACACGATGTTCCAGGATCAATTTTTTCTCCCTCCAAGTGTCGTCAATCTTTTGGAAAAATCAAAGTTGTGGATGTCAAACATATGATCTTGACTGCCCAAATATAAATATAGAGATAGATGAAGATTTAGATATATAATACATATATGGATACATAATACAGATATAGATAATGGTACAAGTATGGACATGGGTGCAAATACAGAATTTGAATACGAATATATTCCATACTGATTGCATTGAAACTACTTTTGGGAAAATACAAGTAGAGGTGGTGGTAGAATAGGAGTGCAAATTAAAACAAATAATAATTTTGATTTAAATAAAAACTTATGACAGTTGGGGGAGATTAAAACATATAATAAATAATGAAAACTTGTATTGAGCTAATTGTATATCTAAAAGATGTTTGTGCAAACATCTTCTGGATATACAACAAATACTATATTAAAAAAATATGAGGATAATATTTAAGGTGGCTTATGTTACTAGTGTAACCTTAAAAATTAGAGACATTCAAAGAGTTAATAATCAACTATTAATGTCTAGAATGACCCAACATAATGCCCATTGTTATGTGTTTTTATTTTTGATTCAAAAATCTTTTCACTTTAATTATGAACGCTCAATAATTTTTATTTTATATATGCAAGATGGAATAGACAAAAACAAATGAATCTTCCTTCCTACCCTAAATAAACATCAGATTGTTTGTTTTTTGTCTTCCAAAAAAATCATCTAATGTGTATCATTTAGCTTTGGATAGCCTAACAATCAAAATAATCTCTAAAGGACTAAGACACATTTAAGGCAAAAATAGGCAAAAATAGTGAAATTGCCTTCTTTTAAGGACACTGAGAAAAAAATGAAAAGAGATTTTTCTTCAAAATTCAAATGTACAAATTTGTACTAAACTACTATGGGAATGAGTGGAAAAAAATTTATAAACTTTGATTGAAAGATCATAAGAATTTCTTTTTACCTTGCTTGATAGGATTAATAGACTTTAATTCCTTCTAGAATGAGATTTTTACATTACACATAGGTTTCTTTTTTACATTTGCATCTTGTATCGAGTAACTTACACACTTGCCAAATTTTCAAATTATAGGACTTTTGCACATGCTACCTATAGTTGCCTAAGCTGCTTGAAAAGTTTAGGACAACATAACTTTTGATCCAAATACTATGTTGGATAAAAAGGTAATATTTCCCCTAAGGAAGTACATGTTTACACTTTATGTTAAGATTTTGTGAACATTCAATTCAAATTGACTTTGTAGGAACCTACCCAAGATTTCTTGTATACATTGAATACGCACTTGGTCCTTTGGAGGTTAAATAATGTTTGCATGACAATGGAAGTGCCTAGGTAGTTGTCCAACATTCTCTTGTCAATCATTGGGCTTTTAACTTTCTAAAATCCAATCAACCATTTCTTGTTGTTATCCAACTTTGAGCAATGTTTTGTTGTAGAAAAAAATTGTTTGAGAATTTTATTTTTTGTATAAAAACTTCATCATGTTTTCTTTCTAATTTTATATTTGAAATTGAGATTGCTAGGCTAACAATTTATTTTTTTTAATTACAAAAAAACTTTCAATATTTGCCTAATGTTGAAAAATTTACTTTAAGGAGAAAATATTGATGTTCAAAGATATCATTAGGATGATTGCAAGAAAGATTGGTCCTATTTTGTGTCAAAATTGGAATGATTGAGTTGTCATTGGCCATAACTTTTGAAAAATGAAGTCAATGTACTTGGAATTTTTACTGAAGATGGCTAACTTAGAAAGTGTTGAGATTCCTTGATTTTCAAAAAAACTGAAAAAAAATTATAATTGAATTTTAATTTAGCTAGTTTATCACACTTTCTGGTGTGGGGTTTCTTAGTATTGTGGAGTATGTATAAATAATTACATACACTTGAAATTTTGCGGTCTATTCTTACACTAGGCATGCATGTGCATACCAAAGGAACCTTAAAAATATATTATTTTATACCTCCACATGCATGCTAATAAGGCTCCCTTATGTGTGCACTTCTGAACACTAAAGATGATTTTTTAAAATAATTCTTTTGACGAAATCTCTTTATCATAAAGTTCTCCCAAATGAACAATTTTTAGTTTCTTTAAAAATTATTTTCCCTATTTTTCACAAACTAAAATGTCAAAATACATATTTTCTTGTGATTTTGCACTTTTGTAGTTTTCCTACTTAGAAATTTTTTCTATGCTTTTCCTTCCTAGGGTACCTTATTTACAAAGATGTATATATTTCATATCTTTTTTATATCTTTTAAAAAAAAAATTCTAATTTTAAAGTATACCTGAAGAAATCATGAGTAGTGTGCAAAACACTACCAAAATTGTTTGGTCTTTCTTGCAACCACCCATTAAATCTTGTGAATTTTTTCACAAGTCATTGGAACAACAATTTTAAGAGACCATAGAAAATTTCAAATAGACACAATATCTATAGTGAATTTTTGAATTTAAATCATTATTATTGATTTTGACAAATATGATTCTTTTTTAAAAGTGTTGACTTTGTAGATACTTTGTACTCTTGATGCTTAACTTTGTCTCTTTAATGCAAATTCCAAAAAAACTATAGAACTTGTATTTTATAATAGTTTTGAATTTTGTCCAAAATCCTTGAATTTTAAGGGTTAATTTCTAAATTTTTATAATTATGTTTAATACAAATCCACTCTAAAACTGTCATTTTAACCTCTAAAGTCCCAAAGTTCTTACAAGGGACTCTTGAGATTTTGGATAGGCTCGTTGTGGAAGCCAGGAAAGTAAGGATAGGTCGAGTTAGTTAGGAATCTAGGGGAATGAGTTAGTATTGGTACATTTTTTTTGCTTCCTGAAAGAGTAACTTAAAGGTTTTACCAAAATTAATGTTCTTTTACCATGGGAGTAGTGATAGTTAGATAAATAGGTTAAAATAGGAAATAAAAGTTTCCTAGTTTTAGAAACCAGAACCAGATTGGGATTAGGGAAACTGGTCGAGGTTCACTCGGCATACCATGATCGAGTGCTAACACATACCGGAAGATGCCGAAAGACCTACCGGAAGCTAACAGGGCAATCCGAGCATTCAACGGCTCTATCGAAAACTTAGGATAGCCGTTGAATGGTCGGAATCTTCCGCGATCATTGTGGAAACGGCTACCTTAACCGACTGGAGGCGGCTTTGGGAGAGAAGGCCAAGGGTCGGAACTTCCACTCGCCATTCTCATTTAGGAGTTGTGAGCATCCTCTAAGCACGTGTTGTTTTCCTGATAGCGCTTAAGTGAGGAGAAGAAGAGAGGGACTTAGTTTCTAGACCCGGTCGAGGTGAAGAGGACCGGCACTAGTAGAAAGTTGCCGTAGCTTGGTATTGCGGAGGGATTGTGTGAGGTTTGTGATCCAAGAAAGAGAGACAACTCTATAGAAAACGATGGTAAAGGCGGAAGGAAGCGGAGCTGCACAGATCAAAGTGAAGACCATCAGCCCAGTTATCCCGAAAGATGAGGAAGGGCAAAAATAGTCAGATGAGGATGAGTCGCCGAGCAATTCAAGGAATGAAGGGAGCATGACCGGATCCGGATCCAAATCAGGATCCCATCGCAATCTGGATTCAAATGAAGACTCCGATCCGGTACCTCTCTCTCCATCGAGCTTCAAAGGTAAGGCTCCGATACCATCCATAGGAAGAGCCACACCAAGAGGAAAGCCATCTACAAGCAGGAAACAAGCGCTTAGGAAAGGATCCGCCAAGCTTGAGGAACCTTTTTCCAAGCGGATTAGGAAGTAGGTAGGAAGTTACTTAGGAAGGACCTAGGAAGGTAGGATGAAAACCAAAGTTTGTGGTAGGTAGAAAGCTATTAGTTAGGTGCTTTTGAGTTGGATGCACCTGGACTTTCACTTTCCGGGTTTTTAGAATCTCAGATCCACATTTTGCAGATCGACAGGGTAGGTAGAAAGTCAACTTAGGAGGATAAGGAATGACATCTGTCATTCTCCTGTCCTCTAGTTTTGTTCCTTGGGGCCTTTTAGGGTTCCCTTGGATTTTGTATTTAGGGGGTGACTTCAGTTTGAAGCCTCGGGCATTTCTTTCTTGCAATTTCAATGTTTGGAAAATTCATTTCAGATTTCCACTTCCTAAGCGTTGGTCTGTAAAGTTTTGACTCTGGGTTGGTATGCCGGCAATGCTTGAATCATTGTCTAATGCTGGTAGCTGGTTTGCTAGTGTTGAAGTGGAGGAGGGGTCCCATGGATTCTGTCCGGATCCGGTTCTGTGAGTGCGAAGAGTTGGTTAGGAAACCGTGTGAACTAGGAGGAAGTTCTTACTGCTACTATTTCTTGTATTTTTTTTGAGTGGGAAAGCCGTTCTTAGATTAGGTGTGTTCTATAAAGTGGGAAGGCACATGCTAGTTAACGTTCCAAAGAGATCTGACTGAATTCGGGAGAGAGGAATAGGAAAGTAGTTAGGATCTTCTAAGTTATTTGGTTGCCAGTTCTAGCTCGTAGGATTGATGTGGAATAGATCCGTCGTCGTAGTATCTGAGTGGATGAAGGGGGTTCTTGAGTGACCTGCGGATACGGATTAGATTCCGAATCCACTGTGAGGAATAAATTGAGTCTAAGTCGTTTTCGTTAGTTGTTGTTGTCCTTAGTGAAATCTTCAGTCACTTTAATCTTCTGAAGGGTAGGGTATACATTCCCTTCTTTAAACCCAAGAGCGGATCCCTCTGGTATAGAGGTTAAACTATTGAATGGGTTACTTGGTTACTGAATCCGGATCAGGGAGAAGAACATGATAGTGACACTCCTCCATGTCAGGACCTAGTATGTGGATTGATATGATTTGAGAGAGATAAGAGGTATTTGTTGGGAATATAAAAAAGGGATTATAGTTTCCGGTTTTCAGTTATGGATTTTGTTGTCTTGGATTGTTTTCCGCATTGTGCTTCCGGTAATTTTGAGGAAACTACGAGTTAAATCATTTGGGAACAATACACAAGTCATCTCAGGTGTTTTACACTACTTTAACACCATGAGTCCAAAAAGCAACTCGAAGGGTAGCCTCCAAAAAATCACAAAGAGTTGATTTTTTTTATTTTTTTCTCAAAGATTATATTTTTGTCTAAATCTGAAGCTTTAATTCATTTTATTTGGACTAGTGATGAGAAAGTTATGGACAATCTTATTTTTAGGGCAATCTAAGCATCTTTTTGAAAAATTAACTTATAAAATCTTTTTTTGAATGTAATTCTTATAATTTTTCGAAAAAAAATTGCTAGGCAAGGTTAATTTTGTTTGCTAGAACAATCTCACCATTTGAAGTATTGTGTTTCAATTTCATAGTAAAACTATTAACGGTTAAGTTATCCCTTCAATCTTGAACCTACTTCTACTTAACAATTTTTCAATGATTGCAAGTTAAGTGTTTTTTCTTTTAATTTTTTTTTTAAATTTTCAACTCAATTATTCAACATAAAAAATTTGAAATCAAAATCAATGGTGCAAAAATTTTAAGTTAAGAAGATCCCAAATAATCTAGTCGATTAAGGTGTAAAAAAAACTTGTTTTTTACTTTAAATGCAAATATCTTGCAATGTACGTAGTCAAAGTTTTTGAAAATTTTCCATACATTCTTATACTAATGCAGTACAAGATCCTATGGTTATACATATAAAAAAAAAAAATCAAAATTTTCTTTTTAAACTTTACAATTGAAATGGCAGTTTTAAGTGTTTTTTGATGGACAAAAGGCATTGGGACTTTAGGGGGTAAGTGAAAAATGTAAAATTATATCTTTTGCTACTACTGCACACCCAATTGTATAATCTTTCATTAGACAAGTATGAAAATTTATAATTGAAATTTCAAGAACTTTGACCTTGTAGATTGCAAAAAGTTTTTGTTTAAAGTGAAAAGAAACACCTAATTTACACCTTTTTAAATTTAATTATTAGACTTTGAATCCTTTTAATTTAAATTTTTTGCAAGTACTAAAGATTTTGATTGGCCAAAATTTAGGCAACTGCACTTTACAAGGTCACATTTTTATGAAAAGTATCCAAAATGGTAATGCTTCTTTAGGTTCATTCTTAAAGGCAAGTTGGCTACATGCTTGAAAATTTCCACATCATTTGAAATTGTACAACATATTTGAAAATAATAGTAAGTAAAAAATGATTCAAAACATTAAATTGTTACATTTTTTGTTATGGAATTGAAAAATGCCAATCCCAATGGTTGTAATGTTGTAATAAACAATCTAAATCCTATGATTTCATTTTTTCAAAAAATATTGAAAATTGAGTTAAATAAAGAACTTCAAAATCTATCTCAGAGTAGAGATTCCATAACTACCCGCAAACTTTTGTAAACTAAAACTCCTCATAACTTTCACCTCATTAATAAAAATAGAATGATTTAAATCTTTCATGTGTATAAAAATCTAGAGAATTAATTTCAAATTTTTATTTCTAAAGAAAGTGATTATTAAATTAAATTTTCTTGCTATCCGGGCTACCTGCCAAGTAATAAAACTACATAATGTACAATAAACTTTTTAACCATGAAGTCAAAAGTTAGTATAATTGTTGGGCCTTAAAGCTACTCCTTGGGTACATGTTGTGTGAAAATTTCAAAGGAAAAAAACAAAAATCCATTCATAGTGAGTTGCCTATAATTGTTATGTTGCCCCAAAACATAGTTTGGACATTTAGGGGTTAAATTTGAATCTTAAAAAAATTGTTCAACAAAAATAGGGAGTATGTTCAAAAAAAAAAGTCCTTCAAATTATTTTGTCAAGGAGATGCTTTAATTACCCACAAATGAAGCATCTTCATAACTTTCACATTAATAACTGAAATGGAACAAATCAAAGCTATTGTAGATTTTAAAATATATTATACGATATTTTTTAGTATATTTTAACTTAAGAATCTTCTTTGTTACCTGGGCTAAACTAATTTTATTTTGAGTGCATACTTGTGCTTCATGTTAATGATTGAAATAAAAATTATAATCTTATAAAAGTCAATCTATTATCTATCTATATATATTTAAATCATTGCCAAAAATTGAGATCATAGATGCATGTCATGAAGGGGAGAACAATCTATCAAAGGTTTAATTCTTCAAGAATAGGGGATAGTCCAAATTGCCAAAATTGTGAAGATGTATTATAAAATGCAATTTAGAAGAATAACTTAATGATTACTTTTAAACAATAGTTGTAAATATGATTCATAGATCATATATATGTGGTTAGATCAACTAAAGTGTAAGCCAATATTTTCAATAAAATTGAAGCCAAAAATTGAAAATTCCTTTTGAAATCAATTGTAGATTGAATATTTGTGATTTTCACAATAACTTTTTACTTGAAGTTCAAAATGTTAAGTTCTAATCATAATGGTTTTTGAAGATTTTAAATTAACTTTTGTATTCAAATTTTTTTTATGGATCATGTAGTTTTGAACTCAAAAGGTTGATTTGGAGGTGAGATTTGCCAATACCTATTGAATAATGGAATATTTGCAAAGCAAAGAATTAAAAATCTATTTTTAATAAGTATTAAAGAACTAACATAAGAATTTTTTTTTTAAATCAATGGATAAAGAAACGCATTTTGGTGCGCTTGGAATATATTTTTGTTCATAGATTTCATGTTCAAAATCTTAATGCCTCATCTTTTAGAGATTAACACTTAATTCCTAAAGGTCTAGGGGTTACGAAAAAAACAAAAATGTGTTATAAAATATAATTTCTATAACTTTTTTGAAGATTGTATCAAAGGAAAAAATGTTAAATATTAGAGTAAAAAGTATCTACATGGTCAAAGTTTCAAAACTATTATAGATTTGAATCAAATGAATTTTGAAGATTTAACTACAAAAATTGATGAAGTTGAAGATGAAGTGTACAATTTTTATATTAAATATTATTTTGAAAATTTATGTAATTATTCAAATTGCAATTTCAATTCATTTGTAAAAAAAGGCATAAGATTTAGTAATGAGAGTATCAACATTTTTTCAAAATAGTAAACTTTTCAACATAGGACAAATATTAAATACTTTGCACTAATTCCCTTACAATTTTTGGTTGTCTACGGCAGTCTTAGTTTTGAATAAAGAAATAGAAAGACAACCCGATTTAGATTGTATACATAAAATAAGTTTAGGAAGAAAAAAATCCATTTGAAAACATTGTTTGAAATTGAGCAACAACCATAAAAGGTTACATGGGCATTTAGAGTTAAAGGACATTTTAGGTCTCAAAGAGGTTGCCCAAAATTGGATTTCAAATTTTTTATGACATAGGCATCATGAAGTTTGCTCAAATGACCAATTAATGATGAGTTTATGTTGTTCTCAAGGCAATGAACAACCTCAAAGCTAATATTCTAAAATTCTAACGAATTTTCTATTGTAAAAAACAAACATTTAAAATGTGATTGGAAACTCAAAAATTAGTATGATAGATGCATCTTTTGAAGATGAAGAGAATGATATTAAAAAGTTGGTATGTAGTTAAATATTGAAGATGCTAACATGAAGATTTTCAAAAAATCAAGCCCCTTTGATTGGGTCTATCCTTTAATCTCTTAAGAGCCAAAGTCCTCTCCTAGGACAAGATGGATTTAAGGTAAGCTTTTGTAACCTCAATTTTTTATTTGATTTTTTGAAACTTTTTTTGAAGATAGAAAAAAACATTAGCTTTATAGAAATTCAATTTTTTATCAATCGATACTTGGGTACAAGAGTCATGTCACATTAAGCTAAAATTTTAGTTGGGTGGGGAACAAAATAAACCACCAAAAAATTGAAATAATATATATTAAGAATTTGATTTCCATAGATTATATTTTTGTCTACATGAAAAACTTTGACTCATTCCATTTGAAACAATCATGTTAAGGTTATAGAGCTTTTTGGTTTGTGGACATTCATGGCATCTTCTTGACAAAATAACATATTGTCCAGTTTGTTTGATTTTTACACTTAAATAAAAATTCCACATGGTGCAATTTGGTTGCTGGAACAATCTCACCATTGGGATTAATGTGTTTCAATTCCATCTTAGTATTGTTAACAATTTGTTTTTTGCATTTATCTTGTAACTACTACTACTTAACAAAATAAATTATAAAGAATGAAAATAAAGATTTTTTTTTTGAATTTTTTTTCCTAGATTCTCAACTGAATTCTTCAACTCAATCATTTAAAAAAAATTCAAAATCTACTATGCAAAAAAATTAAGTTGAGAAAGTTCAAAGACTAGGCACCTCAAATGCACCACTGACCCTAAATCTTCATCTTCAATCTATATACATCTCCAAAATCAATTATGCTCTTATGTGTAAGAAACTGTTTTAGAACCAAACTTTGTTCCTTCGTAACTTTTGCATATGGTATTCAACTGTCACGTTCTTGATGCATTGGAACCTCTTCTCAAGTGCTTACAAAAAATATGAAAATTTGATATGTGTAATAATAGTAAATAGGCACAAAAGCAAAAAATGGTGGTTTGGGGGATACCTACTTTATGATCTTGTCATGCAAGGTGCAAACTAAAAAGTTTGTTTTCTCCACTTTAAACACTAATATCTTGCAATCCACAAAGCCAAAGTTTCTGAAATTTCTTCCATACATTCTCATACTAGTCTAGTGTAATATCATACAGTAGGATATTACACTAGAAAAAAACCTTGTGTAACTTTATTTGCTCTTTGCAATAGAAATGGCAGCCGTTTGGGTGATTTTTTTGCTGAATTAAAGGCTGTGGTCCTCCATCCATGGGTTGAGGGTAAATCTGCTGCACTTTATTGCAATTTGACACCTATTTGGGGAACGGAGGGAGTACAGTACTTGAAAGTGAGATGAACTTCGTTTCCATTTTACGATGCATTAGTGGAATTTTCAAACCCTTTTTAAGTTATCTGCATTATTTTCAAGTTAAAATATTGGCAACCGACTTCTCAGTTTCCCTCTCCGTCCTTTCCTCACTAAACAAGTGGGAAGTTTGACCATCTCAGGTCTGACCTGTAGTGGCGTTTGGTACATAATCCTGGTCTGGTCCTGCAGTCGTCCTCTGCACGGGAATTGATGAGTGAGTCTACGTAAGTTTTATAAGTTTAATATATAAAAGTTTATATAATAAACTGATCTTGCAGTCTCGCAGCAAGAAAGGCAAATGTAAGGTTTTCTATTACTGTAAGGTAGGGAAGCGTGTGGGCAAGCTTCCATCTGCATTTATCGTGCAATGTTCACACCGTCTGGCTGGGCTCCCCACGTCCATGCACAACCTGCAGCAGTGAGGTTGCTCGGGACAAAAATTCGATCAACAAACAGGAGTTGAATGACGACGGAAGGAGCAGTCGCCTTCGCAGACATCTGACTACAACTGCAGGAGTGCTCAAGTGCATTATCAGTTGGAACTGAGAGGGTGGAGCTGGCACTTCGGGGGAGTAAGGTGGGTACGCCAAAAAACGCCACCTTTAGCTTCTGTGCCTCGTTTCTATCATGGCGCAGGTCCAATTGTTCGTATTTTCGTGTTGGCACTTGAGAGGAGGCTCCAACGCACCAAAGAACCTGACATTTGGATGCCCTATGCAAAAGTTACAAAGGAACAAAGACAGGTTTCTCTCTACAAAGGAACAAAGTTGCGGTTGATATCAGTTTCTACCACATAGGTACATAATTGATTTTGGAGATGTACACAAGTTGAAGATGATAATTTAGGGTCTGTGGCACATTTTGGGGTGCCCACTTGAAGTTAGTTAAGGTTGAAACTAGACCAACCGATCCTATTTGCACCACACTTTAGAAGCCATCCTATTTCCACCACTATGCAAAAAAAAAAAAAAAAAAAAAACTTTATTAGTGTCACAATGTATCAACAATGTACATATGAAACTTCCAAACATACACTACTCAGACATGGTGGCGCAAATAGTTGCATGGTACATATAGGGTCACTTAGTACCTTAAACCTCATCAAAATGTGCTACATTTTGTGACATAGCACAATGAAAGGGGCACTAAGGTAGAAGGGGAGGGGAGAAGCAACTAGTGAATTTGATTTTAGAGAATGTTAGACTCCTAAAAACAGTTGTTAGTAAAATTTCTTAAATGACATAAATATGGAAGCTACATCCACCTTATGTCATTTCATGTTTTGGGGATTGTTGAAGAATTAGTTAGGACTTTTGAAGTTAGAATAACATAAGGTTCAAAAAGCATATCCATCCTGACATGTTCACTGTTGGTACAATCAAAAATAAAATTTGTACCTTTATATTAAAGAGAACATTTTTAGCAACTAAACTATTTCAGCACTTCCTACCTTGGATGAAAACCTGCTTAACCCCTAAAGCCCCGAGGCCTTTTCTCCATCAAAACACACTCAAAACTGCCACTTCTATTGCAAAGAGCAAAAAAATATAAAAATTGTTTTTTTATTTTGCATATCTAACCGTAGGATCTTATACTAGACTAGTATGAGAATGTGTGCAAGAAATTTCAGAAATTTTGACCAAATAGATTTGAAGATATTTTCATTCAAAGTGAACAAAACAAGTTTTTTTGCACCTTGCTTGACTAGATTTTTGGGCTTTGAACCTATTTAACTTAAATTTTTTGTATTGTTGATATTGATTTTCTAAGTTTATATGTTGAATACTTCAGTTGAGAATCTAGGAAAAAAAATTCAAGAAAAAAATACTAAATTTTTACTCATTAAAAAATTGTTAAGTAGAAGTAGGTTCAAGATTGAAGGAATAACTAAGTCGTTAATAGCTCTAAGAAAAAATTGAAATACCATAATCCCAACGGTGAGATTGTTCTAGCAAGCAAATTCAACCTTGTCTAACAATTTTTTTTGAAAATTGTAAAACCTGCATTCAAAAATGAATCCTAAAAGTTATTTTTTCAAGAAGATGCTTAGATTGCTCGAAAAACTAAGATTGTCCATAACTTTTTCATTACTAGTCCAAATAGAATGAATCAAAGCTTCAAATGTAGGCAAAAAGACATAGATTTTGAAAAAAATATTTAAGAAATTTATTTTGACTTTCTGTGATTTTTTTGTGATGCCCGCCAAACTCTATTTTTGGCATAACTTTTTCTCTCGGGCACCAAATGAAATAAAAATTATATATCCACAAAGCTCTTGCAGAACCGCACAACCTCAAAAAATCCCAAAAAAATTCTTTACAAATTGAGGTCACAGGAACCTACCCGGATCCAAATTGTCCCTCGAGGGGACAAACGGGGCTTTAGGGGTTAAATGACCAATGATATTAGCATATGAATGGAGAGATGTGAGCCTATGAGCTGTGAACCTATAAAAACTTGAAGATGTTTATAACATATGTACCTATAACATAGATATACTATGGCATAGAACATAGTCTATAATATAGGGACCTATGATATAACCATAAAAGATATCTATAATATAGACTCATATGCTTATGGCTCATAGATTCTATACTCATATGACTAAACTTTATGATCCACAACTACTTGTCATTACATAATGAGCTAGACTAGTTTTGGTTCTATTGGGATTTTGTACATTTTTGGATTTTAATATCTTTGTATAAATTTATTATTTGCATGAAGTTCTCAAAATGGGCATGAACATAGGTAATCTTTTAAAGATTAAAGGAATACTTTGGATCAATGAAAATGTATTTGGACTAAATACTGGTTCAAAGCACTTTCTTCATCATTTACAATACCATAATGTTAGAATGTTTAGGATGTAAAGCTTAATCTATTCAAGTATATTTTGAGCAAGGAAAAGAATTGTAAATGCTCATAATGCCCAAATTATTGCACAAGTAAATTCAATTAGTGCAAGATTCCCTCAGATTAATTTGGTCTAATATTAAATATATGTGGCATATTTAGTGAATACTTGGATGAATTTAGATGAAAATTGCTTTAATATTGGATGGCAACTAAACTATTAAAGATTTTGAAGTAGTATGAAAATAGTGTAGACCACATTATAGTAATTTTATCTGAAAAAATATGAACTTAAAAATCAATGCATTTTGAAAATTCACATTATTTCTAAATCAACGTGAGTTAGTATTTTACAATATGGCACTTTAATTGAATTAAAATTGTGATGTTCTTAAATGAACAGAATCAATGATTATGTATTGAAACTTAATATCCTTGCTTTGTATGCTCTATTTAGCCAATATGTATGAATGAAAAATATTTTCATTATTTTTTAGGAATTAATTTACATGTCTTCAATAAGTCATTAAAAAATAATTGGATATTTTGGATGAGGATTTCAAACTATTGTGACTTTCCAAAGGTAATAAGACCATGCATATCAAATACAAAGCACACTTAAATAATCTAAGAGTTTTACTATTGATATATATTACAGTAGATAACATTTTAGTGTAAATCAAAATGTTTGTATTACTTTATAATTAGAGATTTTAGTAGTTGTAGGCCAAATGTTCAAATTGCAATAAAATATTTATATTAGAATTCTTAAAATTTCCAAACTTTATTTGATAACTTCAATCCTACAAAATATATTTACTAAATTTAATTTCATTAGTTTGATTCAAAGTTTAAAGCATTATGATTTTTATGGCTAAAATTCATATTAAGAACAACAAAGCAAAAGTTGCAAAAATATTAAAGAGATTTTTTTTAGTGATCTGTAAACAAAACATCATCTTTTGATGAGAAGTCAATTATACTTCAACAAAGGAGAATTGAAGAAGGGTGAAAAATTGCAATACTTCATCCAATCTTGATCATTTGAAATCATCTAAGTGCAACTTTGTGACACCATGGGTGTTTTAATGCTAACATGTGGAGCAACATGTTTTGTTCTTGCACTTTATTTGAATTGTCAAGTAGAAGCTTGCTTCTATGGTTCTACTTGCATATTAACTTTGCCTTGGGACCCAAATAAAATGTGTTATGTTGTTTTTTAAATTTAACTAATACCTTTCAATTAAAACAACAAGAAAGAAAGATTAAAGCCTCTTTGAGTTAATAGATCAATATCAAACACTAATAGAAAGAAAGTGTTGGGGCACTAAGTTACTATACCAAATTTTCTCAATTGCCTTTAAGATAAAGATGGAATGCATTTCAATACTTTCTAATTTGACTCGTACCTTCCTATCAAAAAGGAAGAAGAAAAATCAAAGCTTATTCAAGCTTATAAACAATACATGTTTTTCATAGACCTTATCAATGACCCACAAGAAAACCTATATGACAAGTTGGACCAATTGCAATCCTCCTTGTGCATCATTTTTGTAGTCCATGTAAACCATATTCCCACTACACCAATTGATTCAAAGATGTTGTAAATTTTTACTCTTAATGGATATTTTTACCAACCATGTTTATAGAGATCCTCCTTTTTGAACAATATTGATATCTATATTCTTGGTTAAAATCTTCATCAAGTTTTAAAAACTTATAGCATTTTCAAATCAAGTAGTGTGGTAACACTACATTTTAGTATCAATGTAGTGCAAATAGAAAACATTCATATAAGGAAATTCTTCACTGGGACTCCAAGATACAATATTAAAACTTCATGCCCCAAGTGAAAACCAAGCTAGTGGAATGCCCTTAACCCCTAAAGGTTTTTGACTATGTTTTCACCAAAACCGCTCCAGAACTGCCATTTCTAATACTAGTGCCAAATTTTAGAAAAAAACATTTTTGGACACTTGTAGCCGTAGGATCTTGTAGTAAACTTGTTTAAGAAGATGTGGAAAAAATTTCAGAATTTTCCACCAAGTGGATTGCAAGATAATAGCGTTTGAATTGACAAAAATCCTTTTTTTGTCCCTGCAAAAAAACGGGCAGCTGCCCTCCACAAGGTCACATTTGTATGAAAAAATGTCTAAAATGATGGTTACTCTTTGGATTTATTCTTCAAGGCAAGTTTGCTACATGCTTGAAAATTTTCAGATCATTTGGAATTGTACAACATATAGGAAAAAAATAGTAAGTAGGAAGAGGTAGAGAATGATTCAAAGCACTAAATTGTCAAGAATTTATTTATGAAATTGAAAAATGCCAATCCCAACGATTGTAATGTTGTAATAAACAATCTACACCCAATGTTTTTATCTTTTTTCAAAATATTGAAAATCGAATTAAATAAAGGACTTCAAAGTTTATTTTAGAGTAGAGATTCCATAACTACCCTCAAACTAAGAATCCTCATAACTTTTGACTCATTGATTGGAATGGAATGATTCAAAGCCTCCCACGTACATATAAATCTAAAGAACCAATTTCAAATTTTAGTTTTTTTTAAAAGTGATTTTTAAAGATTTTTTTTTTGCTGCCCGGGCTGCCCGTCGAACAATGAAAATGACATATCATGCAATAACTTTTTAACCATGTAGTCAAAAGTTACGAAAATTGTTGGACCTTAAAGCTACTCCTCGGGCACATCTTATGTGAAAATTTCAAAGAAAAAAAAGAAAAATTTCGGTCATAGTGAGCTGCCCAGAATCGCTATGTTGTCAAAAAACGGTGTTTGGTCCTTTAGGGGTTAAAGCAACTTTGTAACCAAGAGTGGTTATATTCTCACCTAGGCAGTCTACTCTTCAAAGCAACCTTTCAAGAGTTGATTGCATTTGGGGTAGAAGCTAAACTCCTGGAAACAATTTTCAGTAAATTTTTGTAGGAAGAAGAATGGAATTGACATCTAACCCAAGTAGACTCATGTTTCCTGAACCTTTGCAAAATTAGTTATGGATTTTTGAAGTTGAAATGCAGCAGTCACTACCATGGACCACCTCCCGAAATGTACAGCATAGGTACACTGAAGAAAGCAAAATGTACCTCTCTGTTGGTGGTTGCTTTTACAGCAGGGTCGCTTTTGGAGCACCCTACCTTCATCTCTTGTACCTTAAGCTCGCAAGGGTCAGTAAGTAATCCAGGTCATTGCAGGTAATTTTGGGTTCCTGCAACCCAAACTTCTGCCAAGAAAGTGAACTGTATCTCAGAAGAAAACAGAGCCCAGTGCTGTAGTCTTGTCACAGACCTCCTTCAGGTGGGGGAAAAATATATATTTTTCTCTTACACATGGCAGCATTATTGTGATACAAAAATTTGCAGGGGGACCACATTAATAAGTTAAGTTAGTATATTGCTGTGGAGACTCAATAAAGCCCACAAGACCTAACTTGTCACTCAGACAGCAGAGCAGCAGATCATCTGCAGTACTTATTAAGCCTCTGATTAACTTAAGTACTGTGCAGCTTACTAACCATTTGAATGCCGTTGTTTATTCAAAATAGGTTTCTGTTTTTTTCTTTTAAATTAATGGAGGGCCTTCCCATTTCCCAAGCACGGCATGTGCTAAAAGTTCCTCTCTCTCCGTCCAAGCTAAGCTAAAGCTAAAGCTAATAACTTATCCAAGTCTGTGATTGACAAGCTTTTCAGAAACCTACCAAAGTACTTGGAAGTGAATGTCTTGTCCTAATCATAATTGGGGGTGTCAATCACCTACTTCCAGCCAGCCAGAGCTCATGTAAATGAGATTCTGGAGCTGTACTACACGTAATCATTGAGCTTCTCCTAGCGAACCTAAGAACAATTTGCTCTCAAGATTAAGTTAACAACAACATGACCATGACTACCTGATCAATATGGTATTTCAGTTGTTCATGTCAGACAGATTCAACACTCACTGTTGCAGGAACCAACTTAAGTGTCTAAATTTCACTCCAAAAATTCAAACAACTTATGATATTCTTCAAGAATACCCAGATTCTGTTGCACGTCCAGACCAGAATTGACTGTACCTGAACATGAATGCCATTCTTGTCTTTTGCTAAAATGTTACAAAAAAAACCCCACTCCTCACTGGTAGTCTCGGAGGGCGTAGGTAACTACACCTGGACTGAGGGATGGCGCAGAGGAAATAAGGTTTCCAATGAATGACTTTCATGCTCATGTAACAAAATGAGGTTTGCTACTAAGGTGGGTACACCCAAACCGCCACTTTTTGCTACTGAGCCTAGTTACTGTTATTAGAATGGCCAAATTTTCATATGTTCTTGTTGGTAAGTGAAAGGAGGTTCCAACCCACCAGAGAATGTGGCATTTGGGTGCCGTATGCAAAAGTTATTAAGGAACAAAGTTTGGTTCTAAAATGGTTTCTTCCACATAGGTACAAAATTGATTTTGGAGATGTACACAGAGTAAAGATGGCGGTTTAAGGTCAGTGGCACATTTGGGTGTACCTACCTTACTGAGGTAGAGGTATTTGTAACAGACAACTTAAATATTTCAGCCTGTAGGATATGGGAAATTTGTTGAGAAATTGAGCTCAATGTATGTGAAAATAAGGATGAGGGAGAATGCAAAAAAAAGGATTTTTTTCCTTCTCAAAACTCAATATTTTATTCAATATAAATGTGGATTCTTTGTTCGGACCCATTCCAATCTTGTAGACTCACCTATAACAGTTAGCTTTGGAACTTCTCTCTAATCTAGGAGGGAAGAGAGATGAGTGGACGAGAAGAGTCAAAATAGATAATCTTTTTCAATGAACAATACATCCAACTATTGTCTACAACAGGTCACCCTACAAAGCCATCATAGGGAGGCTGTCCAAAATAGGTACTTCTACCTTAGTCATCATACTTTAGTGAGAAAATAGTTTTTTGGATGATTGCAGTGTTGGACTTGTAGTTGTTGCAAAGTTAAAAATTCATCGATTCTACTAATGTCAATAGTAATTTTTGCCTTTGAAAATTTAGAACTTGTTCACTGTACCTACAAATTTATGCAAGTACTATCCATTTTGTTTTGGAAGCATTTTTTTAATGCATTTTTTCTCCATCATTATTACTTGCATGCTTGTATTATTAATATAACTCTCAAAGGTTGGTTTTAGATGTGGAACTTGCTTGCAAGATCTCAAATAAAATTTGCTATTTGTAGCCACAATTTAATAAGGCCTACATTTAAATTGTTCAAGCAAGATTCTTTTATAGGAGATGTCAATATAGCATCTATCGCAACTATTGAGACCCTTCATCTGCCATAAACATATCCTGAGAGGCAATGGCATGGTATTGGGTTTTAAAATGTGATCTAATATTGGTGCACAATAGGTATTCCTTAATTTTGTAAAATAGAATGAAATTCTCTAAAATTAACCTTTATAGTGACATTTAGGTTTAAAAATTAGACTTCAAAGTTTTCACTTTGATTTTTGTCTTTTGAAGAGAAGATAAACATCTAAAGTCTAAACTATGGTGCATTTAGAGTACATTTTTTTCAAAAGAAAATGTACAATTTTTTGCATTTTGAAATCCCCCAAAACACTAAATCAATCTCAATTCACTTAATTTGATATTTTGGTGGTATAATCAATGTGTCACATACTAAAATTGTTTGTAGTCAAAAGTTTTGAACCATCATTGTCATTGTGATAATGTGTTTTCAAAATCTACATAACATTGAAGACAAATAAATATGACAATCACAATAATTGACCACAAATATTGATATATCTAAAATCTAAAGAATTTTCATAATAGTGTCCCCTAAAAATTTCAAATAATTCCTAAATTATTGCAAATTAGTGCTATTTCTAGTGGAGGCACTAATTGAACTACATTGCCTTCAACAAGCACAAGTTTATATTACAAAATGAATATTGTAGGTTAGTATAATTTGTATTTAGAGCATGAGTATAAATGCTCTAACAAGTGATTTTGATGATTCTCCAAGGGTCACATGAGAAAAGGGCCCTCCACCTAGGCCCTTGCAATATGTAGAATTTCATCAGGTTCAACAAAAAACAAGCCAAAACTTATAACAATCAAGGGCCTATGCAACCATTCTAGACTATAGATTCAATGTATTTATGACATTATTTGATCTTATGAAAGGTTGGTTCACTACGTCAAAGCAATGTGAGTTGTTGTAGAGGTGCTATGTGTTTGTATGGAGTTGTATGGTTGGGAGTGTAGGCAAAAGCACCTACATCCATAGTTAAAAGAAGTGGTAGATGAGTCTCAAAGGGCACGAAGGGAAAAGATCGGGTGCAAATAAGGAATTCAATGCATTTAGGGCTCAAATAGTGTTTGGAATTTTGGATCCCTATTGAAACCAAATCAACAGTGATGTATTGTTGCTCACGACATCAACTAGTTTAACCCCTGAACGCCCAAGGGGACAAAATATGGCCTCTGCATTTTTGAAAGATGTCCTTGTTTGACTCTTATAATCTTTTCAATGGTACGGTCAAAGGACGCGTCTCTTTCCCTATATCTCCGGACATGTCTCTACTACCAATCGGTACGGTCAATTAGTGTAAATCTTTTTTTAGGTGATAGTTTAATTGGAATAGGTATAGAAGGGTTTAGATTTTTGTGAACATGGGCTGGGCGCTCAGGGGTTAAGATTTGCACTATCATGACAAGGTTTATGGTGGGTACCCCCCAAAGCACTATTGACTTTAAACCACCATCTTCATTCTATGTACATCTCTAAAATCGGTTATGTACTTATGTGGAAGAAACACTTTTAGAACCAAACTTTGTTCTTCCATAACTTTTGCATACAATGTCCAAATGTTCCGTTCTTTGGTGCATTGGAACCTCCTTTCACTTGCCAATAAGGAAATACGAAAATTTGAACCATGCATTGATAGTAATTAGGCACAGTAGCAATTAGTGACGGTTTTGGGGATACCCACATTAGGCGCTTGGTCATGGGTCTCTAGTTGCATGAACTCACACGGCATGTACCGTTGCAGTGCCCAGTAACTGGCCCAGGACTGAGGATGCTCTACGTAATTGAAGTGTCTAGGTCAGGCAAGCTAAGTTAGGGCAAGGGGCCTGAGGGGCAAGCAAGCAAGCAAGCCAGCCATCTTAGCTAAGTAAGGAAGAGCGAATCTGAGACCTCCGTCATCCGATCATGCCCGGAGCCTAGGCTGTCGATGCGTCCCTCCCTCCACGAGATCATGCGCTTGGCCTGCAAGACGGGAAGCTGCGGCCCAACCCCTCCCGGGGTTATAATAATAGCGGCGCCAGGGATTAAGTCACTTATTACCCAGCGTTAAAAACACACGGCATTCGCACCTTTGCATGACGACGGACCCGTCCTGTCCAGTTTCGAAGTTAAATCGTTTTTTTTTAGGAAGGGGGGCTCCATTCAGTTGCTGAGTGCTGCGCCATTTTGAAATGCGGGAACCATGCAGGAGTTGCAGGTCAGTTGCCTGCATGCAGGCGATGAATGAAGCAGCTTTGGCTTGGTTCAAACCAACTGAAACGAACCTTGGCCGAATGAAACAAAGAAAAGAAGCGGAGACTGTGAAAGGAAGGAAGGAAGAAAGAAACGGGGCTAACACCCGCCCGGACAACAGTCTCCCGCAATCCAAGGTTCTCAAAGTCCGAAGTTCGAATATTCCGTTTTCAAGTATAGAATCTTTTTATGATCGAAATGAACTCCGATCAGAGGAGGTCTAGCTTAAGTTATTCTGTGTTCTCCAGTCTTCACACCCCAATATGCACATTTGACAGAATGTACAATGTGAGTGTTGATTGAATACTCTAGTGGGAAGGAGGTCTGGGCTTCTTGGGGCACCAAATGATAGTAGGAGAGATTGGTTCCATGGGTGCAAATGGACACCAAGAATCAAACTCTCCTACTATAGTTTGGTGTCATGAGATACTCCTTTCTAACAAAGAAGACAATAATGACTAAAAAATACAATTGGTCATTCATTTGGATATAAGTTACTAAATACTAGTTGTTCATGTAAATCTATGTCATGGAATTTACCTCTAGAAGGAAGCACAAAGAATAGCAATTGTTATATTTGTTCCTTCTCCACATTAAGTTGAGTTGAAAAATGATCCACTTGGGACCATGTGTTCATTTCAATTTTGTAACCAAACATTGCACATGCAATGGAATTATAATCCAAATTCGAGTACTCAACCACAGCCTAATCCAATTGAATTGAGTTTTATGTATACCCTATGCATTTGTTAGGAGACCTACTACAAGTTGAGTTTGAATGACATTTTTGAGACACATACAATGAATTAGACTTTGAAGTGGAATGATGACAAAAAGGAAATTAAGACCCATTTTCTTATCCAATTGAGTTTCCCAACTCCACTATGGTTTGTGGAAATTGGAAAACTCAACTCACCTATGACTTCAAAGAGATCAAAGTGAGTTTTTAAAATTCAACCCAAATTTCTAACTAAGTTCTCTATGCGCCTATATAGGGAGGACATTGGTCCATTTGGTCTATATAATAGAAGCTATGTTGATAGAAACATTGTATACATAGAGAAAAGAATGGATACAAGAAGACCTACAATTGGTCTAATTGGTCATGTAGATCTTCTTGGGGGTCGTCTTCCTAGTCTAAGCAAAATGTTTTGACTAGTAATAACTTATCACCTTATTGGAGTCTAAAATATTCTCTTACATTTGAAAATTTTGAGTGACTTAGTCATACTGTTCTTGATACATTATGCATCTATGGCCTTGACTCAATGACTTTGGCCTTGGTACTTTGATGAAGTCTCATGAGTTCAAACCCAAATGTCTACTACTCCACCCAACTATGGTTTGGAAAAATGACCTTGTTGCTGTATGGGAACCTGAGAATTTAAAGAAAAGAACATGTCAGTTCTTTATAGGGTCTACTTCCTAACAAAGATATTAAGGATAAAAATTAACCCTCTATGTCCATGAGGCTTAGATAGTTTATTGGAGTTAACCTTCTTCTTCTACTTGCTACATTTCCTCATATATAATTTCCATGAAGCCACGTCCTCAAGTTTTACGAAGTTAGAGTAGATTATAAATTGTTCAGAGTACGTCTAGAGCTGTAGAAACATTCTGTAGCTGAATGCGAAATATTCTTTCGTACGCAGAACAACTACCAACAGTCGAACTCTTCTTCGTTCACGCTGGTCTTTGGACCAGAATCATGACTTGCTTCTTCATCTCCGTCCGAAAGAAAGAATGAAAACAATAAAAGAAACCCCTACAGTACTGTAGTGGGAAGTGCTAGCTTGCTGGCTGGCGTGTCAGAGGCGGACAGGGGGTGCCGGCAACCCCCACGGTTGGGTTGCACCATGAACGCAAGAGGCCAGAGAGTCCTGGCTAGGGCAGGAGAAGCAGAAGCAGCATCCCATGGTCGAACGAATCCGCCATCATGGCCCGCTGCACCAACTTGGCTTGCACTGCCTACAAGGCTCCAACAGTCAAAGGAGCCGCGCCTGGCCTGCTTGTCGGGACACTATTCCCCTTCTGCTACCCCTAACAACACTAGCGCAACACTAGCAATTCCACTAGCAACAGTAGCAACACTAACTTACCCACACTAGCAATTCTCCTAGCAATTCCACTAGCAACATCAGTTGCTCGATCATCAGTGAGCCTGGTTCGTAATTCCCATGTAAGTTAGCGACAGGCCTTGCAACAGGCAGCAACCCGTGGATGGAATGAACCCATCAGCATCCCCATCATCCCAGCAGGGAGGACCGTAGCTGCTGGATGCTGCCCTGCCGGTCCTGCGGTCTGATCGTTGTTGCCCCAGTAGCGGCGCTGGCTGGCTGGCTGGGTGGATTGTGCCCCAAAACCACCTCCCACCTCCAGGTCCTTTGTTGTAGCGGCTGGAGCCTGGGCACGCAGCAGGATCTAGGGCACATTTAGTGGTGATAGGAACCATCATCACGCACGCACCACCAAGTACGGAGCCTGTCTGAGCCACGGCTAAGATCTATCAGTCTCTTGAAGGATCCTGCTGCCCGCACTTGACAAATTACTCCGACTCCCACTCTCCACTCCGTTGTTCAGTGAGCCTGCTGGTTGTGTTGTGTTTGAGAAGCGAAGAACACGTCTGTCGAGCTCATGAACCCGGCCTTGTGCTCGTGCTTGCTGACGGTGGAAGCGGCTTAGGTCTAGTATTGGCCAGGCTCAGGTCTAGTCACGGTTAGGTTCCGACTTTGGTCGCTTCTTCTTTCTGTGCTTGAGAGTGACCGGTGCTTACTGTCGGAGAAAGGGTGGATCTCGCTGCAACGTCTGTCTGTGGCGTTGCGTGATCAGTCGAAGAGATTTTTGATTTGCTGGTTTGTGGAATCAGATGAAGCAAGAGGGGGAGCAAATTCGTTAGGACGATTAAGTGCACCGTTCTTAGACGTTGTTTCTACACGCCGACTGAGCTGAGTCACTTCATTGGATCCACGAAACTTGGGAATACATGCGGTAGTGTGAACCGTAGTGTTTGAAAGACGTTTAGATTCATGGATCTCCATCTTAGAATTCGAACAGTCTAAACCTTGTGACAATCCCTCAACCTGAGAGCCTGGCGTTGCTGGATACGGTACGTGATCGTCGAGGTGGAGGCTACTCTTACCGCATTACGATCAGTGCTGTGGGTGTGCTTGTTGGAATAGAAAACTTCCAGTTGCTCAGTGAACATACCGTTGTTTTCAAGTCTTTTGGTTGCAGTTTCGTGCCCGTCGTTCGAGCTCTTCTACTCGTCGACACCTCCCAGTGTGCAGTGAAGCAGATGCTTCTTCAATCCGCTCCATAACAAATTTGTGTCCGAGTAGCATCTCATTGAACGGGAAGAGTCGGTGTTTGGTTCAAGCCTGGAACAATCTCGACGAACCGGTGGCATGGCTGTTACGACGATACTCTAGTACCACATCTTGGTACTCGAGGAAGGCTGACCGTGTTAGTAGCCAAATTGCGAGTCACTGGTCATCTGGACACACGTTCAATAGCACTGTTGGGGCGCCTGTTAGAACTGCTACAGAGGCTTGTCTGCTAAGGCAGCAGTGTTCATCGGTTTGAGTGCGATCTGCATCTTGGGGGCGCACATACGCCTGCATCTGCTGCGAGTCGACTTATTTGCGTCGCCGTGGTTGCCAGTCGCAGTCTGGACTCGTCGTAACTGTGTGGACCACTGAGCTTGTAAGCTCATTCAAGCACCCAGACCGTCTTAGAAGATTAGAAAATCGTTCAGGACTGCAGGAGCAAGTCCTATGCATGTTTTTGAGCCCACAGCTGCCATTTCGGTACCAGCCAGAGCCTCCGTATGAGTGATTTCTCTTTAGAGATAGCAAGAGTTTTGCAGTTCCAATACTGAAATATCCGTTCAGAAGGCATCCTCAGGGTCATCCTGAAAATCTTTCTCGAGAGGATCCTTCTACGTAGTTTGGCTACTTGCTGCAGAACTTGCGTTATTCCTACGTGGGCTCCGTGTGTCGCGGAAGGTACCCTTCCAGTCTTGAGAGCGATCTAAGAGGCGGGAACCAGATTACTTGCGTAGGCTTGAACGAAAGCTGAGACGTCAATGCTTCACCCTTACAGACTTGTGTATGTCTCTTAAAAGGGCGGAGTCGCCGACGAGGGTGCTATCTGTTGCATGGTGCAGTGAGGTCCGCAGATCCAAGTCGTTAACCAAGTTGGACCCGTCTGTGCACGACCGCTGCGTTCACATGAAGAGAACTCAACAATTGAAGTGGTGCAGGTCTCGAGTGCGAGACGAGCTTCAAATCAAATAGAGGTTCTAAGTCGTTGTTAATCTCCTCAAGATCATCACCACCTGTAGAGTGCTGTTGCAAGGGGCTTTCTTTATTGTCTAGAGCCCCAGGTAAGACCCCAGGTTGAGCTCGCAGCAATTGATATATTCCAGCGTGCGTTCGTGTAGTTTACAACGAGATTCCTGCGTGCAAGGCCCTGGAACCAAGGTCCCTGAAAAGTAAGCTGGCTCAGCTTTCATATCTGTTTCTCAACTTGAGATAGAAGGCGCCTCATCCAGGAGACTCCCCACAATTTCATGTTTCACTAGTCCATTTCCTTGTCTGCAGTTCTAGCTTCATGCAGGCCGTGGCTTATAACTTAAAACATTCACCAAAATAAAGCAGCACCAGCACCAGCAGCTGAAGCAGTAGCGTTTACAAACTTTGGTGTGGAGGCGCACGTTACGTCCGTGCAAGCCAGCTTCATCACGGTGCAGCTAGAAATCCGTATGGGCCAGTAGAGCAGGCAATAGCTGCTGCTCCAACAGTCAGCTTCATCATTAAGGAATATAATTCTCCGATTTGTGTCCATCCAAAGACACGGTGGAGCACTCTCAAGACCAAGCGGGTGCGATGAGTTCTAGGTACAACCCTCAGAGCTCGGTGGCCGTGCCGCGCTCTCACAGTGCCATCACCGCCCACCCCATTCCGTTCTGCGAGTGGCTCAAGCCCAGCACCCAGCCTGGGCAGGAGCTGCTGTCGCATTATCCTGTGGCCATCCCCTACGAAAGCTTGTATCAACCAAATGGGACCAGTCATCAGGCAACGGGAAGCAGCTCCGCCTCCTACTTCCCGACTCCGCCTCGGTCACCAACCTCTGTCCACCGGGTATGCATCTATGTGCTTAACTTCCTTCTCCCCCTATCAATCTTCATCTCCCTCACTTCCTGCGAATTGCTTAAAGGTTATTAAGGGTACGTGCCACTCATTTTCGATACTCCTGCCTCACTATATATTGTCCGAACCGGTTCTTGTTTGGCGGCCACATTGTGGTTCATAGTCCTTTCAATGCTCATTAGAACAATAGATTTGATGGTCTAGCTGCAACTAACTACTCGTGGGCTTAGCAAATTTATTACGCTGAGGACATAATAGTACTTGGACACAACATGCTCATCATGACATCCTCCCATAGCTACAACATGTTTGGCGACCACATTGCGGTTCCTAGTCCTTTCAATGATAACTTGAATAATAGAATCGACGGGTTGCTGCAATTATCTCGTGCACTTAGGTAATTTGTTACGCTGAATATATAATTGAACTTGCGCACAACATGCTCATCATGCAATCTTCACATAGCTGCAACTGATTGCAGATGTAACGATGTCGTTGTGGTAATTAGAAGATGTGTATGAGGATGAGCACTGAATTTGGTCCTTTCGTAGGGCACCGTTGCTGCATCGATGGCAGAAAATGAGGTTGGAAGTGAGTAGCAATGTGGTAGCCGGTCCATCTCGCTTAATGCTATGCACTGTGAATTATGTATAAATTTACGGTGGCAGCATGATTTTCCAGTGAGTTAAACTGCAGATGTCGTTGTGAAAGTTGATCATTAGTCCCCGAGTGTTGTTATGTTCGTGTCGTTTGAAGGATTGCAATGAACCTGGAGCCCGCCACTGTGGCGGAGAATATGTCAGGTAGTTGACACTGGGAGCTTTTGGGTACGATTCGAAGTAAGTTGCGGATTTTGATGAGTATAGTAGGTCGCACATCTATAGTGCAGCGAACCGAGCGTCTGACGTCTGTTACGTGATTGGCATGTAATGGAGAGCGTGACGTTAAAGAACTCCTGGTACCACTTTCTCAGCTCTGTTGGTGCACGACGCTGTGCCTTCCAGTTAATGCTCTGGTCAGCGGGTCAGTCTGTGTATATGAAGCGTCGCCTTGTGGCGACAGAAAGCTGCCAGCCTTAATGCGCCGTGACTGGGTTTAATGTCTGTCTGCCCACGCACAGTAGTATCTGCAGATCATTTAGGACTGTTTAATTTTTGGAATGGAACCTTTCAGATGAGATCATTCCGCCGGGGTACGTTTTCATCTGGTAATCAATTCTCAGTCGCCAGTGCAGTCACAAGGGATCGTAACTAGCTGGGTCATGCATCATCAAGTGGTTCTCCAAGCCTGGAGTTTCAAGCTGGAACGTTCCAAACCAATTGCTCACCTTGATGGAAATGCTAAAGAATTGATCGATATTTAGCAAATCATGGACTAGCTAGTGGCCAATCATGTATTAGTCTTCGTTGAAACAGTTTCTGTACCTATTTGTCTATTGATGTGAGCACTGATTGGTGATTTTCTCGGTTTTCAATTGGATATATCCATTCCAATCTCGGTTGAGTGTTGGCCCTGATCATTCAAAATTTGTGATGCATAGTTGCTTGCATGTTTTGCAGTTGCCGTACCCCCCACCCGAGGCGTACCCCTGCGACGCGGGTTTCCGGCAATCGCCCGACCAGTACTACCAGCAAGCGCGTGACCAATACGAATGGCAACAGCAACGGACGTCATACCCTCACATGCCGCCCAACAGCCGCATGTCGAGCGAGCCGCTACCATTCCTGAGCTTAAGTCCCCCGACCGGTTACGGCCCCGGCGTCAGCCCCGACCACGACAAGCCGCAGAGGACGGCCATGCTGCTGCCCCCACCCCCGCTCGAGGCTAGCGCGACCTCGACCTCGCACGCGTCGGAGGAGTCCGCGGACGAGAATAATGTTACGGTGGCGCTGCACATCGGCCCGCCCTCCGCTATGTCCTCCGACGACCGGAGTATGAGCATGAGCATGATGAGCCTGCGTGGATCCACGGAGAGCGATCGTAGCGTCAGCGTCTACGACTCGCTCAGCCTGGCGGAGCGAGAGCGCTTGCAGCGCGGCCGCGGCCGACTGCCCGAGGGACAGTACTGGATCCCCACGCCCGCGCAGATCCTCGTCGGACCCACGCAGTTCTCCTGCCCCGTCTGCAACAAAACGTTCAACCGATACAACAATATGCAGGTGCGCGCATTCACATTCTTTCTTTCTTTCTTCCCTTGGGATTGCATTATTAACCCCGGGCCCTTTGTCTTTTTCTTTGTCAGGGGTGGATGTGCCAACATTGGATTTGCTGTGTATATAGACCATAGATTTTCTCACTTGTCTATCATACCTACCAAGCGCTTCGTATTATTATCTCAGTTCTAACACACTTTCAATATCACCTCTGCTCGTAATTTTGTACTCCGTAGCATTTTGAGTCTGCTACTGCATCATCTTGTAGCGCATTTTTTACTCTAGCTAGCATCTTGTAGCTTATGAATGAGTCGTACCTAGCAATGCTATTATTGAAGTGCTTCACTGGCTTTATCATGGCTAGAAGGTCTCACTTATTATGTTCATGCATTATAGCTGGAATCTCGACATTGTGGCATTGGGAGTGATGGCTATGCGAGATAGTGGATTGCATGTGACATACTGCAGTTACAAGGGATAGGTCTGATCATGCTACCGACCAGGGTGCGCGTCGGAGGTAGCACAAACGCACTGAGCTACCCACTGTACTGTCCCATGCAATCCCATGTCTAGATCGTTTCAGACTGTACAATTTATATTTAATTCCCTAGACACATGGTTCATTCTGTTATAGACTATCCCGGTTTTTCATACGAGACTGAGTCAAGGTCTCGGTCTTGGGATTTGGGAGGTTTGTGAAATTCTGGGCCTTGTGATGATGATGGTGCATTGGGGCTCGGAACGTAGCGTTCATGAACTGGTTTGTTGGGTTTCCATTCGTAGCTAAAGTTTCTGCCTTCTACTGTGGGAGAGTGTTCCGGAGTGAATCTAGTCGGAAGGATAATCTCTATTCACTTTTAACGGACTGACCTGGAGGCTATAAATGGCACGAAGTGCACCATGTGGCCCAAACTGTCATAAAGTTGAATCTAGACTGTCATGAAACGAATGACAGATTTAGCTCAAAATCCGGAAGTCTGCTCCCCTAAAGATAGATTACTATTTTGCGGTAACAAGACAAGAGGTGAGCTCCTTTATTTCTAGGGAATCAGCGAATACTCCAAACGGACGAATTCAGGGACGGATTTTATTAGCTTGCTGTCAAAATAGGGCCAACCGTTTGCATCGAGGAATGTTGTTGGGAACTCCAGGCATGTCGTTACCATCAGTGGGTAGTGGTTATTAGCAAATCGTCAGGTGTCATCGATATTGCAGAATGTTGAGCTAGGTGGCTGCAACTCCTCCACTTGAATCCGCTTGTATAATTCAGTCAGTCAGTCACACTGGATCAAGTTGGCAAGGCTCTGTTCGTCACTGTTAAATCCTTCAACGGCTAGGGAAACTAATTCCAGATTAAGTTATCATTATTAACGTGGGGTTTGGTAATGGACGCCTGCTGCAGATGCACATGTGGGGGCATGGCTCCCAGTACCGGAAGGGTCCGGAATCGCTCCGGGGCACGCAGCCCACGGCGATGCTGCGCCTGCCGTGCTACTGCTGCGCGCCAGGGTGCCGCAACAACATCGACCACCCGCGGTCCAAGCCTTTGAAGGACTTCCGCACGTTGCAGACGCATTACAAGCGCAAGCACGGCATCAAGCCGTTCCTGTGCCGCAAGTGCAACAAGGCGTTCGCCGTGCGCGGCGACTGGCGCACGCACGAGAAGAACTGCGGCAAGCTCTGGTTCTGCATCTGCGGCTCCGACTTCAAGCACAAGCGGTCATTGAAGGACCACATTCGCGCCTTCGGCAACGGCCATGCAGCCCACGGCGTGGACTCCTGCGAAGACGAGGAGGACGCCGACGAAGAAGAGGAGGATGTCGACGAAGACGACGCCGACGAAGAAGTCTCCGGCGGCTCGCAATGACGGACGGACGGACGGACTTAGGCCCCTCGGCCCTCGGCCTTGGGCCCCTCCCCGTTCGATTCGTTTTGAAAATCTGTTTCAGCCAGCCAGGATATGTGATCATATTTCAAGTGTACTCTCTCTCTCTCTCTCAACATGATGCCGAGTTCATGTTTCGAAGCCACTGCGTCACTCTCTTGCGGCTAATCAGAGGAAGGTTACATATATATATATCCCATTATATATATAACTGTTCTCCTCAACGTGAGCCCTCTGATCAACCATGAATCACAGATGTGGACGTTTGAGATTCAATGCAATGACTCGGCATGATGTCCGATAACATTCTCCGGTCTCCCGACTCTCGAAGGTTTACATATATAGTCGATGTTGGTAGGTTCTGTGACCTCGGCAAGTATTGATGATGGAACCTCGATCTAGTTTTTCCCCCTTTCTGATCGGTGATCAGTTACGACTGTCACCAGCTCCCCAGCTCCGACCTGATTAATTCTTTCATTACATGAGCAATTAGCAGAAATTCCTCATTCTTGTAAGTACGCTTTTTCGAGGACCAGACCAGAAACCAGTTCTTATAATTATTATGATTACTATTCAATCGAGTTCGTTGCGTTGCGGTTAATTGGTTCTGTACGTGCTTTCATTCTGAGACACGCGATTCAAGTTTTCATGTATCCATAGTGATGGCTCCCCTTGAATAATGACTCGCTCCAAGCATTTGGATTCAGCTGCTGCTTCTTGGACCAATAGCCTGGTTCTCTAGAATCACAAGCTTTCACAGAGTTGGGCATTGAGTATCAAGAGAATATTGTGAACTTCCCGTAGTGCTTTTCATTCACATTTGATTTGAAGAGTGTTGGACCCCCATGCACAAGGGTGGCCAATCAGCCATGCTCTCAATTCTCAATTCTTTTGAAAGGAGGTTTGTAATTTGTCAATTCTGTTGGTGTGGGGTCTCATTTGAATAGAATCTTTATTCATGCTCTTCATTGAAGTTGGCCTTGAATTGAAAAGAGATACTTTTACTCCAATATTTTTGGAGGGCTTTGAAATTGAATGCACACTAGAATTTGCAAGGTTGCAAATAATTGAGCAAGAGATGTTTTTTGCTTTATTTTTCATGTAAATTTCAAAGTTGGATGAAGTCATTGAAGTGACAATTAGTTTTCAACCTCCATATCTCATATTCTATATCTTTAATGTTTAAATTTAAAAAAATAATAATTCCTAGAGGATTTAATGTTCAATGGGCTTAGAAGTTAGAATGGTGGAACAAACATATGGGGAATTTTGTTAAAATGGCGGTATTTTGTGTGCCATTTTTGAAACAACTCAGTCTGAAACTCTAAACCGTAAAAGTGTCATCTAGGACAAATGTAGATTCCAAACATTTTAGAATGGTATAGATTTCAGACATGTAAGAGTGTAGGAATGTTTTACATTTCAAACTATCCGATCTAAACCATAAAAATTGCCCAAGTTGCGGAATGATGCCGTTTTAATGAAATTTTCCATACGTGTTACTTTGAATGTTATGTAGTTTTCTATAATATAGATCCAACAATTGCTATTGGTTGATGACATAACATCTAGATTTTTTGCTTTTAGTATGAGAAGGCGCCTTGAATTACATTGCAATAGAAGAGAAGGCATATTTGCTATAATATATATATATATATATATATATATATATATATATTCACTTGAAAGTATCACAAAAAACATTGCTAAAAATGTTTAAAATGAGCCACATTTTAGAATATGCTTAAGTAATGATTGTTCTTTCCTTTGGAAATACTTGTTCCCAATGACTAATCTATTTTGGAGAGGGTGTACTTTTAATTTTTGATATTTTATCATTTTGGCCCAAAGGATATCAAAATATTCACTTGATAATTATATGATCTAATCAACATATAATTTTGTATATGTTCTATATACATGCAATATCAATGTATATATTTCAATTGATACAATATACATGTTTGATGTATGCAATACAATATGACATATGTACATTCCTCGCATAACATTTTTACATGTGGAGCATATACACAGGGAGTTCATATCGCGTTCCCGGTGTTCATTCCTGGTGAATTCCCGATGAGTTTCAAATTTCCCACTGAACTTTAAAATTTGACACCTGTAAAAACTTTCTATTTACAGGTATTTTGGACACATGTTGCAACTACACATACACAGGGAAATTTGAGATTCACCGGGAATTCACCGGGAATGAACACCGGGAACGCGATATGAGCTCCCTGTGATATATTCATGAGATTCTATGTCGAAAATCTTTTTTTTATATATATTTTGGTAGTCTTACCTTTGACAATGCTTATAGGACAATGTCCTTATCTAAGAATGAAGGTGCAAATAACATTGGGAACTTCGAAGCAATATTTGGTACCTAAATGTTGTTTTTTACCTCCAAATTATTTTTAAAAATTTAAAAGTTGCTCACTAGATAAAATGCTACTAATAAGTTTGCAATTTTAAAGGCTAAAATATAATAGAGAAAATGAAGATTTACACCCTTATATATACTAAAAGGTTACAATCTTCTATTACTAGTTTACTACACTATCAATATAAAACTATTATATACATACTATATATATACATACATGGGTAGTTGCAAAAAACACGTCATGTTTTTTGGCCAAAATTGTGTTTTCGGGCCACAAGACTGGCAGTACTATCGATACTATAAAGACTACGCCAACCAACTGCGGGGGCAATCTCCACCGTCGGTTTTGAATTTGATTTTGGCTGCGTTTTTGATAAGTGGCGGGTACAACTGTAAGTGCATTAATCGTCCCACCTAAAATCGCACGGATTTCATCCTACTATGAAGTTGTGGCTCGTCGTGGTGTGGATGAATTGATTTCCGTGAGAGGTGCGTCGCGGGGAAGTCTCTGCAGTGCTTTGAAGTTTTGCATCGATGGTTGTACTAGTTGAATGTGTGTGGAATTTGTGTTTGTTGACTACACAATTCGTTGATGGAGCTTGAGGATGCAACTGTGAGGTGTAGTAGACGATTTTGGTGAGGAAGGGTGTCCGGAAAATTATCTGCAGCAAGGGGTTGCGGAGTGGCGAAAGGGGAGGCTTCACGGTGTTTTCGGTTTAGGGTGGAAGATTGCATGGTCGGCCAAAATTGGTGAGGTAAGCTACTAAACCTTCATGCATATTCGGGGTTTAGGGTAAGTATCAAAGAATGTGATTTGCATTACTCGTTAGCAGCTGCAATCGGCTCTAGGCACGGTCAGGGTTCATAGGATTGATTAGCTAAGGATAGGGGAAGGAAAAAAAATCCAGAACCTTGTCACGCGCAGCGGGTTTAGGATTTAGGTGCCCCCCCCATTATCGATGTTAGATTGGGCACTTTGAACTTATTTCTCATGGTGATCGGGCTAGTTTTGGAGAAATGACGAAGTAAGCCAGACTTTGAGCTGCTCCACTCTTGAGGAAGAAACGCAACAAACCGATTAGCTTAGACTCAAAGGACTCACAGTCGCCGTCCCTACCACGCGCGACATACAGTCCCTCACCATGCTCAAGATCCATGAGCCACGAGCAAGCGCGGATTGACCCTATCCGCGGCCACAGTGATTTGTCCGGTGGTATTTACAAGCTACCAGGCGTGGTTTTGGGAGCAGCAAGTTCTGCATATGGTAGCCCAAGTATATCGGAATCTCTAGCAGTGCTAAAAAGAGTTCTGTTGAGATTTAGCTTGAGGGCTAGGATAGAAGAATTGGACAAAGAGACTAGGGCCATTTTAGGAAGATATAAAAATACAGCTCGTGAATCAGAAGGGAAATGCGATGAGCACGACTTAGCCCCTTTGGCGGATGAACCACCCATGCCAAAGCGATCAAAATTCTCTTTGGCTGGATTGTTAAAAGGAAAGAAAAATCGCGTGGACTGATATGTTCAAAGAAAATTAGTAAAGAGAATTTGCCTTTGTGTTACTTCTCTTTGTTTTGGTTTATTCTTTGCTGGCAGTATTCAATGCCATGGAATTCAAGTAGGACCAAGAAACTTGCTTTGTGATTCATTTTGTTGGATTTAGTAGATTTGCATTGGTTTAGGATTTATGCAATTATCTTTATAAGGGATAATGACACCCTGTCTCCCCCTCCACATCCATCTTACATGGTGTGGGCATTGCAAGAATCCGTGCAGTGTTGCGGATTTAGCAGTGCTTGCGTGTACTTCATACTCTCTTAGAACTTCACTTCCTTGTGTACAGAGCGCAGAAAGGCTGAACTAGCAAGCATAACGCACCTTGGACCGACAGTACTGCATAGTCGCGACACTTAGGTGTACTCTGCGTCATGCGTAGAAGCACCTGCAGTATTTGACCTTCTCTGCCTAAACCGAAAAAAGAGTTGATAGTATGGAAAAGGGAGCAAAGTTTATTCTCCTTGATGTTATCGCGTGTTCTGTGCGCATAGTTGAATTAGGATTTAATTTCATGAGTATGTGTAAGGAGTCTTCACAGGTACTTGGAGTGCTCATGTCATCATGTAGTACTGCTACTGATTGCAAGCACTACGCGCTTTAGGAGGCGACGTCAGTGTGGTTGCGCATTTGCATTGTGCAAGGACAGGTAGTACTCAGAAACTTCTATTGTCGGAAGTGGCCCACATGATGCTCATGAACTTGTACAGACCTAAGTACTCAAAGCACTGCCCGAGGTGGTGCTATTCGCTCGCACGGTAGTACTATGTAGTGAACCTGGAAGTCCTTTCCAACACTTTTGAGTACACGTAGTACACATAGCAGTGTAGTACTGCTCTGATAGTGGAGTAGTATTGCTCTAATAGCGGTGTAGTACTGCTCTAATAGCAGTCTAGTACTGCGCTGATAGCGGTCTAGATCTATGATTTTCAACGGGTTCAAGTACTTGGTTTCAAGTACGCGCCTTAGGGTTTAGGGTTCGGCCCAGCCGGCACTTGTATGTACTTTCTTCGTCGCTAGTACTTTCTTTCTCATTGTGTTCTTCTCTGTAGCATACTCTTTCATCGTGTACTTTAGAATTTTGCCTATCCAGTGAAGTAAGATATGGAGTCCGCAAAAGCTGCAAAGCGGAAGGTAGTCCATAATGAAATTGTGGCTATCAAACAAAAGAGGACCCCGAAGGAAACTCAATGGCCTGTGGAGCGTTTCGACCTTTCTGATGGTGATGAGGACATCACTCCTATTACTCACACCAAAAAGCTTCAAACCAAGGGTAAGAAGAGCGCAAAGAGGGCACTCGACTCGGTGACACACTCTGCAGCTGCGCATGCTGCAGTGGCTGTGCCGACGGAACGTGGCTCATCAAGTTTATTGGAAGAGGATTTAGACGGAATTGATGAGGATTGCATTGGCACAAAAGCCCTACATGACACAAGGAGCATGAGGTCAGCTTCTCCGGGCAAAGAAGTTGACGGCGTAGATGGAGACAACTTCAAGGAAACCGCATCCCCTGCAGTGCAACCAAACATAACGACGCCAAGGAAGAGGAAGGCAGTCAGTGAGGCACAAAGCAGTCCACGCGTACAGGACAAGCGTCAAGTTCCTAATAAGGGGAAGAAGACCGCTCAAGAATCCCCAATGTCTGGGCGGTGCAGGCCGTCGAAGGGAAAGACACCAAAGTAAGCCGACTCCCCTGACTCGAAATATGATACGAAAGAGGATGATGACAGTATGTCATCAAGGCTGTCCCCGTCACGTCCTGTCCATTTGTCAGGATTCAACCCCGACATCCGTCAAGATCCAAAATAAAAAAAATTTTTTTTTTTTTTTTTTTTTGGACGGTCTGTCCGTCCCTGTGGACGGACGGTCCGTCCAGGTCGACGGACAGACCGTCTTCGAAAAATTAAAATTTTTTTTTTTTTTTTTTGATCCTGACGCAATCCCGACACGTCCGGACTGACGTTGACGGACATCCGGACGTGAAAACCCCACATCACGTCCGGATAGACAACCCTGTATGTCATTGCCACCGCCGTCAGCCCTAAAGGTATGACATCACTAAGTGCGCCGAGTGCTGCTGCATTGTTCATTAGGTTTAGGATCGCCAGTCTCCTTGAGCGTGGTTTAGGTTTTTAAAAAATGACTTGACATCCTTCTTGCATTGGTCTACAGAAAGGGAAAAAGGCGAAAAAGCTGTTGCCCAAAAAGAAGGGAACATATGCAAAGTCAGAGTGTAGGAGGGCGCTGGATGACTTGAAAATTGCCTCTAAGATGCCTTCGGCACGCATGGGCAAAGAAGACTTCAACTGTGAGTTTGGACTCAACTTGGTCGGACGAAATCCACACAAGCTCAAGATCAGTAAACACATCCTGATCGAAGAGGTTGAGGACGTCTTCGGGCCCAATTGCGGACGGAACGGGTACAGCTTGGGAGACAAGCTCTCTGTTGAAGATCAAAGGGAAGTGTCTCGCCTGTACTGCAGGTACTACCAGAAGGACAACGCACCAAACTACATTGCGAAGGAGTTGGCGATTGGCTGGGTTTTCCAGAAGGTTCGAGGGAGGATATCGATTGGGTTGAATTTGCGGCGGAGACAAATTAGCTTCAACACACAAACTACGCTATCAAAGTATGCACATGGCTGAGGCGACTGCAGTCTGTGTCGGACACAGACATGGACATTCAGAAAGAGCTTCAAGAATTCTTGAAGGACATCAACGGGAAAGGGTGGAATGGAGGTTCGCTAGGTGCTTTCAAGCACCCTCCCCAGGTCCTCCAACCCAGTGAAGACGGAAAGCCCGCTTTTGCCGGTGCTCTCATGTCTGCGCTTGACTTTGACATGTTGGCGACCATGTACATTTGGGTGGGAAGCTCAAATTCCTTACCTTCTTTGAAGTCTGAATTGGTTTTAGGGTCACTAGGATTTTAGTTCAACTTTTGACTACACCGTTCACTACAGGTGAATTATATAGTTTGCAGGTTCTCACCCTCATTGCGGTTGCTTGTGTTGTAGGAATGTTGACATGGAGACAACAGTGGCAACCATAGAAGACAAATGCGGCATCTTCCGACTGAACTTGGAACTTGTCTACACTATAACAAAACATGGTAAAAAAAAAACGCACTCAAAATTGAGTGCGGTTCTTTTTGCCACGTTTTTGTGCAGATCCACTACGTGCGCAGTCAGCTTCTTTTGCAATTTCCCAGTGCAATTTTTAGAATTTGAAAATGTGTAATATACCATTGGAAAGGTCTTAAAAACACCTTTTCAATGGTATATTACACGCTTTCAAATTTCAAAAATTGCAATGGGAAATTGCAAAAAAAGTTGACTGCCTACTACTCACGCCTGCACAAAAACGTGGCATAAAGAACCGCACTCGATTTTGAGTGAGGTTTTTTTTTACCATGTTTTGTTATAGTGCTAGCAGCAGTCTTAAGATTGCCAACGTGACTGCAATTTCTAATCTGGAATGGTGGACATTATAATTAAACAATTCGTCAAGTACAGCGAACAGTACTAAGTGCCTCAGGACAACGAGTACAAAGACTTGGAGCTGCAGATTGTAGGCGAGAGACCCATACATGCCATGTTGCGAAATTCGTTGCAAAGAGTTCGATTTCTCTACAACTTTTGACCTCCCCCTTAGCAGGCTCCTTTACGATTATATTAGTGAATGCAACGTTGGTAGCAACGGTTCTGTGGAGACTCTTTGTACTCCTCCTATTGTAGATGGGAATGACAACTTACCTCGTAAGTGATTGTCGCCCCTTTCTAAACCTAGAGGCTTGTGTAATTTATATCGTGTGGCCCCCATGTGCTTGTGTCCTACTTCTGCATTTTCACTATGATTCCATAAGTCTAGGGTTGCACTCTAGGCACTTCTTGGCATAGGCTAATGTAATTGGGATGCATGAATGGGAAGATGTCCATTATAGTTTTCAAGCCTAGCCATGTCGTAGGACCAGTTTAGGCTTTAGGGTATGTATACACTCCCGTGGTGGTTTAGAATTGAAAAGTGAAAGCGACAGCCGCAACATAGTCATTGTTCTCACGTCGTATGCATGGTCCAGGTTCACATAAACTAGGTTAAGGAGTGCCTACAGCTTCCGCTTTTGGAAGTACAATGTCCAAGTGCATCACGGAGGGAGGAGACGGGGCTATGCTTCCTGTGGGGCAGCCTGGTTGTAGAGTTTGACTTCACCTTTATCAGGACATTCCCTTGTAGTGGCGTCAATGTCTACAGATTCTGAGGCTCCCACAACTGTCCAAGTGCTGCGTTTGTCAAAGGTGGCGGAGCCAATTTTTGAATGTGCGGCTTCAAAGAGTCCGCATGCAACGCCGGTGGAGACCTGCCTGGGCAAAAAGTATGAAGCAGTGACATGCCCAACTGAACCGCAGGTTGTCATTGCGGCGTAGGAGGCTGGTGTGGTAGGGCCGAAAGAGGTGGTTATGGTGCTGTAGGCCATGGTCACTACGGAGGAGGACATAGTCACGGGGAAGGAGGTCGTCTTCATGGTAGAGGAACACACCGTCCTTAATGCAACCTTGGTTGAGGATGGGGCGCAGGTGGGTGCCTATGCCTTGCCAAGAGTCATTCTTGCAGTATTCACTCCTAGGCACTGACTAATGAACACTACTGATGTACTTTCGTTCTTGTATGCCTGCTGGCTATTTTACTGTTTAAGGTATGTGGGACTTTTGTAGCCGAGGATGAAACCACGCAAAAGACACAATGTCTCGCATCTGTGGAGTCTGCTGAAGTTCACCTATGTGCGTCTGATCCTTATACGGAATTTTGGAGGACGAGGAAGTGAAGAAATAGTTGTAGACAGAATAGCCGGACGTTAGTCCTCCCTCTCCCATTGGCGATCCCTCTGGTATACAAAAGCCGGAGTGCCAGCTCAGGTAAGACTCATTCCACCCCTTTGCTCAACTAAACCAAATCAACAGAAAATGCTTATGCAAGCCTGCTATATGTCTAAATCTACACTTGGTGCATGCTGTGCAGACAAGAAATCCGTATCAGGAGCAATGGTCGCTCCAACCTTGCGCTTGAGCCTTGAAGACAAAGACAGCACGCAGTCGCCTCCCAAGAATATGGCCACTCCGCAAGGGACAAGTACGGTTAATAAGGGTCGTTCACCGAAGGCACAAGACGCTGCAACGGTTGGAGCATAAAGGTCCTTGCGGTCATCTAAGCAAGGACCTAAGTTCGCGACAGAGCGCAATAGTAGCTTTGTACCACCGCGTAAGAGCAAGGTAACGAGGAGGATGTAAATTCCCTTTGCCTTGTTCCATGGGTCGACCCCCAAAGAGATTTGGAGCATGGCCGCCCTTTTGTGTAATGCGGCCGTTAACGCCACTGCTTGCTTCAAGGGCCCTAGTAACGCTGTGTAGTTGAAGAGTGACGCCCCCGAAGAGATTTGGAGCACGGCTGCCCTCTTTGAAGGGGCGGCCGTTGAAGATTCTGCTTGTTTCAAGGGCACTCCATGTACATTCTGCGCATCCCACTAGTAGAAAAAAACAGTGTCCAAATCAACAAAAATCAACAGAAAAGTGTTGATTTTTTTGTTGATTTGGACGTGTTATTTGGGTACTTTTTAACACAAAACTGTTGATTCTTTTGTTAGTTTTTTGTTAATTTGGGCACTGAATTTTCCCTTTGAAAATCAATTTAAAAAAAAATGGAACAATGAAAATCTGCCACGTGGGCTAACCGCCACGCGGGCTGTTGCCACGTGGGCTGACCGCCACGTGGCACCCCATTTGGAGTTGGGGGCAAGGTTTGAACCTTGCACCTCATTCTTGGGGTGCAAGGTTCAAACCAATGCACCACACATATACATGCGTGTGTGTGTAGGTTTTTTTTTTGTTTTATCTAGTTAAAGTATTTTTTTTTCCTTTTTTTGTTAAAGTCAGCAGACTTCAAAGACCATTTAGGCATAGCAAAACAACTTTTTTTCAAGAACTTTGAACTAAGAAAAGTTTCTATATACAAGTATAATTCATCTCCAAAAATCCGTTTGCAATTTCAAGTCTCTAATCAAAAGTTATGACTAAATTTCAGAGAGGGTCTTTCATAATGTCAAAAAAAAGTCAATGAAAGACCCTCTCTGAAATTTAGTCATAACTTTTGATTAGAGACTTGAAATTGCAAACGGATTTTTGGAGATGAAATATACTTGTATATAGAAACTTTTCTTAGTTCAAAGTTCTTAAAAAAAAGTTGTTTTGCTATGCCTAAATGGTCTTTGAAGTCTGCTGACTTTGAAAATTACCAAATTGGGAATGATTTATTTATTTTTTCCATAAACAAACTATTTATAGAATACTAACTATGATAATTTACACATTTTTTCAAATAAAAAAATTTATTTGAGAATTTTTTTAGTCAAAATTAACAAAAAAGTGTTGATTTTTTGTTAATTCAAAAATGTAGTACCCAAATTAACAAATTTTTTTGTTGATTTGGGCAGTTTTTACAAAAATCAACAAAAACTTGTGAAAATGGACGATGCAGTACCGAAATCAACAAAAATTTGTTGATGTTTTGTTAATTTTGGCACTATTTTTCTAGTAGTGTCCGTAGGCCTTATTGGCATTGTAGTCCTTTTTGCCACATACTGTAGAAGCCATATATGTTTTAGTTTTACTGACATTGATGTAAATATTGGTGTAGTAGCCAGGCTCTTTCTTTCTTTCTTTCTTTCTTGAAGGATTTTGCAATACATATTAGAAGTGTACAGTTGGTGCAACCTTGAGATGCACATGTTTTCATAGCTCCTGTCCTCAACTAGAATCTGCATAGAGGACGATAGTGAAGCCATGATTATTGTTATGCTATTACATCCATAGGTATGCGTGATAGACGACTGCTCTCAAGGTAATGAGCCTGTCCCTATTAATTGCACTAGACATGGTGGCGTAGGTAAAGCCCCATATTGGGACTTGTCGTCGTATCAATACATACCAAATCCTGTGTTGCACGAGTCAACGCCTGTGGCAGTACTTCGGAAATGTGTATCCACATACCTTGGGTGCACATGCAATGGTTTTTGTACAAGGGACAACACGTCCTGCCAGTGCGGTGCAGTCTCAGAAGGCTGTGCATATACTGAGGAGGGTTTGCTATGACTCCGTCACGTGGAAGAAGTTAGTTAAGCCGACCTCCCCCAACTTTCCGATTTTTGTCCTTTTTTGCGAAACTAGAAATGTCATTGCTGTGTTGACTCCGACGCGCATTGCATTGTAGTTTCTGAAATGGTGGGGTGGAAGATATGCGCATCTAGTCCATTGCCGGGGCCAGTACCTATGCAAGGGGTATATAGTGGAGCCTGCCCAGATCGTGTGGAGCCAATATATATACTAGAGTGTATGGACACATGTCAATGGGCTCCAAATTATAGTAACAGAGTAGTCCAGAGCAGAGTGACAAAAAGGTTTTAAGTAATCTCAACATCTTCCCTCTTCTACTTCATGTTAGTCTCTGCTGTTTTATCTTTTCCGAGGAAGTGTATCTCCTGAAAGTGTACCCATGTAGGTGTATTGGGTGAGTGATGCTAAAAGATAGGGCATCCGAACTCTTGAACCACTTCGACAAGGCACCTTCCTCTTTGAGTACGCCGGCGAGGTGGTGTCGAATGCAGAGTTATTTTGCCGGGGCCAAGGATTGAAATATTCAATCCTCTTGGATGCCCATTGGCGGTCCGAGTCCTCCAAAACTGACAAAATATTGTTATGTATGGATGCGTCTAAGCGCACAAACATAGCTCGATGGATGAATCACAGATGAGTCGTCCATGAGTTTCACTTTTACTGCATTTATTTAGGTGAACTTGCGCTTGGACTCCTTGGAGTACTAACTATTCTGGTTGTTGCAGATGCGTCGATTTGAATGTCATGGAGATGCCTGTGTGGATGGGCGCTGCTATCCCAACGTTGTACCATGTGAGTTGGTTGCATTTTTATCCCAACGTCTAGTACTTCCGTTTTCGTGGATGTTCTGATTTCACGCCGCATTCGTTGAATTCTGCAGGTCGCTTTTTTCGCAAATCGAGACATTACGGAGGACGAAGAGTTCACTTGGGATTATGGCGTGGACTTCAGACGAACATTAGGAAAGAAATTGTTGCTTGGAAGTACTAGCCAGCACGAGCCTTTTAAATGTGCATGTGATAGTGTATTGTGTAGAGGAAAGTGACCATGCTTCGTCAATCTAAGGACCGACTGCACTCCGTAGGAATAACTGAGGAAGGATGTTATTCTAGAGTGGATCACAAAGTTAGTGGCACAATAATGTCTAGTAAGGACTAGAATAGTGGCCAAATGGTGAAGGTCTTGAATTGTAAAAAAAACAATGTACCTATGTACGTCACAGACTATATGTCCTCGCAGTACTCAATTGGTCACGCTATGTGTCCTTGCAGTACTCGATTGGTCACGCTATGTGTCCTCGCAGTACTCGATTGGTCATGCTATGTGTCCTCGCAGTATTGAGTGGAGAACAATATACCGCACACTCTATGTAATACACAGTACTTCTCTAAGATTACTGGAAATTTCAGATACACTACTTTCACCTTTGTACGTGAACAACTTGTACTCTATGAATTTTGGAAACGCCCTGTATGAAATGTTTTCAGTGAGACAAATGAATTTTTTTTTGTTCCAAAGAGTGTCCTAGAGTATTTCTAGACGGCAAAGTCGCGGGGGCTACTGCACTCGTTACCTGGAATGGTTTAGCAATAGAGTTTAGTCCATTTTGGAATAATGAATTTGTCAATGATAGTCAGGGTTGACGAATTTGAACACCCGGAGGCAAATCACGTCCAAAAATCGGACGTCCAAACATAGCGGACGTAGTGATCACCGTCCGCCGGACAATAGCCATCGGGCGGGAAGACGGGCAGACGGGCGGTCGGATGGGCAATTGGACGGATGGTCAGTCGTCCGACCGTCTGACGACTAAAATATGGCTCATAATATACCATTGGAAAGGTATTGTCGAGAGCTTTCCAATGGTATATTATGCGTCCAATTTGGACAAAAACTCTGACAGTGAGATCCTTCCAAAGATTGGAATTGGCTTAGCCGTCCGTCCATCTCGTCGACCATCTAACTACCCGTTTGATCGTCTGACCGTCCAACGACTTAAATATGCCTTATAGTATACCATTGGAAAGGTATTGTTAAGCGGATGGGCCATTAGACTCCGGACTGTCGAACGAATAGGCCGTCGTGCGCGAACTGTCCCACGGACAGGATCGCACAAATGGACTAGCGGTTGGTTAGCCGTTCGACCGTCTGACCGTCCGACGACTAAAATATGGCTCATTATATACAATTGGAAAGGTATTGTTGAACGAACAGGCCGTCGCCCGAATGTTTCGTCGGACTTCGAACTGTCGAGCGAGTTGGCCATGACGTAGAAGAGCCGTCAGACTCCGGATTGTCCACGGACAGGATTGTGCGGACTGATTGTCAGGCGATCAGCCGTCTGACTGTCCGACAACTAAAATATGGCTTGTAATAAACCATTGAAAAGGTATTGTCGAGAGCTTTTCAATGATATATTATGCGTCCAATTTGGACAAAAACTCCGACAGTGAGATCCTTCCAAAGATTGAGGTTGGCCCACCCGTCCGCCCATCTAGCCGACCGTCTAACTGCCCGTTTGATCGTCTGACCGTCCGATGACTTAAATATGCCTTATACTATACCATTGGAAAGGTATTGTTGAGCGGACAGGCCGTCAGACGGGATCGCACAAACGGACTGACAGGCGGTCAATCGTCTGACCGTCCAATGACTAAAACATAGCTCATAATATACCATTGGAAAGGTATTGTTGAGAGCTTTTCTATGGTATATCATGCGTCCAATTTGGACAAAAAATCCGACGGTGGGATCCCTCCAAGGATTAGGTGCTAATTATTAGTGTAATTCTTGTAATCTTGTAATCTTTATCTGTACTTAAAAAGGTCAAGTTCGTCAAGATTTACTTAGGTGGGTGGCTTGCTTGCAATTGGATTACCAGAACCTTTGTATACTTGATTTAAATTATATATTACCAAGGCTATAACTATATTTTTTCCACCTCTCAATTAAATCAATATTAAAATCGATAATGTAATTAATATTGTAATCTCCAAGATTAGAAAAATATTTTAACTTTCTCATTATAAAATCATTTGTACATGCATTATTTCTTATTGCTACCACATTTATTTGGCTTTAAGATTGTGGCATATATTGATAATTCTATTTATGTTAAGATTTTTGGTCCTATTAGTTGATATTGACAATAGTATTTAAGGTTTTTTGTGAAGTTAAGAAAAACTATTTCTTAAGATGAAACCTACTTGTAATCATTAAAGTATGACTTACTTACCCCAATCAATAGTTTCAAGGTACCCATTCTACAAAATAACATTGTTTAAGATTTTAGAATATAACATTGCCTTAAATGTCAAATTTAGGTGTGACGACATTAATATATGTTAAAACGTGTGTCATAAAATTTTGAAAAAATCCACAATGTATGTAATGAGTTGCAATGAGTTACAAATGAGTTGCAATGAGTTGCAAATGAGTTGCAAATGAGTTGCAATGAGTTACAATACATTGCCCAAGGTAGAATAAGTCACATATTGTGGTAGGTAGTGTTTGGCTGACATACCCACCCTTGATTTTCAACATGATTCACAATCAAGAAAATCATAAATTAATTTTAGACCAAGAATCCCTCCGTCCTTACAAAAATCGACATTATAAATCCAATGTTTTATCTAGACCTTTGAATAGACTCATAAAATTCTCTATGACAATATATTTCAAAATACAAATATTAATTATTTATGTGAACGATATTCAATGCCATCAGTACTTAGACTACAAGCATTCAAGCATTTTTCTTTGGTCAATTGTAATCTACTAATTTACTCCAATGAAATCCATATTCTCCTTTGAAGCACGAGAATGCAATTGTTTTGAAAAATCAATCAATATTACATAATGTACATGTTTGGTCTTGAAAAAATCCACGAGCTCATGTGGAGATGGATGATTCTCCATTTCACCAATATAGAACCATCTAATAAAAGTATAAAATTGATTGTACAATTGTAGTTTAATAATATTGATCCTTTGAATTTGATATGCATTCTAAGCCCAAATTTAGAGTAACCCTTCAAATCAAAATTGCATGTTTCACATTTGCATATTTCAACAAGATGAATTGATGATATTATTTTTGATGTAGAAGTACATAACAAATATGTACATAAATGAGGTCCATAATTGTTATACATGAGGGATTATTGTATTTAAAGGTCAATCACCTTCTTTACTACCAAAGCACCAATATTTAAGGTATGAGATATATTGTTGACGGTTTACAATTTAGGATGTAGGAAAATAACTTCAAATTATATTTTGGTTGTATGAATGCAATATTTAATTTTGAGCTACATTAAACTACATTAAATTACATTGAAGTGCTTAAAGCATTTTTAATAGCATTTTCTAATAGAATAATAAATTAGTATAACTGATTGTACTATATTTAGATTGTTTATTTTGGTGTTTCAAACTATGAATGCATTTTACAACAAAACTTAAAGAAATACTTTAGGTTATAATTACATGTTCTACTTTGTACATTGGTACATAATAATTGATGAAGAAAACAGAGAACACATTGGAAACATAAATGCATAAATCCGTGAGGTTCATATGTGCTATATTTTGATAATGATATTTAAAGGGAATTAAAGGCCAAATATATTTCGCTCATTGCACCAATGTTTTTGGTAAATAATGTAAGGTTCAAAGTTTAGGGTTTAAGGTATAGGATTTATGATATAAGATTTAAAGTATAGCATTTAGATTATAGGCTTAAATTTGTAGAAGGATAACTTCAATTATCCTTTTTGGCATACATTAATGTATAGTAGATGCTTATAGCATTGAATAGCAGTCTTTGAAAGCAAATTTGTACTTTTGAGAATCCAATGTTTTCAGTAGAGGAGGACAACTGGGCAGATGGCAAAATAGTTGTTATGCAGAAGGTTGGGCAGATGGGCAAGCCAAGATGTCGAACACAAAGTTGGGCGGGTGGACACGAGGTCGAACGGGTGGTCGAACAGGCGGGCTGAGGCGAACGGGCAGTCAGCCGTCCGACCATCTGACCGTCCAACGACTAAAATATGGCTCATAATATATCATTGGAAAGGTATTGTTGAGAGCTTGCCAATGGTATACAATGCGTCTAATTTGGATAAATCCGATGGTGAGGTCCTTCCAAAGATTGAGGTCGACCCAACCGTTCGCCTATCTGGCCGATCGATCGTCTGACCGTCCGACAACTTAAATATACCTTATAATATATCATTAAAAAGGTACTGTCGAGAGCTTTTTGATGGAATGTCATGCATCTAATTTGGACAAAATTTCGACGGTGGAATCCCTCCAAGGATTAGTTGTTGAACATTAGTGTAATTCCTCGAATCTTCAGCATTGTTGGAATTATTATCTTCACTTAAGAAGATTGAGTTCGTCATTTTTCAATTAGGTAGGTCAATTTTATTAATCTATTCAAATTTCTAGATAGAATATTTAATTTATATTGCTAATTTTTTTGAAGGTATTCAAAATTAAATTATGACTTTCTTGGTTATGGATCATTCTAAGTATCAAGGGTGGATATCATGGCCATATATTGCCTACCACAATAAGTGACTTATTCTACCTTGGGCAATGTATTGTAACTCATTGCAACTCATTTTACATACATTGTGAATTTTTTCAAAATTTTATGACACACGTTTTAACATATATTAATGTCGTCACACCTAAATTTGACATTTAAGGCAATGTTATATTCTAAAATCTTAAACAATGTTATTTTGTAGAATGGGTACCTTGAAACTATTGATTGGGGTAAGTAAGTCATACTTTAATGATTACAAGTAGGTTTCATCTTAAGAAATAGTTTTTCTTAACTTCACAAAAAACCTTAAATACTATTGTCAATATCAACTAATAGGACCAAAAATCTTAACATAAATAGAATTATCAATATATGCTACAATCTTAAAGCCAAATAAATGTGGTAGCAATAAGAAATAATGCATGTACAAATGATTTTATAATGAGAAAGTTAAAATATTTTTCTAATCTTGGAGATTACAATATTAATTACATTATCGATTTTAATATTGACTTAATTGAAAGGTGGGAAAAAATTATGGTTAGATTCTTGGTAATATATAATTTAAATCAAGCATACAAAGGTTCTGATAATCCAATTACAAGCAAGGCACCCATCTAATTAAATCTTGACGAACTTGATTTTTTTAAGTACAGATAAAGATTACAAGATTACAATAATTACACTAATAATTAGCACCTAATCCTTGGAAGGATCCCACCATCGGATTGTTTGTCCAAATTGGACGCATGATATACCATTGAAAAACTCTTGACAATACCTTTCCAATGGTATATTATGAGCCATATTTTAGTTGTCGGGCCATTAGACGGTTGGACAGCTGACCTCTTGACAATCTGTCTGCGCGCAACAGCATGTCCGCTCGATAGTCCGGAGTTAGACGGCCCGTCCGTGTGACAGCTTGTCCGCTTGACAGTCCGGAGTCCGACAACCCATCCGTCCTCGCATCCGACCATCCTTCCGACCCCAATCTTTAGAAGGATCTCACTGTCGGAGTTTTTGTTTAGATTAGACACATAATATACCATTGTAAAGCCCTCAACAATACCTTTCCAATGGTATATTATGAGCCATATTTTAGTTGTCAAACGTTTAGATGGTTGGACGGCTGACCGCCCAACAGTCCGTCTTCGCGATCCCGTCTGTGGGACAATCCGTGCCTTGACAACTGTCTGCTCGATGGTCGGGAGTCCAAAGGCCTGTCCGCGGGACGGTGTGTCTGCTCGACAGTCCGGAGTCCGACAGCTCGTCCGCGCGAAAGCTTGTCTGTTCAACAGTCCGGAGTCTAACAGTCCGTCCGATTGTCCATTGGACGGTCGACCCTGAAAACTCTGTATGTTTGAAGACTTTCGGGGGTTATGTGGGCTCCCAATTTGTCACTTGGGACTCGTAGGATTATTTTTTTGGAAATTTGCAATTTAAAGTTAAGAAAAATATACAAAAAAGCCATAAAAAGAGTGTAGAACCAAAATAGGGTTGTAACATACCCATTATAGTATTTGGTCTAGATTTGTGTTTAGACTTAGAATCCCACCAAATCGGGCCCAAAAATAGGTAGAAAGAATGAAATGGTTGGATTTGTAGGGTTCAAGTCACATAGGCCCAAAAGGGCTAAATCCCACCATGAAGGTGGCAATTCATGGCTAAGTCGGTCCGAGGGATCCACAACGAGGCCACTAGGTCGGGTCCTAGAGTTAGGGTTAGAAATTCCCCAAAACCCCGATTGTTAGCATGCAAGAGCCACTAACGCAAGATCGGGCCCGTGGAGGAATCTACAGCCCAAGGATGGTATCCTAGGGTAAACCCCATGCCAGGAGTCCAACGACAAAATCGATTTGCCAAGATTCTTCTATCTGTAAAAGATTCCCGTACCATCGATAAACTCAAGGAGATGGCCAATTCATCTCCACTGACCAATTGTGCCAGGTACGGGAACGCACCTGCACATCTTTCGTGTGACCCTATGAGAGGTCATGTGAAAAATCCCGTCATCTTCCGACTTGCAGAAGAACCTTTTGCGGGTGGTCAACCTTGGTAACCTCCAACGGGAATTTCATGGAAAGTACTTAGGTTACAAGAAAATCTCACTAAAAATTAGACTAGCTTGTTTTATGTTAATAATGCACTCCGTGAAGTTTTGCGACATTCCAATAGCAGCAAGTACCCGAACCGGCGAGATTCCTCGAGAATTAATCACGTGGCGGGGTCCCCCGCACGTTGACCGGCATCCTGTGACCATACGATGACGAAACAAAGTCAACCAAGAGTCTTTTCTGACTCCCTTACACCTACCGGAGACCCTAAGCTATTTACATTTCTCAAAATAGGAAACCCCCAAGATCTAGGATTTTACCACGGTTTAGTTTTAAAGCTAAATTAACCTACGATGGTTTTTTGTCCTCGATATGGGGGGTAAGGGGATCTTGGACAAAACACGGCAATCTGGAGCCAATGGCGCAATCTGTTTGACGATTGGAGTCAATCTTCAAAAGTTAGGAGGTTAGTCCAGCGTAGATAGGTAAAAGTAGTTTTTTAGGGATTAGGATGAAAATCTTTGAAGATGAGGATGAAAATCCAAGTTGATAAGGTTACTTTAGAGCTCTTGAGGGGGAGGGGGGGCCTTGGAAACCCATTTAAGGTCCCCATTTTTCTCTCTTGAACACCCCCAAATCTTGTTTTGGATCCGTAGTTCCAACTTATGTTGGAAGATTTTGGCATTCTAGCCAAGAAACCTCTACGGTGTTTTTCGAGCTTTTTTTCAGCTCCATTGTTGTTGGAATTCAAGCTTTGAAGTTCGTTGTGGAGTCCTTCTACCTTATTGCGTGTGTCATTTGGTTCTTCTTCTTCTTGTTCTTTTGGACTAACGGGTTCTTTTGTTAAAGTATTCTTGGGTTGATTGTACTAATCCTAGAGATACCCCCCACCGTACCTTGGCGATGCCGCTTTGGAGGGCCTTTAGTGTGGATTGTTGAGTGCTCACATTGACCATTATCATACTAACCCATGCATGTTAAAGTGGTACTAACCTTCAAGGGCAGTCTTGTGTGAGAGTGATCCCATTTGGGAATTAACCTTTGTGTTAAGTTGTGTTCACCGTGTGTGGGACCCCAATACACGGCGAAGCTTTGAACCTGTGAGTATCAGAAGTCCTAAAGTGTGTGTTAAAAAGTAGGGCGGCAAAATTTGAACTCCCGGTGTGTCCCTAAGTCCTAAAGTTGGTGTTAAAACCAAATTGGCGGCGAAGCTTTGACCCTTCCAGGTGTCTAGTTTCAAAGTCTAGTTTTCTAGACCTTTGTGAAAACATTCAAAGTTTAGCTTCCAAGATAGGTAGGGCCCCTTGCGGTTAACAAATTTAGTGTTCAAGTTACTCCTCTTTTAGTTAGAGAAAACCCATTTGCTTCATTAGAAAAACTCAACCAGTTTTAGTTAGAGCGATCAGTTTAGTTTAAGAGCAACCAGTTTTTAGTTTTAGAGCAATCAGTTTAGTTTAAGAGCAACCAGTTTTTTGTTTAAGAGCAACCAGTTTAGTTTAAAAGCAACCAGTTCAGTTAAGAGCAACCAGTTCAGTTGGGGCAACCAATAGCCAGTAGTCGGGTTGGGGGTGTCTCATCCAGTCAAGCGGATCGGGGGTGTCTCGTCCAAGCAAGCGGGTTGGGGGTGTCTCATCCAGTCAAGCGGATCGGGGGTGTCTCGTCCAAGCAAGCGGGTTGGGGGAGTGTTCGTCCAGTCAGTAGGTTTCGGGGAACCAAGGCAGTCCAGGGGGGTCGAGCAGGGCCTTTGAAAAGAGAAACTGGTTACCACAAGGCTCAAGCAGGAAGGAAATCAGAATCTAAAGAGGGAAAAATCACATACAAGGCTACTGAAATTAGAGTCCGGGTGGGGAGTCGGGCTCGTCTCCAACACAAAACCGGACAAGGGAATAGTTGAGAGGAGAAAGGAAGAGAAAATGGGGTCCAGTCCTGGCTAAGCTCCACGTAAGGAAATTGTCCGTCCAAAACCTGCAAAATCCACTCAAAGATAAGAGGAGAAGGAGAGGAGGGGATGGCTATATAGACAACTTAGGTGAGAGTGACGATAAATAGTGACCTAGGTTAGCTAAGTAGGTGTTAGGAAGAAAATCTCAAGAATTCATAGCGACCATTAGGAGGAGGATTAGGATGACACGAGGACAAGGTTGTGTAAGAGGGTAGGAGAGACATTAACACCCCTTGGGGTTCGAATCTATAGTTGTAAGACGCCCATAATAGAGTAGGTAGAATAGTGCTAGTGCAAAAGAAAGGAAGGGAAGGACAAGGAAAGAGAAAAGAAGAGAAAAGGAAGGAAGGCGTTTAACCCATACGGGTGTAATATTCTCCCCCAAAATAAGCGGTGAGCTTGAAGAAATTCAACCGAAATCAAGGACCACCATGGAGCACGAGAATGTGCATAGGGACGTGGACGAACTTCTCTCCGATACCGGCAGTGAAGGGGTGAGTTTTTGATTTAACCTTGGGGGTGTTGTTCCCAGTTAGTTTTTTATTCTTTCCTTAAATTTAGCCCTCTTCACGTGAATAGTAAACCGTGATAGGTAAAGTAAACATTGGGAATAGAAGCTAAATTGTAGAGTTAGTTAGAAGGAAAAAGCTAGAGTTAGTTTTAGGAGTAAAAACTTAGAGTTGGTTTAGGGATAAAACCGTAAAAAGCTAGAATTGGGTTAAGAGTAAAAAAGTTGGAGTTAGTTTAGAAGTACAAATATAGAGTTAGTTTTAGGAGTAAAAAGCTAGAGTTTAATTGAGAAGTAAAATCTAGAGTTAGTTTAGGAGTAAAAAAGCTAGAGTTAAATTGAGAAGTAAAAACTTAGAGTTAGGTTAGGAGTAAAAAAAAAAGCTAGAGTTTAATTGAGAAGTAAAAACTAGAGTTAGTTTAGGAGTAAAAAAGCTAGAGTTAAATTGAGAAGTAAAAATTAAGAGTTAGGTTAGGAATAAAAAAGCTAGAGTTAAATTGAGAAGTAAAAACTTAGAGTTAAGTTAGGAGTAAAAAAGCTAGAGTTTAATTGAGAAGTAAAAACTAGAGTTAGTTTAGGAGTAAAAAAGCTAGAGTTAAATTGAGAAGTAAAAACTTAGAGTTAGGTTAGGAGTAAAAATCTAGGATTAATTTAGGAGTCAAATCCAAGGGTAAAAATCCATAGTTACATTTAGAGGCTAGAGATTTGAGTAAAAACTAAGCTCAAGATTAGCTTGTAGAATTGGAACTTCCGAAAGAAGTAGTCTTAGAGGTTCGTAGAAGAAACGCGGGGGTTCCCCCTTCGCGTAGTTAGGGACATTAGAAATGACGCCAACTATCCAACCAACCTTGGACGGAGGATAGTTAGGCGAAAGTTCGGATTTACTATCACCCTTGGTCATCGCAGTTAGCTTGTTGATAATCCATGCAATTCTAATAATATTTGCTGCCATCCACGACACTTAGAAAACGTTAGCACAAAAAGATCCATTGCTTGGAAGGCACAGTGGACCGCGCTCACAAACACCCCCATATATTCAAAAGGTGGATAAAGGCATAGAACCTGGTCGGTGTTTGCCCGATTTCCGAGGGTGGGTAATCTTGCGCCCACAGGTTAGCACCCACGTCCGTAGGACGTCCAGTCGTTTGGACGTCTTATCAACCTTGATGACAGTCGTGGTATTCTTCTAGTGCACATGCAATTACATCCACATTTTCGGTGGTAGAGTGTACACTGGATCCTCTCCTTGCACTCGGTGTTGTCGGACGGCCATTTGGAATTTACAAGCTGGTACTATGTCAGCATCTATGTGAGCAGGTCTGGAGTCTTTCAAGTAAACGTAGTTGTGTAATGTGGCCCTGCCCTACTTCTAGTAGTAAGTCCCAATGATGACAAAGTTGCCTCTTTTGAATTTCTCCCCCAAGAGCACTTGAAGTCCTCTTCTACACAATGTTTTACCCTTTGGCACTGCAAAATGTAATAAGAAACACCTTCATTGTTGTCTGCTTCAGCGAGTATAGTGAAGTTATCTCCTGGCTAAACGAGGTCTGCCATGCAGTCTTTGTCCCGCTCATACTCCCAATGGGCCTCATCAACCCGTGCTTCCTCTTCAAAGACTTCTTGCCCGTAATGCACACGAAGTGGCTCGACTTTGTATACCTTCCACTCCGCCACGTATGTTGTTTGCTCACACTGGCTGTAATCTTCTTCCAAGTAAGGTCCACACATGCAAGAGAGAGTTCGCAAAAGAATTTTAGTGGGGTCTCGCTCGTCGAGGGCAAAGATTGAGTGCAATTTCGAAGATCCTGCAATCTTCCGACATGCATGTGAAGAAGAGCAGTCCACATCGTCGATACCAACAAGATGAAAGTAACGGAATGACCTACATAATAAATGTGGAACGACAACCCTGAATTGTAAAAATGTTCTATGGCCACCACCATGTGGGACTTTGCGTGCCAAGAACCACAAGGAAGCTAATGAGACATAAATGAAAATAGTTCCTTAGTTTTTTCAATTACTATTGTGCATCAAGTGGTTGGTTCTCCAAATAGGGTAGTTCCGTTACCTTCTTTATCTACTGCGGACGAGGACTTGTCCAGCCATCATGGCATCCAGGAACGTCACGCAGTCACGCGCGTTTTGTAGTGGTTTGTTGGGATTCACGAGTTTCTTGCCTCGTAAAGCCCTCTTGATGATGGTATCGGCGCCGTCCCACTCGCCCTTCCCATGTCCTAAACCGAAGAAGTTCCACAGCATCTTGCATCCTCCGGTCAAAGAGGGGTACCTAAACATCTCGGAGTGTGAGTGAAATAACGTAGCACAACACATGAATTGCTAGTACAGAGAGTTTTAGGTTTAACCACTCCCGTAGTACTGTCGACGTGGTACATTTCCGCGTTGCAAGTTCGAGAGCACTAAATCATGCAGAACTCCACGTGTCGAGACTGTGTCAGAACGTTACGCACCTCGCCACGAAGTACAAAGATCGTGCACCTTTGAATTGTACGTTGCATCCATCACTGAAAACAATGTGAGTGTCCGGCCTACAACCATGGGATTGCAACCACTGCCAATGCCGCATCAAACAATGTTGAACAAAAAGTGTATTATAGGACCAATCGTCTGATATCCAGTAGTGAGTCTCTCTTTGAAGTTCCAGTGCGGCATCGGCGTTGTCATTCGCCACATGCACACGGTAAACAACTTGGACCATGATTGTGATTTGCATTGAGTGGTAATATATGGATTGGATTTCGTTCTGTACTTAGAAAGTGTAATTTTTTGCAAAATCTATGTGCGTCAGTACAACATTTGTCTGCAAAGAATCTTTAGCAAGCTTGGCCTGCTCGCTTTGCCAACGGGCACAGAAGTTGTGATGAACAAAGCGCTGCAACGTAGGACGGAAGAACTCCATGAAAGCAGCAAACGAAGTAGTTAAGGTAACCTTTGTGATGCGTTTCCTGAGTCTTACCCTTTTGTGGTCTCATATTGGAACTTCTTCCACTTGATGGTCCGACCAGGTCCCTCCACTGTTTCATGTGGGCAAAAGGCAAATATTTGCACTCCATAGTCGGAACAAGTTCCTGTCAAACAACTATGCAGGAGGCACAACTTCAACATCCAAAAACAACACACACTTGCCTAAATGCCTAAGCTCCGACCACTTGCCATCATCTACTAGTCCTAGCAACGGACTAAGTGACGTATGCCTAAATCGATGACAATGGTCGTACCTCCTTGTTTTGCAAAGACTGCCTGCACTACACTGTACTATTCCAAAATGTACTCTTAGCAGAGTGAATCCCTCAGTTTGTTGGGCGAGCAAGCAAGGCAACTTTTGATTCACGAACCTTTTTTGGCCTAGATAGCAATACAATGTCTGATGTATGGTCCGATCGTACACATTATTTGAATTTGTGGAACTCGGCATCATCCGCTTTCTCGCAAATGATGGATCTCCACATGGCCGTCACACCAGAGAATTGGCCTAAACCAATATGGCAGATTCCTTCCGTGTTGGACCCACAGACACTACATATGCAAATGCAGTGGAATAATGTGTGCGCTCCAATTTTTGGGTCTCAGAAAGCATTTAAAGCCTCGAGGAGAAATAGCAATTGAATATGGTACCTACAGCAGCAAATATTTCGCTCTTTGCACTTTATGATGAAGAAAGGGCGCAACTTAATGAATGAGCACAACATAATTGGACATTGTGGATTTCCTTCTATGAAACGTTGGTAAAGGTCCACCTACATATAAGTACTTGTTGTTATCTACCAGACTTGGCAACATCTCTAGAAGTCCCTATAGCATCCGTGTGAAATATTGACAGTGTTATGCAGTACTACGAGGAAGTACTAATTCCCTGTGAATAGACCTTAGTAGTACATGTAGCACAGTTGAAATATGACAACGTAGTTCTAAATGCACAAAGTAGGAGGGCAAATGCACACTACAGTGATCTACTATGAACTATCACAGTCCATAGTTTCAGATGCTTATAAATTAATTCATTGAATTTGATTAAATTAAAACACACAAGTAATGAGAAGGACTTGTTTTTGCATTGTATACTTGATGTATGAAATGACCTTAGAGGTTAATTAACAAAAATCCAATTATTATACAACAAAAAGACTTGATTATTCACTTTATAAAGACTATCACAATCCATGTCATTTTCATTGAAGGACTCAAAAATTCAATGAAATGAAAAAGATATGGAATTCAATTTTCACATATAGTGTGACATATACTAAGTAGTGAACATCTAGCTTAAAACTATATCAAAATCTATCTTGTTTTCATAGATTTGGACTTTTAAATTATCAGAAAGGTGATATTTTTTGGGGACATTTTTCATCTTGAAAAATTTGAAATTTAAGGATAGTGTCTGAACTAAATGTATCCCAATTCAGTTTATTTAAGGTGGCCCGTTTTTAAAATTTTAAAATTGATTGTTTAGAGATAGTTGCACAAACAGGCTATTACTGAAGTAAAATGAGGCTCATCTAATTAGCCATGTGTACGACATCCAAGGCTTAGGGTTTCAATCCCTTTCTCTCTCCACTCCTAGGCGTTATTTTTGTTGTATAAGCCGTTTATTAGCAAGCAGTTTGTGTAAGCCAACAGTAAGCAGGAATGGACTTTGTGGAGTATACAACTCGCCGCTTTTGGTCCACCGTAGTGTGCATTTGCCTAGGACTAAGTAGAATGGACGCGGACTACTGCAGAACTCATTCGTCCTACTTGAAAGCGCTGCTGCACGTGTACTGGTGGTAAACGGGACACGATAGTAATTAGAGCACTGGACAAATAATACTCCCACCAACAACAAGTACAAGAGAAGTGCATGAGAGCACTCAGTAGCAGACGTTGCTTTAGAAAATGTCCTCCAACTACAACACTACAGATTGCATTGTGTGCTCATAGTACACACTATCGCCGCGGAAGAATGGAAGATGTGTTGGACAACTTCCTACAGTACTCCAATCAGCTTGTGGGGCAGGACAACCCTACTTGCTTCAGAAGTTCTAATAACGCTGTCATCTGAGGACTCTACATAGTAAAACAGCACATAGACCGAGTTGCATTACTCATAGTACACAATAAGATTGATATAAATAAACGCTTGCTTTTGGGGGACCTTTAGGACGGGGCACTTGTATTGTATACTCGTGAAAAGCACAACTACACATCGTCTTTAGCAACGTTGCACATGACAATACAAGTAGTAGGACTCACGTAGTGTTGCAGAAGAAGACAAAGACATGACATCGTAAGTGGAGCAGTCGCCTACGTTTGCCATGTGTCCCCGAGTAGTCATGTGCACCATGCAGGACCGTAGTGACCTACAATCCCGTGCACTTATGCGTGTATAGCGTATTGCGTCCAGCAGTGCATGAAACTCTGGAAAGTAAGTCAAATTTGTGAACATTCCGTCCTCAAAACCGTGCATAACATGTTCGGCTTCGATTAAGCATGATGACATAGATGTGACCACAATCATCATGACCTGGACCCTGAAGCTACCAATTTCTAGATTACGCGTTGAAAGAGAATAAATTCGCGTGGTAAGACCTGGTCGCAAGGTAAAAAATGTGTGCTTGACTTTCAAGAAGAAGATGAGCTGCATGCCTGTCGTACAGTCTCCGCCCAAGTCTTTTTTTCCGAACTTGTCTGCAATCTAGGGAGACCCTAGTTTCTTCCATCCACCATCTAATCATGATTTACCGTACGTCCTCCGAAATACCCCCTTCTCGTTTCTTCCGCCCGGGCACTTTGAAACGCGTTGAGGTTTCAGTCATTGCGTCTAAAAGCCTGCGCATTGTGGACACAATGTTCTGCCGACGAGTTCCAAAGATGCGAGGAAAGCACGTTGAATTGATTTCTAGGTCCGAAACAACAGCCTCCAGTATCGTCCTCTTCTACGCTAACATCCCACTACAGTGGAAGACTTTCATAGCCCACAGGTCTTCTTGAATGTTTTGCAGGATGTCTCTTTGAGCTTGCACGTCCTCCGACAAAGGGTAGTAATCCGGCAACAGCATCCGCACTGTCTTGTTCTTGAAGACCATATCGAAAACTATTGCCCTGATATCCTCATCGCAAAGCTTCTCTAGGTGCCAAATGAGATCCCTGGAGAACTCTGCCACCCTCCTCCTCAACGTCCTTGATGATGTGCCCCCGTCGTCCTGAACATCCTCCGTCAGACCCATTGCTCTGCTTTGTCTTCTCTCCCGCACTCTTGCCTGAAACGGCGAAACCGTTGTTGTTTTTATCGCTACCGCCGCCAACGCTCTTCGGCCTTAGCAAGTTACGCCTGCTATCGCGTCGCAGGTCCATTACACACGGCCTGAACCCCTTGATGCTGCATTGACATAAGTCGTGAGGACGACAAGAATCGGAGCACTCCGAAAATCAGTGACAGTACACGGTCGCGCACGCCAACCCCGCAACAATGGTGACTCGTCGAATACAACAACAAAACGACGACACCAACTTCACGGCGTAATGACTGATCTATTCAACTACCAAAACGATATCCGACACGTGTTATGACAAGTAGTAAATACCATGAGAATGGAGTCCCGCTGCGAAGCACTTATGAATACTGAGTAGTATTGTGGAATGTTGCGGTGTACTACCAAAGTCACTGTCGTCCCTGAAAATAGCAGAAAAAGGGTCTATGTCCCTTTCATTTTTAGAAAATGGTAAAAAAATTCAAAAAATTCCTAGGAAAAAAGCCATTTTTATTAACCAATGAAGCCTCTCCTTGCACCAAAAATTTCCCTAGTATATTTTTTTCCCTCTCTAGGACTTCTGAGCAAAGGATGGTCACATTAAGCCCGAGTGAGCAACTCTAGTATTCTTTTTTTTCCAAAATTTCCTTGTCAATCATTGTAAGGACCCTAAACCTCCTTCATGTCCAATTTGTGGCTTCCAATTCGCATTTTTGGGTCGAAAATAGGACTAAAAACCCCCAAAATGCCCAAGGTAGACACCCAATCAGGGGCAGCTTAAAAGTAGTAAAATAATTTTAAATTTAAAAAAAAATTACAAAATGTTTGAACCTTTTGTAACTACCTTCACTCCAAATTTCACGCCCACCGGACAAAGTATGCAAAAGTTATGAGCCAAAAAGTACCCGTCCAAAGGCAAGGGGACAAAGAATAGCACAAGTGTTTCTTGCAACTACCCACATATAATACTAAATCTTATATAGAAGTTTCACACTCACAGTAATTGAGAATTAGTTTTGATATATAATTTAATCACATTTTGTTGATTTATTTTTTTGAGTTAGAATATACTTTGAACTAAATCTTTAGTGATATGGAAAATTTTAAGATTATAATTAGTTATAAATTTATTTATACTTGTATTATAAATCCAATTATATCTATATTGAATGTTATTGTAAATTAAAAGTAAAATTATTTTGTCTTCAAGAATTGTTAAAATTGAATTTATTGAGATATAGTTCTCCTACACAAATAATACAATTGAAGCATTCTTAAATTGAAAATGTATATAACATAAAGTTGATTACATTATGCTTGGAGTTGGTAAAGACAACCTTCCAAGATTTGATTTCTAATATTTAATGATGGATTATAATACAATAATAAAAAATAATTGAGCTCCCACATAAATCTCGCCACTAATGCTTGAAGTGGAGTTTCAAGATCTTAATTTTGTAAAACTTGTATTCGTTGGAATGTCTTTGATTTCAAAATCATTTCTAAACTTTTGATGTTTAAATCAATAAATCATAGAAGACTTTTTGTAAAAATGCCAACTATCATTACACTTGAAGAAATGTATTCTATTTGTACTTGATTAGATTGTACAATTTTCATGTAAAGTGATATTGAAATTTTATATTGATAGTCCTCAAGTGAAATTGTGGATGTACAATAAGTGTTATTTGTGGGTAAGATTTTATCCTCACCCTTAGGATAATGTGAACACAATTGGGTTCTTAAGTTCTTATCGTAGTTGAAATGTCTAGAAAATGTCTAAACATGTTGTCTAATTGGCCGTTCAAGAAATGGACAATTTGTTGTTTGTCCTTTTGGTGTTTTATCTAAGTGCAATGCTAATCAAATTAATGTAGAATTAATAGAAACAATCAATTTTGGTTACAACAACCCAAATTAAATACTATGAAGGGTTAGTCAAGCACAAAGGTTAGTTATTTTAAGTTGTAGTATTTTTTACACCCTTTTGGAAATGATAAAGATCTGTAAATTTGAACTATTTTCCTAAAAGTTATTTGCAGATGAAGTTTAGCCCTAAAACTAACTTCTAAAACTTCATCCTCTGATTTCTAAATGTTTTAACTATCAAAATTCACTTTTGATTTTTAGATTATTTTTATTTTGAATCTACCACCGAAATTTTGAATTTGACTTAGTTTGATAAAAGATTGTAGATTTTCATCCAAACTTGTTTTAAATCAAGTCAAAAACTTCATCCTATATTCCTGTCTCAACTTCTTTGGTACTAAACTATTTTCTAAGTTTAAAGTGGTTTTGGAAATCCTAAAATATTTTCTAAAAAATTCCACTTTAACCTTGTTCCCTAGTTTTACTTCAAGTTTTTTTTTCAAATTCTTTAATTATCGATTTTTATTTTTGACTTTTGATTATATTGTTATTTTTAGAATTAAGTGATTTTTATCTTTAAAGTTCTAATTCTACCTTTCTAAAAAGGTTAAACACTTATGCTTTTAATATTCTCAGTAAAATTTATCTACAGATGAAGTTTGACCATTGTCTAATGCTTCAAACTTCATCCATCAATTTTCTTTTACTTTTGACTTTCAGAATTATTTTTAACTTTAATCTTTTATTTCTACTTTTACTTTAGATTCTAATATTTTTTTAATATTCTTTTATAAGACTTCCTAACTTTTCATCCAATTTTGCTTTTATTTTTCATCCAAGCATAATTTTTGGGATTTTAATCTATTTTTTGTATTTAATCTCTTGTTGTAAAGTTAAAATAATTTTCTAACTACTTCTAAATTTATCTTTTTGGTTTTCTGAACTTTCTAATAGTCTAATTTTAACTCTAACTTTTAATTCAAACTTCAAATTCTAATCTAATATTTTTGTGTAAAATCAAGAATTTTGGGAAAAGAAATCAATGACTTACCTTGATCAATGATTTCTATGGTTCCATCTTTGAGTGCCACAATTGAAATACCATAAAAAATGCCATCCAACTCCATTTTGTTTTTTGCTATGTATTTGTATTTGGTATATTGAGGGTATATAAATAATTAAAAGAACTCCTTCCTTCTCCAAACCTTTGTTTTTTTTCCCTTTGTCTTTCTAATTTTTTCTTTTCTTTTAAGATATTTTTTAGTGATTCAACTCTAATCTAATCTAACCCTAAATACATGCTAAATAGTTTTAAGAATCAAACAAACTTGCTAAAGTTGGCAACATAGCAATTTTGGATAGATACGTGTGACTAGAGATTTCCATGTTTTTCATCCACACCTTCTATTAAATATGGAAATCTCAACAGCCAACTTGCCTTGAACAATGAATCTAAAGAAGTACCACCATTTTAGACATTTTTTCATACAAATGTGAGCTTGTGAAGTGCAATTGTCCAGTTTTTTGTAAGGCCCCCCAAAAAGATTTTATGAACTCAAAAGCTCATATCTTGCAATCAACACAATGGAAGTTTTTTTTTAAAATTCCGCAAGTTTTCAAGTCATCATATTACAGGATCCTAAGGTTACATGTGTCCAAAATTGTTATTTTTTTCCAAAATTTGGTATTTGTACTAAAATGGCAATTTTGGAGCATTTTTGGTAAAAACATAGTCAAGGAACTTAGAGGCTTAACTTCTTCTAACTAATAATTAAATTCAAGAATCTCAAAAGTCAAATATTTAATTTCCTTCTTGTAGTTTTTTCTTTGTCTTAAACAAAATTAAACCTTGTTTAACCCTTTAAGGACCAAGTGTCCGTTCGTCGGACACTTGAAAACTCGGGTAGGGTCATACAAAGTCAATTTTTATCGGATGGGCTCAAAATTTGGACACATACTAGGCTTCTTCATCCCCTTCGCGTAGTTTTTTTTTTTTTTTTTATTGAAATCCAATGGTTAGATTTTTAGATATCTTGCCCAAAAGATTTTGGGCAGGTAGGGCAGCAGGGGCCAAACATGGTCTAGACAAGACAAGCTGGGTGGGCAGAGGTTGGGCGGGCAGAAGTGAGGTATGCATGAGAGGATGGACTGAGCAAGGGGAGAAGGGGTGGACTGGGTTGGGTTGGGTGAGCTGGGTTGCGTGGGTTGGATGGGATGGGGGTCTTGGGGATGCTGAGCTGGGAGGGGGAGGGAGAGTTGGTGAGTTGGGAGGGGCAGGGAGAATTGATGGTTGGGAATAAGTAAGTGGTCAAGGAGAGGGCTGGTTGTGGTTTTAGGGGGACTTGGGTGCCACAGCAGGCAGGGTTTAGTGTGAGGTGTTGTAGCCCATTCACTCTTGGAAAAAATGGTAAACAAAAAATGCATCATGATAAAAAAATTACACCACATGAATTTGAAATCATGACCATATTCAAATTGAATACATCCAACTAAATAATTGAATACAAATTCAACAACATGATTTCAATCTTTTCCCTAAAATAAAACATTGAATTAAAAAATTCTATACTTGAAGTTCAAGGCCATATAGAGAGACAAGTAAATTCACATGCTCAAAATGAAGCCTCACATTTTTATTAGGACATTGTAGACACACATACATTTCTTCATTCAATTTTCTACAACTAATTTCCCTATTTCAAGAAGGTCCAACACAAACTCAAGAACAAACGTCAATGCATGATGAATTCTACACTAAGAAGCAATAAATGTTCATACAATATAGTCAACACCTACAATCTTTGGAGCAATTTCAAACACACTTACAAAAGCACTCATAAATTGAATGCCAAATCCCTAAATTCAAGCATGTGAAGATCCACCAACTTCTCTAAAATTTTGGTGCCAACCAAATCATAATTAAATCACTACTTCTTCACTTACAAGCAAAAAATGATCCCATTCAATAAAGTCAAGACCTACATTCCTTGTAGCAATTTTTCAACACACCTATAGAAGCATTGAATGAGACACACCTACATTCAAGTTTTGGAGCCTCCACTGCATCCTCCAAAAACACACAAAATTGCAAGTGAAATCAATGAATTGTGAGATTCTACAAAATTAGCACTTACATCACAATTATCATTTACCACACCCATTAGCACTCATAAATTGAATGCTAAATTCCTAAATTCAAGCATGTGAAGATCCACCACCTTCTCTAAAATTTTAGTGCCAACCAAAATCACCACTTCTCCACTTCCTTTCTTCTCTCTTCTCCACCAACTTCCATTGCATCCTAGAACAATTTTCAACTCTCTCTCTCTCTCTTCCCCTCCTACAAGCAACATGCCTCAAAGGAGGACTTATGTGCCACGATGGAAGGAAAAAGGGGTACAACACCTATTTCCATCACTCTTCTATAATGTGTGACTTGCTTATTTATCCATTTTTTCAACTCTATGAAATTTGAATTCTTCTTGTCTTGTACTAATTGCTTTTCCTACTTCTTTTTGTTTACAGTCTGCCTCTTACTTAGAGGCTCCACGACGCAGCTCTAGATTGGAAGCACTACAAGCCTCTACAAGTACAAGTACAATACCTCCACCTCAAAATGCCACCACAACTCCTCCAAGGGAGCCTACACCACCACCACCATTACAACAATCAAGGGTATTGAGTACTTCCTCTCCTACAAGCTACAGTCCATTTCTTGGCACCTACAAGGCTACAACTCAATTTTTCTAAATAGTCAACAATTTGTAGAAGAGAGAGGGAGAGATTCCAGTTGTGAATCCCTCTCAAAAGACAGTTTTGAAGAAGACAGTGATCATGGAAGAGAGGGAGAACCAATTGTAGAGGACTTCTTATGGCCCAAAGAACTTCTCTATAATGCAACTACTTACAACTTGAAATCAAATCAAAGAAAAAAGAAGGGTGGGGAGAGAGAGTCTGTAGAGAGGAGGTTAGAGAGGGGTGATGGGGAGGATGGGGTTGGAAAGAGGTGGGATTGGGGTTGGGGATGGGATGAGGGCTAGGGTTGGTGACAAGTGGGCTGGGACTAGAACTGGAGAGAGAGGGACTGAGGAGAGGACATGGAAGAGGGGAATTAGAGAGAAGACTGAAGATAGGGGGACTTGGGAGCGGAGGACATGGAAGAGGGGAGGGCCTTCCCAAAATATTGGGTCCAGGGAGTGGGATTCCTTCCCTCCCCTCCCCAATGTTGATGACGTTCCATTTTCATATGAAAATGGAGAAGATGATGAAGAAGAACGTTTTGATCATCATGTACCTAATTTCATTGAAGACAATGAATATTTTGGCACAATTGTCCCAATTTCCCCACGTATAGGAAGACGTAGAAGGAGAGTTCCAAGTAGAGTTCCTATATATGAAAGTGGAAGTGACAATTTGGTGCCGAAGTGGGAAGATTTTGAGAATGAAAAAGATGATGATCAAGAGGGCCCGGGTGGTATTGACAACCTTGATAGCATATGCAATTAATATCGAGATTCAACTTGGAGTCAAGAGTACTTATCATATGAACCAGAGCCTTCACAATTCACTGGGGCATCAGGATCTAATTTTTTTCGAAACAATTTGCCAACTATAATGCAATTATTCGAAGTATTTTGGCCCTTCAATGTTTTGCATTCAATTGAATTGGAGACCAATCGATATGCTACAGTGGTTGATAGAGATGGGAAGACCATGGGTGGAGAGAAATGGGAGGATGTCATTGTACCGGGATTGAAGGCTTTTTTTGCGGTTCTTTTATACATGGGCATGAAGCGTCAACCAAATCGAAGGAGCTATTGGCATAAAAAAGGATCCATATTCCATTATCTTTTGATCTCCAAAATTTTGAGCCAAGCACGTTTTGAGGCATTAGTGAGATGCTTACATGTAACTAATCCAGCCAATTATGTGCATGAGAAAAATGTACCCGGATATGATAAAATGAAGCAAGTTCAATGGTTGGTAAGTTGCATTCGAGGCTCATGTCAAACGGCATGGCATTTGGAAAAATATGCCACTATAGATGAAATGATGATAAGGTACAAGGGCTCATATTGTCCATCACGTCAATATATGCTACAAAAGCCACAAAAGTGGGGTATAAAGGTTTGGTGCCTTGCAGACTCGACAACCAAGTTTGTTTCAAATTTTGAAATATATTGTAGAAAAGCCATAGTAGTGGAAAGCGTGCCAGCAAACGCAAGGAGAGAGTCCACATTAGCTCACAATGTGGTTTTGAATTTATTGAGCGGGTATGAAGGGAAAGGGCATGTTATTACAGTGGACAACTGTGAGCTCCCAATTTGTCACTTGGGACTCGTAGGATTATTTTTTTGGAAATTTGCAATTTAAAGTTAAGAAAAATATACAAAAGCCATAAAAAGAATGTAGAACCAAAATAGGGTTGTGACATACCCATTATAGTATTTGGTCTCGATTTGTGTTTAGACTTGGAATCCCACCAAACCTGGCCCAAAAATAGGTAGAAAGAACAAAACGGTTAGATTTGGAGGGTTTGAGTCACATAAGCCCAAAAGGGCTAAATTCCACCATGAATGTGGCAATTCATGGCTAAGTCGGTCCGAGGGATCTACAATGAGGCCACTAGGTTGGGTCTTAGAGTTAGGTTTAGAATTCCCCAAAACCCCGATTGTTAGCATGCAAGAGCCACTAACGCAAGATCGGGTCCGTGGAGGAATCTACAGCCCAAGGATGGTGTCCTAGGGTAAACCCCATGCCAGGAGTCCAACGACAAAATCGATTCGCCAAGATTCCTCTATGTGCAAAAGATTCCCGCACCATCGCTAATTCAAGGAGATGACCAGTTTCATCTCCACTGACCAATCGTGCCAGGTACGAAAACGCACCTACACGTCTTTCACGTGACTCCTTGAGAGGTCACGTGAAAAATCCCATCATCTTCCGACTTGCAAAAGAACCTTTTGCGGGTGGTCAACCTTTTTAACCTCCAACGGGAATTTCATGGAAATTACTTAGGTTACAAGAAAATCTCACTAAAAATTAGACTAGCTTGTTTTATGTTAATAATGCGCTCCGTGAAGTTTCACAACATTTCGATAGTGGCAAGTACTCGAACCGGCGAGATTCCTCGGGAATTAATCACGTGGCGGGGTCCCCGCCACGTTGACTTGCATTCCAAGACCATACGATGGCAAAACGAAGTCAACCAAAAGTCCTTTTTGACTCTCTCACACCTACCGGAGACCCTAGGCTATTCACATTTCTCAAAATAGGAGACCCCCAAGATCTAGGGTTTTACCACGATTTGGTTGTTAAACTAAATTAGCCTACGATGGGTTTTTGGCCTCGGTTTGGGGGGTAGGGGTTCTTTTGGACTAAACACGGTGATCTAAAGCCAACAACGCAATCCGTTTGACAATTGGAGTTAATCTCCAAAAGTTAGGAGGTTGGTCCAGCGTAGGTGGTAGAAGTAGTTTTTTAGGGATTAGGATGAAAATCTTTGAAGATGAGGATGAAAATCCAAGTTGATAAAGTTACCTTAGAACTCTAGAGGGAAGGGTGGGCCCTTGAAAACCTATTTAAGGTCCCCATTTTTCTCTCTAGAAGACCCCCAATTCTTGTTTTGGGTCCGTGGGTCCAAGTTATTTTGGATATTTTGGCGTTTGAAGCCCAAAACCTCTATGGTGTTTTCGGAGCACTTTTTTGCTCCTTTTGTTGTTGTATTTCAAGCTTTGAAGGTCCTTAGGGGCCCTTCTATCTTGCCTTGTGTACTCCTTGTGTGTATTCTTTTGTGTTTCGTATATACTCTTATGAACTATCCCTTGTGTTTTGAGGGCCTTTTGTGTTTGCTACTAATCTTAAAGCCACCCCCTTAGTGACTTGGCGTATGCCGCCATTGGGGGCCTTTAGAGTGTGAGTCATTTGCTTTACCTTGTCATACTAACTCATGTGTGTTCTCTTAAGTCAAGTGCTTTACCTTTGTCTAACCATCCCTCTCGTTGTATGGACCCCCTCCGTTGACGACAAAGCTTTGGCTTTATCATGTGCATTCTCTACGTGTTTTTTTCCTTTGTTTAACCCTCTCTTGGTTACATACACCCTCCTAAAGAACGGCAAAGCTTTGACTAAAGAATCTAGAAAAGTTTGGCATTTTTTATAGTTACCCTCGGAACGGTAAAGCTTTGATTCTAGAGTCTAGAAAAGTTTGGCATTTTTTACAAAATACCAACCATCCTTCTACCTTAATGTCCAAATATCCACGTGGGGATATTATCGTTAGTGTCCAAATATCCAAGAAGTTCAAAAATGGTTGAATCAGTATAACCGCCCGTTGGTGAGAACACTAGAAACCCGTAACACCTCCTAAGCTAATCATAAAGGGTTTTTTGGGGGGTTTTTTGTTTTTGTTTTTTTCCCTTTTCCTTAGCCTAAACCACCCCAGTTTGAAGTCCTTAGTTCCAACAAAATCAGAGGCAACCAGTTCAACCTGTCAAGGGGGTCGGGAGTTTAGCCAGTCAAGAGGGGTCGGGAGTTCAGCCAGTCAAGAGGGGTCGGAAGCTCAGTGGTCAAAGGGGGTCGGAGTTCAGCGGTTAAGGGGGGTCGGGAGCTCAGCTGGTCGAGGGGGTTGGAGTTTAGCTAGTCAAGGGGGGTTGGGAGTCTCGGGCTGTCCAAGGGCTTTGGAGAATTTCAGGCTGTCCAGGTGCTAGAAGGACTCGGATTGTCTAGGGGCTTTCGGAAGATTCGGGCCGTCCATAGGCTTGGGAAGAACAAAGGCTGTCCAAGGGCTTGGGAAACTAGTTACACCAAAAAAAAATCAGATTCTACAAAAAGACTACTTGAAGTCCAGAGTTTGGGTGGGGAGTTGAGCTTGTTTCTAAAACAAAAAATTGACAAGGTAACTATTGAGAGGAGAGAAGAAGAGAAAATGGAGTCCAGTCCTGGCTAAAGCTCCACGTAGTATAATCATCCGTCCAAACACCTGCAAAACCACTCAAAGATAGAAGGAGAAGGAAAGGAGAGGATGGCTATATGGACAACTTAGGTGAGAGAGACGATAAATAGTGACCTAGGTTTAGCTAAATAGGCGTTAGGAGGAAAATCTCGAGAATTCGTAGTGACCATTAGAAGGCGAATTAGGATGACACAAAGACAAGGTCGTGTAAGAGGGTAGGAAGGACATTAAACCTCCTCGTAGTTAGAATCTATAGTTGTAAGACGTCCATAAAAGCTTAGGTGGAATAGTGTTAGTGTAGAAGAAGAGAGGGAGAAAGAAAAGGAAGAAGAAAAGGAAAGAAGGAGTTTAGATCGCGTGTTGTACTAAATTTCTAAAATAAGCGGTGAACTTGGAAAAAATTCGACCAAGACCAAAAGGCCACCATGGAGCATGAGGATGTGTACGCGGGCGTGGACGAACTTATTTCCGACACCGACAGTGAAGAGGTGAGTTTTGAATTTATCTTTGGTGTTTTTTCCTAAGTAGCGTTGATTTCCTTAGTTAGTCTTTTATGCGCAATTAGCAAGCCATGATTAAGTGCAAGTAAGAGTTAGATCCGGAAGTTGTTAGATTAGGGGAAGAGGTTTCCGAGGACATACTACACTTAGAATTTGGCTGCAAGTCGACCGTGTTAGGATAAGATAAGTAGTAGGGGGCAAATGGAGGAATTGAATTAGAACTTCATCCAAAAGGAACCATGGACGGAAATTAGGGATTTAGGTTAGAAGGAGAGTCTAGAATTTAAACTAGGAATTAATTAGAAGTTAAAAATCTAGAATTAACGTAGGAGTAAAATTCTCAAACAAAATCTTAAAGTTAGGTTAGAAAGTAAAGACTTAGAGTTAAAGGTTGGAAGTTAGAATTAAAATTAGAGGTTCATTTTTAGAGTCAATTGAAAAGCCAAAAATTAGAATAAAAGTTAAATTGTAGAGTTAATTCTAGAAGTAGAAATCGAGAGTACACGTCCAAGTATAGAGTCAAAATTGGAAGTAAGAATTAGAGTTAGCACTCGGAAGTAAAAATCTAGAGTTACATTTAGAGGTTGGAAATTAGAATAAAAATTGAGCTTTAGGGTTAGTCTGTAGAAGTAGAACTTTTAAGTAAAGTGTCAAAACACAAAGATAGTCTTAGAGGTTCATGGAAGGAACATAAGGGTTCCCCTTCCAAATAGTTAGGGATGTTAGAAATGACGCCAGCTACCCAGTCAATCCTAGACATGGGATAGATAGTTAGGGAGTTAGGATTTACTATCATCCTTGGTCATTGTAGTTAGCTTGTTAGTTACCCATACATTTCTAGTTAATTTTGTTGCCATCCACGACACTCAAGAGACGTTAGCAAAACAGATCCATTGCTTGGAAGGCACAGTGGACCGCGCTCACAATACCCCCATATATTAAAAAGGTGGATAAAGGCATAGAATCTGATCGATGTTTGCTTGATTACCAAAGGTGGGTAATCCAACGCCTACAGAGGACATGGGACCATATAGTGCTAGGGAGACACCCGACATCCGAGCAACACAGATGCTTCCCCACCAATGGTGGCACAGGGTTGGAGATCGAGTACTATCTAAGATTGCCGTGCGTATTCTAGCATTGACGTGTTCAGCATGCTCGTGTGAAAGGAATTGGAGTATGTATTCATTTGTCCACAACAAGGTCCGGAATTGGTTAGCCCCCACGAAAACTGAGTCAGTGGTATATATTTATACCAATAGCCATATACTTCAGTAAAGACCGGGGGCTGATCCGATTCATTGGTACGATGCTAATATCTACTCGGAGGATTCTGACCCAGATGCCCTTGGCTCCATTCCAGTAGATGAACGCAATCGTGAATTTGATGTACTGGTAGCTGAGGAAGAGGTTGATGTGGAAGCAAACCGAGCACCCTAAGAGTACCGACCAAATCCAAATTTGTAGAGGGCAGGGGCCGATCACCTCGAAGATGCTAGAAAGTACTACGGAGATGATAATGAAGTGGAAGAAGAAGTCCTCCATGGTCGTTGGGGCCCTTGGGGACCCGATCCTTACCAAAGTCCTCCTCCCCCTGGTCCTCAAAATCCAGTTTTTCCGGAAATACAACCTTTGCCTTCGGAGAGTGATGATCTGGAAGTGATGGACCCCGATGATGATAATGGTCCCTCCAACAACGACAATGATCTCCCTCCAGAAAACGAAGGGGGAAATGGACCTGGAAATGGTGGTGGAAATCTGAGGAACAATGCAACTTAGAATACTAAAGGATCTGTTTGCAATCGTAATGGTAGTAGGGGGCTTGGATGAGTGGGTGGTTGCGATCGCAATAGAGTTGTTGAAGGGTGGCATGGCTAGAACATTGGAAATATAGGAATGGTACAACTGATCGCAGGAAATGTCAGGAGGGGGCCCGTAGCGGGAGCAAGGCGTTTTGACCTTGAACATTTAGATCCCAGTGATGTTTTTGCGTTTATTGACCCGCGTGAAGATGAAGACCGTATACCCCCACCGGTTGCAGTGCGTACTGTTCTTTCTAATCGGAATACTCCAGTGCAACGTTTCCTTAACCCTTCTTCTCCCGCAACTTCGAGCGTTCACCGTCAACCTTCTCAAGAAGGGCTAGGTTCAGTGGGAAATTTTGAATTGACGCCTCGAAGCATTTCAAATGTTACAAGAGGTGGTAGACCCCCTATCGCTCCTCGACCCGTAGTTCACCACACTATGGGTGAATATCAATAAGGACGTGGAAGGACTACCATCCATGGAGGAACAAGGGGTCATGCAAGGACCGGAGATGGTGTTGGGATTAGAGGTTGTGGTATTAGAGGTGGACGAATCAACAACAAAGCATCATTGTCTAGGCCTTCTAAATGCCCTCTCCTAGGAATTGGGGTCAAAGACCCGAACGTGGTGATAGAGCCATTCTTGAATACGTATATTTCAGGACTAACTTTTTCCACTCCAACGTATGTTGTTCCTCGAGTACAAGGAGGCCCCACTATAAATTCTGATGCGGAGGACCCTAGAGCTCAACGACATAAGAGATTTAAACGCATTCGTAGGCATGGTGAAATAGCTGTGGAGCTTCGAAATGAGAACTCCGAAGTAGAGGGCCACTACACCACAGACGGTGACGATGGAGGAGATGAACATGGAGCTAGTGAAGGCGGTGATGATGAAGACGACCTTGATTGTGATGAGGCACCAATAGATGATGATGTGGTCATTCGAAATGCTGCATTAAGGGATCTGGGTATACAAGAAGTCCGCAGATCAAGTCGTTTCAACAATTGAAGGGCACCCGACACCATCTGTAGATCTTCATTCATCGTTAGTTCAAGACAGTTGCACCAATTGAAACATGAAGTAATGAAGATCTACAAGAACAAGAAGGAGGGTTTGAGATAACTAATAGAAGCGGAGGCATATCTTGAAAGTATAGATTGATTGTGTTGTGAACTTGTTATTGTACTGAACATTACTTGAAATTTATAAATGTTATTGGTTATCTGAAATAATGAAGTCTCCAAATCTCCAATTGTGTTTGCAAAATTATTACATTTGCTATGCATGTAGACTTGTATATGATTTGATTTCCAAACCCTTATACAGTTGTACCCTTAAATTTGTAAACCAACCTTTTTGAAGATGACTACAAAGAAGTCTCTTTGTATTGGATATGAATTTGAAACACTTGTAGCCACTATTTTTCAAAATAAAGTCTTGAACATGAACCTGGAAAAGTAGAACTTTTACTTCATCCAAATTAAACTGTAGCGTCCCCGCCCTAACGAATCCGTCTGCGCCCTGCAAAGTCCCCGTCATGACGATGACGTCCGTGCCCCGACTTTCACGTCTGCGCTTGTGAGTGTTTTAATCTCCCCTCTTCAGAGGTAAAACGTGCACACGGATTCTAGCGGCATGAAAAGTAATTTCTAGGGGATGAAATCAAACGTAGTGTTCTTTGACCTTCCAAGCAATGGACACTTTCTGTGTTGATTTTGATATAGTCTTAATAATTCAAAACATGCTAATGGTTAAAGAATTAAAACTTCTATGGTTAGTTGAATGCAATTAAATTTCTAATTAAACCGGAATCTATTTTAAGTTACTAATCTAATTTTAGGGGTTTTTGAATTCTAACTAGCTATTTGGGTTTCTAATTGTTAATTGTGATTTTTTTAAAGTCTAATCTAAAGAATGAAGGAAAAAGTCAAATGAATTTTGAAAATCATACTTCGGTATCGAAAACATCAACAGTTCCGTTGTCGCAATACACAAACATGGTCGTCTCCTCGTGGTTCTCCATTGCCTTTCATGAGTCACGCCATGTTAGTTAAATTTGAGTCAATTGTTGTTGAGTTGTAGTTCTAAATCCTATCTAAAAGTCAAGTTTTGTTAGTTTTGGCAATTGAAAATAATCCTTTGATTTTAGGGATTTAAATTAAATAATAAATTTAATTCATTTTCCCAAGTTTTCAATGAATAGTAGTTTTATTTGATTGCCAATTGTTTAATAGTTATTTTGTTAAATATTCCAAGATATTAGTTGTGTCGATTTTGCTCCCTTCTTATAAACAAATATTCTTTAGATTAGACTTCACGTGTCGATTTTGCTCCCTTCTCATTCTTCTTCTTCGTTCAATTTGTTGTTGTTGTTGTTGTTGTTGTTGTTGTTTATCTTTTGGCTATGGCGTCGAGAGAATTTGCATGAATCGAGAGAAAGGATGTTAGTTGAGATTTTTAGTGTTCAAATTCTCCCATTAAACACAAAGGTTTGAGTGTGGCGAGCAACGGCCAATCTTTTTGTGTGTATATTATTTTGAGCAATTTGAACTTTGAGAGATTTTGGGTATGATATAACCCACCAAGATTGTAGTTGAGTGTTGTACTTTTTCCAAAGTTTGGAGTTTCGTTGAGTTTCTGAACTACCGAAATGGTCTCTGGACAGGCCGAAATGGTCCCTAGACAGGCCGAAGTTGGTTGGAGGCCCCCAGCCGGTTGTCGGCCCTTGTGACAGCCCGTGAGACTGCCACGTGGCGAGGCGTTACTGGCTGCAGCTTGTCCCCGTGCAGCTTGTTCCCGTTGGCTCGTTCCCTGCAGCTCGTTCCCTGCAGCTCGTTCCCCTTCTGGGTTGGTTCTGTTGATTTGGTCTCCTGGTCAAGAATTGATGCCCGCCTTGATACACCCCCTTGCAGGGTACCCACCTTATGCCGACTGTCTGGCCTTGCCTTTGGTTGCCCAACTGAATTGGAAATGATAACACTGGTATTGGAAGTAAATAACTGAAATTTTTTGGAATTGAAATTAAAGGCTAAACCTTTAATCAAAAGGACCAAATCAAAATAAAGGATATAAAAAGGTTAGTAAGGATAAATTAATCTTCTATGAATTTCAAGGACAATGATAAATTAATAAATCAAATTGAAATAACAATACAATTGATGGTTTTAGAAGCCAAATACCTCCAACACATGCCAACACAAAAAGAGAAGTTAATCAAAGAACTTTGGACTTAAAATAAGGTTCAAAAGAATCTTATTTTATGATTTTAGTTCAAAGCTTCGCCGTACAAGGTAAATCTAAGTTTCCAATAGTGAATCTTGACTTTTACAAATCAAAGCTTCGCCGTGCGGGGGCAACCCCAGGTCAAATTGAACAATTTAAGTTTCCAGTACCCATTTCCAGGTTTCAAAAATCAAAGCTTCGCCGTGCGGGGGCAACCCCAGGACAAATGGAGCTATTAAGCCAATATAAGTATTTCGAAAGTTAGATTCTAAAGGAGGTACACATGACAGTGTTTAACCGAACATTAGAAACGAATCTTCCAAAATTTCAAGTCAAAGTCAACGTTTAATTGCTAAAGGAGGTACACATGAAAAAGTTTAACCGAACATTAGCAACTAAATTCTCAATTCTGTTATACAACGAACTTTGAGTGGGAAATCGGTCTAAAACACTTTTGGCAAAGTCAAGCTTCGCCGCTTTAAGTATTTTAGTACCAAATACAGTTCACGTACCACAATGGATTAGTATTCAAGTAATTTAAGTAAAGAATCAAAGTTTTGGGGTGTTCAACCTCCAAATTCAAACAAGAAAGCAATAGGTTTTGAAGGGACCCTCTAGTCCTTCAAAACACAAGGGAAATAGCAAAAAATGCAAAGAAATAAAAGGAATTAGTCAATTTTTGGCTTAAAAGTGCTCCAACAACGTGTTGGTAGCACAACAGAGCAACAATAAGGAAATGAAAATAAGGGTTGGTCTGACAACGTGTCAGTACCAAGAAAATGAGAGTGAGGGTTACCGACAACCTCGAGGGGAGGTCTTTTATACTCGAGTCAAGCCCTCCCCGGTAAGTTGTCGGTTAAAAAACGTTTAACTAACTACCTAATTAAATTCTAAACTACTATGAGATATTTCGCATTTAATCTTTGTTTAATGGGAAGGAAGGTTCTCAAGCAAGTTCCTTGGAGGCTCTAATTAGCCTTGGAATCTTGCCTAAATCAAATCTTTGATTTTTCCCAAAGATTTTATGAAAATAACCCTAACTAACCTAGATATTTTGCAATTTAATCCTAGGTCAATTCCAAATATTCTTAGTTTAATCTAAATTGGCTTTTAAAGGAAAGATTTGACATCTTAACTAAATCCAGTCTTCAATTTTCACCAAGATATTTTGTTAATTAACCTCGAATTACTACTAATTACTCTAAAAAAGTCAAACTAAGAGCTGGCCCTGTCTATCTTTTAGGAAAAAACTCCAAATTGAAAACCAATTGCGCCATCGCGTTCAAAAGACCCCAATTAGTCTAGTGGGCCCCCTACCCCCTTCGTCCAAGCTGTAAATATTCGTAAAAAATACTAACGATAATTCTAGAGAAAAGTCAAAATCCCAACTAATGGAAATCTGAGTTTCCTGAGAAAATTAACTGGCTAAGGTTGCTTGGAAGGTTTGTGAGAGTAAGAAAACATTCCTTGTTTGCAACATTCAGACACCGCTAGCTCCTAGCTCGCCGGTCAACCCACCGTCGTGTTATAAATTCTTGTTAAATTTGATGTCATTGCCGATTCGGGTACTTCTGACTATCAAAAAGTCTACAAACTTGATAGGTCGCTTATCTAATACATAAAACTCTACTCTAATTTTTAGTGAGATTTTACCGCACTCTGGATAATTTCTAGGAAATTATCATCGGTTTCAAAGGCGGTTGACTTTCCATGGAGTCATCGTGGAGTTTTGTAAAATCCCGAAATTTTTGGGCAATCTTTTGGGAAGTGTCCAAAGACCAAGGGCAAAACCAAACCTCCAATAAGGATGCTAATTTTAGTAATTCTTTAATAATTTCCGCCCGGGGAAGAAATTATTCTAGTACCGGGGTTGTTGTAGATGATTAGCTCCGCTGTTGATCTCTTGGTATGCTTTTACCCTAAAAGCACCTTTCTATAAGCTCCAATCACCTCGCCCTTCTTCTACTTTGCATTCTGATTTATATTCTTCAACATTTATAGGTCTTTATGTAACTAGTCCATATTCTACATGAATTGGATCTGGATACTTCTAAACTTTGATATAGACTCTTGCACTCTAGCCAGGATGTTACATGTACTCACATGTCAAGTGTTACATGGACAAGACACTAGAACTGGCTAACTCTCACATCTTCACATTTCTCTTAACACGTTAATATGGACTCTAAGACACTGAACTAAGATATAAACATAGAAAAGCAGAGTATTGAAAAATTGAAAAAATGAAAGGCGTCCGGGTTGTCTAATCCGGTTTGCCCGTCCGTCCGTCCTATCCAATCACCTGGACCCGTCCACTATGAAAACCCTAAGGGAAGCTTTGACCTTCCGTACAAAGTCCCTCGTTTTGTGCTTTGTTCTACCTTCTAAAGATTTCCTTGTTGTGTGGATTCCCTCCTTGGACGGGGAAGCTTTGAATCCTTGATTAAGTCAAGTCCTAGAGTATGTGTTAAAACGGTCCCAGACGGTGGAGCTTTGAACCCTGGAGTGCCACGAAGTCCTAAAGTTGGTGTTAAAACCAACTTGACGACAAAGCTTTGAACCTCCCTAGTACTTAGCTCCAAAGTTTAGTTTCTAAGATTTTCTTGGATAAGTCTAAAGTTTAGCTTCCAAGATCTAGAGTCCTAGTGTGGGGAGAGATAGCATGTGATTTGGAAAGTTGGTTTTGTGTACGAGAATTCTTAGGCCTAACCCCCAAACGGCAAAGCTTTTAACCGGGCCCTAATTTTTTTTAAATCCGGTTTAAGTTTTGTACAAGTGGGTTCTCCTGAGGGAACCCGACGTGTATGGATTTTAAAAGATTTTTGGAAAACCAACAGCTAGCCACCAGCCACCAACCCATACTAGCCAAGCCAACAACCAGCAGCCGGTATCCAGCCAACGGCCGGCACTCATTAGCTCGGCTAATAGGTAGCTCGGGCCAGTAGTAGCTTGGACTTGTTCTGATTTCTTCTATAGATCACACACCTCCTGGTTAAAAAAACAGATCACAAGGAATGATACCCCACAGGATTCCACCTTTTTTTTTCTAGTTTTACTCAATTAGGAGCTAGTTTAGGAGACACTAGAGTCGGGGAGAGAAGAAATTTTAGTTAGAAAACTTAGAGTAGAAAGCCTAGTTACAAAGTTAATTAGGAACCCAAAGATAGAAGTCCAACATAACCTAATTAGGAATTCAGAGTCTCAAGGTCCACCTACAACCAAGAAATAAAAAGAAAGAGAGGGGGAAGAAAAAAGAGTCAATGCCTCCAAGTTGTACTTGTACACAAGGAAGTCGCACTCTCACCAACAAAAAAATCCACTCTACACACAATGGAGGAGGATTAGGGGAAAACAGGATGAGATAGGAGAAGGAGTGAGAGAGACAATAAATAGTGACCTAGGCTTAGGCTAAGTAGGCTTTAGGAAGGAAATCTTGAGAATTTGTGATGACCGTTGAGAGAAGGATTATGATGACACAAAGGCAAAATTGTGTAAGAGGATAGGAGGAACATTAAAACCTTCTTGGATTTTGAGTCTATAGTTGTAAGACATCCATAAAGACTTAGGTGGAATAGTACTAGTGTAAAAAAAGAAAGGGAGAAAGAAAAGGAAGGAGGAAGGGAAAGAGGGAAGTTAGATTGCAAGGGGGTAACATTTTCTCAAATTAAGCGGTGAGATTGGAAAAAGTAAAACAAAACAAAAGGTTACCATGGAGTATGAGGATGTATACATAAACGTGGACAAAATGATTTCCAAAACTGCTAGTGAAGAGGTAAGTTTTTGAATTAAACTTTGGTGCTTTTTCCCAAATTAGTGTTGATTTACTTAATCAGACCTTTAAGCGTGATTAGCAAGTCGTGATTAGTGCAAAGTAAGAGTTTAGTTTCAAAAGTTTTTGAATTAGGAATAGAGGTTTCCGAAAACATATTACATTTAGGACTTGGCTTCAAACCTACCGTGTTAGGATAAGTTAAATAGTAGGGGAAAAACGGGGGAAGTGAATTAAAATTTCATCCAAAAAGAACCATGGACGAACATTAGAGATTTAGATTAGAAAGAGAATCTAGGATTTAAACTAGGAATTAATTAGCAATTAAAAACTAGAGTCAAATTAAAATTTTAATGGTAAAAATTAAATTCTAAGTTATAAATCTAGAGTTAACTTTAGAAAGTAAAGACTTAGAGTTAAAAGTCAAAAGTTAGAATTAAATTTAGAGGTTAAATTATAGAGTCAATAGAGAAGCAAAAAATTAGAGTAAAATCAACGGTCAAGGTATAAGTAAAAATTAGAAGTAGAAGTTAAATTGTAGAGTTAATTCTAGAAGTAAAAACCAAGGATTAAAAGTCAAAAGATAGAATTAAACTTCAAGGATAAATTCTAGAGTTAATTTAGTAGTAAAAAACAAAAGTAAAGGTCAAAACATAGAGTCAAATTTGGAAGTTAATATTTAGAGTTAATACTAAGGAGTAAAAATCTAGAGTTACATTTAGAGGTTGAAAATTAGAGTAAAAGTTGAGCTTTAGGATTAGTCTTTAAAAATAGAACTTCCAGGTGGAGTGTCAAAACACAAAGATCGTTTTAGGGGTTCATGGAAGGAACATAAGGGTTCACGTAGTTAGGGACGTTAGAAATGACGCCAACTACCCAGTCAACCCTAGATATAGGATAGATAGTTAGGGAGTTAGAATTTTACTATCACCCTTGATCATTGCAATTAGCTTGTGAGTTACCACATGCATTTCGTTGTGTTTTTCGCTGCCCATCCACGTCACTTAGAAAACGTTAGCAAAACAGATCCATTGCTTGGAAGGCACAGTGGACCGCGCTCACAACATCCGCATATATTAAAAAAGTGGATAAAAGCATAGAACCTAGTCGGTGTTTGCTTTATCACTAAGGGTGGGTAATCTAGCGCCTACATGACAGGATTGATGAATTAGAATGTCCGGGGGCAAATCATGTCCAAGAACTGGACGTCCGGGCGTAGCGTCCGCGAACCCTGTCGCGGATGCAGCGGACATAGTTGTCACCGTCCGACGAACAGCGACCGCCGGATCGGTCAGGCAGTCGCGTAGATGGGCGGACGATGCGGATGGCGCGGTCGGGCGGACAGGCAGACGGGCGGTTAGATGGACAATTGAACGGGCGGTCAGAGGTCCGACCATCTAACCGTCCGACGACTAAAATATGGCTCATAATATACCAATGGAAAGGTATTGTCGAGAGCTATCCAATGGTATATTATACGTCCAATTTAGACAAAACTCCGACGGTGAGATCCTTCTAAAGATTGGGGTTAGAAGGATGGTCGAACGTGAGGTCGGACGAGCGATCAGTTGCCTAACCGTCTGATCGTCCAACGACTAAAATATAGCTCATAATATACCATTGAAAAGGTATTATTGAGAGCTTTCGAATGGTACATTATTTGTCCAATTTGAGGTCGGACGGGAGATCGAACGGCTCGTCGGACTACATAATGTTGAGCGGACAGCTCGTCCGCACGGATAGGCTGTCGGGCTCCGGACTCTCAGACAAGCAGGCCGTTGAACTCCATACTGTCGAGTGGATAGCCCGTTAGACTCTATAGTTTTGAGCGGATAGGCCGTCGAACTCTGGACTCTCAAGTGACATGCCGTTGAATTCCATACTGTCGAGCGAATAGCTCGTCAGACTCCATATTGTTGAGGGAACAGCGAGTCAGCGCGGACAGGCCGTCAAACTCCAGACCGTCGAGCAGACATGTCGTTAAACTCCATACTGTCGAGCGGATAGCCCGTCAGACTCCATACTGTCAAGCGGACAACGCATTCGCGCGGACGGGCCGTCGGACTTTGGAATCTCAAGCAAACAGGCCGTCGAACTCCATACAATCGAGCGGATAGCTCGTCAAACTCCATTTTGACAGGGGGACAACGCGTCCGCGCAAACAGGCTGTCGAATTCCAGACTCTCGAGCGGACAACGTATCCGCGCGCACTGGAAGTCGAACTCCATATTCTCGAGCAAACATCCCATTTGGGCGAAAAGGCCGTCAGACTCCATACTGTCGAGCGAAAAGACCGTCGAACCCCGGACTATAGTGCGGACGGGCCGTCGGACTCCAAACATTTGAGTGGACAGGCCGTCCGACCGTCTAATCGTTCGACGACTAAAATATGCCTCATAATATACCATTGGAAAGGTATTCTCGAGAGCTTTCCAATGGTATATTATACGTCCAATTTGAACAAAAACTCCGACGGTGAGATCCTTCCAAAGATTGAGGTCGACCTAGCCGTCCATCCATCTTACCGACCGTCCAACTGCCCGTCTGATCATCTGACCGTCCGACGACTTAAATATCCCTTATAATATACCATTGGAAAAGTATTGTCAAGAGTTTTTCAATGGTATATCATGCGTCTAATTTGGACAAAAAATCCGACGGTGGGATCCCTCCAAGGATTAGGTGCTAATTATTAGTGTAATTCTTGTAATCTTGTAATCTTTTTTTATACTTAAAAAGGTCAAGTTCGTCAAGATTTAGTTAGATGGGTGCCTTGCTTGTAATTGGATTATCAGAACCTTTGTATGCTTGATTTAAATTATATATTACCAAGACTCTAACCATATTTTTTTCCCACCTCTTAATTAAATCAATATTAAAAATGTTAATGTAATTAACATTATAATCTCCAAGATTAGAAAAATATTTTAACTTTCTCATTATAAAATCATTTGTACATGCATTATTTCTTATTGCTACCACATTTATTTGGCTTTAAGATTGTGGCATATATTGATAATTCTATTTATGTTAAGATTTTTGGTCCTATTAGTTGATATTGACAATAGTATTTAAGGTTTTTTGTGAAGTTAAAAAAAACTATTTCTTAAGATGAAACCTACTTGTAATCATTAAAGTATGACTTACTTACTCCAATCAATAGTTTCAAGGTACCCATTCTACAAAATAACATTGTTTAAGATTTTAAAATATAACATTGCCTTAAATGTCAAATTTAGGTGTGACGACATTAATATTTGTTAAAACGTGTGTTATAAAATTTTGAAAAAATTCACAATGTATGTAAAATGAGTTGCAATGAGTTACAATGAGTTACAATACATTGCCCAAGGTAGAATAAGTCACTTATTGTGGTAGGCAGTATATGGCCATGATATCCACCCTTGATACTTAGAATGATCCATAACCAAGAAAGTCATAATTTAATTTTGAATACCTTCAAAAAAATTAGCAATATAAATTAAATATTCTATCTAGAAATTTGAATAGATTAATAAAATTCACCTACCTAATTGAAAAATGATGAACTCAATCTTCTTAAGTGAAGATAATAATTCCAACAATGCTGAAGATTCGAGGAATTACACTAATGTTCAACAACTAATCCTTGGAGGGATTCTACCATCGAAATTTTGTTCAAATTAGATGCATGACATTCCATTAAAAAGCTCTCGACAATACCTTTTCAATGATATATTATAAGGCATATTTAAGTTAATTGTACAATTGTAGTTTAATAGTATTGATCCTTTGAATTTGAAATGCATTCTAAGCCCAAATTTAGAGTAACCCTTCAAATCAAAATTGCATGTTTCACATTTGCATATTTCAACAAGATGAATTGATGATATTATTTTTGATGTAGAAGTACATAACAAATATGTACATAAATGAGGTCCATAATTGTTATACATAAGGGATTATTGTATTTAAAGGTCAATCACCTTCTTTACTACCAAAGCACCAATATTTAAGGTATGAGATATATTGTTGACGGTTTACAATTTAGGATGTAGGAAAATAACTTCAAATTATATTTTGGTTGTATGAATGCAATATTTAATTTTGAGCTACATTAAACTACATTAAATTACATTGAAGTGCTTAAAGCGTTTTTAATAGCATTTTCTAATAGAATAATAAATTAGTATAACTGATTGTACTATATTTAGATTGTTTATTTTGGTGTTTCAAACTATGAATGCATTTTACAACAAAACTTAAAGAAATACTTTAGGTTATAATTACATGTTCTACTTTGTACATTGGTACATAATAATTGATGAAGAAAACAGAGAACACATTGGAAACATAAATGCATAAATCCGTGAGGTTCATATGTGCTATATTTTGATAATGATATTTAAAGGGAATTAAAGGCCAAATATATTTCGCTCATTGCACCAATGTTTTTGGTAAATAATGTAAGGTTCAAAGTTTAGGGTTTAAGGTATAGGATTTATGATATAAGATTTAAAGTATAGCATTTAGATTATAGGCTTAAATTTGTAGAAGGATAACTTCAATTATCCTTTTTGGCATACATTAATGTATAGTAGATGCTTATAGCATTGAATAGCAGTCTTTGAAAGCAAATTTGTACTTTTGAGAATCCAATGTTTTCAGTAGAGGAGGACAACTGGGCAGATGGCAAAATAGTTGTTATGCAGAAGGTTGGGCAGATGGGCAAGCCAAGATGTCGAACACAAAGTTGGGCGGGTGGACACGAGGTCGAACGGGTGGTCGAACAGGCGGGCTGAGGCGAACGGGCAGTCAGCCGTCCGACCATCTGACCGTCCAACGACTAAAATATGGCTCATAATATATCATTGGAAAGGTATTGTTGAGAGCTTGCCAATGGTATACAATGCGTCTAATTTGGATAAATCCGATGGTGAGGTCCTTCCAAAGATTGAGGTCGACCCAACCGTTCGCCTATCTGGCCGATCGATCGTCTGACCGTCCGACAACTTAAATATACCTTATAATATATCATTAAAAAGGTACTGTCGAGAGCTTTTTGATGGAATGTCATGCATCTAATTTGGACAAAATTTCGACGGTGGAATCCCTCCAAGGATTAGTTGTTGAACATTAGTGTAATTCCTCGAATCTTCAGCATTGTTGGAATTATTATCTTCACTTAAGAAGATTGAGTTCGTCATTTTTCAATTAGGTAGGTCAATTTTATTAATCTATTCAAATTTCTAGATAGAATATTTAATTTATATTGCTAATTTTTTTGAAGGTATTCAAAATTAAATTATGACTTTCTTGGTTATGGATCATTCTAAGTATCAAGGGTGGATATCATGGCCATATACTGCCTACCACAATAAGTGACTTATTCTACCTTGGGCAATGTATTGTAACTCATTGCAACTCATTTACATACATTGTGAATTTTTTCAAAATTTTATGACACACGTTTTAACATATATTAATGTCGTCACACCTAAATTTGACATTTAAGACAATGTTATATTTTAAAATCTTAAACAATGTTATTTTGTAGAATGGGTACCTTGAAACTATTGATTGGGGTAAGTAAGTCATACTTTAATGATTACAAGTAGGTTTCATCTTAAGAAATAGTTTTTCTTAACTTCACAAAAAACCTTAAATACTATTGTCAATATCAACTAATAGGACCAAAAATCTTAACATAAATAGAATTATCAATATATGCCACAATCTTAAAGCCAAATAAATGTGGTAGCAATAAGAAATAATGCATGTACAAATGATTTTATAATGAGAAAGTTAAAATATTTTTCTAATCTTGGAGATTACAATATTAATTACATTATCGATTTTAATATTGACTTAATTGAAAGGTGGGAAAAAATTATGGTTGGATTCTTGGTAATATATAATTTAAATCAAGCATACAAAAGTTCTGATAATCCAATTACAAGCAAGGCACCCATCTAATTAAATCTTGACGAACTTGATCTTTTTAAGTACAGATAAAGATTACAAGATTACAATAATTACACTAATAATTAGCACCTAATCCTTGAAGGGATCCCACCATCGGATTGTTTGTCCAAATTGGACGCATGATATATCATTGAAAAACTCTTGACAATACCTTTCCAATGGTATATTATGAGCCATATTTTAGACGTCGGACATTCAGACGGTCAGACGGCCTGTCCGCTGGACAATCTGAAGTCGGATGGCCTGTCCGCACGTACGGGCCGTCCAATCTCCCGTTCAACCTCAAATTGGGCACATAATATACCTTTGAAAAGCTCTCATTAAGAGCTTTTCAATGATGTATTATGAGCTATATTTTAGTTGTCAAATGGTTAGACGATCACAAGACTGATCGCCCGTCCGAGCATCCTTCCGACGCCAATCTTTAGAAGGATCTCACCATTGGAGTTTTTGTCTAAATTCGGCGCATAATATACCATTGGAAAGTTCTCAACAATACCTTTCCAATGGTATATTATGAGCCATATTTTAGTTGTCGGACGTGCAGATGGTCGGACACCTAATCCCTCGACGGCTCGTTGTTTCGATAGCTTGTCCGTCGTCCGACACCCCGTTGTCCCGACGGCTTGTCCGTGCGTCCGACGCCCCATTGTTCCGATAGCCTGTCCGTGCGTCCAACGCCCCATTGTTCCGACGGCCTGTCCGCGCGTTTAACACCCCATTGTTCCGATGGCCCATCCGTTCGTCGGACGCTCCATTGTTCCGACGACTCGTCCACGTGTCCGACATCTTATTGTTCCGACGGCCCGTCCGCGCGTCCGATGCCTCATTGTTCCGACGACCCGTCCGCGTGTCGGACGCCTCATTGTTCCGACGGCCCGACTGCGTGGACGGACTGTCCGACCGTCCATTGGACGGTCGACCTTAAGAACCAAGAATGTCACAGGACGTCCAGGGGTCAGCACCCACGTCCTCTGAACATCCGGTCGGACGTCAAGACGTCTAGACGTCCTGTCAACCCTGATTTTACCACGTTTTTTATGATGTTTAAAAGAAAATCGTTTTCTTATAGTGCTCCCTCCTTGTATCCACCGCTAAACTGGTTCTCCAATAATGTCAAGTCGCAAGTGAGGGTCAGCCTCACAATTGGCATAGGGACCAGCCTATATAAAGGAATCTTCATCCGCGACAAGTCTATGGCAGTTAGTCTAAAACTTGCAATTATCGAAATCGTGTCCATCTTTTGCGATTTTCAAATATCATCTTCGAGGTAGTCTGCACCTACCCCAAAAATACGGCCGTCTCCGCCATCAATGACACTGTCTTGAACTTCACAGTTTGGTTAGGTTGAAGTCACTCTTAGCACATCATCCACCAAATCGTGCAGAGTAGTCTGCAATAATCCAAAAAGAAAATTTGGTGACAATCCATTGAAACTACTATCCAAGAAATGGTTGGTAATGACAAGATGGTACTCGGTATATTATGATAATGAAATAAGTACGCAATCACTCAAAAAAAACACGTGCATGCCGCAGTAAGTGCACGGTAGTGTCCACAATAATAGATAAGGATGTCATCATCCTCACTAGGCATAGAGTTGACCTCTATTGAATCATGGACACAAGTGCAAAAGTTCTCAGATTCTACTGAAAGTGAAGCCACTCTTGATGCTTGCACAGAACCAACAAAGGTGGAAGAAGAACGTGATGTACAAAGGTTTCCAGCATCGCTACAAACTGCAATTACTAAATGCGGATCTTGAATAAACGCATCAACGTTGACGGCGGGTGTTAGGGCAGGAAATTTCGAGGCGTCACTGATTGTTGGGAAGGACAAAAGATTTTCATTGGGAGTTGTACAAGGGAGGAGGGTTGGCAAACTCTCCACTATAGAAGTAAGACTGGTTCCAAACGGTCCTCCATCAACAGCAGAACCCTATTGAATCTGAAAATATGACATGTCCATCACTACATATCGCATTGAACAAACTAAATTATTGACAAAATCAGAATATCAAGGTACACAATGTAATGAATCACAACAGAAATAATCGACATCCGCCCAAAACATCTACAACTGAGGACTCAAAATCAAATTGGCATTTTAGAAAGAACATACTATTGAAAGCGGATGAGGGAGATCAGATCCCTATTTTCGGTACCGAGATGAGACAGAGGGCATGCATTCAAACTTACGGAACCCTAATGGGGTCCTGACAGAATAAAAAATCAAACTAGATTCAGTCCATAGAAATTGGACAGTGAATCCAGGGAGGGGGATAAAATCCCTCCTCTCTGTACAGAGACAAGACAAAAGGCATGCATTCAAACTCATTCAAACTCACAAGGACCCTAATGGGATCATGACAGAATCAAAAATCAAAACTGGATTTAGTCCAAAAAATCTAGATAGTGAGCCTAAAGAGGGGGATCAGATCCCTCCTCTCAGTACCAAGACAAGGCAGAAGGCATGCATACAAACTCACGGGACCCTATAGGAGTCCCGACAGAGTCCAAAATCAAACTAGATTCAGTCCAGAGAAATTGGATAGTGAGCCGAGGGAGGGGGATCAGATCCCTCCACTCAGTATCGAGACGAGGCAGAAGGCATGCATTCAAATTCACGGGACCTTCATGCAGTCATGTCAGAATCAAAAATCAAACTGGATTCAGTCCATAGAAATTGGACAGTGAGGGGAGGGAGGGGGATCAGATCCTCTTCTCGGTACTGAGACGAGGCAGAAGGCATGCATTCAACTTCATTCAAACTCACAAGACCCGAATGGGGTCATGACAAAATCAAAAATCAAATTGGATTCAATCCACAGAAATTGGATAGTAAGGCAAAGGAGGGAGATCATATCCCTCCTCTTTATATCGAGACGAGGCAGAAGGCATGCATTCAAACTCATAAGACCCTAATGGGGTTCCAACAAAATCAATAGTCAAACTAGATTCAGTCCAAAAAAACTAGACAGTGAGTCCAAGAAGGGGGATTAGATCCTTTCTCTTGGTACCGAGACAAGGCAGAAGGCATGCATTCAAATTCACGAGACTTTAATGGAATCCCGACAAAATCAAAAGTCAAACTGGATTCAGTCCAAAAAAATTGGACAGTGAACCGAGGGAAGGGGATCATATCCCTTCTCTTGGTACCGAGACGAGGCAGAAGGCATGCATTCAAACTCACAGGACCCTAATGGTGTCCAGACAAAATCAAAAGTCAAATTGGATTCAGTCTACAAAAACTGGACAGTAAGTCGAGGGAGGGGGATCAGATTCCTCCTCTCGGTACCGAGACAAGGCAGAAGACATGTGTCGCAACCAGAATATTTGGTTTCTTGTTTACCTAAAAGTGGGAACAAAAACTATTAATTAGATTCTGGATCGAACTTAGGGACAAGAAGAAACTAAAAATAAACAAGAGTAATAAAGTAACGGATCCGCTGGATCTGATTCGGTCCAAGTATAAGTACTCAGGAGCAAAATCGTATTCGAAAATGTCGAGGATCAAATTAGGGTTGAACCGGATTACTAAGGATTGGACCGGAAAAAGTCATGATGACCAATCAAGGTCTTGGGTCTATATAAGGACTGGACCATTCCAGTTGCAACCCTTTTCCAAACTCCGTTTGGTGAGACGCTTCTCCGCGTGTACCGCGTTTTCTTCTCAACGCTTTAAATCACTGTGAGTGCGTGAGTGTGCGAAAGGTGTGAGTGTAATAGAGTATGCTGTAGAGTTAGATTTTCGTGCCTGCAAGGATTTGTGTGGTTTTTCAGTTTTAGATCAAAGAGAGAAAGTGAGAACGGGACATGTGGCTAGGAGAGGGTGAGGTGGCGACGGAAAGGATTCGGCTAGTAAAGTTTGTGTCCATACCGCAGCTTTGCAAGAATAGACTAGGGTCATCTAGTTCCTCTGCAGCCACGGTTAAACTCAGGAAGGTGATTCCGATCATTTCCTCCAAGGAAGAGGAGAAGGATCAACTCATGGCGGACCTCGCCGCAATGGATTGCCCAGGTTTGATAGATAACCCCTGGGGATTTAGAAAGGAACGGATGGTGTGAGAGTTGTTAGGAAAGTTGTCAAATCAATTTAACAACACCATCTGGGGGCATCCGTTTGACTGGACAGAAGAGATGTGGAGAGCAATTTACAACTTCCGGTTTGGGGGTCTTGAGATGGCAAGCCGGAAGGACGAGTTCATTTGGAGCAAGTTTCGGGAGCAGTTAACCCGAAGGACAGATACGCGGTCGAAGATTGTATAGATGATCGCCATCAGAACCTTCTCCAATTCCTGATTTCGATCCTCCACCCGGAAAAGCCGACGAGGGTAACAATAACCCTTGGCAATACTATTTTCGGAGCCCTAAGCGGGGCCCAAAAAGGGAACTGGGCCCGGATCCTTTTCAATTTGGTGTTCCAGCTTGTTACTCAGATTGGAAGAAGTAGGCCCACTCCTTTGTGTCCCTACCTCTTCCACCTTTACCAACACAACCAACTCATCACAGATTCAGAGGAGAAGGTATAGAGGACTCAAGAAGTTCTCTTGAAGTACAAAGAGTCGGAAACGGATGCCAAAGCCAAGGACGGATCCGGATCCGACCAAGAAATGGAAGAGGAGGATGAGGAAGAGCTCGAGAGGTCGCAGGCCAAGCGGCAGAAGATGATGCCTCCTCATAGAAGAGGAACGCCTCCCGGTGACAAGTTTGCTCCAGAGAAGGGACCGGAAGTTGAGAAGACGGTCTCCAAGAAAATGGATCCCAATGATCCATTCGACTAGTTGATCGCCATCCTCTGCAACGTGCGAGCGGATTGGGAGATCAAGAGAAGAACCCTCTTCAAGATAGGGAAACTGGTGGATGCGTCTCCGAATAGCGAGCTACTGGCGAAGGTGGTGGATTGCATCACCAATCCAGCCGAGACCCGGAAGCAGGAAGCAGAGATTCGCCGACTTCAGGAGGAGGTCAACATGTTGAAGGCGGAGATTTTCACCTTCAAAGAAGACATGGCCGCCACTCGGGAGATGGTGGAAGAGACGCAAAAGGTAGTGAAGGCCACTTTCAGTGAAACCGGAACCACCGTCGTCAAGGCAAAGCTCTTTGACGAGAGAATACTAGAGGAGAAGAAACTATCTGATTCCCAGATGGTTCGGATCCTAACTGACTTTTCTGAGCAGGTGGAAGCGTCGATGGCAAAAGCGCGAGAGGCAGCAAATCGGATGGAGGAGTGCAGCCAAAACCTAACTAGATCCATGTACTCCAAGGGAATCCATCTTTTGGATATCTCGCTACCGGAGTCATTTCTAGAGGGGATTGATCCGAAGAAGCATACGGATCAGACTCCCCAGTTGAAAAAGAATCAACGTACACACACCAGGACAATTATTCTGGATTCATCACCAGGATCCGACACCCCGAATCCTCTGGCCGAGGAGCGGAACAGAAACTTAATTGACGTCTTCGAGCAATTGGGACCGGAGCCTATAAGTCCTACACTGGAGCTGAGGATTCACTATAAAAAAAACCCGCGTTTTTTGGGGCGCTAGCAAAAAACGTGCCTTGTTTATATAGATGTCTCAACGTTGGTCGGGCTTTTTTATGCAAATTTTGTTGGATGCTGCGGGGAACGTGTACATGTTATTTGAAAAACACATGAACGTCAACTGTGACGGGCATGTCGTGAGTGACGTCAAAGAAAACATACACTTGTTTTTTTTTACATCCAGAAAGACATGAGGAGTCCACATCAACAAGTAGACCAATTTTGCCTATGGGTAAGTTAGTAAAATTTACTACAGTTCATGGTAAAATGTTGACCATATGTGAAAATTTTAGGCAAAGGACAGCCACATGGCATGCTTTGCAAAAAAAAATTGGATAGATGAGCACCATGGATGAAAAGAGATGATCTTTATACAAGTAGGGTGGTAAAAAGTGAAACAATCCATATGGGATATACACAACAAGAATTGTGTTCAATGTAAAATGTCTAAAACAACATGATGCAAATGTTTGAAACAATGTCAAGATGTACAATGGCCAAATTTCTATATTCTAGTTATCCCATATTTTTGTCTCACCATGGACAAAGAATGGATACAAATATGACCTTTATAATCTAATTTTCAATAAAGGAATTCCTTCATTAGGCCATCAAAAATTCTCTTGATGGTAGATGGTAAGTTTTCTTTAATTCTTGGTGAATTCAACATTCTTTTTGTTGATTTTATTTTATTTCATAATTTATTTTAACTAATTATTTTTTTGTTGATCTTGCTTGATGGATAGAGTATGCACCAATTGATGTCTTAAAAAACGTCTAAATTGGCGTCTCAAAAAACAACATTAAAATTTTCAAACAAAATAAAAATATGTTGACTAGGCATGCCATGTCATCAATTCCCTCCACCTCGTCAGGTGCCATGTCATAGGCGGGCCGAATGAAAAAATTTCCCACGTAGCACTGCCCGGATGAAAAATGCTAACGTGTCGCCATCGTGGCATCCACATGCTATGTTTTCTGGAGTTCATGAGAGCATGTTTTCTGTGATGTTAGAATATAATGAACACAAATCATGCACGTTTTTTGAAAATATAGTCATGTTTCTTGCCCGTCAATTATAACGAATTTTAGGTGACATCTAAGCAAATGCACGTGATGTCCTGAAAAACATAATCTTCCATTTTTCATGACATCTCAAAAAACACGGGTTTCTTATAGTGATTGCAAAGTAGGTAGGAGTAATTTTGGTAAATATAGGATAGGACAGGAACGGATCCGGACTTAGCATCCGGTCTAGTAGTATTAGGAAGGACCGGAAATCTGATCCGGAAAATGGTTGACTTTTGTAGGCACTTTTGCCTTTTTGTATTTTTGGAAGTTTTTCAATTGTATATAAGCCAGTCCATGTGTTGGGAACTGGGAGTCTTCACTTTGTAATTTTCTTGTGTTTTCTATTTGCTCTCTTATTGTGTGTCTCTCCCAAAGTGTGGCAGGGTTGTATGGTGAGAAGTTAGGAAGGCGCGAGCGGATTTGTGAAGGATTTCTTCCTTTGGCGTTTTAGTTTTTGATTCTAAGTACATGAGAGCGGGTAGAAAAGAGTTGGGAGTGAAATTCAATTCCTTAGCACGTCTAGAGTTTCATATTCCGGGTGAGAAAGTCGTTGTTAGGCTAGGCGGATAGGGAGGGATTCCTTAGTCGCGCTAGAACTTTTGGGTAGGAAATCCAGTTGAGCATCTGATCTCTTGTGAGGTCTCACTATCCTAGTGGTAAACGGAAGAGCTTTAGTTGATGTTGGAACGGACGGGTACACTTGCAATCACCTAGCTTTGTACAGATAGGAAGTGGCGTCAAGGTCGTTGTAGTATGAGAGGATCATACGGGGGGTCTTTGTGTAACCTGCAATCCGGATTGCTATCTGGACTGCCGTGAAGGACCAAACTAGATCCGGGTTAGTTTAGAGGATTAGAAATTAGGATAGTGGGTCTTCAGCCACTATAAGTTACAAAAGGCGTGGTGGGCCTACCACTCTCAAAAGCAAGCGGCGACCCCTCTAATGGCTAAACAGAGGTAAAACCAAACCGGATAGGAGTCAGGATACTTGTAAGCAGTCTAGAGCGGATTGGCCTAGACGGATAGTAGGATTGGAAGTGGTAAGATCTTGGGGTGGTGTTGGGTTTAAATACCAGATAACTATTAGAACCAAAAAATGGAGGAAATCCGGCCTATAGTGTTCTTGGTGTTTTTATGTTTCCGGATTTAGGAAGAGGACCGGAAAGTAGAATTTGGATATTGACTAGGCTTAATTGCTTAATAAGGCTAGATACTTCATAGGATCTCATGGATTTTATCTTTAGAGTCACTTAGTTATACTCTAGAGCAAATTTTGTGAGTATAATGGGGAATTTACCTACCATGTGCTGCAACACATACTAATAAATATGAGTTATTATTGTTATTATTATAATTTTTATTCCAATTAAAGACTTGAAATGGATGCTTGATATTGATTGCAGTAGAAGAATCGAATCCAATATTTTACAAGCTAAATTTTTCAAAATTGGAAATTGAGCAGGTTACTATCAATGAGTGGCCAATTTAATATTTATTAAACAAAGAATTATAAGCGCATCCCAAATCCATTGCAATATATTACTTGGAGACAAAATATGCCCAAATAAATTGGCATTTGTATCCACGGTCGCCCATGAATCCTGGACCTGCGATTGTCCTTTGAACCCGCAATCGCCCCTATATCCGAAGTTGCCCTATACCCTAAATCCGAAGTTGCCCTGATCTTCGGATCTGAGGTTGCTCAATTCAGACCTACACGCGCCCCAACCTGAAGTTGCCCTACATGACATGGTTTTTTCTTTCTACATCACTCTTAACAACCAGCCACGTAAGACAAATTTGAACAACATGAGGTTAAAAAAAGTGAACCCCTAAATTTCTATGTGACGCCTCATTTTTGTTTGTTCAACACTTGTTCTATACAACACGCGACGTTAGACGTCCAACATGTCACCGGTACCCCCAAACATGTCCAACAAGACAACCCTGAATATGCCTATTTTTTCTAGTCATTAGTAGAATGTCAATAGGAAATCAATCCAAGGTTCCATAAGATATTTTTTTATTTCTCAAATGTGCACCTAAGAGAAAAAGTCATGGGATGATTTAAATTAATTAAATGCATGTGGATCCAATTAGCTTTTACAGATGGGCTCAATTATTGTCTAAGAATTGAACATAACTAAGCTTAGCTTGAAGTCCATGATTTATCCTATTTGTGCCATACCCACAAATAAAATATCTAACCTCAATGACATTAAATTGTAGTACCTTTGATACTGGGTGAAAAATATATGACTAATATTATTGAAAAAAACTAATGCATTTGGTGGAATAATTACTTTTATGACTTTCTGTTTAGTTTTTTCCATTTTATAAAATTTAACATACTTTTAGCCATTACAATCTTCTCTACTTTAAAAGCTAAAATCTTATCTTTAGATGAGTTTCTTAAATATACTTAAATTGTGTCTTTCAAAATCATTTATACACCTCTTTATCATTAAGTCCTTAAGTACTTGTAGTATAAAATTGAAGGCAAGATTAAAGAAACCTCAATCTTGCCAATAAAAGTCAAAATTGAAGCCTTCTAACTAAACCTTGTGTTTTGTACTTGTTTATGCAATAAATTTATTTTGTTAATCTTTTTCAACACCCTTGGTCTTTCTATCTATTTGGTATTGATTCTTCTTTTAAAAAGCTCCTACAATAATTGATTAAACTAATTAAATTAAAGATTGTTTTAATTATTTTTTAAATATTTGATGTGTTTCTTTCAACCAGAGCATTGTAGTGTGTTGGAATTAAACAATTTCAAATTCATGAGCTTATTGTAATTTGCAACACATGTTTAATGTGTACAAAGACTAGTTCATTTTATTCAACTATACTTAAATGCACTTGCCTTCTCTAATGTGAGTTTTTTGTACGTTGGTTTTCGATGCCATACAATATTTAGAAAGTTTTTAATAAGAATGGATGTTCATTTTGTCCAACTAATGTTTTAGGCATCTATTGACTTGTGCAATTCTTCAAAATGGAGAGGTTTATAAAAATCATGTTTTGCATATATGGGCAATTTCATTAAAATGGCGATATTATTTTAAAATGGCATGAAAATAGTTCAGAATGGCCTTTCTAAATCTATACCTGTCTTAGATGGTTCAAAACGCTTGTTTTGAAATTTATACCTGTCCTAGATGGTGAAAACGACACATCGTCAAAGTGGCATTTGGAATACTGCCATTTTAATGAAATTGCCCACATAATTATGTCCTTTTTAATCTTCTAGTTGAAATTGATATATTGGTGAAAGCAAATGACATGTATTCCAAACTAATAGTGGCTAGTAGCAATTTTGATTTGCAAGAGTTTTGTGCTTTTTTGGCTCTCCTATTTCATTATGAGAAAGTTGTACTAATGACGTGGGTCGTTATCATGCTCTAAAGTGAAATTAGATTGTCACGAATCCTTGAATAAGCTTTGAAGGTAGCTTCCTCCCTTCATATTCTTTAAAAGTTTGTTATAATTTAAATGCTTACTCTTGGTACACTTCTAATATTTTTTAAACAAATTTTAAGCATAATATACATTTTCAAGTTGTGCTAACTTAATATTTGATTTTGTAGTCCAACTCACGTCATCCTTATAGAATGTCTACACAAGTCTATGAGAGTTTGAAAATGCCTACAGGCTTCTTCACTCTCAATGATAGATCCAATTTAAAAAAATGTGAACCTTTCATCCCTGCTTCCTTATATTAGAATAAAATCATTTATAGTCTAAAATAACTTTGTACTAAATTTGTGATAAAACTAACAAAATTTTGCTAGTTTCAAGTAACTTGTTCTACCTTTTACACAGATATAAGACAAAACTATCTAAGCCAATAGCTTGATCTAAAGTCCTTCATTTTTTCTTGTAGTGTCTCCAACAACAGTACAATATGTGGAGTCAATACAAAGCCTATTTATATCATACTCTTGCCTAATTTCCTTTACAATAAACATACAATGGATTCAATGGGTTATACATATGCATATTCCTTTACAATAAGCACAAGATGTAGTGAAGAAATTAGGAATAAAATAAAAAATTTACAATAAATATGAAATAGAACACAAAAAAATTTGCATGCCTAAATTTTGTATTAAATAATTTTAAAAATCAAGATTCTCCTCTATGTAGAAGATTCCCTAGTTACCAAAATTCTTTAGTTATCAAAATTAAAAAGAGATGGTAAAATTTGATTCTCCTTTGAACTTTGTGCAAAGTAAGAATATGAGCTTGCACATCTTTTGTGGAATTCCATGAGAGGTTATATAAAAAGATTCAAAATCTTTTGACTTGCAAAAGATGTTCTTCTGAACAGTCAAATCGACAAAACCGAGGATGAAAAATTTATAGAAATTATTCAGGCTGCAATAAAATCTCACTTAAAATTAGACTAGCTTATTTTATGCTAATAAGATGCTCCAACAAGTTTAAGGACATTTTGATAGCCAGAAGTAACTGAACCAGCAAGATTCTCCGATTACCGACAAGTTTAAAGATTATAGTGGAGTTGATCACGGGGTTGACCAACGTCTTGAGAGCATGAAAATCAAAATGGGGTAAAAGTTAGGTCTTTTCTTTCTCCCTTATTTATACTAAAGTGCCTAGGCTAGTTCCTTTTCTCATAAAAATCAAACTCCAAGATTTTGGTTTTTACCCTTTTAGGGCGTTAAGTTGGCACTAGGTTTTGATGAATTTTTGGAGATTGGAAAAGGGATGGAGGATCACTAAATCCAAAAATGTTTTTTTGAAGCCAACGGTGCAATCCATTTGCAATTTGGAGTTAATCTGCAAAAGTTAGAATTTGGAACCATTATAGAAAGTCAAAAATGGAAGATTTATTTAGAATAAAAATCCTAATTGATAAGCTTACCACTAGGAAAAGAAGGGGTGAGTGCCCTTGGAAGTGTATATAAGGAGGCTCATTTTCCTCTCTAACAACCCCCTTGTAGCCATTTTTTGATTCATTTTACACTATTGGGTCCATTTTAGTTGGATTTTGACCATGTTGCCAATTTTGTATGTTTTGGGAGCATTTTAAGCTCCATTGTTGGTGTTTGAAGCTCTCTCTGAAGAGTATTAGGGTCCCTTCAAAGTTTTCTCTTTCTTAGAAGTTGTTGTGTCTTATTGTGAGTTTGTTAATGATTATTATTATCTTACGCTAAAGTCCCCTTTGTACCTTGGCAATGCTACTTAGGAGGCCCTCTAGCTCTTGTTGTTTGTTTGTACAATATTCAGTGAGAATTCCCCTAAAATTGTGTGGATGTTGTGTGTTACTTTATTTATGTATTAACTTGGCTATTGATGTGGTATTCCTTGGCTTAACTTTGTCCCCTAGTTTTCATCATTTCTCCTATGACAGTGAAGCTTTAGCTTCCCTAGGAGTGGAACTCTAGTATTTTAGAATTGATGGCAAAGCTTTGGCTTTGTGTGTCTTGGAGCGGAGAGAATTTCGTGTATTTTCAAAAATACAGCGAAGCCTTGAACTATAGAGTCTTTGGAAAATCCCCCCAAATAGTGGTTGTTATCACCTCTCCAAGTTTTCTTATGGAAATCCAAGTTTAATATCTAAATATTGAGTGTCAAAAATCCTTGCTTAATTCTCAAAAATTAGTGTTATTCAAAACACCATCTTAGAAGTGACTCTTGGTGTTCCAAAAATCCCCCCCAAATTAGAAGTTGTTGTTAATAAACACGTTAGAGAGCCTAAGGCCAAAACTCCCAAAATTTTCCCAACTAGCCAACTGGTCTGGGAAGGGAGTGGATTTGTGGAAAGAAGCAGCGCGGTGAAGGGGAGCAGTGCTGAATATATAGACAATGAAATACATAGGAACCAATAGAAGGGAAGGGAAAGGTTGGCAAAACACATGCATAGGAATAGAAGTGAATTAGAATAGTATAAGCAAAAAAATATAAGGAAGTAGAGGTAGAAAAACATCTTCAAACTCCATAGTCAAGAGGTGTTGCAACCAAACATACAATTAGTAAAGAGAAAATTGAGAAGGAAAATGATATAGAGTAGGAAGAAGAAGGGTTGAAAGTTGATAAAATTTAGGAGGAAATCTTAGAGAAAGGATTTGAATCATTAGAGAGTAGATTAGATAATAATTGACTAAGATATGAGATATAGTTCAAAGGTCAATATTTATTTTGAAATTCAAAATCAATTATTCTATTCCAAATCGAATTAACTGTTGAAATGATAAAATAATTTTAGAGGTACAATAGTGTTGAAGGAGAAAGAGAAGAAGGGAAAAAAAAGAAACAAGAAAGAAGGATGGAAGGATAGTTGAAACTAGGAATTAGTTAGAATCTCCAACACTTGTATTAAAATCCAAACTTTATTAAAAAATACATCAAGTGGTGGTGAATTTTTAAGGATTGAAGATAGCGGGGGGAGAAGACTTTGAAGAAGTATTTTATAACAATATGGATGATATGTGATCTAAAGTAGGCTACTAAACCTTTTTTTTTTAATTTTAAATTGTCATAATTAGCAAGTTTTAGATAAGGCCGAGGCCTAGAAGCAAGTCAAATCCTCAGGAAGGGAAGAAAGGTTAAATTTGAGTTTAGAATCTTAGAGTAGAGGTCTAGAAGTTTTCAAAAGCATAAAATACATAGAATTTGGAGTTAATATGAAGAAGATCTAGGCGAATGCAGTTTGATAATTAGATTGGATGAAAAACTACGAGGAGTAATAAAAAGGAACAAGACTAGAAAATTAAAATGTAGAAACAACTTAGAACTCAAAACTGAAATTAGAAGTAGGTTAGTAGTAATTAGTGGATGAAGTTTTAAGCACTAATTAGCAATCAAATTTCATCCATCAATAATTTTTTATAGGAAAGGTCAAATTTAAAGTAAGATGGCATTTTGGAAAGCTTAGATCAAAACTCATTCCATTTTCATAAATATCATCCTAAGTTGCTAATTTTAGATTGTAACTATCTCCATGCCAAAAACGCTATAGCCTATTTAGCTTTGAATTAGTTAAGATAGTATGTGCAATTTTGTTGATTTTCTTTGTTGATTTCCTTTGTTCTATTCCAAAGTTGTTAATGTTTAGGAATTAAAAAATATTCATTGCTTGGAAGGTACAATGGACTGATGCTAGGCACTTATAGATTAAAATCAACCCTAAAACATTAGAATTTGGTTGTGTTCAATTATTTATCAAATGTTGGTAAATAAGCGCTCATGGATTGAAGGATGGCTCTTAGGATTTTTAAATAATTAGAGAGTAGTGAATTCAAAGAGAATCATTTTTTTGGCACTTTCAAAACAATTGTATTTTATAAGTTTTCAAAATATTTTTCATCATTGTTTAAAATTGCCCCCTAAATACTTCAATAGTTGTATTGTAGATGACAATGCCAATGTAGTGAAAAGAGGCAACACAATTGTGTGCGTCCTCCACCACACACACACCAACGACAAATATCAGGAGCCGTCCGATTCATTTCAAAAAAAATTCCCCCCTCCCCCACAAGAAAAATCAATAGCCATCAGATATGCATACGAAACACGGTACGAATATACATACGCATATGATACAACCATATACAGATATGGACGACATGATACGGATACAATAATATGAGATTATCCCATACTGATTGTTTGCAATCCTACCCTCCCAAAATTATAAGAGGGGGATGGGGGGGATTAAAATTTAAATTTAAAAGGCTTTTGCACCTTCCCAAATTATAAGAAGGGGTGGTGTGGGATTAAAATTTTCATTAAATTTTTTTTTGTCATGGTAGATAGTGACACACAAAGTGTCACTATGCACTCAAAAGTGGCTGCACCAGCCAATCCCAATATAAACAAAGCACTTTCAAATAATGTTTTGTCCAAATAACTTCATATTCATCCAACATAATACTTAAATCTTTGAAAGACAATTTTGGTCAATAATATATATTTATATTAAAATATAAGCAATATTGTGTAAAAATTCTAAAATGATTTCAAACCTATCCCACTTGGTGCTACAAAAGGAAGTGAGTGGTGTAATGGAATATATATTTCATACATTAAGAGCTATATAGCATTTTAAGTGATGTTTGGGAAGAGCTACTAATTAATTCATTGTTAGTAGGTAGAATTGGAAAAAATCCAGTTGCAATTTAAAAACATAGGAAAAAACAATCAAAAAATCTCTAAAATTTCTATTTAGGATACATTTAAAAAAACAAACCAATCCAGTACTAGAAAAAACTGTTCATTATAGAAATAAATTAACATAATTTCAAAAATCACAAATCTCGATTTAACTAGCTAGCATCCAATCTGTCTGCCTGAAGCTTTACGAGTCTCAAGTTTATTTTTTCAATTACAACATGTAACACTTCAAATGTAAACTTAGCCAATAATTAAACCTAATTTTGCTAGCTTTCTAAAATCGACCACTACATATTCTGGCCTAAAATGTACTTCCACTATTCATGAGAGTTTAGAGTTGATTTTAAAAACATCTAATTCCAACACTTTGAAAATTTGTAGTTTATTCATATAGTGTCCAAAAAATGCATTCTAAGAGAATCTAAAATTCCCTTTTGACTTCGAACAAAAAACTATAAATTATTTTTCATATAATAATGGGAACCGTATTGAATTGCTTATTTGTGTAATTTTAGGTGTAGTTATCCTAGAGGTTTCATATTAAATGATTGATTGAATCTCATTATTTGTTGTGTGAATATAATGTGGATTTTTTGGAAGACCCATAATTATGTCTTTTTCACACAAAGTACTCTGTAGAAAAGGCTCCAAATCTGACCATGATTGGTATGTAATTCCTGGTACTTGCCAGGTTGCCTTGGATGTTGTGTTGTATTAGACCAGCTATGTCCTTTGAAGGCCATATGTTTAAAAAACAAAAATAAAAACTAACCACGATTTTGGGAACTTTTGAGACTGATACCCGGAACATGAAAAACTCCAAGTAACCGGATATTGGATGTCGGCAATACCCAGAACTGCGTAGAAGCGACTTAAGTCACACACTCAGATGATTGGAGATGAAAAGGCTCACAAGCAAGGGGGTTCAACATTAGGGCCGGTTTATACACGCTCTGGGGCCAGATGGATTGCCAGCCTGATTTGCCATCAATCCAGCCTTCAATCCTGCCCCAATTCACCACTCCGGCCTTAAATAATGTAAAGTGGTGAAGCCGGATTCTAGGGCTGGATTGCCAAGTCATCACTCGGCCTTAGATAATGTAGTAGTGAGGCTAGATTCTAGGGCCAAAATGTCAATTAATGTGCTCTTGGATTTTCTTAATATTCAAATAAAAAAACATAAAACATGAATATTTCCTATCTCTTCTTATTTTTGTATTCCAAAAGAAAGAATTAAAAACAAAAACAAAAACTTGGAACTTTTTCTTTCCTTGTCTATTTTTTCTATTTAATTTTTAATTTTTTTAAATCATATTTAAATGAGAACAGACTTCATTTATTATAATATAATTTTTTGATTATTTATGTAGTCAATGTACATTAAGTCACATTATTTTCCTATTTTCCTATTTTCCTACTTTTGCAACATGGTGACTATACAAATGTAGAATGTTTTAAACTAAACATGCCTGCTTAAGACAGAATGAGTGTTTTGCTTTGTTACAATTGGCAAAAAAATTCAGATTTTTTTCCATACAAACACAACAATGAGAAATAAAGAGAGCAATTGAAATTTTTTTTACAAAGTATAAATTTCTTATAAATTTTTGAAGTGTATTGTCCAAATGGCTTAAAAGAGTCTATACACTATTCCCAAACCAACAAAAAGTCAGTGTATGCTTGATGGTTATCCTACTACCTAAAGCATTTACAATATTTCATAACAGGGTCACGACATAAAGGAATTAAAAAATCACTTATTTCGATGAATTAATACTTAAAGATAGAAGTTTCTAAAACAATCACTACTAGCTCCATCACCATCACCCAATGATCCAAAGCATTGATTTTGGCCACTAACCAACCTAATAAAGTCCTAATCTCATCTATTGGAATTTTTTTGTCATAGATTGATATAAGACTCTAGTGGGTCATTTCTTAGGTGCATGTCATAGGTGGTTTGCCTATCATAGGCAAATTTACCTTAGTATCATCAATATTATTCCTTATTTTTAAGTTCAATCTCAATTCTATATTGATGCTTATGTAAATAGCCCTAACTATTTTTTGGGGAAAGAAATGGGTCTAGACATTGATCTGTCACTCAAGGTGTGAAGCATGTGGATTTTAATTATAGAATATTTTAGTGGAAAATAGAAATAAAATAAAATTTCTATTGTTTTTTCTTGAGTTTTTTTCTTATGTTGAAATTCTTTTGAATGTAATTTTTATTTTTAATATTTAAATGAAATTTAAAATTTTAGAAATTTTCATTATAATTATCTCCAGTGGCTCTATTTACATATAGCTAGTCACTGACCTTCAGTGCAAAACTGTAATGCGATAAATGGAAAATAATTATTAATTACTAATTAGTAGAAAAATCAGTGACAGAACATAAATCTCAAATGTGACAGAACAAGCGGACCAAAATTCTCTTGTTTCACTTCTTATCTAGTTTGTTTGTAAAATCAAAGAGCTTGTAAATAAAATTCTTTTCACCAATGATGGAGATTTGTACAATCTAATAGAGGAGCCCAATCCGGCCCCAATCCGGTCCTAGATGGGAAATTGGGCCACCCAAAACCTCATCCTGATTGTTCCTCTGGGGCCGGATGCTTTGGCACCAAAACTACGCCACCTAAGGCGACACATAGGATAAATGGTGGTTTTAAACCGACCTTAGTATAAAGCCCTTGGACCGGATTTGGAGAAATTGAGCCATCCTATTGGTTCAAACTTGAAGAGTTCCAGCCAGCCTTCAATCCGGCCCCAAGTATAAACCGGCCCTATTATTAGGAACTTGAGAAAATCCAAATACCTGGAAGGTTGTAGATGCCATATTTCCGGATATCGAATATTGAAATACCCGGAACTGGGTAAAGACACCCCCCTGGATGTCTGACGAGGAAGTGGTTTGCAAAAACGGGGTTTCAGCATATTGCTGGACAGATACTTGAGAGAACTCAAATACCCGGAAGGTTGTGCATGTCATGTACAAGGAACATACCCCGACATATAAATAGCACAATGCCCGGAACTGGGAAGAAGACACACACCCGGATGAAAAGGTTCGCATAGGTGGGGTTTCAGCATGTTGCAGGGCATGGATAGACGAATACCTGGAAATTGCGAGAATCGAAATACCCATGTTGGGGTGGATGCCATATACCCGGATATCGAATGTCTCCAATACTTATGAGACATCCGGAAGAGGTTCTAGCAATCCAGCATGTGCTGGGCCATGATAGACGGAGTGTGGCAGCAGCAGCCGTTTCCGACAGGGGAACTAGCCGTCCGTCGTCACCGCAGGCAGCCGCAGTTTAACCCTTCAAAAGGCCAAAACCCCTAAACCTCGCCCCGCCTGCACGCCCGTAATGACCGCAGCACGGCAGCCGTGACGGTGCCCTCTACACTCCATCATCCTCCCGGCACATCTTTCATTCCCAGCTCGGGTGACGGAAGGAAGCACAGCTGAAGCAGACGGAATCGACTGACGGAAGCTCCGTCGTCGAAGGAAAGGAGGTCCTTCCTACTAAACTGGAGGAGCAGTCTCGAATATTAGGGCATCCGGGGAATATAAGCTTCTTTCAGACGCCAGCCTCGTCTTCTCTGTGTTCTTTGGACCCGCATCCGAGTCGGGGAGGACTTAGGCTCTCGTCCTCGTTCGTTTTCTTGTAAGGTTTCTTCGTTCTGCGGAAGTCGCGGAAGCGGAGGTGATATTAATCGTAAGTTGGCTGTTTATGGTCTCTCTTTTCGTCTGGCTGATTTTTTGGGTTGATTTTTGTTCTTGTTTTGGAGGTGAGGTGAGGTTGGGAGACATTTGGTAGGAATGTGGCTCTAGGATGGTGAGATGGCGCTCTATAGGATTTGCTTTTGTCTTTGTGATCGGTTCTGGTGGAGGATGTGGTGGGGGTCTTTGTCGGTGAGGGGTAGGGTTTTACGACTATTGGCGGGAATGGCTGGCGGAGTGGAAGTGTTTGTGTATGTATATCTAGATGAGGGAAATTTCTTGAAATCCTCTGGATTTTTCTGTCTTTGTGTATCGGTTCACCATTTGTGGATTGTGTTGTCTCGGATCGTGTGAAGTGGTTGCTGGCTAATGCGAGTGTGCTCTTGATTCATTGTTTAATTTTCTTTTATTTGATTGTTTTTTTGGTGTGGTTTGGGAAGGATAGGCATGCGTGACTAGTGAGAGGGCCTGGAATTGATCACGAGGCGGTCACTATGGATTTGGCGACGTTGGCAACCGTGCTGCAATCGGCTCTCAGCACCAATCCAGAGGAGCGGAAGGCCGGGGAGGAGCGGCTCAATCAGGTTGTTCTCTACACTTGGCATTCGTTATATCTCTCAATTCAATGTTTTTCTCTGTTTTTATTACTTGAGAGGCTTGACTAACTTCGACCTTAGTTGGATTTACCACGCTCTAAACCTGTGAGAGCTTGTTGGGCAGCAGTGGAACTACATGATTTCCAGTAGATCCAGTATTTAATTTTTTCGCGATTATGATTTAGATCAAGAGTACGCTCGAATTTCCTGTAGAATGAGGTCATTTCTTTCGTTTTTGAACAGGACGTATTAGCCAACCATCTTGCATTCTTGAATGCATTGAACAATCAGCTAAATCTAGCCAGAATATAAATTCTGCACTCTTATGATCTGGTATATTAGTTCACTAAAAACGTCGTAATTGTATATTTTGGTTTGTCGTGGTTTTTTGGTTCTGCTTCGCTAAACCCTCATCTGACTCAATTGACCTCTTACTGGATCACAGCAAGCGACGATTGATCAATGCTTACATTTCGCATATCATGTGAAGTTGTTTGTTCAATTGCAAATTTAGGGTGTTTAGTGTCAATGGGCAGCCTGCGTCTTCTATGCTATTAATTTGTACCTCACGTACGTCGCAGCTTCATATGTCCGCTGGCTCTATAATTCTTCGCCTTAATACTGCTAATTACATCTGTTTGTGCAAGATGGTGTGTGTTGTGAATACAGGTAAACGACATCTGAAAATGTTTTAGTGCTGATATGAAATCTCATCTCTACTGGTGTGCAGTATCAACATGTTCAGGGGCACCTCGTGGGTCTCCTACAAATCACTGTGGCGACACACGTGGATCTTTCCATTCGCCAAGTTGCCAGCATTTATTTCAAGAATGTGACCGCAAGGGACTGGCTGCCCCGTGAGCCTGGTAAAGCAATCGATTCTTCCTTTTGAGTTTTTTACTGTCGCTAGTTATTGCAGTTTTTATTATGCTTATTAGGAGTGAATTGTGACTGGGGTTAAAGTGATTAGCTTAACGGTGTCGTTTTTTATGCTCGTCAATTGCAGTCGAGACTCCAAAAATTTCCGACATTGATAAGGCAACCGTAAGAGAGAATCTCATGGAGGCTATAATACAGGCACCTTCCATTATAAGGTGATCCATTATTTTAACATCAATTTTTTCCTTGCACTCCAATATCAGCATCGCTTGAGAGCTATGACTAGATATTTCTCAGACGATTCATCTTACTGCTGTAATGATTTCCAGGGTCCAACTTGGAGAGTGCCTGAAGACTGTCATTCATGCCGACTACCCTGAGTTGTGGCCAGCTCTTCTACCCTCAATTCTCAACAATCTGAAGTCACAAAATCAGCAGCGAGTTTTTGGTGCTCTTTACGCTTTGCGCATTTTAACTCACAAATATGAGTATGTTGCTCCTTACGACCTGTATTTAGTGATGATTTGCATGATTCGGTAGGAACCTGTTTTTTCATCCTAATTGGGTGTGGTCATCCTAATTGGGTGTCGTCCTGTGCTTACGGTGGAATTGGTGTGCTTTCTGGCACTAGTGTTGATGGAGGTGCTCATGCGTTTGGTTGGTGATGTGCAGGTTTAAGGATGAAGAAGAGAGAACACCAGTGTACCACATTATTTACACGATCTTTCCAGTTTTGTTGGAAATTTTGAACCACCTTTTAGCACTACCAAATCCCTCTATTGAAGTTGCAGACCTCATCAAGTTGATATTGAAGATCTTTTGGTCATCAGCTTATGTAAGTGATGTAAATAGATGTGTTGGGACTGTTGATTTCTGTTATATTGTTTCAAACGTCATTTTTCAACAAGATTTTTGACAACTTTTATCTTTTCATCTCGTCTTTTTTCAATTCTTATTTCAATTCTAACTCATTAACAGTAGGTGTAATATAGTCCAGTCCATTTACTTTTCTGAGCTGAAGAAACTGTTGTTTTTGTGTGTAGCTGGAGATCCCCAAGGTCTTGCATGACGTCAACACTGTCACTGCGTGGATGTCCAGCTTTCACAGTATCTTGGAGAGACCTGTGCCTACAGAGGGCCAACCAACGGATCCTGAGCTACGCAAAGTTTGGGGTTGGTGGAAAGTGAAAAAGTGGACTTTACATATCATGAATCGACTTTACAACAGGTGAGAGTTTTGGAATATGCAGTGCATTTCCCATTTAGTTCGCAGTGTATCATTCCCTGAAATTTTGGCACTGTTTACAACTCTGGTGTTTTTTGATCCACTCTTTTGATATCATTTTGTTTTGTTTTGATCCACTCTTTCAGATTCGGTGATCCAAAGATGTCCAAACCAGAGAACAAGGCATTTGCTCAAATGTTTCAGAAGCAATTTGCTGGAAAATTTTTGGAGCTTTACATGAAGCTTCTCAGTGTTGTGCGGGAGAATGGGTATCTGCCTGATAGAGTCATCAATTTGGCTCTTCAATACCTCATCACCAGGTAAGTACTAGTTGGAGTTGGAAGCTGACATGTCTTAAAATTTGTCATTGATACCGGCTGAGTACTATTGATATCTAATATTAATCTAATTTTTTGCCTTGTAGTGTCTCCAAGACTGTTACTTATCAGCTACTGAAGCCCCAATTGGATGTTGTCCTCTTCGAAATCATATTCCCACTCATGTGCTTTAACGATGCTGATGAACAATTGTGGCGAGAGGATCCACATGAGTATGTCCGGAAAGGATACGGTGAGTGTTTACATTGCGGCAGTATTGGCTGGTGAATTGGTGAATTTCACCCCGTTAAAATGTTTTCTCAAAGATTTTCCCCTTGAAACTAATTTTGTTTCAATTCAAGTTGTGCTAGGTACTTGCCTTTGATTTTGTAGAAGCTTACTAATTGTGCCTTCCACAGATATTATTGAGGACATGTATAGTCCCCGAACTGCAGCCATTAACTTCATATCCGAATTGATCAGAAAGAGAGGGAAAGAGAATCTGCAGAAATTTCTGGGATTCATTGTTGAGGTTTTTAGGAGGTATATCTACCTTTTCTTTTTATCTGCTTTCGTCAATGAGTTCCATTTGAAGTCCCCTAAATAGTATTGGGGGCGGGGGGCAGTGCGCTGCTGCTAGTATATGCTACCCATTTTGTCTGAATATCAGTTTTATGATCAGAACCTGCTCTTCTGATTCATTTGATTACGGCCTTGTCTTTTTTATTTGCTTGTTAGCTCTAGAAATTGATGTTTTCTACAAACGATACAGTAGTTTGCAGGATAGTGATCTACTCGTATCGGGTAACTGTCTTAGTTTTGCAAGCCGGTTTCACATGTACTTGCATCTTTGGACTGTTTTCGATGGTTCAAGATATGCCTTTAATATGCTGCATTTTGATTCCTGATCGAGGAACTGACTCATGGAACTATATTCTTCTGCATGCAGGTATGATGAAGCCCCACTAGACCAAAAACCATATCATCAAAAAGATGGAGGACTGCTGGCTGTGGGCGCTTTGAATGATAAGTTGAAGCAAACTGAACCGTACAAGTCACAACTTGAACATATGTTGGTTACTCATGTTTATCCGGAATTCAACAGCCCTGTGGGTCATCTTAGAGCGAAGGTACTTGCGTTGAATTTCATAGAGGATTCTTTTTGAGTGTTGCACGGTGTAGTTCGCGTGTCGTGGGTTAGAGGTGTCAGATTTGCAGCTGCCTTGTAAGTTTGTGTGACATGAGAAAGCTATGATTGATATTCATGAGGAGGTTCATATATCTCACCTTTCTCTGACATTTGTTAACTGTCATCTATATGTATTGGGTATCATTTTACATAAGAATCGATAAAATCCAATTTGCTTATGTCATTTTCAATTTTGCAGGCTGGTTGGGTGGCAGGACAATATGCAGATATTACCTTCACCGATCAACGTCACTTTACAACTGCCTTACATTGTGTTGTGGCCGCTCTTACTGATCCGGAGCTCCCAGTTCGAGTTGATTCAGTGGTAGCACTTCGAACCTTTGTAGAAGCGTGTAAAGGTATGTTCCCACTTTTGTGGTCTTCTTTGCTGTTGTGGGATGCACAATAGTGCTTTTCTCAAGCATACTTTTTCGTTAGATTATTTTCTAATCTTTTGAAGGGCCATCGTCACTTCAGTTTTTGCACACGAGAATGATATGACGTAACTGCACCTCCCAAGTGAATCAGGAAATGTCGCAAGGGAGACTGAAATTCTTATTTTGCTTTTAAAGTTGTCTTGTTATGCGCTGCTGGCCTTTGAATCAAAATTTCTTACATGTCATTGCTTTTGTTTGGAATTTTACAGATCTCAATGAAATTCGACCAATATTACCTCGACTTCTTGATGGTGAGATCGTCATAAATGATGATTTGGTAGTGTTTTTTTGCGCTCTACTTCGGGAATGTGATCTTTGTTACTACTGGAATTCTGAAGAATGTATTAGAAACGTCTCATGTTTTGCTGCTTCTGTTTCTTATGTACTGAATTTGGAGCTACCGGGGATTACTTTCAGAGTTTTTCAAGTTAATGAACGAAGTTGAGAACGAGGACCTTGTATTCACACTCGAGACGATTGTGGATAAGTTCGGGGAAGAGATGGCACCGTATGCCCTCGGTCTCTGCCAACATCTGGTGTGTACAAATGTGATTTATGTCTATTGCCCATCTGATTTATACAGATTTATACATTTTTACAATTGTCAAGGTATTATTCTCACGTTCTGTCGGTCCTGTTCTTTTTTGTGGGTGGGACTGGACAGGCTGCTGCATTCTGGAAGTGTCTAGAGTCTTCAGAGACCGATGAAGATGAAGATGATTCCGGCGCTCTGGCTGCAGTGGGTTGCTTGAGAGCTATTGGCACTATTTTGGAGTCCGTCAGTCGTTTACCTGATTTGTTCCCTTTAATGGAGCCAACACTTCTCCCCATCATGCAGCGGATGTTGACAACTGATGGCCAAGGTGAACTCTTTTATCACGCTATCTTTCGCACTATCACATAAGATAGTGACTCTCCTTCAATTGTATAATAGAGACGATCCTTCACCATAATAGAATCCGTATGGTTGAGCGTTCACTAAGTTTGTGGAACGCGGAAAGTGAAGTCCGTATTAGCTCACCGCTTCTTGTTTCCGATATGCTTCAATAATAGGACGTATAACCGTAGTTGTAGTTAAAATCTTTCAGTGTTATATCTTTACAAATCAGCTCATCAATCCTTGCAGCCTTGATTTTGGATCAGGTGTTTCCTGTTTTTTCTGAAGATGTTCTTGCTGTTGCAAAAAATCAAAAAATTCCATCTAAGAAGACCTTGCTTAGGCAAGCTACAAATTAATAAGCTGTCTGGTTTTCATACCGTACATCTCTGTTCATTTCAATATAGGTAGTTTGTTATATACGATAATTATTTGTCTGAATTGAAGCAGATCCGCACTTATTTGATGAATCACCTTTCTCAAGCAGGATATGTACCCTTTCTCTTCCCCTCATTTAAGCTCGAGATGTGCTTACCAGAAACAGATACTTACGCAAACTGATTTGAAAGTTATTATCTCAGCTTGTTGTAGAGATTATGCTCGAATGCCCAAATGGACAATAGTAGCTGCTTACATTTCTATAGGAGCTGAAATGAATCATTTAGGAAGCTTCAAGGATGGCAGTCAAGCTTACCAATAGAGGAGATGTAATTTTGAATTTAATTTACTTAACATCCAAAATAATTGTTTTTATAAGTGTAATAAGTGTAATGAAAGAATTGTATAAATTATAACATATATTATAAGGCAAGACGAGCCAAGATGTTTTTTAACCCTTTAAGGATGAAGGAAAGTACAATCTAAATGGAGAACCTTTATATCATTATATTGAGTGAAGAACATTGTTGGTTCAAAAATTCAATTCTTATAACAAATAAAATCCCCATACAAACTCATTATTACTCCTAAAAAAAACATGAGGCCTAATATGGGAATACAGATTTTCAATTTGATGTACGAATTATTTTTCGGGGCACTTCCGGGTTATTCTGATCTGCACCTGGAACTGACTGGCATGTGCTGGTATTTGCAGATGTGTTCGAGGAGGTGTTGGAGATAGTGTCATACATGACATACTTCTCTCCCGTAATATCTTTGAACATGTGGAGCTTGTGGCCACTCATGGTTGATGCAGTCCAGGACTGGGCCATTGATTATTTTGAGAGTGAGTATTTTCTGCCTTCTTGATTGTGTGATGCACCGGTATTTTTACAATTTGCAGAGTTAATGGGGGGTGTCTGGTTCTGATGGTGAAAGCAATAGTTCATTGCATATTATTTTAACAAATATAGCATCTTAGATCTTTGATGTGTTTTTGTGTTCTTGTATTTACACAGAGACCTGGTATATTTGCAGATATATTGGTGCCCTTGGATAATTATGTTTCAAGAAGTACGGAGCACTTCCTTACATGTACACAACCAGATTATCAATCAAGCCTCTTCAAAGTGATATCGACAGTGAGACCCCAACCATAGATCGTCATTCTCTCAGATTTACCGTTTGCTTCTTGGCTATCCTGAAATTGTTTACTTCACGGGGCACTTATTATTGTTTTCCTGACAGTTGTTGGCAGATGAAAAACTTGAAGACAGTGATATAGAATCAGCTCCAAAGCTGATTGAGGCTGTGTTGCAAAATTGTCGAGGAAGGGTGGATCAGTGGTTGGAGCTTTATATACGTATTAGCGTAGAAAGGCTTCGCAAGACAAAGAAAAATTACTTGAAGGACTTGTTTGTCAATGTGGTATGGATCAGTTGTCGCGCACCTCTTCCCCTCCTTCTTTGCCTTGGTACTGTTGGAAAGTATTGTTTCTCTTTCTGACTGTACTGGTATTCTGATCAAACTAACTCCGTATTATTTGCATCTTTTTTTGCATCTTATTTTAATATCTGTAATTTTTCTAGATTGTAAGCTCCTTTCTTCATGCTCTTGCCTTGCAAAGTCTTGCCATGTTTTGATTTACGTCTACTTATTACAGGTTGCAAATGGACTTTATTACAATGCACCTATGTGCCTCACCATCTTACAACATTTGGGAGTGACTAGTGAAATTTTCCAAGCATGGTTTCAAATGTTATACGAGGTCAAGAAATCGGGCAAACCTGTGCACTTTGTCAGGTGCTATCTCAAACTTACCTTTTTGTTTATAAGTTGCTGTTTGTATCCGTGTATCCGTTTACACCTGCTTTTACTACAGTAGGATTCTTATTTCATGTACTTGCCAGGATTGCAATTGTATGAACTTAACCTGGATTTCGTATTTTGCAGGGAGCACGACAAGAAGGTCTGCATCTTAGGGTTGGCTTCATTGCTGGCAGTTCCAAGTACAGCCATGCCACCTGAACTACAAGCTGGATTGGATCAGGTGTACAAGGCTCTATTGAAGTTGCTTGTTGCCTACAAAGAGCAGCGTGCAGGTGAGTGTTTTGTAAAGACCTTTCACTGTTTGAAATGTACAGTATGCGTAAAACAGCGGTGGTTAGTTTTTTTTTCCGTTAATCGTTTATTAACTTCACAGTAACGTGTATCTGTTGGGACTTGCAGAGTCTGCAAAACTTGTCGAATTAGAAGAGGAGGACGATGAGGATTTGGAGCCTTGGCATAACGAGGATGGGGATTGGGACAAAGAGATTGATGAAGATGACGAGGGTGATGACGAAGCAGACACACAGAAGCTAGCAAAGTTGGCTGCTCAGGTGTGTATTTAGATGAAGTACTAATGTGGCTCTCTTCTAGTCTCAATTTCTGTGGGCTAGGCTATATTATTCCCAAATCTACTGTTTACACGTCTTTCACTCGTTTTAAGGTACCGGTTCGCACGAGATCTTACAGCTTGCATGTTTTGCTGTACTTTTGCAGGCTAAAGTTTTTTCTTATAACTCTGATTCTGATTCTGACTATGAGGACTTTACCGATGATGAGGAGTTTCAGGCTCCTATTGACGACATTGATGCATTCATCTTCTTCTCTGATGCCATGAAAGGTTGGTCATATTGATTCCTTGCCTCTCTACATTTGAACTTTAAAGATGTTGCTGCAAAAAAAATTCGGTTCTTGGGCTATTTTCATTCATGCTTCCCTTCCTTTCTTTCTTCGCCTCTTCCTCGTTTTCCTGACCTTAACTTCTCCTCGATAAACAGCAATTTCGGCATCCGATCCTGCAAGATTTCAAGCCTTATCTGGATCTTTGGATTTCCAACACCAGGCTTGGGTTCATGGCCTAGCTCAGCACGCTGAAGAGAGGCGAAAGGAGATTGAAAAAGAGTTAGCCGAGAAGGCTGCTGTTGCAGCTGCAGCTGCTAGTGGAGCGGTAGCTCCTCAATAGTGACACAACTCTACTCATTTTATATAGAATTTTGTTGGGGGCGTTGCATTGCGGTCATCTTAGCTAATTATCACTTGAGAAAGTTCCCTTATGATATTGAATTGTTTGGAATACGTTGGCCAGTTTAGGAGCAATTGTTTGATTAAATGAATAGTTACAAGTTCACAAAGAGGTTGCCGCTAGAGAGGTCCACAGCCCGTGGTTCCACCTCACAGTTCTGTAATCCACAAAAGTGGTAATGGGTGCATTCCCATTAAATTATTGAGTCAATTTTCTCCTCGTCGTACTTGATTTGTACTTCAGTCATTGTAGTTGTATCACAATATATTTACTGCGTGGGTGATTCTTGTCTCCATGGCCTTTCCGTAGAAAATATGGTCATTTTCTACCTTCCAGTTCAAATTTTAATGGTATTTTCATCAAATGATGGTCTTCGTGGGAAGTGCGAAGCGTACTAAGACTCTGCGTGATTGAATTTCAGAAAGCAGATAGGTTGACTTTGGCTATAATGATGGCTACACTTTCGAAGAACTGGCGAGGCGTATGGCTCCCAAAAGACATACAAAACAAAGTTGTGCAGCACAAGCTCTAAGGGCCGCTTTACACCTAGAGGCCGGGCCAATTTTTCACCAAGCCAATTGCCCAAAATTTCAGCCCATTCTTGGCTTAGAAGCCAGCCTCATTAAATCTGACATTGGCCTTCAGGCCAAGAATTGGTCTTGAATTGGGCTCCCATTTTTGGTGCACCCAATTCAACAAGCTGGGGCCATGCTCGGGCCATGTCAGATCATCTATTTGAGGAAAAAAAACTCTGACATAACAAATTGGCCCGGCCTCTAAGTGTAAAGGGGTTGAGGCTGATTCAAGCCTTTCAACCAATCACAAGCCATGATTCTTGACCTCTGACACACCAAATTGGCCCGGCCTCTAGGTGTAAAGCGGCCCTAAGTATCAGAAGGGTGTTTTGACTCGGAAATGATCCTTGCCCATTAACTTCGTGCTGGCTTCCAGACAGCATATTTCTTCGTCGAACACCTGTAAGTAAAGCACAGTTGGTATCTAGCGACAGGCCGCTGCTCGACTTGAGTCAAGGAGGATGCAGTTCTGTCTCGAGGGAAAATATGCTTTTTAGGAGTTGAGACTTTCGTGTTAACGCGAAGTCTTATCATTTGCCGCCTTCCACAATGTCCCGAGTTCAATGGTGTCAGGTACCCTGCAATTCCCGAATCCCGAACAGAAACCTTTAGTTGCAACGTATCTGTCAGATGTGTTGGAAATCAAAAGCAACAGGGCATGATGATTATTGGAGCGGTGAGCGGGCTGCCACCCTGCAGCTCGCCTCTGCAAGGAAGTAATGATCGGTGTCATCATGTTCGAAGAACAGCTCAAGTTGGACACATCTGCTCTGACGAAGGTAGAAGGTTTTGTACTGTTGTGCTACATTTTGTCACTCTCGCAAACCCGGGCAAGGGATTGAGCGCTGTCTCTGCCCACTTGCCCAGCCCAATTGAGCCTCCGATGGCTCTTGCTTGCTTCAGGCGACATGTTCTACTGTTGATGATCACATCGCTGTAGTGGTTGTCAGACCTTGTGCTTGAGTCTTCTGTGGATCCTAATCATACTCTGGTGCTTCTGATCATGCTCCCCTCTTTGTCACGTTTTGTATTGTTCTTGCCAATGTCATTCTGCCCGACGTGTACAGAGTTCATGCCATCGAGAGACAGGTGCGTGATAAGGTGGCGTTCACACTTCACACCCTTCCTTTGGGGGTGAATCTGAGATGCAAGTGTGAATGTATGATAACCAGAAAAGAAAATCAAGATTGTTTATTGAATGAGTAATGTTCCACTCAGACTTTCTACAAGTACAACCTCTCTAAAGTAATAGGGCCCAGACCACCTACCAATATTACAATAGAGAGGTTTATTGATTTAGAGAGGGTTTGTGTACTAAAGAATTTGCAAACAAGAAGTTGTACAAGTAGCACATCTTGAGGAAAATAATTGTCTTGATCAAGAAGTTTGTTCAAAAGCCTATTTTGGCTTCTTTTTTTTGGCAAGGTCTAGGTCCAACATGGTTTCCTTGGTTGACTCTCATTTAATGCTAACACTTATTTTATTCCCCAAGTTGAGACTATTGTGTTATAGAGATTTATTGACTTACATAGTATCAACTTAGAAAGGTTCTACATGTATTAGTCTTTTTCTAACCAAGGAACTATGACTTAAGAATGACTATTGTCAATGTCATTGTACATATTGTATTGTCAAAAACATAATTTAGAGAATCTTGGTGGAAGTGCTAGAGTTGCCTTGAGGAACAATCCATGTACAACAGAATGTCTTTAAAGCAATATTCTCTAAAGTAATAAACCTCTCTAAGGTAATGTTCATTGCTAGTCCGGCCTAGGCTATATACAAATGTTTGTTTGCAAATGATCCTCCCTAATGTAATAACCTCTCTAATGTAATATAGTTAACAAGTCTTGATCCTATTACTTTAGAGAGTTTTTACTATATTTGAATACATGTTTTAACTTAACAAAAAGATATATTTTTTTCTCTTTGGCGCTCTTTTTTTATTTCACATACATGAAATCATAGACAAAATTAAATAGAATAAGCTAAATAACATGTATGTATTGAATACTTTGCAAATATGTATTCCACCAGTCTACAAAAAATTTAATTATTGGTATATTGATAGTAAAATATGTAGTAAAAGTGGAGGAAAAAAATTAGTAAAATCTATATCATATGATGACTAGTTTATGACATAAAAATAATGTGAAAAATAAAAAAGTAGAATCAAAATTAAAAGTAGCATAAAAATTAGCTTCAAGGTTTGTATCAAAATAAATGAAAAGAGATTTTTGTGCACAATGGTCGTTTTCATGCATATATAGATCCAAGATTTTATTTAAATAATTGGTAGTTTGGTAGTGGCAACATCTAATGCTTGAATTACTTTGAAGCTTTGAGTTTGTACGGGTGCAATTGATCTACAATAGTAGAGTAGGATTCGTTTCATTGAATTATTATCAAAATTGTTCATTTTCTAGAGGTGACAAAAAAAAGTACTAAATGTAATATAGTGTTGACTGATTTCCATCTTTAAACCTCTACATTTTTTGTTTTGCAATTTGAATGATTGAATTGATTGAAGGTTTTAATTTATAGAAGTACAATTTTTTAACAAGTATAAAATATGTAATTAAATTTTTTATATACACTTTTAGAGAATGAAAGTAAAAACAGAAGGTGAGAAGATAAGGGATGACTTTTAGATAACACTATTACCAACTTGTGAATTCTACCATTTTTGTAGTTTATGAATTTCTATTCAAAATCTATCAGCAAGTATAACAAAAATAAGTTGGACTCAAGTGGTCAATTGATCAATTGAAACCTAAGTTTAGTTAGATCATTAGATTATCACCACAATTATCTTAAAGATATCCCAAACCTAATTCAATATAGGTGATCAGAATGCCAAAGTTAGGTTAGAATTTGAAGTTGAAGTCTATTATGTCATATGTAAGAATATGGCCACCTAGGTGCATTAGAAAGGATGCACTAGAGGGATTTCTAAGGGCATTTTGGAAGGTTTGGGCCATCATGAAGAGTATGCCTTCTAATCTTTGCGTTGCAAAGACCCATTGTCTAGGATGCTATTCTTTTATCTAACCTCATGCCATTGTACATCCTCTTTCTCTAGCCACATGCCAGCTATTGGTGCTCATTGCCACGTTCATAGGAAGTCTAACAAAGGGATTCTCTTCAATCCATGAACCTATATCAAGGAAGAGGCACCTAATGTTGAGTTGAGCTGGGCCATTTTTTGAGGAGCTCATAGCTCAAGTTTATTTTGGGAGAATTATAGAGGGGCACTCTTTTGTGCAAGGACCATCCAAAAAAGAATTGAGGATGCATTTGAATGGCCATGCTTTAAAGATTTGTAATCCTTGTTCTTTCTTTTATCCCTTTAATGTCCCAATTTATTTTTTTGAGATTTTTCATGGAATTACTATATATTTTGTAAGAATATATCATATATCTCAATTTGTCATAAAAAAAAGGTTGTATTTTGGCCCTTTAACCCCTAAAGGACCAAATACTGTTTTTTGACAACATAGCGATTTTGGGCAGCTCACTACAACCGAAATTTTTATTTTTTTTCTTTGAAATTTTCACAAAAGATGTGCTCAAGGAATAACTTTAAGGCCCAACAATTTTCATCTATTTTGACTATGTGGTTAAAAGGTTATTGCATGATATGTCATTTTCATTGGTCAGTGGACAGCCCAAGCAACTGAAAAAACTTCTTCAAAAATCACTTTTTTTTAAAATAAAAATTTGAAATTTTTTCTTTAGATTTATATATATGTGGGAAGCTTTGAATCATTCCATTTCAATCAATGAATCAAAAGTTATGAGGAGTTTTAGTTTGAGGGTAGTTATGGAATCTCTACTCTAAAATAAACTTTGAAGTCCTTTATTTAAACTAATTTTCAATATTTTTGAAAAAAATAAAAACATTGGGTGTAGATTGTTTATTACAACATTACAACCATTGAGATTGGCATTTTTCAATTCTATATATAAATTCTTAACAATTTAATGTTTTGAATCATTCTCTACCTCTTTCTACTTACTATTTATTTCCTATATGTTTTACAATTCCAAATGATCTAAAATTTTTCAAGCATGTAGCCAACTTGCCTTGAAGAATGAACCCAAAGACTAACCACCATTTTGGACATTTTTTCATACAGATGTGACCTTGTGAAGTGCAGCTGCCCGGATTTTTGCAGGGACAAAAAAAGGAGTTTTGTCAATTCAAACGCTATTATCTTGCAATCCACACGGTGTAAATTTCTGAAATTATTTCCACCACATTTCAAACTAGTTTAATGCAAGATCCTACGGTTACATTTTTCCAAAAATGTTTTTTTTCTAAAATTTGGTACTTGTATTAGAAATAGCAGTTTTGGAGTGGTTTTGGTGAAAACATAGTCTCTGACCTTTAGAGGTTAATGGTTGAATCCTATGTTAATTTTTTGCACATTATTGTTTATATCTCTGAAAGAATATATTATTTACCTAAATTTCAATAATTTGGTCATAAAGAAAGGTCATCTTTCAAAGAATCAAGAGTTTCTTTAAATGTAAGTAAAAATATTTGGACAAAACAATGGCCTAAAATACTTTTTTCATTATTGTGAAAAAAAATGAATGCCATAGCTAAATGATTCAAGCATTATTGTAGATGAATGAGAAACCATTCCAATTAAAAATCTCCTTAAAACACTTTCTTCATCACCTATAATATGGATTTTAGGGCATATGTGAACTTCAAGGTGCTTAGGAATCAATTATAAAATTATGCTTATTGATAAACTTAATCCTCAAAAGATAAAGCCCAAGCACCAAGGTAGTTAGCCCAAAATATTTTGATTCTAGGATGAATGGTGTGGTTGCAAGAAAGACCAACTGATTTTGGTAGTGTTTTGCACAATACTAATGATTTTTTTGGGAGTAATTTAAAATTAGAATTTTTTCTTAAAAATCCCATGAGAACATGTCCAATGTATACACCTTTAAGAAGAAGGTACCATAGGAAGAAAAAGCATAGAATTTTTTTCTAAATAGGATAACTAGAAAAGTAGAAAATCTCAAGAAAATAGGTACTTTGACATTTTAGTTTGTGAAAAATAGGGACTTTTTATTTAAAAAAACAAAAATATTCCATTTGAAATAATTTTATGATTTCACCAAAAGAATGATTTCAAAATTATCTTCAATATTTAGAAGTGTGTGCGCAAGGGAGTCCTATTAGCACGCATGTTGAGGACATAAAATAATGTTTTTTAAGTTTCCTTTGGTAGGCACATGCCCATCTAGTGTGGTCATAGCCTACAAAAATTTCAAGTCTATGTCATTATTTTTGGATATTCCACATTACTAAAAAATCCTAAATTGCAAAGTATAATAAATTAGCTAAATTGAAATTTAACCATAAAAAAATTTATCATGTTTTTGAAAAATGAAGAATCTCAACACTTCAAAGGTAGCCATCTTTAGTAAGAATTCCAAATACATTGGCTTCATTTCCAAAAGTTATGGCTGATGACAACTTTGTCGCTCCAATTGTGATATAAAATAAGACTAGTCTTTCTTGCAATCACTCAATGGTACATTCTTCATTCTTGTAGTTTGCCTTTAAGTCATTCATCAAATACTTTAAGTCTTTAGACTCTATATTGGAATCCTTTAAAGTCATTCATCAAATGCTTTCAGTCCACAATGTCCATATTGGGTTATCAACAACAAAGAAAGAAGAGACTCTTATCTTCTTTTGGGATAGGCATAAATGAAATAAATTAGTTCCTCTTATGTCCTATACAATGCCCCAAGAGATAAAGTGATTGATGCCAAGTCTACATGTACCTTAGATTCAATAGTACCTAGTATAATAAAAGGAGCCCAATGAGTAGATAGGAATTAGTAAGTGAGAAGAAGTTGAGACAAATGAATATTTGGCAACTTGTGTTGGAATTATTTATGTATGGTTTTTGTGATGTGTGGTAGATGTCCTAGTAATATTGTGACCATTGTTAGATATGATTGCTAGTAAAGTAAGATTTTAGCAATATGGCCATTTGTTATTCACAATCTTGAATTGATTGTTGGCCCCTAGTGAGAGTATTGAGGCAAAAAAAATGTCACAATTCATGACAATAGACAATAGTTTATTAGTTGTCCTAGGCTATCATCATGGTTTACTTTTTGGACAATAATTGGTGGCTTTTTGGAATTAATTGGATATTGAGAAAGCTAACACCAAGCACCTTAACCCCTAAAGTTCTACGACTATGTTTTCACCCAAAACACTCCAAAACTGCCATTTTTAGTACCAGTACCAAATTTTTGAAAAAAAAACTTTTTTGACACATGTAACCATAGGATCTTATAGTAAACTAGTTTTAGAAGATCTCGAAAAAAATTCAGGATTTTCCACCATGCGGAATGGAAGATATTAGCATTTGAATTGGCAAAAATCTTTTTTTTGTCCCTGCAAAAAACACGGCAGCTGCACTTCACAAGGTCACATTTGTATGAAAAAATGTCCAAAATGGTGGTGCATCTTTCAATTCTTTTTCCTAAACAAGTTCTCTACATGCTTAAAATTTTTCAAATCATTTGATATTGTACAACATATACAAAAAAATAGTAAGTAGAAAGAAGTAGAGAATGATCCAAAATACTAAATTGTTAAGAATTTAATTATGGAATTGAAAAATGTAAATCCCAATGGTTGTAATGTTGTAATAAACAACCTACATCCTATGGGTTTTTGTTTTTCTTAAATATTAAAAATTGAGTTAAATAAACAACTTCAAAGTTTATTTCAGAGTAGAGAATCTATAACTGCCCGCAAACTAAAAATCCTCATAACTTTTGATTCATTGGTCAAAATGGAATGATTCAAAGCTTTCCACGTATATATAACTCTAGAAAATCAATTTCAAATTTTTATTTTTGAAAAAAGTGAATTTTTTTTATTTGCCCGGACTACCCAGTTACGAAAAAAAGTAACATATTTGGCCATAACTTTTGACTCCTATTTCCAAATGTCATGAAATTTAGTGCATATAAAAGGTACTCCTCGCACCCACCTTCTATTAAAATTTCAGCCAAAAATATGAAAATCTCCAGTCACAAGTACCTGCCCAAATTTTTTATACTGCCAAAAACCGCATGCTAGTCCTTTAGGGGTTAAACAAGGTGTAGAATTTTGACACAAGGATGGCAAGTATTTACATGCAAACTAGGGATCATCCAAATAGACTTACTAATAGTTTTACTGCATATTCTATGCATAAATCAAAGTGCATATATAGCTACTTTATTTTAACTTTTAACTTATACTTTGACATCCTATACAATCTATATTTAACTATTATATGTGGAGATGAAAGTTCTCACTAATAGGTTGACTAAAATACCTCTTTAACCAATGAATGTTGTAACAAATCATGAACAATAGGATAAATGGCACCATAAAAGGATTTATTTCATTTATTTGAAGATAAAGCAACATGCACCTTGAAATGCAGAATAATCATTCAGTTTTATATATCCATTCATAACTTATACACTTTCTTCCATTCTATTTTCTATTATTAGCAAACTCCATCCAACTTTTCACAAACTAAATACACCCTTGCGATATTTTATTTCATACAATTTCATCTAATTTTCCCCCAAGCGTTTTAATTTGCCATAGCCAATTTCAGGAAAAATTTCGTCAGGAAAAATAAATAACACTGTCGGTAGACACATTCTCTCGTGAGTAAAACCAAGCTTTGCAGTCAATTTTCGTCGTCCTCCGATTTTATTTCTTCCAGTTTCGGCGTTGTGGCGGCAATTTGCACATTGCAAATTTGACGATCAGCGGAGAGGCAGCGATGGAGGGCTTCGGGGAGGAGTTCGCGATCGGGGAGTGCTTGGACGTGCTCACTCGCACGGGCGAACGCACCGGCGAAGTCAAGAAACGGTCTCTAGTTTTCTCCGATTCTCGCATCTCCGTTTATTTCCTTTAATTTTGCTACAGGAAATTCTATACTGTCATGACTTGGTGCGAATTCATCAATTCTTGGAAGGTTGACGGTGTTGGAATTGGGGTGGGGGAATTAGGCATTTGGTGCATGCGCATGGCGATTACCACCGAGCAGGTTTGTGCTTTGAGTAGGTCAATTGTATGTTGAGTGTTTGTGATTTGCGGGTATAGTAATTCTCGATTGCAAGGATCTATTTTTTTCAAGCATGTCAGGAATGGATGGATCCTCACCTGACTCTGATTTAGGGGTTTTCTGAAGTTCTATGATGTGATTAGGTGAATTGCGGGAAGGGAATGTTGTACGTTCGTGAATTGAGGCTAAAGTGGGATACTGAATTGATCAAGAATGAGAAAATGGGATCCTTTGGATCCTCTCCCGCTTCTTGAGTTTGATTTAGGGTTTCTCATGGGTTTGTGCTCTGATTAGGTGATTTGCAAATATGAAATGTTTCGAATTTGTGATTATTTGACTGAAGTGAATTCTAAGATTGATTTAAGAATGAGAAAAAGAGATCCTTGCTAATATGCAGAATTGGATGTATCCTTTTGGGGTCCAGACTTCCATTAAGGGTTTCTCTCCTAGGGTTTCTATTGAGGGGAGGTTTATCTTGCACTTGTCGCCTTCATTGTTGGTATGATGTTGTAGGACACAAGGAAACTAGGGCCAGGTTTTCAGTGTCGTCGCGCAGTGAAGAATTTGTTTAACATAATATCTATTGGGCAGTGCACGTGTGGCTCTTCGTGGAGAGCACGCAGGAGTTGCTGCTGCAGAAGCGGGCGGATTGCAAGGATTCGTGGCCAGGGTTGTGGGACATCTCCAGTGCTGGCCACATCTCGGCTGGAGACACGTCCCTCATCACTGCCAGGTGATCGTCCGTTTGGAATATGATCTCATTGCCGATGCGTGCTTGGAAGCTTCCTCGAAACAAAGTTTTGTGAGTTGATACAATTTGGAAAATTAAATCATTAATGGGAGTCATGAAAGTATTATTATTCTTTCTACTTATTGGTTTTGGAATTGGTGACAGGAGGGAGCTTCAGGAGGAGCTTGGTATCAGCTTACCGGCAGATGCGTTCGAGTTCCTTTTCGTCTTTCTGCAAGAGTGGTGAGTGGAATAATCCTCTCTACATTTTTCGAGTCTGCGCATTTCACGCGGTACATTGATCATTTTCGCAAGAGTTATGGAGTTCCTTGTGTGCGTGTTCAGATTTTAATTACATCTATGTTGTTTGTCGGAACAGTGTGCTCAACGGTGGCAAGTACATTAACAATGAGTACAATGATGTGTACCTTGTGACGCTGGTGGACCCTATTCCTTTAGATGCTTTTACCCTTCAGGTTCGCATGATTCTTCCTGGTAATGTATACTCTGTTTTCGTTTTCACCTGCTTCTTAGAAATGAGATTGTCGATTCAGGATATTCTCAAGGCAATGAAAATAATTCGGAATTTGATCTCAATTCTCAGCTTGACAAAGGTTTGTGACGCCTAGTCCTTAAATTTATTTGCGTACTGAGAGCGACTATGAAAGCTCAGGGGTAACACGCTGCTAACATGTTGTGACTGAGAGCGTCTATGACAAGCTCGAATTGGAGATAACATGCTGCTAACATGCAGGAATCGGAGGTATCAGCTGTCAAGTACATGAAGTGGCAAGATTATGAAGAAATTTTGAGGAAGGAAGATCCTGCATATGTACCCGCTGATGTGGATGGAGGTTACAAGGCATTATTTTCAGCTTTGCGAAGTAGGTGAGTTCATGGAAGATCGTTTAATCACTTCCGTCTCTTCTTCTGTCTTCGATTGAAACAGAAGGGGCGAAAACACTTTGCTTAAAGTAGAAAAGAAACAGAGCAAGCGCAGGGACTGAATTCAAAGCCCATCAAGACACAGAGTCACTGTAAGAAATAGAATGTCGCAGTAAATGTGAGTTGTTGATTCTGTTATCTGGACAATTGTTGTGAATTGCAGATATACAGGTGATACAAGCGCTAGAGTTGACGAGTTACAGAAGCGGCTTTACCGATATGTTCCTGTTGATATTCATGGAGAGGTTTGTTCAGAATTCCCGTCTTCGAGTTCTTTTGATTCCTGATTTGAGAAAACAACTATTGAATGTTTTTTATCTGCATAACATGTATTCTGAGATAAGAGGATATCTATGAACACATCTGCGTAGCATACTGAGCAGGGTTGTGACATAAATTTTTTCATGCAATTTTTTTCATGGGATTATTACGTGGACCATCAAATATGAAAGTGGGCTTCCGTTGGACCATCAAATATAAAATGTGTGATCGATTTCTGAGTCACTTCGAGTTTCCCGGACTATGATCGTTACAATGTGGGTATTTGACAAACTTCGTGTGACCTTAGACTTTTCTTGAGATTGACTTTACCTTGGACCAGACTGCAGGTCTTAGTAAAGGGGATGTGCTTGCCTTATCAGACACCATACGTGCTGCTAAACTGCTGGACCGCATCTTTCTGGAACAGGTTCTGTCCTTGGTTTGAAGTTCAATAAAAAAATGCTTTCTTAAATGTTCTCTGCAAAATTTGCGTGTCTTCTAACCATGACCTGAATGGTGCAGGAGTGGGCCACTAATCCTGCTTTGAAAGAATCGCTCCTGAGTGTAGCTGGAAAATCAGAGCTGGACAGGCTGAAGGCTGCCTATTATCTGATCAATAAGAGCCCGTGGTAATTGATTTGGGAATTTCTGGATGTTGGACTTTAAGGTTTGCTTTTCTTAGTTATCTTAAGAAGTTGTTCCAGGACTTTTCTGTTTCGACACTGAACATAAAGATCGTACGAAAATTGCTTGGAAACTTCTTCCTCGTGATTTAACCCCCGAGGTCAAAACTACCACTTCTGCTGCGTTCACACAAGAAAACCTATTTTCTTATTTTTTTAATCTAACCGTAGGATCTTGTACTTAACTTGTCTGAGATCATAATCTGAGATCATAAGTAAAAAATTCATCAAATTTGACCGTTTGACCGTACAGATTGGAAGATATTAGCATTCAAACTTGGACAAAAAGTTTTTTTCATGAAGATGCTTAGATTGCCCAAAAAACAAGATTGTCCATAACTTTCTCATTCCTAGAATGAATAAAAGCTTCACATGTAGACAAAAACACAATATTTTAGGGAATTTAAAAAATATATATATTTTGACTTTTTTTTAAAATTTTGCTGCCTATCGACCTCCATTTTTGGGCCGGGGTGAACTGACCCCCTCGCTCGTACCCCTGGGAAAACCCTGAAATTTTTTATTTTCCATGCATGAATTTTTTTGCAAATTCTGAATTCATATTTGCAATCAGAGGCCCCAAATTAGCTAGGGGGGTTCTAGAAAATAGATTTTACACGGCACAAAATAGGGGGCTTTTTTTTATGTGCACCCCTGGATGGACTTTGGCAGTACGAGCGAGGGGGTCAGTTCACCCCGGCCCATTTTTGGACCTCCATTTTTGGCTTATTGTGCCATAACTTTTGCTCTCAAGCACCGATTGAAATAAAAATTATATATCCATGAAGCTCTCATAGAAGTGCATGTCCTAAAAAAGTTTTAAGAACATTTTAAGAACATTCACTACAAATTGAGACAATAGGAATCTACCTGGGCTCAAATTGTCCCCGAGGGGACAAACGGGGATAAGAGATGTTTCGCCAATTGGTTGTTAACTATATTTGTGTGCTTCGTTGGAGATCAAGTCTGCAAAGATGAACAGATGCATGAGATTACTAGTCCAGCTTTAGCACCCTATCACACTGATGGTAGGAGTGCTTAAAGTCACTAGTACTTGTGAGTGCCTCTCTTACAGTCCCTGTAAATGGAGATAATTAAGAGTGCAAGCACTTGTGCAGGTCAATTCTGGATGAGAACAACGCGTTTCTTACTACTGCGGATTCAGCAATTCAAGTAGCAGAGGGTGCTGTTGAAAAGACCGTTACTTGGGGTGGCAAAGTTCTGTATAGGGCAGCCTTTCCTGTTGATAAGCCGGCTGGTGCCAATTTCTATCCAGTAGATATGGACAAAAAGGTAGACGGACCTGGCATTCTCTGAACTCTGTCTCATTTCTTTCCTTGCTTTTTAACAAGCTGTAACGTTTAGCCATTCTTTTAGATTTCTTAAGGTCCTAGCGAGCGTTATGCATTCCTAGTCTCTGAATGACGATCTGGGAGAGCACAGAGGATGTTCAGCAGCATCCGTTAACATTTACTCATTTTTTTTTCAGGAATTCCAAACTTGGAAGGGTGCTCTGAGTAAGGAACAAAAGGCTGAGGCGACTTCATTCTTCACAGTCATTCGCAGATCAGGTGATATCCATGATGAAGACAGCGCCGAGGTTCATGATCTCAAAGTTTTACCTTATTCTAAGGAATATGCATCAATTCTAAAGGAGGCCTCCAATCTCTTGCACAAAGCAGGAGACTCTGCAGACACCCCAAGGCAAATCAATTTTCAGTTCACCTTTCCTTTTACGGATATCTTACTTAGTCATGTTTGTAAGCATGCGGCATACACTTGTAAATACAGACTAAGAAAGGGTAGAAATGTAGAATCTGGTTTGTGGTGATGGATAAAGAATGTGTAAAGTGTTTGTCTTCAGGTGGTGTACATTACTTCTGACCTCTGTTTCTTGGTATTTGATTTGAATATTGCAGCTTGAAGCGACTGCTCAAAGCCAAAGCAGATGCATTCTTATCAAATGACTACTACGACTCTGACATTGCCTGGATGGAACTTGTACGTGTGCGTTTACCTGTCTGGCATCATCAGCATGTAGGAGGATAGTTCATTGATGACTCTGCTTATTGTTCATGTGGTGGAATCGACGAGCAGGCATGTTTTCAAGAATTAGGATAGTAAGTCCGGTTGGTGTTTCTAATTTATTCCCAGCTTGAGGGACTTTTGATCGGATTTTATTTTCTACGTTTCAAATTTCTTAGGATTTCAGAAAATGTTTTTGACTAGCAGTGTCTTTTGTATTTTATCGTCTTTAGGATTCTCCAATCGATGTGACTATTGGCCCATACGAGACATATGAAGATGGTCTATTTGGCTATAAGGTACTTTCCAAACGGATTCTGTGTACCAAGTTTGCTCAGTCACGTTTCCCAACGTTTTCGTACAGTACAGCACTTTATTTTCCACCTTTTGCGTTAGATATGATGTTTGTTTCTGTTTAGTAGTACCTGTTCCCTCATGGAGAGTGTAATATGCACTGCCTTCTTTTTACAGGCGACATTTGAGGCCTTCATTGGTATCCGGGATGATGAAGCCACTCATCAGTTGAAGCTGTTTTCTGATCATCTTCAGGTGCGAGAAACACTTTTGGGGCCAAGGTGTTGATTTTGTTTCCTCCTAAAGTCCGAGTGAAGTACATTCTGTAGTTGAAGTCTCAATTTTATTTTGCAGAATTTTCAATGGGGTATTGAAGAAAATTATACGTTATTTTCTAGGTTGAATCAAATAACGTGATCCAGGTAGTCGTGTAAAGGGACTGTGGAAGGAGTATTTGCTCAGCAATGGTGGTATGGCAGGAATTGGAAGATAATTTGCCAATGGCTGACGAATACAAGTCTCAGGGCATCACAGCTTCTCCCATCCGTGTCATTCAACTGCTTTTTAACAGCGGGGTATGATTCTTGATGTCTTCCTTCCGCACTCTTTGATTTCTATGTCAGTAAATTCAAGACGTACTTCTTGTACTATGGTTTGCACCAGTGTCTTGTAAATGTTGGTGGTCCTCGTGGTATTATGTTTGGCACTAAAATTAGCATTTGATGTGGTTTGTAGGATGTGAAGGGACCACAGACAGTGGCCTTCAACCTACCTAACGATGATAGGATTGTGAAGGAGCGGGGAACCGCTATGGTCATGCTCAAAAATATTTCCCAAGCCAAGTACAAGACTTAACCTGCTCTATCTCTCTATATGTTGACTGTGAACCAGAATATTCACCATGGACTCTATATAATAACTGACCGTTTATGGAATTCAGCGTTTATGCTGTTAAGTCTTTAAGGCAGGTCTCAATGGGATCGTTCTATTATTTGCCGCAGGTTTGACTACATATTACTTCCAATTGCAACAGTTTGTGTAGAGGCATCACAAAGGGGAGCTGTTGATTTCAGTTCATTTTTCATACATACAATTTGTCATGAGTGTTGTCATGGGATTGGTCCGCATAATATTGTGACTCCCGATGGGCGAGAATCGACCGTTCGCCTGGTGAGTCTTCCTTTGCATGTCGTGTACATCTTTATAGATCAATGCATTTAGTGCTTACAATCTGACCCAGCTTACATGCTGGAGCATCTGCAGCTAAGAAAACACTTGAACCTGTCTGGTAACAGGAGTTACAGGAGGTTTACTCAGCGATTGAAGAAGCCAAGGCAGACATCGTTGGACTCTGGGCCTTGCACTTCCTGGTTGACAAGGTACAGTTTGACCCTCTACTTCATCAGACAGAATTGAGATAAAATACCATGAGGTTTTAACAGAGCATATACAGCCTGACTCTTGACACATGTACCGTATTTATGAAAGTGATATCTGGAGAAATGGTGAGGAGACCATGCCCTAACAGTATCATGCAATATGCTGCTCTGAGTCCACTCACTCTCTCCGAGTTGCAGGGTTTGCTCTCAAAAAGTTTGGAGGACACGATGTACGTTTCATTTCTAGCTGGTTGTTTCCGATCCATTCGTTTTGGACTGGAAGAGGCGCATGGGTATGATCAAACTGCACCTGAGACTACTAAGTGTTGACAGTATTATTGGGCAACGACTGTTATTGCATGAGGCTTGGAGTTTTACACTAACGGTGGATTTATGAACATTGTCGTCAATATTAGGAAAGGACAAGCGCTGCAGTTCAACTTCATTCTGGAGAAGGGCGGGTTTTCTTATCATCCAGATGGTACTTTCTCCGTTGACTATACAAAGGTACATAATCTGACTCACGAGTTTTTGATTGAGCAGAAACATGTTTGATGAAATCACGGGTGGCATATAGACCGGGGGGTGTTGACAGCCGCTCTGGGGCACCCTGCAGGTGAGGCAAAGCGTGGCGGATTTGAGTAGGGTGATATTAACTATAGAAGCCAGAGGAGACAAAGCAGGGGCTGAAGCATTGCTGGAGAAATATGCGTCTATAACGCCGCAACTGCAACGGGCCTTTGATGCCTTGGAGGATGTGCAGGTGCCTGTCGATATTGCTCCCACCTTCAAATTGCTGGACACACTCAAACTGTGATAACAGCATTACACTATAATCGTTACCCAAAGAGGGCTATTTATTTTGCAGTGCTGAAATATTTCTTCAGTTTAATTTGACTTGAAGGACTTTCTCAGGCACCGTGACAAAGCTGTGTCGTCTTGCTTGAATGTGGTACCGTTGCAATCACCTCTCCTAACCCTTAAACAACGAGCTGGTCACCGTGGAAATCATCTGTTTTGGAACCGTGTGAATTGTCAGCTTAAAAAAATGCAAAAGCACTCATTGGAAGTCAAACTACTATAAAACACATTCCCTTTTCACACGAAACGGAGATGAATAGTTTCATTTCTCTCGTGCATGGAGAGATTCTTTGTCATTCATCAGTTGGAAAACGTCTTTAGCACCGTTTATGGGTTAATCCATTAATCCTATAACAACATCCTTAAAAGGTCCAATGGATGATTTCATTGCCAATTGTAGAAACAAAGAATGCATATATTGGTGTAATAATTTGAGTATTTTGGCGACTTGGTCATGGAAGGTCATGTCCTTCCAGGATCAATGCATAAATCCTTTTTTGGATTTGGTACATTTTTGCTTATGTCTTTATACAAATATTTTATTTACATCAATTTCATTAGGCTAGTTGTAAAAAAGGATCATCTTTTTAATAATTCAATAATTGATTTGGATGAATGAGAAGGAACATTGGCCAAAATAAAACACTTTGTTCATCATTTAGAATATGGATGTTGGAGTGTTTAGGAATTAACTTGAAGGGCAATTTAGACACTTGTCACTTATTTCACCTTTAAAGGCGCCCTTTCAAGCTTTCATTGGTCATTTCAAGAACACCAAATATGGACAAAATGTTGGCCTTTTGTCACCTACATCAAATTAACTTCTCACCTTGATATTGCCTTGTATGGTACATGTTTGTGTATGGTACAATATTGTGATTGCTTGTTTAGATTGGCATAAAAAATTTCAATTTTTTTGTGTTACATGAGTTTGAATCTTAAAATGTTGCATGCAGTTTGACTAAAAAATTATTTATTTGACTCATAAAATGTTATTTGAAAAGGTATGGTGTGATTTTTCTACTCAATTATGGATGCATACATCCAACAAGATTTAAGTCATTGTCCAAATGCTTCACTTTAGACAATAAGAAACTATTGGCAAAAACTAATGACCATCTCACTTTAACAACTATTGAGGTGCAAAAAGTGTTTGGAGAAGGATCTTTATTTGAGGGTAGAACCAATATTTTAATTTTGGAAAAGGATCCAATTAGATTTATGCAATTCTAAATTTTCATTCTAAAGAAGCACCAAGAGTTTGAACAAGAGTTCAAATGCAATACAAAGAAAGAATCAACATGTATTCAATGTAGATGTAAAAGGGGTCACAAACCAAAAAATAGTATGATACTTTTAATACCTCTATATTGTGAATCCCTTAGGTACCATGAGACTTTTTAATTGTTGGACATAGCTTTATGCTCTTTGTATAGAATTGATATATAATTATAATCATTTGTCATTATAGGATGATATTTGCAAGAATTTGTAACAACTTAATAACCATATAGATGTTGGCTACATCTAATAAGTAATCATGAAAGAATCCTATTATATTATAAATTATTTTTAGAAATGATTATTGTACATATACACCAAACTTTGGAATCCATTATTCATTTTTAACAATTAGAAATTAGAGATATTAATGTTGTAGATTAGAATAATTAGATTTGATATTATAGCAACAAATAATATGACATTAAAAAATAATAATAATATTATCATTCAAATATAGTTTTATGTTGCAAATTGTATTCATCTATATGATTCAATATATATATATATATATATATATATATATAATTTTAGTGATTGAATATGGTTAAAATGGAAAAGACAAATTTAAGATATTACATTTACTATAATAAAAATAATAGATATTTATAGTTACCATACAAACAAAATTTATTGTTTTTCACTTTTAATTTACCATACTTTGAGATTAGATTTGGCACTTGCCGTATGTCAAAATAATTTAGTTTTGGCATTTGAACAATTTGGCAACTTAATATGATTTTCTTGGCTTTCAATACATTGCTCTTCCTAATTTTTCAGCATTCTTCTTTGTAGTATTTTTTCATGCATAAATGTGTTTATTTTTCTAAATTTTCTCAAGCATAATTTTTAGATATTCACAATTGAAAACTATGAAATTTTCTCACATTTTACAATTTTCTCAAATAGTGTACAATTTTTCATGTTTTAGACATGTTTCAAATTTTTCCTAATTATTTATGAAACTAACCTACAAGTAGGATAAATTTCTATTGTTGAATTCATAATTTTTACTATTAATAGAAATATTTGAAATCAATCAAAAATTTATTTTTATGATTTTTTAATTTTTCTATTAGATCTTAAAGCATATATACTAAAAAACTAATAGATAGAAAATATGCATTACTATAAACATTTAGCGCTCAAATTATGTGCGTACTAGAATTCTATAATATAGATAAGGTACTTACAAATGTATCAAAGGCCTCTTGAATTCCTTCAAGCTTTACTTGAAGAAAAAATAGTTCAAGCAATCACAATTGCAAAAAACTCCAAGAAACTTAGTACCTTACATGTCAAGGTTTCTATTTTATGCGCGTGTAAGCATACAATTTTTTTGAGTGAAGATCTATGATTGTGGAAAGTGGGTCCTATGACCATGGACATTAGAATACTTGAGAATTACGGTACAATTGAAGTATTGAACTAATCTTTTCATGTTGTCAATAAATAAAAAGTATAAGAGACTAAAGTTTGATCAATGTTCTCTTGCAACTTGGAACCTCTTGAGGATGATGGAAGAAACCAACCCTTTAGTCTTGATGTGCGGTTTGGTGGATTTAATCAGATTTTAGAAAAGACAAATAATTTTGTAAAGAGGGCTTGATTCTATAAGAAAAAAACTTTGTCAAACTATATTTCATTTTGATTGATCATTGTCTTGTAGCAGTGTGAGTCTTCTTGAGGTATATACAAGGATACCAATAATTTTCTCTTGATGTCTTATTATTGGATTTGTTTAGATTTTAGAAAAAATAATTTACGTTGAAAAGGATTGTTTTTAAATCTAATGATCTTTGCTAGACCGAATTTTATTGTGGTTGATCATTGTCTTGTAGTATCATGGGTCCTCTTTGGGTCAATAGAGGGGTACCAATATTTTCCTCTTGATTTGCAGGTGAATGGACTTGTTTAGATTTTAGGGAAAAAAATTTGTTGATAGGAATTCATTATGTGTGGAAAGAGATTAGCCGTTCCGTATTTCATTTTTGTTGATCAATGTCTTGTAGCACCATGGGTCTAATAGGGCTAATGGGGGTATTTGTACTATTGTCTTAATGTGTTGGTAATTGGACTCAATAAGATTTGGTTGATAGGGATTATTTAATAAGAGATGAGCTTAATCCCTAAAGGCCCAAGGCCTTTTTTTTTTGCCAAAAAATTCTCAAAAGTACCATTTTTATAGCTGGATTTTATAGCAAAGAGTAAGAAAATTTGAAATTTGTTTTTTATGCACATCTAACCATAGATTCTTACACCTAACTAGTATAAGAATGTGTGGAATTGTTTTTTAGAATTTTTGACCGCACAGATTGCAAGATATTTGCATTTAAAGTAAAAAAAACAAGTTTTTCAACACATTGTGGGATTAGATTTTTTGACTTTAAACATTTTTTAACTTAAAATTTTTGCACTATAGTGTTTTGAGCTTTAAATCTTTATAGTAGAGAATTGAGTTGAGAGTTTAGGAAAAAAAATCAACATCAAAAAGACTTAATTATCATTCTTAAGAAAATTGTTAAGTAGAAGTAGGTACAACATAGAAGGAGAATCTAAAATAATTCATATATTTTAGATGGAATTAAAATAAACTAATTCCATTGTTAACATTTTTCTAGCAAGTAAACTAAACCATGCAAAAAAGAAATTGAAAAATTTGAAAAATTGCATTCAAAAATGAAACCTACAAGTTGTTGTTTTTTGAAGATGCTCTAACTCCCCAAAAATCAAGAATGTCCATAACTTTCTCATCACAAATCCAAATGAAATGAATTAAAGCTTTCCAAATAGAAAAAAATATATTCTATGAGAAAAAAAATATTTGAAAAAAAAATTCAAGTTTTTCAAATTTTTATTTTGCTACCTAGGCTGCCCCCCGTCCCCTGTTTTGAGCTTATTTGGGCATAAGTGTTGTTCCCGGGCATCGATTGTGAAAAAAATAATATTCCCACAAAGCTTACCAATTTTTCTATCTTCAAAAAGAAATTCAAAAAATCACGACAAAAATTTAGCTCGTAGGTACCTGCCCAAAATCCCATTTGTCTCCCGAAGGGACAACGATCCTTTAGGGGTTAATTACAGTGCCAAATTGTTGATTAGTTGATCTTTGTCTTCTTGTAGAACCTTGAGGGGAATCCAACTCTTCCATCTTGATTTGATGGTTGTTTGGTTGATCACTACCCTTTTGTTGCTTGAGAACTCTTGACGCCAAAAGAAGAATTGAGCACTTGCCGTCTTTATTTACTACTTGTTGAACTTTGCTAGATTTTAAGGGAAAAAATTGGTAATTGGGATTATTTTGAAATGGAATGAGCTTGTTCCATTTAGATTTAGATTTCTATGATCATTTCTTTCTTGTTGCTTGGGACCTCTCGGCACCGAGGGGAGCACTTGCCATCTTCATATGCTACTTCTTAGACTTTGCTAGATTTTACCCCCTAAAGTTTTTTGACTATGTTTTCACCAAAAACACTCCAAAATTGCCATTTTTCCATTTCTAGTACAAGTACTACATTTAGAAAAAAATCATTTTTGGACCCATGTAATAACCATGTAACCTTTTTTGGAGACATGGAATTCAGAGCCTCCATACCTACCCACAAACTAGAATTCCTTAAAACTTTCATCTCATTAATCAAAATGGAATGAATCAAATTTTTTCACGTATAAATAAATCTTTAGAACCAGTTTTAAGGTTTGTTTTTTCTTAAAGTCATTTTTAAAGTCATTTTCTGAGCTACTCGGGTTGCCCACCAAGTAACAAAAACTACATATTATGTAATAATTTTTAAACCATATATTCAAAAGTTATGAAAATTGTTAGGCCTTAAAGCTATTTCTTGGGCACATGTGGTGTTAAATTTTCAAAGATAAATAAATAAAAACTCCATTTGTAATGAGTTGCTCAAAATTGCTATGTTGCAAAAAAAATGGTGTTTGGTCCTTTAAGGGTTAAATAAAGGGCTTCAAAGTTTAGCTTAGAGTAGAGATTTCATAACTACCTAAACTAAAATTCCTCAAAACTTTCATTTGATTAATCAAAATGGAATGATTCAAAGCTATCTATGAATATATAAATCTAAAGAACCAATTTTTTTTTTTTATTCTTGTAAAAGCAATTTCAAAAGAATTTTTTGGGCTATCTACACTACCCAAATTACCCGTAGTTCAAAGAAAATTTCATATCATATAATAAATTTTTAACCATGTACTCAAAGTTATGAAATTTTTAAGGCCTTAAAGCTACTCTTTGAGCACATGTTGTGTGAAAATTTCAAAGAAAAAAACTAAAAATTCCATTTATAATAAGTTGCCAAAACAATGCAATTTAGTCCTTTAGGGATAAAAAAAACAAAACTAGTGATTGAGACTCATTTGAAATTGAATGAGGTTATAAATCCATTTTATTATGCTTCGCTTTTTGTCTTTTCCAAAAAGTTACCTTTCACTATTTAAGAAAAAAAGAACACAAATAAAAATTAATGCTCTAATTGTTGTGCAAATGACAAATTTAGGTCAAATTAAGCTTGTCTTCAAGGTATTTTGTCATTATATATAAAAGTATTTTTTTGTTTTCTCTCAAGATTTTACCTTGAAAAGCGTCAAGCAACAAAACGGCTCTATCTTAATCTAAAAGACTTCAAATTCAAGTTACACATTTTGCTTTAGAAGCATTCATTTTATTTTTTAAATAAATAATGTAATTCAATGGAATATTCTATACAACCTTATTTCCATCTCCACTCATTTTTCATATCACTTAAGTTCTTCGTCTTCGTAATGTATACTTCCAATATTCTAGACAATATTGAAAATTAGAATTTTCATTCAAACTCTACATAAGCACGTTAATATATCCACGGTAATGGATCTATGATAATAGATACTAAAATTTATAAAAATTAGTAAGTTTTGACCAAATTTTGTAGATATAATCATTTTTTAGAAATATTATTGAGTTTTCTAATGTTTAAAAAAAATTATGAGCTCAACACTCACATAATCCCAGCTCATGCTCACAAAATAGTGTTATTTGTTTTACATTAGTGTTTCAAATTTTTATTGGATGTGTTACATACTCAGGGCCACTTCACACTATGGCCAAAGGTCGAGAGGCCGTGGGTTTCTACCAATCAAATTTTTTAAAACCAAAAGTTCGGCCTCTCGACCCTTCACACCAAAAGGCACAAGTCCAAAGGCCATCACCCTCCAACTCCCTACGTGGCAATAAATTGCCAACATTGCGACGGACTCTCAAAAGAAGTTTAGGTTGAGTAAAAATGGAGACCCAAACTATGGAAGAGAGTCCATCAACTTATGACAAGATCTCAACCGTTAGATTGGTAGGTGGGAGTTCATTGCTAAAAGTTTGGACTTTGGCTTGGCCTTTGGAGGATTCACACTATGGCCGGCCGAAGGCTCCAATTCCTATATTTTATTGCCTATTTATTGCTCATTTCTTTGGATTCTCAACAAATTTTGGCCACTCAATCCCACGGCCTCTCGACTTGGTTGGCCATAGTGTGAAGCGACCTTCACTTCCAAGCACATCAAGAATAACTTCTACCTTTCTAAACTCTACTTAGAATTGTTGTTTTTGTCTTAATTTTAAGAATATATTGACATTGATTATAATAAGCCCCACTTGAATTGAAGAAGACACCAAGATTAAGATAATTATAAGAAAATGACTCCCGAGGATGATGTTTTCAAGGTTTGTTATCATTACAAGATACTTTAAGATCTTTCAAGGATTACCAAAATACTTCAAGAAATTGCATGCATTTGTAGTTTTGAAGAGACATTTCAATGCTTCAAGTAGCCAGATGAGGTATTTTAAAGTTCTTTTTACTTTAAATTTATATAGGTATTATATACATAAGTTTTTTAGAAGGTTTGATTTTTTTTTTAAATCACCTTATACATTTCACCAAAAGTTAGAGATGGAATAAGTTGCTCACAAATTTTCAACTATACTATCATATATGGCCCAAAGTCATATTGTCATAGTGGGACAAAGCACACTTATAAGAGCCACTAGTAGACTTTATTGAGATGCTTATGGAGGTCCTTATTAGAATATTCCACCAAAAAATTGTTGTTTATTCATCTAAAATAGTCTTTAAGCCATCTATAATGGATCCTTAATTCATCCAATTAAACATTGGTTACAACTACATTTTGGTCCTTTTAATATTTAGAAACTTAACATAATTAATTTTATTTTGCATTATATAAGATAGCCATAACTAAATAACAATGCATTATTGTTATTTTTATATTTAAAAGTTAAATTGAAGATTTTCAAAAAAATACGTGGTTACGGCCAAGTTGGCTCCTATTAGTATGCTTCCACCCTACTCTTCTCCTACACATTTTATGTATATGGAACTATATATACTTCTTGTTAGAGGTGTATAGTTGATATTGGGAATCCTTTGAAGATGATGGAAGTGCATTTATGAAGTTAAACTTATTAGAATGAAAACTAAATGAATTTTAGTGTATTAAATCTTTAAAAAAATTCAATATATTTTATTAAAAAGTGATATGGTAGGAAAAAAAGAACAATATTCAATGGATAGTTAAAGCTTATGCATTTCACTTTATCTTTACTACAAGGCCAATTTATTATGTTCACTTCAAACTTTATTAGCATCACTCTACAAACCTTTGTGACGATAATTTCACTTCAAACAAAATTATCATCAAACATCCGGTAATACAAATGCAAATGTGAGTCACTAATGAAGCTCAAAGTTGGGAGAGAGTTGTAGGTTTTGATGCAATGATTGCATGTAATGTAGGATGAGTTCTTTAAATGTCTTCCCAATTTGTTACTTCTTTGCGATCCACAAACATTTTAGATTTTTGTGCACATGGATTTTTTCTTAGTTTCATATTTTGTAGTTGGACATGCATGCATGTTGGACCTTCTCATGATGTAGACAATTGTTGTGGCATTGTTGTACAATTTTGCATTTTTAATGTAGGGAATGCATAATAAAACTCACTCATCACTTTTTGGATGAATGAAGAGTTGATCTTTGAACATCAATTGTCCACGTTTCCAAATTTAGGATTAAAGGATGTAAAAATTGTGGTTCTTCATACCCTAAATCCTAAGTCTTCACACCGTGTGACCTTGTAGCATTGCAATGTACTCCCTCAATCCCAAAATGATCTTCCTATTGCAATTTGTGAAGTTGAGAATTGGTCAAATTTGGCTTTGGATTGCTATTTGGAAACTAACAAAATAACTCCAAGCAATAGTTCTCCTTCCATCTATGTAATTTTCAATTGAAAGATAAATAAAATGATTGAAGGAGTAAATCAATATTGTTTGTTCTTATTTTTTTCATCTCTCTGAGTGTTGCTTGGTTGAAACAGACAAAGCTTTGGGAGGTGGTACAAGGTCCCACACATGGTCTTGGGCCCATGCTAACTATCCACAAAATGACACCTCACATTCAACAATTAAAATGCCCCAAAAATTTCACTTTTTAATATTCCAAATTGCACTTTGGAAAGGGTTCTAAAACTCAAAGTTTCTAGGATGTTACGAGTGCACCAAGCTCTACTTACAATGCAAAACAAGTTTAAAAAAATATTATTTTCACCCTTAATCTATCATGAACATTTTTTCCAATATGAAGATCATTTTGGAACGGACGGATTACTTGTTTCTAGAAGTAGTACTACAACATAGCCTTTTGATTGTTGTTCCATTTTTTGTTGAGTGTCCAAAAAGGATTGCTATTATGTGGGCATAGGAGTGTAAGCCCATGAGCCTATAATACTACACACCTATATTATAGGTGTATATACTATAAAAATCGTCTATGATTATAAGGTACATATGTTGCAAATATCCATATTATAGGTGTTTATAATACATACACCTTCTATAGTGTATGGTATCTATATTATAGGTACCTATATTGTAAACTCAATGCTCACAAGCTTGCATTCTTGGGCTCACATACTAGTACCATTGAGTGTCCAAGCATGCTAAAGTTATATTAGTGCTTGCTATAAATTAGATGTAAAATCCCAAGAACCCATTTTTTTAAACATGCATTCAAGGTTGTAAGCATTGCCCTAGTTTGTGCTTGTGTTGCAGAGTTGAAATTGAATGATTTCTTGTAATTAACTTTTATATTGAAGTTCCATATACATGTTTTGTCTTTATTGGTATGTAAACTTGAAAATTGTTACAGTAACATATTGGATTGCTATTATGTGGGCATAGGAGTGTAAGCCCATGAGCCTATAATACTACACACCTATATTATAGGTGTATATACTATAAAAATCGTCTATGATTATAAGGTACATATGTTGCAAATATCCATATTATAGGTGTTTATAATACATACACCTTCTATAGTGTATGGTATCTATATTATAGGTACCTATATTGTAAACTCAATGCTCACAAGCTTGCATTCTTGGGCTCACATACTAGTACCATTGAGTGTCCAAGCATGCTAAAGTTATATTAGTGCTTGCTATAAATTAGATGTAAAATCCCAAGAACCCATTTTTTTAAACATGCATTCAAGGTTGTAAGCATTGCCCTAGTTTGTGCTTGTGTTGCAGAGTTGAAATTGAATGATTTCTTGTAATTAACTTTTATATTGAAGTTCCATATACATGTTTTGTCTTTATTGGTATGTAAACTTGAAAATTGTTACAGTAACATATTGAATTCAAGCGAGTAGGTGAAAAAAATGTAAGGTATTAAGCTTTGTTAAAGTACTAAAGGGTATTGTTGATCTAATTTGGTTTTGATTTAAATAACCTATAACCACCTATTTATTTCTTATTAAAGAGTAATTTATTAGTTAGTTATGGAAATTTATAGAAGATTAGAGGGGGGGCTAAAATCATTAGAACAAAAATAATAGGCCCTATTTTATATTCCTTTGTACATTTGTGGGTTTAGAAAATACCAACTCAATGAGTGCCTTCCTTGATGTATCATTTAAAATGACTCCTTGAACAACTCACTAAAAGAAAGAATTAAAGAAATATGAGCCAAATATTTTATGTTTAATGCCATCAAAATAATACAATCATGATTTTTCTAAATATAAATATAAAATTTGTCACAATTATTAATTTGAAGTTTTTTTTAATAATAATCACACTTGTATTACAAACTTAGTTGGAATTCTTGAAGTTGATGTATATAAAATACTTTTTTATCTAATAACAACAAAAACTTATAACAATTTCAAAGGTTTTAGTGTTTTGAAAAACAATCATCATCAATGAGTAATTCCAATAAATTGAATGAATTCTTTAGTTTAAAATAAAATATGATTTCTAATAATACAAGCATGTAGTTTAATATACATAAAATAAATTTTGAATTTCAAAATTCTTACGCCAACATCTAACTAAAAAATTGCAAGTTAGTTGTGCTTCAATCTAATTTATGTCTCTACAAATACAAGAACACCATCAATCAATCAATCAATATATACATATATATATATATATATATATATATTCATGTGCTAAAAATATATTTTTAACCATTCACATTGAGACATTGAATCAATCAACTTACACTTTTGCCTTGAAATTTGGTAATAATAAATTTTGAACCTAACCAACTTGTATGATTTGGCAATTGTGCCAAAGTAGAATTTTTGTTTTTTTCACTACTAAATTTGTTTCATATTCATTATTTTCTTTATTTAATATTTATATCCAATATAATCCAATTTTTATCCAATATATTATATTGCAAGAGAGAAGTATAGTGACTTTATTTATATGTTGGAGTGTGAAGTAACTACAATCAATAGAAGAGTCAAACAATGATTAGAGAATGCTGAAGCTTCCACCTACTATTGTGAGCTATTGATATCTAAAGACAAGAAAATTGCTTTTTTTAGGTTTGTAAAATCTTCTTGATAAGCCTCAAGTCTATTTTATTGTAAAAAATTTACAAATTGGTATAGTGTATGGCTTTTCTATTAGTTGAAGGTTTTAAAATTATATATTTTTATTTTAAAATATAATTTTTTTCAAAAAAATATCCAAATATTTAAAGAATTGACATTAGAATGATAACATAGCCTATACATAAAAATTCATTACAAACCCTAAATACTCGCAAATTAAAATAATCATCGAATGTTTATATAATTTCACCAACTTGGTGAATAATTGTTTGAATTTCCAAATTTTGTATTAAAAATTCTAGTGTTCAAATCTTTTGAAATTACATTAAATTAAAAGAAAGAATTCACTTATTTCTTTCCTAGTGTCTTTTGCATCATTTAGAAAAATTGCTTGACAAAAAAATATTTCATTCATTCAAAAATATGAGGTTAAATTAGGCCTCATTTATTCTTTTAGATGAATTTGAATTATAGGTCAAGTGAAAAATTTATACTTTTTATATATCTTAAAAATTTTAAAACCAAAAATGCAAGTTCTTTTATATATTTTTTAGATTGAAAATGTAGACTTTTTTGAATTATGTATTTTATAATTTTTCAATGAATTTCAAATCTAATTTTTATGAATAATAATATTCATAGTTATTATGAGTAGAAGAAATAAAATAAAAAGTTTAATGGAATGAGAAGAACGCCACAAAGAATGTACACACTATATTAAAAACAAGTATTGTACTGTTGGTTCAATAAATCCAACAGTATAAATGTCCAAATTAATAACTTCAATCAAATTTTATATATGTATTTGAATAAGAGCCATTTATTTATTTTTTATATGTGAATTCATGTTAGAAGGAATTAAATTTAATGATATTTTCTAATTAAATTTTAGTGTTATTACTAACATTAAGAAAAAATAACTTTTTAGTTTTGTAGCTAGACATATTGTTTACAATTATCCATGAAGTGTACTATTTTTCATTAAAATTTTCAAACTGAAGGTGGAAAATTCATATATCTTTTAGAATTGAAGTTTTTAATAAATAAATAAAAGGTTTTGTTTCTTTCTTTTAGGTATCAAAAATTCTACAAGCAATAATGGATTCTATTGAGCCTTCAAGTGCAATGTGAGTGAATTATCAACAATACAATAATGATATTTTCTATGTAATTTGAAATTATTTTTGCTTATCAAATATATCAAATTTTATATGCAAAATAATTGAATCACAATATATCCATTTACAATTATGCATTTTTTTTTATTGTTTATTACAAAAATATTTCTATTTTTATCATCCATTATTTATATATCAACATTTATAATTAAAAAATGAAGCTCAATTGTACACTTTGAATTTCAATAATTATGTGTTATTATTTGGAATGAAGTCATTTTAATATGAGTCCAGATGTAATAAAATTGAGGAGCATGAAAATACACTTAGTGAAGTAGGCAAAGAATCTTCAAGCCCAGATTATCCAAATACAAAAGAATTTATTGAACAAGACAAAGATTGTACAAAGAAGGTTGTAATTGAGAACAATCCGATTCAAGATAAATTGGATGCAAACATAGATCACTTAAAATGTGATAATGCAACCAATAACAATGAAGTTGATATAAAAAATGAAGAAGAAAACAAGGTTTTAGAATTTGAAGATGAAAAATTTCTTAATATTGATGAACATGATAATTTGGATAATTTGGATGATTTGGAAGAAGATGAAGACTTACATGTTGGAGAAAATTTTTGGTGTTCTTTGTGTGACGATGGAGGGGATTTGTTATTGTAAGTATATATTTCTTATTTTTAAATTGAAAAATACTTAATTATTAGTACATCAATAAGCCGTCAAATGCCTTACAAATATTTCAAACAATGTGATACATCAAAAATCTAACCCAAAATAAATTGTGCACAAAAGTGATCTTGAAATACAACTTGGAAATTTGAATTAATTCTGAAGGATGAGTTTTGTATGATGTCTCTTGATTTATTCAATTTTTTTATATTAATGAAAAAATTGATTTGTATTTATAAGTTGGTTTGAACATCTTTAATAAAATTTATTTATTTTTAAATTCTTGAAATACTCATATCATGGTTCATATATTTGAAGCATATTTATGTAGATCAATTTATCTTGCTAAAGATTATTTTGTTTGGCAATGCAGTTGTGATGGTCCATGTTTACGAACTTTTCATGCTTGCATTTCTGCTAAAAAAGATCATGATTGTAGAACACTTGGTTTTACAAAAGAACAATATCAGGTAGTAATTTCAATTTTTTATTTTTTATTTTTTCAAACTTTCTATAACCAAAGTATTATAAGTATTATGGCTAAAAACTCTATTACTTGTTTAAGAAATAAAATTTTATCAAAATTGATTTATGCAGACTATTGTCAATGCTCAAACATGGATATGTCCAAACTGTGAAACAAATCAGCAGTTATGTTTTTTATGCCATCAATTGGGAAAATCTATTGGTCCTAATCAAGAGGTTGTATTTTTTTTATTTAGATATTGTCTATGTATATTTAATTCATTTTTCTTTAATATACATATTTATGATTATGCTCATTTAAAATTGTTTAAAATGAATGATGTCATTATGATATAGAGTCAATTATGCAATTAAATGCAAAGTAATCAAGTATCCTTTTTTACACATATTTGCAATATAATATTAAATTTTGAATTTTAAAAATAGAAATATATCTTCGTAGCATAATAGAAAAAATAAAAAAATATATCTAAGAGTATTTTATTTTGAATGATATTTCTAATTATCACTTATAATAGTTTTAATTATAATTTTTTAGGTATTTAATTGTCATTCAGCACATTGCGGACAATTCTACCATCCAATGTGTATAGCAAAATGGGTCACCAATGATAAAGATAAACAAAAAGTATTTGCAGAATCAGTTCAACAAAATGTGGAAACATTTCTTTGCCCTTTACACACATGTAAGAGTTGCAAAAAGCTTGAAGATGCAACTGATATAGAAAAAAAATTTGCAAAATGTAGACGCTGCCCAATAGGTTGGCATGTTGATTGCCTTCCTAAGTAAGTTGTAAATTTTTTATATTTGAATCTATCTAATTTTAAGATTTTTATTTTTTTAAATGAATTGTTGAAAATACACAAAAATTAATAAGGGCATATTAAATGTCATTGAAATGAAAAATAATATTTTGGAATGTCTTATAAATTATTATTTATGTAGTAATTTTCTTTGTGTTAAGTACTTGAATCCAATCCGAATATGTAAATTAAACTAAATTAAACATTATTGGTCATATTTTGAATAATGTTGATCTTTTTATGTTGGAATTGGTAATATATGAATTCATATTTGCTAAAAAAAATATTATAATTAGAGACTTTATTCTTACCAATAGGATATTAATTTGAACCCTAATATATCTAAATTGAAAGAAAAATTGGAGTCAACTGTAATTACTTGCTAGAAGTATATCTAATTAACTATTTCACAATCAATTCTCTTTCCATTAGCAGATCTGAATATATTTTTAATAATAATAATGACTTGATTCAAATTTTAATGTTATGATTTTTTTATAGTTTTGGCCAAATAAACACTTAAAAATTAGATGAAGTCTTCAACATTATTGATGAACAAACTTATGTAGTGTATACAAACTCCAATATGGCCACATATATTAAATTAGATAAAATTACATGTTAGCCTAAATCCAAGTGTCAAATTCTTTTAGGAATAAAATCAAATACTTAACCCCTAAGGACCAAGCTGTGTTTTTTGGCAACATAGCGATTTTGGGCAGCTCACTTTGGATGGAGAATTTATTACTTTTCTTTGAAATTTTCACAAAACATGTGCTCGAGGAGTAGCTTTTCAGTCCAACTATTTTCATAACTTTTGACTACATAGTTAAAAAGTTATTGCATAAAATGTAGTTTTTTTTTAACTCTGGGCAGCCCGGGCAGTATCAAAAACTTCTTTAAAAATCAGCTTTTTTTAGAATAAAAATTTGAAATTGGTTCTTTAGATTTATATGTACATGGTGAGATTTGAATCATTCCATTCTAATTTGTATGATGGAAGTTATGAGGTTTTTAAGTTTGCAGGTAGGTATGGTTTTCAAAGTTTACATACCTATCCTCAAACTTAAAAACCTCATAACTTCCATCTTACAAATTAGAATGGAATGATTCAAATCTCACCATGTACATATAAATCTAAAGAACCAATTTCAAATTTTTATTCTAAAAAAAGCTGATTTTTAAAGAAGTTTTTGATACTGCCCGGGCTGCCCAGAGTTCAAAGAAAATTACATTTTATGCAATAACTTTTTAACCGTGTAGTCAAAAGTTATGAAAATTGTTGGACTGAAAAGCTACTCCTTGAGCACATGTTTTGTGAAAATTTCAAAGAAAAGTAATAAATTCTCCATCCATGGTGAGCTGCCCAAAATCGCTATGTTGCCAAAAACACAGCTTGGTCCTTTAGGGGTTAAGATGTAACTTATAGCCAGTATGATATTTGACTAAACTAATTGAATTTCATTTCTATAAAATAAAATTGGAACAAAAAAATTATTATTATTTTTGTATGCTTGATTTCAAATGTTCTTAACTATATACTACTATTTAGAGATTTTTCAAAAACCAAATTCAACTAAACTTCAAATGTATGTATATATATATATATATATATATATATATATATATATATATATATATATATATATATATATATTTTGATAATGCATCATCAAAATCTATTTTACAACATTGATGTTTTTATAAATTCTTTAAGAAATTTATCATATTAATAATAATAATCTTTAATTAATTTTAAAATTATACATTTTTTAATCTAGATTATATGTATACAATATACCATAACAATAAATAAATAAATAATTATTTTGAAATTCTAAAATTTATCTAAAACATGTATTTGAACATCAGAAATATTTTATTTGAAGAAGAAGCAGAAACTAAAGGCATATTGCAAAGGGCTTGGAAGGTAGAATTAGGAGATGAAAAACACCATTTTTGCGTTGGAATTTATTGCCCGTGCGTTTTTTTGGTTCAATTTTTAAGAGATTCATTTCAAGAATTTTGAAAATTATAAACTTGTACAATTTTATATATTTTTGTATTAGTAATATTGGTTAATATTTTATAATATATAATTATAAATTATAAATTAAATTCATTTTTTTACTTTGTCAATTATGACTAATATTAGTGTAAGTGAAATATTCAAAATAAATTTTAATAATGATGTTCATTGATGTTACAGAAAACATGACCTTCCCATTTGTCCTTATGATATGGTTAAATTTCCATATCGCCCAGATTCTCAATTTAAATCTAATAAAGGTCCAAATTTATTTCATGAAACAACTACAAAAGAAACTATGCAATCAAAGAATTTAAGCTCAAATTTTTTCACCAAAACAAATCAACAAAATGAAAAAGAAAAGCATTCTCTTCCTAAAACTAAAAAAAACAAAGTTCGTAGACAAAAAAATAATCTAATTGATGATGCCAAAGACCATGACAAGTTCAATGAACAAAAACGTATTAACTTTAAGCAATCTTTAGAATCAAAAGATACACCATCTAAGAAGAAATGTTTCTTGAGAGAAAGCATAAATGATGTAATTGAACCACCATTGGTATCATTGAGTGACATTAAGAAAAGGTTGAAAAAAATTTAAATCAACTAAATAAATTTGAAAAGTTAAAAAAAACATAGTTTGTTATTTATATTTTACTAAAATTACATCATTGCAAATTAATAATCCAAAGTAAATTTATTTATCATACATTATGTCAATGAAATTTTTATTTTTGATATTATGTTTGACTTTTCATTAATAGAAATATAATATATAAATTCAACATTTTAAACTATATGTACTAAAGTTGAACTTTAAATATTGATTACATATTCATTGTTGAATTGTTTTGTAGTGTGGATGATATAATTCGAAAATCAAAAGATTATAAAACAATTGAAGAAGTAAAAAAAAAACTATTCACTCCTAGTTTTTATACTGATAAAAATGGAGAAAAAGAAGGAAAATTTATACATGAAGGAGAATTGATATCAATTTTAACTGTAAGCTAGTATCATCTTTTTGACTAAAATGAATTATATAAAAAATCTAAATTGAATTTAATGAATTTTATAATTTTCATACATCAAATTTTATGTCTTTTATTTCATTTCACTAAGATAATACGTATTACAGAGTATACCAAAAGCATTGAATTGGATCAAAAGTGGACGGAGAATTGATGAAGCTAAGGCTTTGTGTCCTCTTAGATCTATCATTCAACTAGAGCGAGTTGAGGTAATGCACATTACATGTAGCTATATAAATATGTCCATCAATTGAATTTTTGAATATTTTGATATAATACTTCCATTGTACAAATTTCAACCCCAAAAATTCATCATAGAAAATGACAATAATTTTTTTACTGAATATGTTTTTAAGCAAAAACATGAAATTAGTTGTTGGAATAAGCTATTGTTTTAAGTTGTTATATAATTTAAAATTTCTATATACAATAATGATTTACAGAAAGCGCTAGAAGCCTTTTTAAATCCATGTTTATATGGCCAACGATATACATCTTTTGGGCGACATTTTACAAAGAAAGAAATTTTGATTGAGGCATCTACAATTACCAGATTGCAATAAAATATTATATATTTATTTAATTTAGATTCAATATAAAATATTTTTAATAAAAATAATTAATTAAGCAATATAAAATATGTACAATTTTAAAAAATTAAATTAAAAATTTTTAATTAATTTTTCTAATAGTGTCTAATTTGATGAATTTTTGTAGATTGTGGATAGGCTACAATGGTATATAAGAGACAAAGATATGGTAAAGGCTCATCTTTTATAAACTTTTTTTGAAACATGATTTTAAATCATTTACATCTATCAATTGTTCATTAATTATTAGTTTTCAATGGGCAGATTGTGGACTTTTGTTGTGGAGCAAATGAATTCTCACTTGAAGTACATCGCAAGTTGATTGAAGTAGGAAAGAAGAATTGTAATTTTAAAAATTTTGATATTCTAGCTCCAAAAGTAAGTTGATGAAATTTTTATATTTGTGTATGAACTGAAATATATGATTGAACATATCATCATTGTTTATATCACTTTATTAATTATAGTTTAAAATTTTATTTTGTTCCTTATCCTCTATAAGTTAAAATATCGAGTAGAAAATTTCTAGTTATGATTTGAATGATATGTAAAAATATATCTAGCTTAAAAATATTATCAGATTGGATTTTATTTAAAATCTTAATTAAAATTTAAAAAACTATTTGGTATGAAGAATGCATTCAACTTTGAACAACGCGATTGGTTTACAATCCAGCGTCATGAACTTCCATCAAGTGATAAATTGGTAAGGCTTAAATTGTTGTTGAGGTTTCTAATTAGTGAACTAATAAAAACATGATGTAAATTCATAATTCAAAATGTATTTCAACTAAATGAACTAATTAATTGTATTTTTTTTCAAATTATTTTAAAACTTTTATAAGTTTAAAACTTGTACTAATGTTTTCAATGATGATCAATTTGATATGAGGTTTGAAGATAATGATATGCATATCGAGCAATTTATAGCAATAAAAATTATTTGTAAAAATTAAAGTAAACAATTAAATTATCTATGGTGATTACATATATATATATTTATATATATATATATATATATATATATATATATATATATATATTTATTTATAGATAACTAATTAATCAATTTTATGTAGATTATGGGATTAAATCCTCCATTTGGAATGCGATCTGCTCTAGCAAATGCATTTATTGATCGAGCAGTCATTTTTAGACCAAAAATTATCATCTTGATAGTTCCACCAACTACAAAGAGGTAAATTAAATAAGCAAAAGTCTATTGATGGAAGTTTATTTAGCATAAAATTTATAACTTTTATAATATATATTTTTTAATTTTATACAATTTTGAATTGAATTCTTATAAAAAAAAAATTTCATGATGCAGACTTGAAGGACATGGATATGAACTCATTTGGGAAGATTCTAAATTGCTTGGAGGACAAGTTGAGAAATCAATCAAATATATTTTTATTTATCAAAAAAATTATATTAATTAATAATACTAAAATCATACATGTGTGTATGTGTGTAAATATATATCTACGTATGTATGTAAAATGTATTGATGAAAATATATTTAGATTATTTTTTTTGGATTCATTAAAATTCAAATAATTTGTTTTAATAGCTAAGCAAGATATCATTTTGAAGTTTATATTACCTAAATTTCATCTCTAATTTATACAAGGATATGCAGTTATTTTTTATTCATACATTTAAAAAATCTAAAAGCTTAATGCAAATAAGATGTTTAAATGTGATTAAAAATAATATGTTGAGATATCATTCTAATATCAATTATAATTAAGTTATATACATGCAGGCTTTTTATTTACCTGGTTCAATATCCAAAGATGTTAAAGATGCTAGTGGAACCACACGTTTTACTATTGGAGAAGATTGGAATAAAAATACACCACCATTATATTTTTGGAGTAGAAAAGATTGGGTTGTGGACCACTTAGAAATTGCACAACAACATGATCATGTAAATGATTTAAGTTCAAACAGGGAATCACAACAATTTAATTTGTTTTACAAAAGCAAAGTTGATTGGGACAAAATTAACAGTTTGGTAAGAATGTCGATTTTGTATAAATTCAAAATATATTTAATATGCAAAAAAACAATTAAAATTTAACGATTTCTATAAGAAGCTTTTATAATTGAATGCATGTAAAGATTAAAATAATTTCTTATTATCATTTTGGAGTCACTTGATCATGTCCTCAAGAAACATCATGGGACACAAAATGAATAGGCCCTTAATACCTACAATTCTAGAGTCAAAAATTAGAAATTATTCTTAAAATTGCAAAAGAATACCTTTTAGAAATAGGACTATAAATCAAATTTTATATACTTTTAAGAATTTGTAACCACATGATCTTATTCTTTACTAGAACAAGGGTCTTGGCCCAAAAAATTTGGGTCTAAGAATAATGTATATGTGAGATATGACCAAGTAAAAAACAACACAATTTTTTTTATCCAAGGTTACTCAAGCTTTTGACAATGTGGCTTCTCAAGCTTTTGAGATCCATAACTCAAATTATGCTTTGCAAAAAGATCTAGAGACTTCAAATTTGGGTACAATCTCAAGCTAAGAAGAAGTATGCAAATTTTCAAATCAAAATAATATTCTTTTTCACCTACCCAAATTAGAAGTTAAAACAAAAAAAAACATAATTTTTTATTTGATCGTTGGACCTTAGTAGAAATTAGATTCCCTAGAAGGTTGTTTAATTTTCTAATTTAAAAAAACAATGAGGAAGAAAAAACAAAATCTATTACTTCACTTTAGATGCCCCCCTTCCAAAAAAACATTTTGGATTTAAAGGAGCTTTAGGAGTTAAATTATGCCAATCATACAAAAGATGGTTGGAGTGATCTTTCTCTTTCTTGTCACTGTAGTAGAAGAAATGAAAACTTGATGATTTTACATAAATATTTTGGAACAAAAATTTTCATCAAATTTTTTATTAAATTTAAAAAATGATCTATAATAAACATGTGCTTGTGGATGTCAAGTAATGACAAATATGTTTATAAATATAAAAAACTATAAATTTTGTTTTTAATATTTTGAAGATTGATATTTGAATAAAGTTTGAATAATTTATATTATAAACTTTTTAATTTTGTATTAAAAATATCCCACATGATTATAATATAATATTAACAATATATTTGAATTTTACCTTTATGTATAGTTTTATTAATACTTTTGATATGAATGTGTTTGTTTTTAAAAGAAAATAAATCAGAATCCATTAATTGTTGAAAAAACAAAAACAAAAAGTCTTGAAATTTATAAAAATGATGAAAATAGTCAAGATGATACAAAAAATAATAATAATTGTTCTACTGAAGAAGCTCTACAAACATCTACGAGATCATTACAATCCACTTTAATAGAAGACCCATTGAAGACACATCTTTTGAAATCTCTTGACATTTCTAATGAAGATGAGATGAAATCAAAGTCAAATTCAAGGCGTCAAAAATTGATGAAGAAATCACATTCAAGGTACTTCAAATCTTTAATAACCGACTAGAATTGGTTTATATTTATAAAAAATTTACAACAATGAAACAATTTCAATTTTTTATTAATTGCAACTAAACGATAATTATTGAGTGATAAAATTAATTGTGCAGTTTGCAAGAAATTAATGCAAAAGAAACTATAAATGATATTAATGGTGAAAAATTAATTAAAATTGAAAGACAAAGTACTACAAAAAACAAACATCGAGGTGGTTCTAGAGATCATTCAAATGTAAATGAATTCTCTGAAAGACCTAGAAATGAAACATTTGAGAAAGAAAAATCATCAAAACAATCCATTGATGAAAAAAAAATCCAAGAAAGCACATCAATACAACATGAATTGTCCAAAGATAAGAATAAAAATTCTATAAATTTTAGCAAAGAAACAAATTATATTGGTGAAGGATTTAATCACACTAATGGAATGAAGTCTGAAGATATTGTTTACAAACAAAGTGGTACAAATAGATTAAAAAGAGCAAGATCTCCTAGCATAATATTTGATCATGGAGATTCTTTACATTCTAAGACAAAAAGGCTAGATGAAAATATAAATTCAAACAATAGAGAATTAAGAAGACCAAATTCAAGAAATGAAAAACAAATATGGAACAATGCTTTTGATTCTTCTAAAGACATTTTACATTGTGAAAAAATACCAAGGCGTGATGCAGAGATATCTTATTGTAATAAATCTAATATGGATCGAGAAAATGTTGAACGAAATCGTGCAAGTAGAATGCATTTTGGAAGGCAAGATGTTGAACAAGAATGGGTAAATAGAACTCATCATAGAAGGAAAGATTTTGAACAAGAAAGACACAATAGAATGCATCATGGAAGGGAAGATATTGAACAAAAACATGCAAATAGAATACATCATAGAAGGCAAGAAATTGAACAAGAATTTGTAAGTAAAACACATCATGGAAGGCAAGAATTTGAACAAAATCGTGTTAATAAAATACATCATGGAAGGCATGATGTTGAAAAAAGAGATAGGTCTAAAATCCAAGACTTTGAGATAGCAATGGAAATGAAAGAGAGGAATAATTTAAGATATGAAGATTCTAAGAGACATTATAATGGTCAAGAAATGAGCCCAGAATCAAGACAATTCATGTGCTCAAGAGACTTAAGTCCTAAATCAAGACGACTAAATGGTTCACGAGATTTGGATCTTGATGTTAGACGATTTAGGTTGCCACAAGATTTAAGCCCTCCATCAAGGCGAATGGCAACTTCACGAGATATGATAGAAGAACAAAGATTAGAGGCCTATGATAAGTATAGCCTCATGCATTATGATCATGATACGAGAAGATCACTAGAAAAATCTAGAGAAGTTGGTATACCAAGGAGTGAATATCTAGAAGACGAATCAAAGGAAATTACATACCCCAAATGGTTTACAGCTCAAACAAATACATCATGTCTTGGAAGAGTTGAAGGTAATCATTCAACAAAACTACCCGTTGATTTAGGAAATGAATCATTTGAAAAAGACAATATAAAATTTCCAATTTTGCATGGAAATTATGGAAATCAAGATTTTTCAATGCCTTCACAAACATATAGTAGTGATTATTCAGATCTTACTAGAGATACTTATATTGATCTTCATTCGCCAAGACATAAAACAAATTATTCAAATCCTCAAGAAATGACATTTGTACAAAGAAACAATTATGATACTCTTGGAGTTGGCAATTCACCTAAAGAATTCTATTGCTTTGATGTAGAAAGAAGCTATGCAAATAAAAAATTTGGCATGAATTCTCTACATTCTTTTGATCGACTTGATGGAAATACAAGAAGAGATTATGGAATCAATGACTTCCCTCAAAATTCGTTAATTAGCTCAAACATTTCTAGTTTATCCAAAAATATGCATGAAGATTCATGGAGGCATTTGTCACAAGGTAATGACCTTTTAGGTTCTTATAGAAATGACATAAATCATGATTCTACAACCAAAATTCAAGATTACACTACAAGTTGGAACAATACCTTACCTTCTTCTCCTCCATCAAGTTTTAGACATTCAACATTTGAAAACCCACATGTTTTATCATTAGGAAGTTCTTGGAATCAGCAAAGTTTATATTCATTACCTTCTACAAACTTAATGCCATTTTCACAACGAGAACCATGGTCTTAATTTGAATTTAAGAAAAAAAATATAGCATTTATATATATAAATTGTTTGTTCATTGTAGAATAAATTAAATGCTTAAAATCAAACATCTCTATGGAAAAAAGTTATTAGTTTTTTAAAATCAAATCATTGAAATGACAAATGTATTACCAAAATCCAATCTTTTTATAGTTTTGCATCTTTAGTTTGATTTTTTTTCATATACAATTTTTTCTACTATTTTTGCAAATCTTTACTATATCAAAATTTAAAATTTTTAGTTTAAATGAATAATTAAATCACATTAGCCAATTTTGAATTTTGAATATACAATTTTTTTGGCATATTTTTCAACATTTAATCTAGATACATGATTTTTTACTCATTAATGTATGTTTGTAATAAGTTATAGTAAAGGATAAAATATTCCAAATATTTTAAATTGATATATTGATTTTGACAATCAATTTTTTATTTCATTAATTCAAATCAATTAATTTTTTAGTTAGTGGATGCAAACCTTATGATGGCTACTTTGAAAATAATATTTTGCATCAATTTGAGTGATTCTCATTAAAAAAATTGCATACTTGAAAATGCATGAGAATTATATCATATTGGTGTATTATTATTTCTAAAATTAAATCCAAATATTACTATTTTTAATTTAAAAAATCTTTGCACTTAGAATAATAGTGCATTATTAACTGTGTGTATTCATTATTACATAATGACCATTGTTTTCAAGTGATTGCGATTGAGAAAGAAAATATAATACTTTCTTATAGTATATGTTTAATATGAAACAAACAAAATTTAATTTTAATATCTCATAAAATAAAATATGACAAATACAAAAATAATTATTTAACTTAATTCTTCAAAAAGTCAATTGTTATCTTAAAGCTAATTTTGTACAATTTTATATGATTGAAAATTTTGGTAGAATTTTTTAGTATACATCAAAATATACATCTATTGAGTTTCCAAACTTTTATAGGATCTCGTAATCTTGTGTAGGATTCTACATTTAAAATTCTTTAAAATGTTTTTTGAACTAAGATTAAACATCAAACACAAAAAAAATGGATTTAAAAATAAATATAATAATATTCTAGTTGAATGCTTCCATTTCTATTAAAAAAAATATTAGATTGATTCCATTGTAATGTGCCATTTTGTGTATATTGAATGATTTCATTTTAATATTTATAAAATTTTTAATTTATGCAATTCTATAGGATGTGAGTTTGTAAGATGACTACTATAATATATTCAATATACCATTAGAATCAAATTTATTTTATTTCATGGCAAAATTACTAAAAGAAATTGTGTTTTTTTACCATTCATCAAATACCTCCCTTACTAACAATGCATGTGTTAAACTATTTTACACTCGAGTTTACACTTGCACTCATTTTTATTTTTAGGTTAAGGCTATTAATTCAATCATATTTATTTGAACTCGATTTGGTAGATTGTAGACCCCATAAATGATTTTGTACCTAATATTAACGACTACTAATGTAGTCTACTAGGATGACACCAAAATATTTTTTATTTCTATTTCAAATATCATATTCCAAAGAAGGATTTTTGTATTTGTGATTTTTTTGTGTAACATGCTCACATAATTATGTCTATTAAAAAAAACATTTACAATGAGATTTAGTTAACTAACATTGTTATTTTTTTTATTAATTGCTCCAATGATGACTATTGTTGAAGCATTTTAGAACCATTACTTATACAAAAGACAAGTATCATAATATCATTTCAAGAGCAATATGGTAGTATATTGAAAATGTAAGCCAAGATACTTAGAAAAATGTATTGAAGAAAAAACATGAAATATTATTGTCAACATAAGCCATTTATGTTTTGTTTTTTTACATTTTGTCAATTTCACCTCAAAACACGTTTTGCTTTTAAATATAGAATTTAAATTGCAATAAATTATTCATTTTTTGAAATGCTTGAATCTATAAAATCATATAGAAATTCAAAAATACTTCATTTAGGATTAAATAAAAGAATATAGACCATACATAAATTTTGTATGACAAGTCAATTTTGAATGTTGAACCTTATATGAATTTCATAGAAACTATATTTTGTTCCTCATTTGGAATTTAGAATGATCAAACATCTTCAAGAAGTTCTTAATTCAAGCTAGTTTTAATCTAATATGTTCTTATTTTATGACTTTTAATAGAGTCTTAGAATCTTGAGCTCTAAAGTTTAAAAAGATGAGTTGAATACCTCATAGATTGTTTCATTTGAAATCATCCCAGTGATGTTTATATATATATATATATATATATATATGAATACACTAGAGATATTGAAATGAAAATAATTTGTATATTAAAGAAAATTTCCACGTGTAAAAAACCATTCAAGTTTTCATCTAATCCCACCAACGCACCAAATAATTGTATTTTATTAAAGAAATTTCCAAAGCCAAAGGCAATTTTTAATAGTCTTAATAAGTATGTCAAGTAATAGTTTTATCAATAGAGATATTGCTTAAGTTTAAGCCTTATTATTTACTCATGCATGCCAAGTATAAAAAATAAAAAAATACCTTAAAATTCTATAATTCTTGATTTTTACTTTTTACATTCATCCTCTTAAGTTATAGTCTTACATAACTTTAATAAATTAGTATTTTTTTTTATCTCTGACTTTTTATATTTAAATAAGACTAAATGAAGGATTTTAATTTAAGATGGTCCATTGTAGATTTGAACTTTTGGTTGTTGCACCTACTTTAGACTTATGAGATTTACAATATTTTTTGCAAAAAAAGAAAAACAAAGCTTATTTTGCAATTGCTTTGGTCAATTCATTTAAAAAAAACATGGGTACATTACAAGTTGTAAAAATAAAATATATAGCCTCTTGTTGTTGAGGTAACTATTCTTGGCATTGGAGGTAATTATTCTTGCCCTTCTAGTAATTGTAGAAAATATATATAAACTTCATGACTATCTATAAAAGCATGAGATTGTCCCTTTAAAGACCAATTCCACATTCATCATGTCTCTATGTGATTCTAATATAGTTTTTACTATAATAGAATGGAATAGAGTGGAATTATGTCCACTTAATTGAGTCAAATTGGTTTTTGATCTATTTTGGTCCATCATGCCTTATAGAGTTTTAAGACCAAAAACTTAATCTTAAGTCTCAATTTGAGCAAGCTTTACATGTGACAATTATTGAATTGGTACTTTAACTTTGAGATTTTTGATTGTTACAAAGTCATCATTAAGAAGGAGGTGATCTTCTTGAATCATGGATAAAAACTTGTAGAAATCAATTTAGATCATGGAAATGATTAAGGTAGTGCTTAAGCCTTAGTAATATTATTATAAATTAAAAATATCAAATATGGCAACCAAGAGGTTACTTTTTAGATATGTATTAAAGGATTGAATTTTGATTATTTTTTTAATTTGATTTTCTCTTTAAGTCATAATCACAATCTTTGGTTGGAAATATCTATTTGTTGTTTGAATAGAGGTATTTGAAGAATTTACATTGCAAGAATTATTCAATAAAAATATTATTTATTTCAAATGCTAAATAGAACTAATGTTTTTCTTAGAATATGTTTCTTTAATGATGATAAATATACATAAACTACATGCTATTGGAAGAGTTATCAAATATAAATCAAATGACACTTAACACCACTTTCAAATCCGCTTAGACCAAACAAGAGAGTAGAGGCAGAATCCCCCCCCCTCTTCCATCTTCCTCTATTGGGCCCTAGCCTATGCCTTTCCTTCCTCCACTTTTCTCTCTACTTCTCCCACTTTTATCATTTATCCAATAGCCTAATTGTTATGGTTGGACATGTTGTCTCTTGGATTTAGATCATTCTTATCAACTCTTCCCTATTCCTATCCCTGGGGAAGGAAAGCAAGTATGGCGATAAGGAATGTTCTTTCCCACATGTATACAAAAGGTGACTTTGAGTGCCCCAAATCTCTCCTCAATATTTGATTAGGCCCTGCCTCTCCTAAATTTTTAGGGATACAAGATCCTGGTGGGTGATTTTCTTTCCTATTTGTATGAAATACATCCCGATAGAGAGTATGGGATACTCTAATGTTTTTTTCATTTGGATTTTGCATGCTATGGTCTTATACTACAACACTTTGAATTCCCAGTACATGCAAAATCTTTGGTAGTGCATCTTCTTGTATGCAACAAAGAGTTTGCAAACGGTAGGTGGGCTTGCACATGATTCAAGACGGAAAACTTAATTAAATGTTTACAATATTTGTGGCCTCTTTAAATGTATAGTCTTGGCACCATGCACTAAGCCAAAGGTTCTATCTGTATTCTTATGTTGGCCCCCATGTATTAGTTGTACTCCGTTTAAATAACACATTATACTTCTTGTTATAGATTTTCATAGAAGACTTCTGAAACATTTATGATATACCTTCATCTTTGAGGGATCTAATCTTCTTAGAATCTTAACTATTCATGTACAATATTTGAGGTGAACTTAAAAATCCCTTATGTGACTACATCAAATCTTCAAGTGGTTCTTAAAAAATATGTGGTTTTAAAAAGCATCATAGTAACCCTTAGAATTTTTCTTTTATCCCTAAATATAATATTGTGGTTTTATGGATGGTTATGTACATTCTTACTATACTTTCAATCTTGGTATTTTATAATTAATTTTGTAACTTTGCTTTGCTTTGAGTATTGTTTTCCTACCTTTGAGTCTTTGAAAATTATGACTTCCAATTAGAATCACCATTGGTATAAGATTGCCAACAAATACAAGATGTGTACATAGAAATAAATCCAAACTTACATGTTGTCATATATAGGACTTTGACTATTTGGCATTTGTATTTTAAAAAAATAAGGATATCAATTTTAAAGCTTTAAAAAAATATATTAAAATGAAAATACATTTGAATGTAAACACATAGGACATATTTATCTAGCATGGAAAATTAAGGATTAAAAAAATTCCAAATTTTTTAGAAAACAGAAAATAAAAGAACTACACTAAAGATGATATTTAGTGTTGAGTGACATTTAGTGTTTTTACCCCCCTACTAGCTACAACACTAAATCTGAACTTGTCCACAATTAGTGTTAGACTTGAATGTGCCGGCTGCAAACTTCAGAGCCTTGTAACTTTTGCAAAAATTCTTCAAATAAGGAAAATGAGATGTTTTTCGGCATCTACAAAAACTGTAGATGCCGAAAAACATTTCATTTTCCTTATTTGAAGAATTTTTGCAAAAATTACAAGGCTCTAAAGTTTGCAGCCGCCTAGCCCTAATCGGTCCGATTCTGTCCGTGAACAATGATATTCCGTCTGATATGACAACTCTGGTTCACATTTAGTGTTTGAATTGACATTTAATGTTACTTACTTTCATAGGGTAATTGGCTTTTAGTGTATGCCTTCGTGTTTAGTGTACAAGACACTAAATATCATCTTTAGTGTAGTTCCTAGGCACCAAATTGACTTTTAAATGCCTAGTTGTATATTTGTAAGAGTAAAAATGAATCTTCAATTCAAACACAATAAAAAATATAAATTCTAAAATTTTAAATAGTAGAAATATGTGATGATAATCACCAAAAACCAAGAATTATGCTGCCTTTATTAACTAGCAATTGTACTATTTTCAAAAAACTTAAATAGTTTCCAAAAACAATAGGGTATGGTAACTATACCTAATTAGAAGTCGGTTTTGAAAGGGTATGGTAACAGAATGATTTTTGTTTTTATTAATGAGAATTTAGGATTGTGATTATATATATGTTTGTAATACTTATTTCATTTATACAATATCAAAATGCATAAAAAAAAAATCTAGAATACTCTTTTGACTTTTGATTGGATTCAACAAAATATTAAACAATTAATTTAGAAATTATGCTCAATTACTTGTTTGAAAGCAATTATGTGTAGTGGTTTTCAAAGTAGGATTTCTATTTTTAAGTTGAAATTTGAATTAACCTCTAAGTGCTTAATCATCCACCATTGAATGGATGATGAATGTTGTGAAAAATACACATCACCCAATTAAAATTTATTGTAGAAGCTTCAAGAAAAATCATATAACCTTGAAAACAAAGAAAAAAAATGCTCTGACATGAATCAATACAAAAATTTGGAGGAATTTCAATTAGGTATTATAGAATTTTAAGAGCAATTTTACTATCTTTAAGTTGAGCATTTAAAATAACCATAGTTAATTTTGACCCCTTTCTAAAACTGCTCTCTACAAATTCTTCCCTAAAAATGTATTAACCCTTAAAGGACCAACATGAGTTTTTTGCCAGTGTAGAAATTTTGGGCAAGTACTTGTGACTGGATATTTTCATATTTTGGGCTGAAATTTTAAAAGAAGTTGTGCGCAAGGAGTATCTTTCATATGCACTAAATTTCATGACATTTGGAAATACGAGTCAAAAGTTATGGCCTAATATGTTATTTTTTCTCTCAATTGGGTACTCTAGGTAGATCAGAAAAAATCACTTTTTTTAGAAACAAAAATTTGAAATTGGTTTTTAAGAGTTATATATACGAGGAAAGCTTCTAATCATTCTATTTTGACCAATGAGTCAAAAGTTATGAGGAGTTTTAGTTTATGGGCAGTTATGGAATCTCTACTCTAAAATAAACTTTGAAATCCTTTATCTTACTCAATTTTCAATATTTTTTGAAAAAATAAAGTCATAGGATGTAGATTGTTTATTAAAACATTTCAACCATTGGGATTGGCATTTTTCAATTCCGTACCTAAGTTCTTAACAATTTTGTATTTTGAATCATTCTCTACTTCGTTCTACTTATTATTTTTTTCCTATATGTTGTACAATTCCAAATGATGTGAAATTTTTTAAGCATGTAGCCAACTTGTCTAGGAAAAAGAATCCAAAGAAGAACCACCATAGTGGACATTTTTTCATAGAAAAGTGAGCTTCTGAAGTACAGCTGCCCGTTTTTTTGCTGAGTCAAAAAAATGATTTTAATGAATTTGAATACTTATATCTTGCAATTCACGCTGTGGAAATTTCTGAAATTTTTACCGCATGTTCTCAAGTCAGCACACTACAAGATCCTATGTATACATATGTCAAAAAAAAAGTTTTTTTTCAAAAATTTGGTAATTGTACTAAAAATGGCAGTTCTTGAGTGTTTTTGGTGAAAACACAGTCATGAAACTTTAGGGGTTAAGATAGTTGAATCCAAAAACCTTCACATTTCTAATTATATCAATTATTTTTTGATGGAATTCAAAGGATTCATTTGATGTCTCAAAAGTTCAAAATTGTCACAAGTGCATAAGAGCAACCAATGGGATTTGCAACACTTTGTGCTTCAAAAATGGTTGTTTAAGGGGAGTCTTATTAGCATGAATAAGGTATCCTAAGTTGTTAACTTTAAGAAAATTTAGTATATCATGTGAGTCTTGTAATATTATTAAACAGCTTGGATTGTTTTTTTTCAAAAAGGTTAACAATTCTCCATCAAAATGTCATCATTTTGACAATTGAGCCATCAAAGATTCTTGGGCAGAGAAATTGGTGGTTTTGGAGGTTTTGGCTTCAGCTACCTTACCTCAGTTGATGAAAGCTAAGGATTACTTTTGGACACATCTATTTCAAATAGCTTGAAAATTAAAAAAAATTCCATATGATATCTAAAAAATTACAAAAGAAGGGAACGTAGAATAATCTTTTGACTTCCACCACGACCCAACAAAATTTAGGCAATTCAATAATAGGATGCTCAAAGGTGTAGTTAGGTTAAGGTTGAAGAAAATGCCAATGTTATCGAGCCCGTCTTCATCTTCTTCAATGGCCGATGGAAAACCCTAATTCTCTGGCTATGGTGAACTGGTCGTGGTGGGCGCCCTCACCATCGCCACCCCGACGGAATGCCACCCCGAGAATGTTCCGGCGGATTTGAAAAGTCTCGTGAGGTTTACGGTTTAGGGCTTGATTGAAAAGGTTTTCATCTGGAGTTCAAACGGTGGTGGCCATGGCCGCGCACTACGCCATCAGTCTTGCGGAGGACGACGCGGTGATCCGGCAACGTCTGTTGACGCGCACGACCACCACGCGCGGGGAGCCTCCGTTGAAGAAGCTCATCAAGAAGTTCACGGCCTTGGCGGGCGAGATCGAGAAGGAGGACAGTAAGTACAGCGAGTGCGAGAAGCTGTACCGCTCGTTTCTGCAGGAGTTGGCCACGTTTGAGTTGCCGTTGTTGAAGACCAAGGCCGTGATCGATGCTAACCGACGGGAGCAGGAAAATTTTAAGGAGTTGCATGTGGAATTGAATCAGCAGATTGCTCAGGTTCATTGTTTGTGTCAAGCCCTTTCCTGCACCATTTCACAACTATTCTTTGTGCATTGCCAGGATTGTATTGGAGTCTAAATTTTTACTGATGGCTTGAGTTTTCGAGGCGTGCATTTATGGAACTAGACGGGAAAAAGAAGAAGATAGTTGTGATGCTCTTGTTGTCATTTGAGACTCGGAATCGTAAGATACTGATTCAGAGATTGAAGATTAGGTCTAGGCCAAGAGCTGTAATTAGGCTTCATTTGCTTTTTGAAGCACTTTTTAGTGTTTAGGGTTATATGGAGACCTTTCTCGGTTCATGGAATTTTCTTTACTGTTCTAGTGATGTATATTTTGACCCCATCTGAATTACATAATTTCCACTATATGATGAGTCTGGTTGTCATTTGAAGCTTGGAACAATAAGACGTTGATGCTAAGATCGAAGATAAAATTTCATTGCGAATGCTGTCATTCCTGCATATAGTCTAATGGTATACCGGTATGTTTAGCCTTATTCCTAACGTATGGTCGACCTGTTATTATTTGGGACAGGCACAACAGGATATTGAGGATTTGAAAGTGCAACTTGAACTGGCGAAAATCGAGAGGCAACACAAGGAGGAGTGTGAAGTAATCCGGAAGCTAATATCGGCCCAGTCACCACGAGCAGTAACGCAAAAGCAATTAAACGACCTGGAGAAAGAGCTTGTTCAGCTGGAAGCAGAGAATTATGCAGCTTCCCGAACAATTGAGCTTCGCAAGAAGCAGTTTGGTCTACTTTTGCACGTTGTAAGTGAATATTTAAAAGGTTTAGGACTTTGAGTAAGCTTCTAGCTTTTGTGATCAATTTTACTCCCACACCAATGTCATAAAGGATTAGGGCCTAATTGCAATTCAAGGAAGAATCAGGGTATTCAAGATGCTCCTACTATCATGTGACATCTTCTTTCTTTGGCTCTCATTCTTTTACATCATGAGTGTCAAGGAAAGAGACCGACATCGATGATTTCAATCACTTCAAGAGCTCCCTGACAATAGCTCTCCTGAATTGACACTTGTGAGCAAGCAGAGGCAACATGCTATTGCACACCTTTTTCAGCCATATTGATTGATTATTTGCAGATGAACAGTAAGATGGGTGCACTCATAGATCACCTTAATATTGTTGTGATAGGGTTTAATGTAATTACAATTACCCCTCTTACTCAGTGTAGCAGACAGTCTAAAGCTGGTAACAGTTTGTTTTTTAAGTTCACCTGTGATTCTTTGATGTGTATTTTACCTAATGACATGTTGATTTTGGGTTCCTGCAGGTGGACGACTTGCAGACCACTTTAGATGACGAACAAAAGAATCCTTTAGACTATGACGCACCTGAACTCCCAGCGGTCGAGAATGCTAGTGGGGCTGAGCCTATGGTTGTTGATACCTAAGCATACAGCCATCTACCAAGAAGCCAAGGTTTTGTCATTCGCATTTTCCACTTGCGATAAATTGGAAGGCCAGTAACGACAATTTCGGACTCTTTAGCACATGACTCTGGACGTCAACACTCTGGAAAATTTTCAGAACAGAGCTCTCCAACATTGTCGCTAGTGGAATCAGGACTGGAGAAGTGCTTGTAGAAATTGACAACGTCAAGTCTTATGTAGATACTTGAGGTGCTACTTGGCTCAAATTTACGAACGGGTTGGGCATATTGTTGAAGGAATTCCGTTCCTAGTTCACGCAAAAGCTCAAAGAGACGATGTTATTGGGAGTCTGCTCTGAAAGTTTGATCTCTGTATACAGTTATGATGGAGGCGATTCAAACAATCCTCATGATTAAATTGGAACAATTGGATCGAGCCAGTTCATGATCTATAAAATGCTGAATCCGACTTTCATCTTGCGCACAGGTTCAATGTTTTGTCGTTCTTCTACTCGGTCTATCTACATGTGATGCCATGGAGCACCTTGGTTGCAAGGACCCGTTTATGTCTGGCCGTCTAGTATTTGGTGCAACTGTGCAGAGTTCCTGCTTGTCTTCTATTCGGTTAACCATTGGGGCTAAACAATCTTATGATCTGAAAGGTGGTTAAATTACGGGTTGTAGATTGGTGATACAAGTGTATGGAGACAAAGTTGAGAGTTTTGAAGTAATGGATATTATTTGTGTCATATTGTAACAGATTTAGGAGTGATTTTAGGAGATCACTATGGAGCTGTGGGAGGTCACTTTTGATATGAGAGTCAAACTCTCTTTGAATTTTTATAATTGGATGAAATTCATATGCATTTTAAAGTAAGGTGATACACCTCAAATCCAAAACTATCCCTATACCGACTCCTTACAAGTAGACTTCCATGAAATTGTGTCCCCCCAAGTGTCATTAAATAATTTCCATGTTTATTATGCCCCCCAAAGTGTCAAGTGTCTCCCTAAAGTGTCATTAAACCATTCCCATATTTAACTATAATTGGTGGATTGTTGACAAATATACTTTTATTAAATCATGTCCTCCAAAGTGTCATGAAACTCTTTCCTTATTTAAACATGATTGGTGAATTGTTGATTTCTTTAAATTTTGGTTTTGTATGCGATGGTTGTAATAAATTGGATTCTAGATTGGTAACATGATACCAATATCCAAGGAGAAATCTTAGCCAAACTAACTAATATTTGAAATTCTATGTATCTTGGTTGGTATCAATTGATTGTTCCTTGCGTGTTAACTTTAAATAGTAAATTTGTTGAAGTATAGATTGATCATTTGCCTAAATTGTGAATTCATTGTAAGAATTGACTTTTTAGACCTTCTATGTTAGAAAATACTATGAATACTTTAGGTGAGCAAAATGAACATGATGGATTTAGAATTTTTTGGTTTTTAAGTAGTCTACAGACTCTTTTGGGCCATGATGCATTGGACACTTTAAAAGTTCATAGCAAATTCATACTTTTTTCAATAAAATATAACTTCAATTACTCTCATTGTTTCTCACACTTGCATTACCATGGAAAAAAAATTGAAAAATTTGACCAACCACATGAGGTCAAACTCCTGATTTCATTCTTACACAAAGTCAATTGCACAACTCTGCAAATGGTCACAAGTCGGTTCACAAATTCAACAAGGTGGCAAATCATAACACTTCTTGGAAAGTATCAATTCCAAGTTTCCAAAACCACTTTCAAAAATAATTGATCTGCATTTCCAATTTCATTGAAACCAAGATAGCAAAGCTTTGAGTAAGCTTTGAGTATCTATTCTACAATTTTTTCAGATGAATCTCTAATGTGATTTTAATCCAAGATCTAGTGTATTTGAGGCTCATTTTTCAAGAGCCCTCAACACTACAAAATCTCACGATTGCAATGAACATCATGACTCAAAATCTTGAATAGAAAAATCATAATCAATCATTTTCAAAATTGAATTTTTGATGCTAAAACTAGACTTGAAAAAGAATTTCAAAAAAAATATGAACTACTAAAAATAGAAACTTGGTTAGACTTTAGTTGACTTCAAAGTATTGTCAACACAAAAATTTGGTGCCTCACGCATTTAAGGATTAAGAACTAGATAATGCTCAAGAGTTGGGAGGCTTGAGAGCATTATGGGACATAATGCCAAGTCAAATAGTTCATCACAAACCTCTGTATCTATACTTTTCACAAATCTAAGGGTGTAGAACAAGGTCTGCATTATGAGTTGTAATGCTTTTCTAACTATCCAATGGAATGGTGACAACCGGACTTTGCATTAAGGAACGTTAGAACAGGGCTCAGGGAACTTTGCCCCCAGTAAAAACCGCCGCCCTGAATGCAGCTGCACCTGCTTCACGAGAATTCTGCATTACCATCATAACCTTAAAATCCAGCACCAGAATGCAACTTTGTTCACTCACTTCCATGCAATGACTGCGCTAACAAAAAATATTCACACGTTCTCTCACTGTCAACTTCCTCACCCCACAGTGCATAAATTAAATCAAGGAAATCCTACGTTCCAGAGACTACGCAATGAATCGTGTGTTGGATTCTAGAAGTGGAAAAAGGATGAATAAATTGGCAGGTAGGAGATAGCGGTTATTAAATAAAACAGAAGTGATCAATATAGGTTCCAAAACAGAAAGAAATGGTTGCTTCAGACCTAAAAAATATTTTACGAAGTAAGAAATTATACTACAGAAATGCAATTAAGGGGCACCAAGAGGGCATGAGGAAATAACGCCAGCGCTGAGGAAGTTTTCGAGCAGCCTGCTGCACGAAATCATGGCAGGGATGTCCGTGGAAGATGCTTTGGCATACTTGAAAACCCTGAGCACAAGCACAGGAGACGATGCGTTCACACACATCTCTGAGATTGTCCGCAGCGTAAGCACGTTTTGCCACAATCCCTCTCCCCTCCACAAGCACCACCACAACTTGACAATGGCAAATAAAAACTGAAAAGGATTGGGTGGATCTCTTTTCTGCACTGCATATGAAATATAAAATAGAGAATGCTAGAACCATAAAGAACCTGATCCCCTCTCCTATTTACTGACCCCAGTTACCAACAGAAACTCATCTTTTCCAATACACTAGGTTGGCCGCTTACAATTAGCAAGTTCGAAGTGAGCACGACTTGGCTAAATGTCTATGGAAAAGGGGTTTTGGCTACCGTCACTTATAGTCTACAACCTTCAACTTTGAATGATTGCACAAGAAACTCTAACCTAGTGACAAAAATTTGATTCGGTGCTTGTACCCAAAGTGATGTCTACACACCTCTATACAGGTCTCTAAAGAAGTTGCTTTCCTACATGTGTGAAAATTCTTAAAGGAACGGAAAGAGTATCTTTTACCTCATTTTTCAGGTATTGCAAGCAAAGACAAAGAATGCAGTAGACATTTTAGAAACAAGCTTCATTCTGAAGAAAACTCGGTTTGTGTCCCATGAAGGAGAGAAGCCGGTTCAGGGGGGACGAGATCCAAAGGATGTGGAACCTGTCAAGAATTTCTTCACACTCTTCTGGTATATATCACTTCACCTTCGTTTAATGATTCCCAAATTAAGCCCCAAGTGCGGAAATGGCCAACAATAGCCGCTTCCATATCTGTTGAAGTTGAAATAAATATTCCAATAAAAAGCTTCAAAGGAGGTACAGAAATATACCTGTAGATAGGGGAAATCATTCAACATGGGTTTTTTTAAAACAAAGGATATGTTTCGAAAGTTATTATAATCGACTATTAACTTCAAAGTGGACTTCCTATTCTTAGTCTGGGCACTTAGGGGTCAAAGTGCAAAATGTCAGGTCAATCCCAACCTACATCATCAAAAACTGACAACCTGCATTGCATGACTACAGTCAGAAAGAACCAGAACCTCCAAAGGAAGAAGGAGAACCGAAGAAAGAGGGTGAAGAAGGGGAGGAAGAAGAAGTGCCTCCCGAGGAAGAAGAAGAGGCTCCTGCAAACGAGTTTGAAGCACAAAATATGCTCATGGACAGCGTCTTCTTCGATGCATGTGGTTGTGGAATTGGTAGAATGGACACGTACCTTGTTATTTTAGCGTTGAAGCAACTTGGGGACGACCCCAAGTTCGGTACTGAAACAGTCCGATTCTTCGGAAAGTTTTTTGGCATCTCCAAGTAAGCCCCACCACATCAAGCTGAATCACTTTCCAGTTTTTGTCTCCAGAGACAAAATGATAACCTGGATGACTGGCATGGGCAGCAACTACTACGTGTTTGAAAGCACACTGAAAGAGGGAGCAGGTGCAGACGAAGAGGAAGAAGGGGAAGAAGGGGAAGAAGGGGAGGAAGGCGAAAAAGGCGAAGAGAAGCCCAAGAAAAAAACACCCTGGGGACGGCCAACAGATGGAATTCCACCCGAGGAAGGAGTTGGCACCAACGCCATGGTGTACTGGTATTGCCATAGACCGGGAGACGTCTGCAATAAGCTGCCGCCTGTGACGCCGTTACAGATCAAAACCGCAAGGCAATTGAAGAAATACCTCACTGGCGACCCTGAGGTGCGCAAATAATCCCTCACGTCCACATTCCGTTTTAAGCAACTGAATCCTCATTTGTAACCAAGCTCAGATATCATACCGTGTTCATATTATTGAAATAGAAAAGAATGAATGGAGTAGGTGGCCAATCAAATCAGAAGAAGAAATCTCAGAGTGACTTGTCACTAAGAAAAAAACAAAGTTGTAAGAAAAAGTACGAAGAGAGCAGTAATGAGATTGATTAAAAACAGATTCGTGAAAAATAAAGGAAGATTGGTCTTAACACAAAACAAAGTGGAACTTCAGGAATTTGAATCACGTGAACGAATATTGTAATTTAAACAAACGTTTGGCCTTCTACTCTCTTAAACTAAAAACTAAAAACTATTACTATAATAACAATTTACTATATTGTCTGCAGGCAGAAGTGTCAGGGTACCCATCTTTCCCTGGAAGTGAGATAAACTACCTACGAGCTCAAATTGCAAGAATTGGACATGCAACCCAAATTGCACCTGGTGGGTACTACTCGGTAAGTTACGCTCAAATCCAAGACGGCTGCTGGTTTCTTCTTCGCCTTCACATCACCAAATCTTAAAGGGCCACACAAAATTGAAAAACCAAGTCGTAGACCTGGTCCGTGAGTGTAAATGCAAAGCCAATATTGGATCTGTTTGCACCAAAAATAGCTTAAATTCTGAAAATTATGTTCAATGTAGCAGTCAGTTTCCCAAACATTAGTCATGCCAATCTTCGGAACACCAGTTACTTCAACAGTTCCTAACTGGAAAATCGTACCAAAGAAGACTAGAACCTTGCAAATAGTGTTTTGTCTCACCAGTTACCAAAACCAGATTTTGCCTTAAATCGTGGCATGAAAGGAGCCCGTCTTGTTGAGGGGCGCAGGCTTCAGAGGACGAGGGAGGAGGGCAAACCGTGACGCCAGCTGAGGATTTCCAAATGCCGCCTGCACAAGAGCTGGCAGCGCTGGAAGGCTGGGTGCATAAGAACGCCATGATCCCCAAGCAAGGACGCTGCACAAAGTACGAGGAGCCCGAAGGCGAGGGTGAGGAGGAAGCCGAGGAGCCCGAGGAGGAAGTCGCCCAAGAAGAGGAAGGCGAGGAACGGGAAGAGGACGAGACCGAAGAACCCGAGGAGCCCAAAGAAGAACCAGTCCCCCTGCGAACCATTGCGGAAGACAAAGACCTACACGGCATCGAAGGCGTCAAAGCCTGGTCCTCCTGCAGAAGCTCCAGCATCAAGAATCTGAAGCACCAAGTGGTGTGCCTGCGGTCACATCTCTGGCCAGGGGCCTACTGCGTGGCCACGCCCACCAGCTTCAGCAACATCTACGTCGGATACGGCGTCAAAAACGAGAGGTTCAAGCCCACCATGCCTCCTCCCGTGATGAAAGAATACGCTGGCGAGCTCGTGGAGGCCACCGACCTCCCACCCAAGCCTGAGCCGCCTCCTGCTGAGGGCGAGGAAGGAGAAGAGGACGAGGAAGGAGAAGGGGAAGAAGAGTATTGAGCCAGAGTTCAGATTTCACCAAAGCAAACATCATAAAGAGAAGCAACAAACAAAGAGGAGAGTAGTAGGTCAGAGAGAGAAATGAAATGGTAATTGAGATCAATCATCACTTGAAGGAAAAAACAGTGACTATAATAGATAATACTGAGTTAGTCTGCATTGTGAGTGAGTCCATTGATTGCCACTGTTGATAGAAAAAAAACTCATCATTCCTGTCCATATACTAGCAGCTACAAAGTTGTATACTACTTCGTACTAAACTCGTAAGTGGTTCTAGATGGGAATCAATGCAACCCCTCGCAAATACTCCATCCGCCAAAGTAGAATTGTACATGGTTTCATCAGAGTTTACAGCAAGAATTGCTTCTGTACAAAATCGAGCTGAAGAATTGCGCTGCTAATGCGGACACTGACGTCAAGTGTGGACTCCATTCCTGGATGAGGACTGCCCAAGGCGCTACCAGTTCTGTAAGACACCCCCGCTGCCGTCAATGAGAGAGGTCTCCTCTATAGACTGAAAGGGTTCTTTCTAACTGCCACCTTACAATGCATGCTTCTCATTTAAGAATTTTGCAAATGTAAGCTGTAGCTACGACTAGCATCTGCTCTAAATAGATAAAATACAAACACCCTGATTCTATAATCAGAGTCATTTGGGCGGATAACCGGGAGAAACTCAACTCACTAAATTTAAATAGTCCAATCCTCGGGTGATTGGCAAGTATCCAGATTTTCCAAGATTTAGACTGGCAAATCAAATGAAAGATACTTCCAAGTCTCAGGGTTATCTGACATCATCGTCAACTATGACCTTGAAAGAACTGGACTTCTGCAGCTGCCCTGATGCAACTGAGTGAAGAAGCTCCTGAAGTTTTTTCGCATTTAAAGGCTTGCTGATATATGCATCCATCCCTGCGGACATGATACGCTCTGCGTCACCGGACATGGCATGCGCGGTCATGGCTACAACAGGCATGAATCGAATTCTCTCTCCACGGCTTGGATCTCTCTCCTTTTCCATTTCCCTAATCTTTGTCGTTGCCTGAAATCCGTCCAGAACGGGCATTTGTACCTGCACCACAACAAATAAGAAACCATCAAGTGGCAAATCAATTGCAAGGGTAGAGTAAATGGCGAAAAACTAGTACAGATCCACGAAAGAAACGGGTAGGGGCTATATCAATTTAGACATTTAGTCGATGTTCTTACATCCATTAATATGAGATCAAAATCCTCCTCTGTGGACTTCTCAACAGCCTCCAGGCCATTGCACGCTAACACTGTTGTGTGACCCCACTTTTGTAAGAGAGTAACAGCAACACGTTGATTCACAATGTTATCTTCCGCAACAAGTATATGTAGGCCTTTGCTAGGATGAGAAATTTCCGTTGATTTATATCCCTCCTATCACAAGACACAAACAAGGAAAGAGATAAGGTCCTTGAGAATTTAGCAATAAGTGACCTAGCAAATGATTAATACGCAAGTGCAGTCTTCAGCTTGAACTCATCACATTATATCACACCATCTGCATTGCAATTGAAAAAAATAACCCAAGCGTATTAAATCAAACCAACTAAACTTCTACAAAGTGTCAATTACTCGTCGGAGAAAATAGCCGACCTCATATTTTAGAAATATTCAATACGGCCACAATAAAGTGACCAATGGTATAGATTGAAATACATGCCTATGGAAAAGCACACTCAGGTGACCAAGCATGTGTTCAACACAAATAAAGCTTGAATCACATGTGCATTGAGGTTCAGATAACACATTTTCCGTAACACAAATAAACTCAATTAGAAATAACAAGTCAAATAGCAACAGTACTGACTGCACTAAACGAGGAGAAACAACAAGAAAAAATGTATTTAAAGCTTGAGCAAATGGGTTTGCGAATGAAAAGGTACTGGATCTGAAATCTAGAGATTAGCATCCCGTCAGACAAAAGAAACCACTGAAAATCATTGTTATTTGAGTCAATGCCATTATTGCTACCGCAGATGGTAGAGAGACTTAGCATTTCAGAACCCAAAAGATATAGTATTTCCACTCTCTGAGCTACGTTGGCCAATTGGACATACCTCCCCATTCTTCTGTTCCAGGCCTGTCAAAGACGGACTGCAAATCGGTTGTCCCTGGTAATCATTTTTAAGTCACGTCTGAATTAGCATGACTGCTTCTAAATTTGGCCCATAAATTCCCATGAAACACTTTCATATCAAAACTTCCAGATTAGAGAAGATTGTTCTGTTATGCACAAGGTTTATCAAATGGTGCTTCGAAATGGTTATTGTAATATCTATGATTTGAAATGACAAAATAAGCTGGATCCTCTCAGTTATGACAAAGCGGTCAATTGTCCATCTAAGATCGAAAACCAAGGTCCACAATTCTCACATTGAAAGCTCATGGTCAAAGTACTCTCAAGAACCAAACCCGCATTATATGTTCTTACACTTCTGAGAGAAATTAAGTTACGCAGGAACAAATTTTCTCCGTCTTGACAGTACTTCGCTGTTAGAAATGACAAATAAGCTCTTATACTAATCGATTCACATTATCTTCTCTACTAGGTCAAATCTCTTCAGACCTGCTAGGCAAAAATTACCCAAACGGTGACACAAGTCCTTTTACTAAATAACAGCTGCATGTAATATACTTGTTGAGCACAGTCCATACAAACTACACTCTACTTACGGGTCTTCCATTTTGTAGATCTAATACAAACAAAGTATAACCTTGTAAATAAGAAGATTCACACAAACATCTCCAAAATAATTTCACCCAAAATAGAGCAATGAACAGAAATATATAAATTAAATGACATAGATACATAAGCTACCACGAAACGAAACTAAAGAAGAAAACTGTCAATACTTACCACAGTCACGGGTCTACCATCAGCTACACCAAGAGCAAGATGCAGCGCTCGAACCAAGACAACTCGTTTAACCGGCTTTGATATGTGCACTTGTACTCCCAGTTGCCTGCATCTACAAAGGCACAAACGAAATAACTGATCCTTCGTCAATACCAATTGAAGCGACCCCAAGTAAAGCTTTAAAATATAAAGTATTCTGCTGTATATGCTCACGAGTAACAACTTAATCTTAAACAAGTGTCTTTGACTAAATTCCAACTCTACTGCTACGACCGATCCCGACACGGTAAAATGGATACTAGAGAGCACACCCAATCATTAGTGGAGATCCTGAAAGGAACATTTAATCTAAATCGAACAAATAGGATGTCATAAAAACTGCTTACATACGCTCCAAACAAAATTCGGCTGCTCTGAATAATCAAAACTAATGCATGCTGTCCTCTAAACAGGTCAGAGAACCTTACGGGAAAAAGAACTTAAAATTGTACCTGGTTGCATCAGAATGATCCACTGAAGTGAGCATTATAATGGAAGGAACATGCCCGTTAGTCGAAGCAGGTCTTGAAGGCGGGCGAGTCAGATTTGATCTCGCAAGCCTGTTTTGAGAATCACGACGCCTTTTCAAAATGCTAGATTCTGACTTGTCGCTATTTTCAGATACACCTGCTTCCCTAGATAAAGAACCATCAGTTCTATCTTCTTGTTTCTGTCTTAAACTTGAATCTCTTTCTTCCAAAGACTTTCTCACAGAAACAGGCATCTCAGGGTCAACCTGCAGAAAAACCACAATGCATCAGCAAATCTTCAAATTAACAAAGCTAAGCTCTTTGCAATACAAAATCGGGTAAACCCATGTATAAGCCGTGTTCGCTGAAAGTCTAATTTTCAACGCCACCTAAGACAGCACGTAGACAATGCAATGTGTTCCGAATGCCAAGACCTTTAAAAGGTAATATGAGATGAGCTCGAATTTTGAAACTAGGTGCCAGTACCTCATCTCCTTCACTTTCAGATTCCGACTCCTCTAAATCGCCAACAGCTCGAACCATCAAACTGCTGTCACCCTTGTGCAACGGAGTTATACGAGGTGTTGACCCTAACAGGTACGGCTTCTCATAAAGGAAGTGAACAAGTTCAGAAGCATCCTTTCCATATAGCCACATATCTAGCAACAAAACTCGAATTTGTTGATCCGCATCTGCTGCTGCTTGCAAAGCGATCTTAGCAGATTCAATTCCATCGACACCCTCTGAAATCATACCCCATACCTGTATCGAAAAATAACAAGCGAAAACTTTGTGAGGGCAACGAATGATGCAGAGAATGCGAGAACTCGGCTGAATTGAAGGGGCCCAACAAACTTAGCATATACTGTACTTTTGAAACATGCAACCTTGTCTCCATGTAGCCTCTACAAGTGGAGAAATAATTTCTACAGATGATACAAGGAGGATTAATATGAAACGAAGAAGGGTGTTGCAGGAGATGTCAACCTTTAGCATATCCACCAAGATGGCACGATTAACACTGTTATCATCCACAACAAGAACATGGATATCCTTCAAGCCGTCCACATTTAAAGAAGATGGAAGGTCACAGGCAGGAGGTATATGGAAATTTGCAGTGAAGCTAAAGGTGCTCCCTTTCCCTTCACTCTCAACCCACATCGTGCCTCCCATCGCAGCAGCCAGCTTTGAGGATATGACAAGACCCAGGCCTGTTCCTCCATATAACCTGGAAAGCACAACCCTCAGTAAAAACTTCGAGACATCATAATAAAAAGCAGTCTCGCGTGTGCTAACCTAAAGTGAGGAATAAAAAACCCAGGGCATAACAACTTAAACGAAGATCATTTTACTCCGGTACTGCTTTTACAAAAGAAAATGTATAAAAATCTGACAATAACTCTAAAAAAACTCAATCATAAAGATGGCAGCAACAAAATCTTGTACCTTGTTGTAGATGAATCCACTTGGGAAAAAGCCTGAAACAACAAGGATTGCTTTTGCTTTGGTATCCCAATTCCTGAAATGACAGATGACAGTCAAATCAAATACAAAATTTGCCAGAAGTCACAAAATACAATAATGAGGTATCATTAAAATGAAGTGCATATGAAAGAAGTAAAAGCGTACACCGAAATCAGAAACATCTATATTTGATCCTAAATAGATCCTCCATTGATAAATTATAAAAACTACCAACCACTTGAACAAGTAGAAAAAACAGAAAAGGGAGATATATAACTGCAACAAGGGTTAAAACAGTGTTTAGCAGTGCCAGAAAGCACTATGTTCCTTTCCAATATACGATACCATCTGAACATGCAGAAGACACAATGATTCGAAAATTACCAGTATCCCTAACAGAGAACAAGAGCTCAATGTTGTCACCATCTCTACTCTTGACCTTTGCTGAAACAATAACTTCGCCTTCCGCAGTAAACTTAATGCTGTTACCTGCAACAAACAAAACGCACAAAAATATTAGGAATGAGTGAACTGCAAAAATGAGAGCAGGTGGAAGATATCAAGATCGAGGCTGAAATTTACCTATAAGGTTGACAAAAACTTGAAAAAGGCGCCCTGGATCACCAATGATTTGATCAGGTACCGAACGATCCACCTGACAGGCTAGCTCGAGGCCCTTCTTATTAGCACGAGCAGCCAAGACGGACACTGCATGCTCAAGTTGATCATACAATGAGAACTGGATGTCTTCCATCTCCAGCTTCCCGGCTTCAATTTTACTGAAGTCCAAAATATCTGTGATGATTCGCAGGAGATGTTTCGCTGAAAATCGAACCTGCACCAAGAGCACAAATTTGCAAAATCAAGTTGAGTCTCACAGAAAAGAAACAGAAAGAAAAGGATGGACTGCAGTGCAACTGGGAAATATATATTCGCTGTGACATGCAAACAACTCTCCAAAACATCACGTAACAAAATTATATTCTAAAATAGTATCTGTAAAAGCTTCTATTCAAATAAGCGTACACAGAATAGTCACCACGAGGCAAAAAATTGAACGATCTAAAAGAAAGAAGATGATACAATTCAGTTTCGAAATACATGAACCAAAACAACCGCTCAATCCTAAATTTCTCAAAGTAACTTCACAATAACCAACGAATAATGATATAGTAACATTGTGATACAAGATGAACACAAAAAGTAATTGTCATCTGCACAAAAAGTGTCGAACAGAATTCTAGGCACACGAACATAAGTTTATCAGGCAAATCATTTAAGAGAAGGTCAGACCAAAACATATGTAATCACCATAGAAGAACTTTAGTCAAGATACCCTCACTTGTGCAGAACACAACGGGGATCTACAAAGACCTCACAGGAGATGACTTTGTTTAAAAAAACAGGGTCTATGATTCCGATAGTACCAGATCAAGATACTCTTGCTGCTCAGGAGAAGTTCGAGTATCGAGACATAGCTCGGTGCAGTTGATGATTCCATTCAATGGAGTGCGGATCTCATGTGACATATTAGCCAGAAATTGTGATTTCATCTTATCAGCTTGCAAAGCAGCATCTTTGGCTTTCTTTACTTCCTCCTCCACTCGCCGTCTTTCTACTATTTCATCATTCAAAGATTTATTGAGTCGGGCCAGATCTCTTATCCTCTCGGTGACTTGCATAGACTACACAATACAAACGAGCTGCAAAAGTTAACTAATGTTCAAACACATGAAATTGTAAATGCTGAAAGAAAGAAATAGTTAGTCAAGCATGTAAAGAGCATTTCAAATGATGTGAGACTCCAAGGACTTCGTGCTCGTGACATAAGTTCCCAATACTTACGATGACAGCTCGACAAAGATTTCGCAATAAATCTCCAGAAGCATTTCAATTTGGTGAAGCAGTTACTACGAATAGAGGCGCGCTAATACAGTTCCATGGACCTAACAGATAATCGTCGTTACTTCTAGCAATGTATCTGATGACACATAGTTTGGATTTTGTCGAAGACAAACTGCCTTACTTACCTTGACTTCGGGTAAACTGTCCTTCACTAATCAACGACAACAACATAGGCATTAACAATGACAAAAGTTAAAGTCAAGAGGACGTGCCTTTTGTTCCAACTGTGCATGACTGGTTGCAATTTCTTCAGCCATGCCATTAAAAATTCGTCTTAAATCATCGATTTCATCCCGGAGTATTACAGAGCCAATTTTCACCCTAGCACCCATGTCTCCACCTTTAATAGCTGTTGCCACGTTCCCCAGCTCGATGATTGGGGCTGTAAAGAGCTGAAGCACAATCAACACATGAACAGGAACTTGTTAAGAATCGGAATAATGCTTGATAACAGAGGTATGCGAGATCATCACTACCTGCCAAACTCAGACTCAGCTAAATATATATAGCAATAGTAAATATCATCAAAATGTAACCTACAAGTCGGCATAAATAACAAGCAACGACCTCGGAATCAATTAACAAAGTTACACACCTTTCGCAGGGACAAGAGAATGAGATAACTGACAATAAACTGCAATTGAATGTCGACTATTAAATGCACGTGAAAATGAAGAAAAATCCTGATAATAATTCGCCAAAGAAGAAGAATCACGGATACTTCCAATCTACCTTGGCAAGGCAAAAAGAAGCCAGAACGCCCACAAGCAGAATAATTATCATAGCTACAATTATCACAATGCGAACTCTTTGCACTGGTTTGAACGCTTCCGCCTCACTCATTTTTGCAAGCAAGCCTGACACTCGCACAGAGCAAGAAGTAAGTCAAAAGTTTCAGACAGAGAGAGATTCCCAGCATCTTGACCACATGATATATATACTACTGTCCACGTCATGCAACACGATGTGATGTATGAGACAAAATAAGTCAGCATTCCGGACAAAAAAACGCAATAATTGTCAATCTGCAACCCAGATTGTTAGTTAATTCCATAACTCTACATCAGCTCTCTGACTGGACTCGACACTAAGACATAACCAGAGATGATGAGAAACAAGTGCACTTCACAATGGTATCTCTATCAAACGATATGGAATTGTAAAGAAATTTAATTTCCAAACCGAAGTCTAGACATTATACTCTAAACGCATTAGTAAGATCAAGTACAAACAGGACATAGTTTAGTTACATACCCCACTTTTGGTATCCCACAGGTGTATAAGCAACAATAACCTTCTGCCCTCGATAGTCCTTCTCAATCATTGTACCGTTCAAACCGTCCTCACAAGCAAGTTTGATAGCACCTGTAAGTGCAATGTCCTGTACATAATAGGCAAGTGATGGTGGAAGCACAAGGTGCACTCGATCGCCTTGTGGAACTCCAACTATGAGCTCTCCAGTATTTTGAAGGCCAGTTCGATCTGTTACCAGCTTCCCTAATCTAGAGGCATTGACCCATGCAAGCAACACTCCAGCTAAACTTGAATCTCTCTGAGGACATGCACAACAAAAGAAGTCTTAAAATATTGCATAAGGCATGTACCTATAGATAATAAGACACTTGCTTGAAAAATACTCTCCACAATATCAAGATTCTAAGTTAACAATACACAATCTGAAAACAAAGAAGTACCAAATCCACAAAATATAATGAATTTAACCTCACTCTCAAACTATTTGCAATAACATCACTGTCGATTAATGCATCTTTTAGAAGTCAAATACTAACCTTTACTAAACCATTCACATATCAGCGGCCAAACGTTACCAAAGATAATCATAACCAGCGTAAATGGCGAGTGTGAAAACGTCTATTCCGTTCTTGATAACAAACGTTATAATGAGAATGTCTACAAATAACTTGTGGAAGCAATCCAAGTACTCATTACATTTGCAATGATGCAAACCACGTTATGCGTTGTTAAGAAGGTAAGATCTTGAAGCAGAGTAAGGACAGAAAGGTGACATACGTTCAGGAAAACAGAGGGACGGATAAAGAGTTCGGTGAACCTACCAACGTGATATTCCTTGACACCAAATACTTCCAACCATTTTGGGTAAGTATCGGCATATCAAAATGAACATCCGACTGCACGAGATGGAGTTGCTCTGCGCTTAACGTTTCATTGAACTGGGATTGTGGGTCACCAGCTGTAATCATTAAGTGTCCTGAGGCGTTGTAGATAGCTGCACTCACGAACTCCGACACTGCTGTAACAGCTGAACTTAGATCTTTGATAGCTGTGGATTCATTTACATTCGACTGCATTGATAAATAAGAAACGAGCTGCACCCTTGTGGCTATCAGCTGCATTTTATCCATCTCTCCACTAAGGTAATCTTGCAGCTGTTCCGTTCTCAAAACGGCAACTGTAGTCAAACGTCTTTCTATTTCATGTACAAGCTGTGCGCGGGAGTTGAACCACATTACAAGGGACAACGCACCCCCAGACACCACCACCTGCAGCAGAGTCAGAAGTGAAATAACAAAAACAATAAATTATGTATGCACGAATAGAATTTAACAATTTGAAAGAATAAACAACGTCAATACTCCCAAATAGAAAAACTTTCAATAGACCGTAACTTTGTACAGGGCCTTTCAGAGTGAGTTCCATACCAGGATCCCAATGAATAGAGTCAGCTTCAACCATATTGACGCTTTCAGGCCCTTCTTTGGCCGCCATGACGAAGATCCCCGTACAGGAAGTACCGCTTCCGGCGAATTGATACCCGCCATTGATACTGGTAATCTCTCACTGCGAGTTAGAGGGTCTAACCCACTTTCCTCTTCGATGAGCCCACTAATCGGAGACACATGGTTCATCCGAGTTTCGGCCCCATCTCCAGAGTTTCGACAGCCGGCCATTTCGTACCTTCCCCCACCTAACATATACCCGACACTAAAATTACTGGCTATCTTTCCATCATCTAGTCAAACGCCCAAACCTACAGAAGTCTAATCTGAACATCTGCAACATAATACTGAAATTTCTAAGAATTAGGCATTTGAAAGATATCCCACTAACAAGTATTGCTGCATTCTCGAACCTGCAATACTGGAAGCACCATCGCGTTACAAAGTAATAAAATTGCAATGTTTTTGTTTTCCTTGTTTTTTGCCTATGGTGAGGTCACACCTTAGTCACATCTTCCAATCAAAAACCAAGTTCAAGAGACAACATCCTTGATCCTAGAACGCTTTCCACCACAACGCCCATTAAAAAATCACACCGAACCCTGTTCCTTTCAACAATTTCCTCCATATACAACACCTGAGGCTTCCAGTCTCATTCCAATCCTCTCCAATTTCCTTGTCCAGCTCAGAAAACCATTCCATCTTCTATTTCCTCAGAAAGCGGTTCAATATAATCTTCAACTCCAAGACTAGTGTTCCCCTTGTCTCCCCCCATAAACGTTTCATGTTTCGCAATTGAACTAAACATGTGCCAAACCTAACCACAATTTCTTCCATCAACCTCCATTTCTCAGTTACCAGTCAGATTTTACCTCAACTTCATTAAACGAAGTTCAAATAGCCAGCCCAAACCCTAACCTACCTCTATGAAGCCGAGACCGAGCCTCAGATCGACGTCCGCCCATCTCCATCTAAGCACCATCCACAGAAGCTCCACACCGTCGTCCTCGTCGTTCTCAATCCCCGAGTCCCCAACCTTACACTCTAAACCATGATCAAACCCTAGCTCATCCCCGTACTTCAAGAAACAACGGCATCAATCACGTAAAAAAATCACCATGCTCAAAACTCTACCACTTCGTCAAACTCCTCACTTCAACAAATCTTCTCCTACCACATCCATAACCGCTCACTCTCCCACTGACAACAAATCTCGCCATTCTCCCTTCCCATCCCACAGCACCGCACCATTCCGGCCCACCTCTCAATTCACTCGTTCTCTCTCCACAGTCCACCGTTTCCGAAACTGTAAACTACACCGCCAAGCCCCAGTGCTCGGCCTCCGCAACGTCGACCCTGCGCACTCGGCTCTGGCTCCAAAAACCTCACGGAAATCGCCACAAGAACGTCCAAAGCTCCAGCACGATTAACAAAATGCCATTCTTCCGCAAATTGCTCCAGCCACACCACCTTCATAGAGCCTTCATCCATCCGTTTCAGAGTTTTCATCCGTGTAGCGGGCCTAGGTATCCCTACAGTACCACTGTAGCGGAGGACCCGTTCATCTCCCCTGCTTGCCCTGGTCCACCCTTGATCGCGACAGTTCAGTTACCAAAAGTGCCGACTTTTTTACTCAATTTTTTACGGAGAAGTAACTCCAGCCATCTTCAGGTCGGAGTACGGTAAACTACAGTAAGGGGCTGCTCGTTTGGGGACTCTGGTCAACCTCGCATATTTGTTTTACATATTTGGAATGAAATGGCTTGGCTCTAGTAACGTTGCATTAAACAAGTAGGATCAATTGATGAAGCTATTTTTCCTCTATTTTTTTTTAGTTTAATTTTGGTTTCTTTTTGTATATAAGGTTGTTGAGGCTTACAAATAAAGAACAAAGAACAAACTTTATGTCATTCATATATCATTATTTTTTACAAGTGGGATTTTTTGGGAGTTGTTAGTAGTAGCAACTATTTTGTGGGAGGAAGGTAGTTATAAGAGATTTGAATAATAGGAATGAAAACACTGTACATGATCATTCTATTAGTGCTTTAAACATGATTATCAACACCTTATATTAATTTGAAAACTATGTTAATTTATAAAGTACATTGATATGGAAGGCTACAATTTCTTAGATAGAAATTATATAATACACTAGAAGAAAAATGTGTCCACTACAACTGACTGAAATGCAACTACATGTCCTATGCAACTGCCCTGCAACTACAATCCTCTATATTTGCACCAACTTTGACATAGTTACACTGTAGTTGCAAAGTAGTCACAACATGTAGTTACGCATACAGGAATGTAACAAAAAAGTTGATGTGAGGTACTTTACATCCAATCTTCATCAAAATTGTTGATGTAGACAATTTTTCGTTCTGTAGAGTCCAATGTGTCTATCTATAGTTGCATGTAATTTAAATTCGATAGCAATTTAACTAGAATGCAACTAGATTGCAACTGGACTGCAATTGGATTGCAACTATAGTGCAACTAGACTACAACTACATTGCAATTACAATTCGACTAGTGTTTGACTTAAAAACAACTAGACTTTAACTTGAAAAAACTAGCATGCAACTAGAAAACAACTAAAATGCAACTACTATTAAGTCTGTTATTAATTGTCCCACATCTATTGTCAAGAATACCATTAGGTTGAACATATAAAAATTGTAAGCTATAGCAGTATTGTGTAATCAATTTTGATAATGAAATTCTAATATTTATATATTTTGTAGATTTTTACACTTTGTAGGTTTTTATAATCTACAAAAAACTATAAATATTTAAAATTTAAGATATTTCTAGATTTGGCGATCTAAAAAAAGATAAATTTGGAATTTAAAATCTACAAATCTATGAAATTCAAATTTAAAATCTACAAGTCACAAAGACGCAAACTAGTTGCACACCAATCGCAAACCAGATGTAATTCAATCGCAAACCAATTGCACATCAATCGCAAACTAGTTGCACACCAGTCGCAAACCAGATGTAATTCAATCGCAAACCAATTGCACATTAGTTGCAAACAAGTTGCACACAAATGACTTCCACATAAGCAACCATGTCAGAAAAGTTCATTGATGAACTTTCAAGTATACTATCAAATGATAAACAACTTTGAAATTTTTTGCAACTGCTTTGCAACTAGTATAACTTGTCCACTGCAACTGTGGGCTCTAAATTGTCACCTAGTTGCAAACGGCTCATGCAACTACAAAACCAATTGCAAACAATAGTTGCATAACCCCTTATTTTCTTGTAGTGATATGATCTATATTATTTTCATTTTATCTCAAATATTATGATTTTCATCCAAACTTCTTCTACTTTCATTTGTCTTCATCCAATATTAATCGAATTGGTATACTTTCATTCAAATGATTATACCAATTATATGAGATTTTCATCTATTCTTCATTCAATTAGTATAAGGGAGTTGTACACTAATTGAATTAACTTTTGTAGTATTTTCAGCAACCTTTTGTACATATTTATCAAAAAAACTTAGTAAAATATTGTACAAGATAATAATAATGCGTACAAATATATAAAAGAATTGACTTTAAATAACAAAGTTAATCATGAAGATTTAATGTTTGCATGACTCAAATAGGCCATAATATTGATAAACAAGATTCAAAAATTCAAACCACTTCTTTGAAATATCTTGTAGCTTTGTATTTTATAATTGCCTTCAAATATACAATACAAAAATATGGTTACCTACAAAATAGAAATGTTCTTTGACATGAAACCATAGATCATAATTTTATAGACTTCTTATTTTTTAAGTTCTAATAAATATATTAATATGTGCAATTTTGTCTATTTAAAATAATGTTCAAAATAACAATAGTTGAAGAGATAGTTGTGTTGATTCTTAAAGACTTGATCCAATCCATGATGATGAAAAGACCTTGTTTTGTACTAATATAGAGAGATCACTATAAAATTACAAAACTTTTATTCCATATAATAAAGTAAATAATTCATTTAATTAGATATAATTGAAGTATATTGTTAAACAAATTCTCACCAATTGTTATTTATTAATACCAAAAAGATACAATTACATTTTTTTGACAAATTGCTCATTCCTCAAAAAAATAAAAATAGGGGCCATATGTCATTCAGCCATTGGTTGTTAAGCTTTTACAAAAATTCTAAAAGAAATACACACGTAATTTTTCTATAGGTTGTAAAATTATTAACATCCAAAAGTTTGAGTACATCTGCTTATGAAATTAATTCATGAATTGTGCTAGTAAACCCATCCAAAACCAATAATTGTATTCTTGTGGAACCTATGTGGACTACAATTGATATAGAATATATCCATATGAATTTGTGTCAATATATATTTTATATATATATATATATTGTATTTTGAATTCTATAATTGTATATTATATTTTGAATTTTGTAATCATATTCTATTTGTATTTTGCAACTATATTCGTGACCATATCCATATTATGGATCTATATTTGGATGGCCCATCAATTATTCGATGGACATCAACAGCTTTGGTTTTTTCAAAAGATTGACGGCATTTGAGGGGGGCCCTAATTTCCTTCTCAAATCTAACAGCACTCGTTGAACAAAGTCAAATTTCGGAAAAAAAAAAGATGGACAACATAGAGGTAGTTTCATTTATTTGTGTTTTCATTTGTAGATTGGAGATTTTTCAAGCCAAGGGGGGCAGGGCAAGGCGTTCATATTTTGTGGTGTAGAAGGTAGCAGAACCTAGAAGCGTCATTGTATCCATAACTGTCACTTCTAAAATCTTGAAATATCCTCGGAAGTAAATAGATGTGATTATAAGGATGTACTATATTTGAATATCAGACCCTAATGTTAGTTTTAGGTGCATCTACAGTTGTCTCTTAAAAAATTCACAACTTATTCTTGCAATGTCCAAAAAATACATTTGAAAGTGCATTGAAATTCCTTTTCTCTTGCTAGTAGTGTCCAATGATTTCTTGGATGTATATTAAGAGACATCATATCCAAAAAATTTTAATTGATGGTTATGGGTACTGCTACTTTAGGTATTATAGTGACATTTAAAATATGCAATGACTTTCAAATCTTCTAAAATTAATTGACCATATAGAAGAAGAATATGGATTTTGAAAAAATATAAGTTATAATGTGAAATGAAATCGACATAGAATCGTATTAAAATAAGATAAAATTATTTTTATTTTAAAATTTTGAAATTAATTTATTGCAAAATTGGATTTTTATGGCAAGAAAATTCCTTGAAAATAAATTCTATCCAAAGTACAAAAAAATGCATTGAAAAAATCTATAAAAAAATCTTTACATGGTTTAAATGAATATCTGGAAGTGCGTTTCATGAAAGTGCAGTATTAATACACACCAAAATCTGGAATCTCATTAATAACAATTGACATCATTTTAAAGTTCTTTTAATACAAGTCTTTAAAATTGCAATGATTGTATTTTTCCTGTTTACAATATTGTAGTTTTATTCAAGTTTCATATTTTACTTTGATGTTTATAACCTTAGATTTATTTTTATGTGCTTAACCCCTAAAGTCCCATACGTAGTATGGAAGACAAAATGGATTTTGAGTAGGGTCATGTGATCTCAATTTTTTATGAAATTTTTTTATAAGATAGAAAAACTTATTTGTTTTATGGAATTATAATTTTTGTTTCAATTGGTGCTCAGGAGAAAAAGTTATGCTACAATAACCTCAAAAAGGGAGAGACCGGGCGGCAAAAACTATCCACAAATAATTGAAATAAAAATTGAAATGTTTTTTTTCTTGAAGATTATATTTTTGTCTAAATGAAAAGCTTTGATTCATTCCATTTGGATTAGTGATGTGAAAGTTATGGAGCTTCTTGTTTTGCAGGCATTAGAGCAACTTCTAGAAAGAAAATTTTCACTTTTAATGCTATTATCTTTCAATCTATATGGTCAAAAATCACAATTTTTTTGATGCGTGATCTAAAACAAGTGTAGAACAAGATCCTATAGTTAGATTCTTTAAAAAAATATTATTCTTTAATTTTGTAGGTGAACGTAGCAGAAGTAATAGTTTTGAGTGGTTTTTGATAGAAAAATGGCCTTGGGAGTTTAGGGATAAATTTTGTTTTTTTGTTTTTTGAACATTTTAAAAATGTGAATTTTACTAAAATTATGAGGTAGAAGGGATCTTGAATGAACCTTTTAGTGAATATCATGAATTTGATTTAGTGCATTTTAAGTATTTCATACACTTGAAAACTAATATATTGTAGTATGCAAATGTTCTTGTTAACCCCTAAAACCCCGCTTGTCTCCTCGGGGGATAATTTGGATCAGGGTAGGTTCCTATTGTCTCAATTTGAAGTGAAATTTTTTGAAATTTTTTGTGATTGTGTGGCTTTGCAAGAGCTTTGTGGATATATAATTTTTGTTTCAATCAGATGCCGGATGAAAAAGTTATGGCACAATGAGCAAGAAATGGAGATTGGCGGGCAGCCCAAAAAAAATTACAAAAAGTCAAAATAATTTTTTTTGAATTTTTTTACTAAAAGATTATGTTCTTACCTATACTTGAAGCTTTGATTCATTCTATTTGGACTAGGGATGAGAAAGTTATGGACAATCTTAGCTTTTGGGGCAATTTAAGCATCTCTTTGAAAATTAACTTTTTGTTCAACTTTGAATGCTTATATCTTCCAATCCGTACGGTCAAATTTGCTGAAATTTTTACTACATGATCTTAGACAAGTTAAGTACAAGATCCTACGGTTAAATTTCCAAAAAAACAAAAAAATTGTTTCCTTAAGTGAATACAATAGAAGTGGTAGTTTTGAGTGTTTTTTTGGCAGAAAACACCCTCGAGGTTTTAGGGGTTAAATATCCAACTTTATATGAAGAAAAATAACATAAAATTTATGAATTACACTTTCTTTGAAGATGTTGATATTTTCATTACTTTGATGTAAAAATCAAATCATTTTGATTTAAAAAACATAGTATATAAATAAAATCAATTAGAATGTATATAACATGCATTTAGAAAGCTACAATCATAATTGAACAAGGTGCAATGAATTTTTAGGATGCTAGTTTTTTTAGGTATTTTAGGTTTCAAAGGATAAATATGTGAAATTATAAAGTTAAAATTGTACTAGTCTACAATGGGATTGCATAGGAACAGATTTGTGTTGTTAAGCTATTGGTGCTCTAAAAATACAATCTCAACTTAATAATTTTACTATTTTTTACCTTTTTTATAAATTTTTTTTTTTTTTACTTTTTATTTGATGTTGGTTTCTGTTTGTCGCCAATTTTTTTTTTAAATTAAAAATAATCAAATTTGCTAAAAGTAGTCCTTTCAATATGATATACTGTATTAATGCAAGAAAAAGTAATAATAATTTAGTACCAAAAATTCACTCATTTATAGTTAAAGAATTTCTAAATTTCTTAAAATTAAATTTTCATGATTTTTTGGTCCCCCTAATATAAAATTAAAAATATAAAATAATCAAAACATATTTTTTTAGATGTTTTAGATCTATATTTTGATTTTTAAAATATTGGATGCTAGTGACAAAATTATTGAAAACTTAAAACATGCATAATGAATCATAGTTTTATATTTAAATAGAAATTGTATGACAAGGCTAGCAAAGCAAGATAAAAATGTTGAATCTCACTCCAACTACCATCATTGAACTTATTGATTCCATTTAGAAGTGGTTGAGCTATTTGATTTTAGAATAGCTTATTGAATACCTAGTCTATTTATAAATTTTTATTTTGAACTCATAATATCATTCTATTTTATTAGTGTGTTTAGTGTATTTAATTTGATTTCTTGGTCCTTCAGTTCAAATTTGACCTTGAAAGTAATGTTGAACCCCTAAAGATTTTATATACTTAATTTAGAAGTTCAAAATTGCTTCAAAATGCTAATCTCTAAAGCAAGGCTAAAATCTTCACCTATACTTATTTTTTTAACACATTCAACCATAAGATCCTTTGATTAACTAGCTCGAGTGAATCCTCCTAAAATTTCAAAATAAAGAACCTAACCAATTGCAAGATCATGATGCTTGGATTTCTAAAGAATCATTTTTGATTATTTTCAAATGGTTAGATTTCAGATTTCAAAATTTAAACCCAAAATGTGTAGATCCTACAACTTACAACTCTCCAAAATATGTTGAAAAAAAGAGCTGGAAAACCATTAAAAATAATTAACAAAAATTATTTCATATTCATGCTTGAAAAAAATAGTAAGTTTGTAGACAAAAGTAGAAAATGGTTTAAAATACTAATTGTTGATCATTTAGTTATAGAATTAAAAAATACCAATCCCACTAATTGTAATGTTTAAATATACAATCTACATCCTTGAATTTTATTTTTTTCAAAACTATTGAAGATTTAGTTAAATAAAGGACTTCAAAGTTTATTTTAGAATAGATATTCTATAACTACCGGCAAACTAAAACTCCTCATAACTTTTATCTCACTAATCAAAATGGAATGATTCAAAGCTTCTACATATTTTAAAATCTAGGAACCAAGTTCAATTTACATTTCTTAAAAAAGTGATATTTTCTTAGCTTCCTAGGCTACCTAGGATCAAAAAAAATTACATATCATATAATAATTTTTTAACCATGTAGTCAAAAGTTATGAAAATTGTTCCACCTTAAGGTTACTCCTTGACTACATGTTGTCAGGAAATTTTGAAGAAAATAAACAAAAATTCAATTTGTAAATGGATGATTGAAAACACTATGTTGCCCATAAATGCTATTGGGTGCTTTAGGGGGTAACTAAAATTTGAAGTCTAAAGGGAGCGAACTTGACTTTTCAATTAACTTTTCAAATATAAAATGACACAAATCTTTGGTTCATAATGTCATTTTATTTAATTTAATATAACCTTATGTCATTTAAAGAAATAAGCGAGTGTATATAGCATCAAACATGATTTTTGAACTTTTTCTTCAAAAATTTAAGGTAAGTTCAAATTTCTTCTTAACCCCTAAAGGACCAAGGTCATTTTCCTATCACAAACCACTCAAAACTGTCATTTTTGCTGCGTTCATCCAAGAAAACAAAACAAAACAAAAATTTAGAATCTAACCGCAGGATCTTGCACTTTACTTGTCTAAGACTATGTGGTAAAATTTTCATGGAGTTTGACCGTATAGATTGGAAGATATTAGCATTCAAAGTTGGAATTTTTTTATTTTGAACATTAGCATGCAATTTTAGATGACCTTGACCGCCCTTTGTGGAATTTTTTTGAACTATGGAATTTGAATTTGAATTTTTTTGTACTGAAGAATTGAATTGAAAGTCTGGGAAAAAAAACTCAAAAGAAAAATGTTTTTTTTCATTCTTTAAAAATTGCCAAGTAGAAGTAGGTCCAAGATTGAAAGAAAAACTAAATGATGAATAGCTCTAAGATGGGATTGAAACACAATAATCCCAATGGTGAGATTATTTAGCAATCAAACTTAACCTTCTCAAACTAATTTTTTTTTTTAAATTTTAAAAATTGCATTCAAAAATAAATCCTATAAGTTATGTTTTCAAGAAGATGCCTAGATTGCCTGAAAAACGAGATTGTTTATAACTTTCATATGACTAATCCAAATTGAACGAATCAAAGGTTCACATGTAGACAAAAATATGATCTATAAGGAAAAAAATTAATTTTAATTTCATGTTTTTGTGGATTTTTTTTTTCTGTTTGGTGAAGTGAAAATTATGTTTTAGTTGGCGTAACTTTTGCTTCCAATCACCACTTGAAATAAAAATTATATTCCCATGAAGCTAAGAAGTTTGTCTATCTTATGAAAAAATTTCATCAAAAATTGAGATTATAGGAACTTGCCCAAAATCCATTTTGTCCCTCAAAGGGACAATGGTCTTTTAAGGGTTAAATATCTAAATTTTTGTATAACACATAAAAACTTGAGGGGAAATTCAATGTATTCTACAGTAAAACAAGAGTCAAGTAGAAAAAAGGGGGGTAATATTTATGCATGCAATATATAAAACAATAATAATTTAAGACTTTATAGATGAGACCCCATATTAAAGCAATAGACATGATCTGCAACAATTGAGAGTCCAAACCATCACAAAAATAATGCTTGAGAGCTGGGAGGCTCAAGAACATTATGAGACATAATGTCAAGTCTAATAGTTCTTCACAAATGTCCATATATGTACTTTTTGCAAATCTAAAGGTGTAAAAAGAGGGTTTGTGTTATGAATTATAATGCTTTTATGACTATTGAATGGAATGGTGATAAATCTACTTTGAAAACCAGACTTAGTAATATATTAACCTTTGAAAGGCCCTTGGAATCCCTCTATATGATCCATATTTAGTCTTTTAACTATTCAATTGTAGTTTATTATATGAATTGTGATACATTGTTATTTATGTACTAGCATGATCAATAATTTATTTTCTATTGAAAGCATTTGATCAATGTTCTTATGATCCAATACCACCAAATTCATAATATATTATATGGTCGCAAAAGGCTTTCAAGCCCTTTAAGGATTAACATGTTTCTCAACATGTTTAGAAGTACAATTTGGGGAGTAGACTAGTAAGGTAGGTGGCTCAAAAAGCGACCCTTTAAGGGTTGTTGGGCCTTTTTTTTTTATGGTTTTCAGATGCCCCTAATTTTTTTTCCTTATTTACCACTTGAAGAAAAATTGATGCAAAATCTAACACAAGTGGTTTCATATTTCTTTAGAGCATTTATGAATTACTTATGAATTTCCAAAGAACTCTGCCATAGGCACCTATTTTTGATCCTAGGCCTTGCAAAATTCATACATGTGCAGTCTGAAAAAAGATATGGCTTGACCAAAAATAAACATTGTAGCATTCAAAAAGTAATGCATAAGTTTCCTAAATGCAACTCTTACTAAACTTAAACGGACCCTACATTCTTTTAACATTTGTAAGAAGACAATTGAGCAATCAATTCCCATTTAGAAAAAATAAGTGGACGCACCAATGGCTTTGAAATAGACCCTCCTTGGCTCCTATTCCATCCATTGAAAACCCTTAATTATGCAACACCATGCACTAAGAAAGGTTGGCAATCCATTTTAGAACCATTTACTCTCCATTTCAAAACTCCCTACAGGACTATTTGAAGAAGAGGGTTGTCTTTTGAGCCACCTACCTTATCACACTCTGGAAAGATCACTTTTGTGTTCAAGAGCTAATGAAAATTTGTTTGTTATCAAATGTTTTATTTCTTTGTATCAATTTCTTATGCAATTTCCAAGAACCTTGTAAATAATTTCGAATGGGGGAGGTTGTAAGTCACAATTATTGACCCAATTCTAAGATCCAAGGCCATACGCATTTATCAAAGTTATGCTTACATGACTTCACTACTCAATAAACTTAGATGAGTTGGTGGTGGTACTAGGGATCTTTAAGGTAACTACACCTTAAATCACACGCTTCCTAAACTCTTCACTTCTTGCCTAAAATGTACTTTCACTATTCATGAGAATCTATGATTGCTTATAGGAATACCTTATTTCAACACTTTGAAAATTTATAGATTATTTATACAGTGTCCATAAATGCATTCTAAGAGAATCTAGAATCCCCTTTTCACTACCAACAGGATCCTACAAAAAACTTTCTAATATAATAATGGAAACTATGCTAAATTGCTTATTTGTGTGATTTTAGGTGTAGTTACCTTAACTCCTTAACTTATTTGACACGAAATTTTTTTCTTAATGACTTTTGGTATTTTCTAAGGTACTTTTTTGGCTGACTGCATGTCAATTATGGGATTCTATTTTGTTAAATTCTAGTGATTGTATGAAGAATAACATTATTCAATAATGAGTCAGTAAGGGTATGTTCCCACTTTGGTGTTAGAGGTGTTGTTTAGAATGTGAATCTAGACCAAAACTAGGTATAAATTCATTCCTAAGACCCTCACTAACAACACCAAGTGCGAACATACCCTAATAAAAACTTGTAGATTAAAAAATTAATCTGACTTGTGATTGGAACAATTGCCAGCTTCATACCCTCTGCAAACTCAGGCTAAAGTGTTGAGTTAGATTTTACAAAAGCCAACTAAATGTTTCTATCCTCGAACATGTTTCAAAACAAGCTTCCTGAATAGTTAGCCACAGACAGGTGGAATATTCTCCATCTTTCCTTAGACTCTTGCGAACAAATCATCCTGAAAATATTACAGTATGGTAGAACCACCCATTGTCGACCACTTAAGCAATTCTGCATATTTTCTGGAGCAGTAGAAGGCAATATGAGTTTACAATCATGTAGAAAGATAGAAATGATGGGCATTGCCAAGTTTTCATGATTTTTTTCCTTAAACTGAATTTACTATGAATTTTGGAAGCCAAAAGTTGGCCTCAACCCATACCTAGGATATAGAATCTTCCAATTTTGACCATTCCATAACTACTTTCCCACTCACTACTTCCTGCTTTCTTGCTCACTAAATTAAGACATGTGTCATGATTTTATAGTGCCAACCTTGCAAAAGAGAAAAAATCACATTTCAAACTATGGTTGAAATCTGTACCAGCCTTGGTTGGAAATAGTTGCACCCTACAGGTTGGTTATTGATGGCCGGTTGGTAATTTGTGGTTCTACCATAATAATATGGAAGAAAAAGAAGCAAACAATTAGGCATTCTCTTTTTGTATGTGCTACATTATTGCTGGTTCAGGGGGATTGACACCCGAGAAGAAGAAGAACTCTGATCTTATGAAGAGTCTGTTGGGGATAGTTCTACTACAGTAGAACCACCCATTGTTGACCACTTAAGTGATCTGTGCATGTTTTGGAGCAATATAAGGCATGTAAATTTTCTGTCATGTAGGAAGATAGAAATCAAGGGGATTGCAATTTTCTCTGTAATTTTATGCCTTGAATTAAAATTACTATGAATTTTGGAAGCTGTCAGTTGGTCCAAACCTATAGCTGATGTGAAGAGTCTTCCAATGCCGATCATTCAAGAACTATCTTTTGCTCACTGCTTTGGGACATGTGTCAAGATTTGATTAGTCTTAACTTTGAAAAGGAGAAAAAAAACATTCAAAGCTTTGGTTGAAAATTTATTGCAACCTTGGATGGAAATAGTACACCCTACAAGTTGGGGATGGATCCCTAGTCGACAATGGGAGGTTCTACCATTACTTATCTAAGCTTAAGCCACATGGAACACCACAATACAATATTCTGCACCTGGATATTTGGCCTATGAGTATACGTAAACCACTGCCACGATTTGCCCTATTCATCTGGCGGGAGGATCGTGTGCTACAATTAGGATTTCATTACCCGCAATGCCCAATTACACAATTTTGCCCACATAATTGGGCATTATGAAATTTTCATCCAAAATTTATCTATCATCCAAAAATATTTTGTCGCTCGCCTGTGGTTTACGCCACGCAACGCCCTCATGCTTCACACATTCCGTGAAAGAAACGGACCTCCTCGTCGGCCCCTTTATTTTACGGAATGCCCTTAGACTCAGGCATTACCGTATCCCAAATAGAGACCAATAGAGACCAAGCTATGGTTGCGAAAAAGTAGAGAGTTATGGTGTGCATTTCAAACAATGGATATCTTATGTGAATCAAGTAGAATTTTAAAAACAAATGTGCTTTTAGAGATGTGGCTCAATCTATGATTGTTGAATAGTTTTTTGAAATCTTCAATTAGCTAAGGTTATAACAACTTACAGAGGATTGAACAAAGGATTGTATTGATGATTACAAGGAAAGATAAATACAAATATTCTATTCTTTCAATCTATTTGTTAAGGTTATTCCTTGGGCACATGTTGTGTAAAATTTTCAAATTAAAAAAAAAAAAAATAAAGTTTGTAGTAAGTTACCCAAAATTGCTATGTATGTTGCCAAAAAACAGTGTTTGATCCTTTAAGGGGTTAAGAATGTGAAGAGGAAGTTTGCATGCAATTATGGTACATTTCTGTGAACACACATCTAAGGTTGCTTTGGATTTTTGCGAGCTGAGATCTATCAATCTACCATTGCTGAGGTTTTTCTATTTACATGTGCAATCTTAAATAATACCCGCACTCTAGGGCAGGAATGTATAGTTTAGAATTCCTTACATATTACACAAATCACAAGTATGAATTTGTCTACTATTGTAATATGGTCAAAAAAGAGAAGGCAACTTAAAGTTTCTAAACTACACAAATAATATGCAAGAAATCAGGGGGCAAGCATCTAAACTTGAGATTAATTTGGATTTAAGGATGAAAGAAAGATATATGTGAGACACTACAACAATAAAAGTTCTATGCTATTCCGGACTTGAGCGCAAATCCTTGAATGTGGCATTGTATAGTTCAATCTACTACTACACTTACCAATAGTTTTCAATAAAGTTTGAAACCAAAAATTGAAAAATTCATACAAAGTTGATCTTCATATGTTATATGTATGATTTTCATAAGATTTTATGTACTTAAGTTTACAATATTATGATCTAATTATGGTGATTTTTAGAGATGATTATTTTTTTTATTTATTCAAATCATTTTGAAATTTGGATGGATTGTTTTTTGGATGTACGAGAAAAGTTATTTTTAAAATCTAAACATACCTATATCCTAAAAATTGTAGAATATTTGTATAAAAAAGTTATAGAAATCTACGCCATACAAATGTGAGAACCCATACAAGAGTCTTCAAACATTTACATGAATAAAAATAAATAAATTTGGAAGGCTTAAACCTTTTTTTCTTTCAATCATTTGTTGTTTGAATTTGAACATCTAATCTTTAAAGAATTAAAACTCTATATACTATACTGAATTAATTGCATACTTGAAAGCAGTAGAGAAAATTAGCACATGCTGCTCAAAGCTTCAAGTAGCTTTGGATAGCTTTATAAGAAACAATGTTAAGTATCAAAAGTAGAAGTACCCATACAATCAAAAAATTTAAATCATTCATTGATATGCTTTAACCCCTAAAGGTTTTTGACTATGTTTTCACCAAAAAATGTTTCAAAATTGCCATTTTTAGTACAAGTACCAAATTTTAGAAAAAACACACATTTTCGGACACTTGTAACCACATGATCTTGTAGAAAATTATTTTGAGAAGATGTGGAAAAAATTTCAAAAATTTTCATCGTGTAGATTGCAAAATATTAGCGATTGAAGTGACAGAAATCCTTTTTTGTCCCTGCAAAAAAACGGGCAGCTACACTTCAATTGTATAAAAGAATGTCCAAAATGGTGGTGATTCTTTATGTTCATTCTTCAAGGCAAGTTGGCTACATTCTTGAAAAATTTCAGATCATTTGGAATTGTACAACATATAGGAAAAAAATAGTAAGTAGAAAGAAGTAGAAAATGACTCATAATACTAAATTGTTAACAATTTCTTTATGGAACTGAAAAAATGACAATCAATGGCTGTAATGTTTTAATAAACAATCTACATCCAATTTTTTATTTATTTCCAAGAATATTGAAAATTGAGTTATATAAAGGACTTCAATGTTTGTCTTAGAGTAGAAATTCTATATCTACCTGCAAACTAAAACTCCTCATAACTTTCATCTCATTAATCAAAATAGAATAATTTAAATCTTTTCATGTATATATAAATCTGAAAATAATTTCAAATATTTATTTCTTAAAAAGAGTTATTTCTAAAGAAATTTTTTTAGCTACCCAAGTTGTCCACAGTTCAAAGAAAATTGTATATCATACAATAACTTTTAAACCATGTAGACAAAAGTTAAGGAAATTGTTGGGCCTTTAAGCTACTTCTTGAGCACATGTTGAAAAAAAAATTCCAAAGAAAAGAAACAAAGTTTTCATTTGTAGTGAGCTACCCAAATTTTTTATTTTCTTAAAAAAACCCATTTAGGGCCGCTTTACACCTAGAGGCCGGGCCAATTTTTCACCAAGCCAATTGCCCAAAATTTCAGCCCATTCTTGGGTTAGAAGCCAGCCTCATTAAATCTGACATTGGCCTTCAGGCCAAGAATTGGCCTTGAATTGGGCTCCCATTTTTGGTGCACCCAATTCAACAAGCTGGGGCCATGCTCGGGCCATGTCAGATCATCTATTTGAGGAAAAAAAACTCTGACATAACAAATTGGCCCGGCCTCTAAGTGTAAAGGGGTTGAGGCTAATTCAAGCCTTTCAACCAATCACAAGCCATGATTCTTGACCTCTGACACACCAAATTGGCCCGGCCTCTAGGTGTAAAGCGGCCCTTAGTGCTTTAGGGGTTAAATGAGTCTTAAAGTTTTAACTTCAAAAATTCACCAAAAATGTACTTTCCATATTTTAGCATTTGATTTTTTTATGATTGGTCAAAATTGTAGTTTTGAATTGAATTGTGAAAAATGCATAAATTAAACAATGAAACCATCAGCACTTTCAACAAATAGTAAAGTTTATAACATTGGGCAAATATTAACACTTTATGTTATTTTCTTTATAATTTTTGATTGACTATAGTGAATCAATGATCTTAATTTTGAATATAAAATTCAAAAAATAATAATTTGGTCTAACTTGTATACAACAAGTGAATTTTCAAAAAAATTGATTTTTTTCCACTTGAAAGTATGGCCCAAAATATATACCGATCATAAAATGGTTGATTGACTTTTAGGGGTTAAATTTAACTTTGCAAATATAAACGTCAATTCCATTTTGCCATTGCATGCACATTTTATTCTCTAGAGGTTAAAACAAATATATATTTACAATCACATATATGTAACCTTGTCATTAGAGAACGAATAGGATCTCAAGTTGGATATTTTATTTATAAATATTTCCATGTAGATTCTTGCTTGAAATGTAAACTTTTTGAAATGAGAGTCTTTTTAATCCCTAAATGTCCAAGCCTTTTGAAGTGTGTTTTTTCTATGAAAATAGAACATGAGCTTATAGTTATCCCCAATAAAGCAAATTATTGTTTTTTAAAATCTAACTATATAGATGTTTAAAGAGCTTGCTTATTACTAAGTTTATTAGTTTTGAATGTGAAATTGTGTTGGAGTTGTGAGATTATAATAAGGGAAACGTAGTTATTCTATTTTAGATATGCTATCCCTCAATCCCCATAATGTCTGAAAATTTTGCATATGAGAGTTTTGGAGAATTGGAGGTGATATGAACAAATAAAAATTGTGTTAGCATACTAAAATGCACTTCCAAAAACCTTAAGTTCAAATGAAGAGCTATCAAACTCATTACACAATCCACCTTGCAATGGTTGAAATGCAATTTAAAAAATAAAATAGAAATTGCAAATAACTCTAGATCAACACTTGCTTGTTTAAATTTTTAAAGGTGAAAATCATGAAAACACTTTATTCTTTTTATTGGAACCATTTTTAAAGAAAATGGATATGTAAATTTTTTTGAATATCAAATGAAGTGAAAATGACAAACTTTGCTCAAAAGCCAGGAAATGAAGTAAAATTGGCAAAGCTTTATTCTTTACCAACAATACATATATATGTGTTTCAAGACTTCTCAAAAACCAAATATTTACTTTATTCAATGAAAAATGAAAGCTTGCAATAGTTAACCTTAAAAACTCTTTGTAAATTTTTTATTGAAACCGTGGTCAAAGAAATTTAACTGCCTAAGCCCAATTGAGCTTAAAATATTAGATTGACCATATATGGTCAGTTGGGCAATTAGAATTTAATATAGGTTTTGAAATACTTAAATTTTTTAATGTGTTTCTAACAACAATGATTGAAGTCTAAACAATGATTGAGATTTTTAAGAGTTTATTTTAGATGTTTGTATAATCACCTTCAATAAGTTTTATACACATTCTTGCATTACATATTTTTCAGCCCCTGTAGAGGGCTGTGAGTTCCCCAGGGTTCCAAGACTCTGAAATTGTCTGGAACTGCACCGTAGCAGCTGTATGATGTGGCCAAGCGATTGCCACGTCATACACAAAAAATATTTAAAAATAAAATAAAATAAATCGTTTATCTTGTTTTTCCATTTTTTTATTTTAAATTTTTGTTTGTTTGTTTGTTTTTCAAAAAAAGAATTCTGACAGCGGCTATTCTTTTGCTGCCGGAGGAACATCGCCGGGAACAAGCCCAAAACGGCCCTCCAACCCCCCCCCAAGATCATCTAATGTATGCATCTCTCTTGGAGTTGCCAACTTCACTTAATCATGTCAATTAGAATATTGGAGCTTTTTCTTTGATATTGGAACTACTTGCAATTAAAAGATTATAATCTTGATAAGAGTGTGCACAGTTTTCACTTACTATGAAGAATTTAACATGGCCGGCAAACTTCTTTGATAGCTTAACTTCTAAAAAAATTTGTAGAAAAAAATAAAAGACCATATTTAGGATGAGTCAATGCTTAAGAATAGGAAAGAACTTACTAAACCAATGCAAAAAAAGTTGGGATGGGATATTTAAGTTTTGGACATGCTTGAAATTCTCATTTCACTAATGCAAGCACTAATGTCTCATAGAAAGAATGTTGTAATTTGTACAGAAGGTGGAAGTACTAGATGATAGACATCTAGCAATACATAGCCAAATTCTTGTATTTTTTCAAAAAATTTACTATGCAAATGATTTGTATCTTAAAGTTAAACTACTTGAATGATCTTTCCAATACACTTTATAGTTTTCTTAAGGGTTTTTATTTGATGGTTTTTTGAACTAGTATGAACAATTTCAAATCTGTGTATGCACAAGTTTTCAACTTCAAATTAGAAAGTGTGTAAACTTAATTATTAGAGTTAATCATAAAGTGTGTGCAATGAAGGACCAAAAGCTGGAGTTTGAAATAAACACTAAAGAAAACTCCGTGAGGCATAAAGCACTCAAATTGGGGTGTGATGGAGGTTGATGCTCAATTTTTTTTGTACTATTTATAATAAACCATTAAAGGACAAGGGATGACTATAGAAATCATCCCTTTTCATTACCGTGTTAATCACTGGCTTAAGAGATAGCAAAAATACTCAATGGAAGTCAAACTATTATATAAAACCTTCCCTTTTTCACAACAAAATTCCAAAGATGAATGGTTGTATTGTCTTTTGTCCTACTACAATGATTCCATGTCATCCATCGGACGTTTGGCATCCGTGTTGATGTTCAAGGGTTAAGCCTTCCTTGGACACCCTCGTACACATTGGGGGCACTTTACAATTAACTCTATTGAAGGTGACCCTATATTTTCAAGATGTCTTTCATTACTCTCACAGTGCCCCAACACGGTGCACACTAGAATACAAATCTAGTAACTTGAAGCCAAAAACAATGAACACATTTGATAATTTGCAATGCTTCTTAGAGCACCAAAGTTTCAGAAACCAAAGAGTCTCAAAAAACTAAGTGAACCCTTAAACGTTGACATGGATGCCAAACATCCAATGGATACCATGGAATCATTGTACATAGTAGGACATAAGTGCAACTATCCATCCTTAAAATTATGTTGTGAAAAGGGGACGTCTTCTATTGTAGTTTGACTTCCAATGAGTGCTTTTGCTATTTCTAAAACCAATGATTCACATGGTAATGAAAAGGGATGAAACAGAATCGACCATCTCAATTGAACCATCTCCACCTCTTAACTGTGGTAAACATAACTCCTTTTCATGACCTTGATAAAAAATTTAAAACTCCCTTGTGATGTGCCAACATTGTGATCTGAGTTCTCAAGAGTATCTAGGACTTGTACAGTGAGATTTGAGATTTGGGATTTGAGATGGTTCACTGAATCTGTGCAAATTTCACTGTAATCTGAAATTTTGAGAAACTGGTGCATGATCGAGCTAGTTTACGTACCTGAGAGAATCGGTCGACTTCCTTCAGTGATGCTCGCCTCGTCCAGCAAGCTCGCTGCATTCGTTTCCAAGTCAGGATCATGGAAGGTTAGTGCGGATCGACCATCGTCAACAACGTACAACGACGCCGTCGCCCACGTCGGGAACGGCGGCTTTGGCGTCCCCCAGCTCCATGGTGATAGGAAAACGGCGCATCAGTGTGATGCTTCGGCCTCACAATAATGAAAGTTATGAAATATCCCATGAAAACAACATTAATTAACCCCGTGACCGGACGACGCCACAGCTATCACCGCGCGCCGCCATCCACGAGTTGCTCCCTCTTACATCCCACACAGCTTTCCATCTCGTCACCTTCACGTCCACATTGTTGTTGTACACCGCATACTCTTGAATGCCCATATATACGCAGCTTTCGCAGCTTTCTCAACTCCTACTCCTTGCTCACGCGTCACGAAAGCTTTCACGGTGAGATCGACGCAGAGGTCCACCTGCGTAGCCTGGTAACAGGACTGCAGGCTGGGTGAAGTTCGCGTAGTGTGACCAGGTCGGATTTTCTGGGGACGCACCAGATGAGCTGGACTTCACTGGGAAGATGTTGCTGTTGCCCTTGGTTGTAGCGGCAAGCTAGAGGAGGTCGCGAATGACGGCTAAGAAGGGTGTGATGCCGACACCCCCTGAGACGAGGATTTTTCAGAGTTTTGCAGTGGAGGAAGTAGTCTATTTCAGGCTGTAGGGGCCTTCGGCGAAGATCTGGAGAGATAAGTGACATCCGCCGCCTGATTTTGTGTCCTTGGGGTTTGTGGAGTCGGCGCCGATGATGAGGTTTTGGAGGTTGCGTGTCCACAGGCCGAGGAATTTGCTGCAGATGGTGATGTGTCGCCTTGGAGGGAGAAGAGGTGGTGCCATTGGAAGCGGGAGTTGATGAAGATGAATCCCAGAGCGCTGTATTTCAGTTTTGCAATCAATTGGAAGGTAATTATTGTCAATAGCAGTCCAATTCAACACGCCATGGCAGGAATCAGTACTTTGTTGCAGTGATTTCAAATTTCAGAATTTGCTCAAATTGCAAAAAAGACTTCTAAATTGTTAACTATTCAAAGTAAACTTACACTGCTCGCACATGGAAATTACATGTTTTAAAGCTTTAGAATTGTGTTGGTGGAAGTTTTCTTAAGTTAGCCACATCTCTGAACACAGCTATGTTGTCCTACAAGATTTCAATCTCGCGAAAGAAACTCTGCCAGTTTTTCCTTCAGGAATTAGCTTCTTCATTGAATAGTTACAATATTAATTCTGTAGCTCTTGTAAGCCTATCCTGCACGTTTTATTTCGAGAATCGGAATCAATTGGCAGTTTGACATGATGGTATTGGACAAAACGTTGACTTATTTTCTTTCGGCTCAAATTTTGTGAAGAATTCAACATTTACTCCCTTACTAATAGCTCCCTCACTCGTTTACTTCGCTATAATACTCGACTGTTAGTGGCTCAATAGCAAGCCAACATATTCACAAACTTAAGTTGAACGTTTGCTAGAACGAGCGTGATGGATTTTGATTCATGTGTGCAGACGAGGGCCACTAAAGACTAGTAGTTTTTATGGTGTGAAAATTTGAAAATATGTAGACTCCTACGTACTGCACGTAACGGCAATTTCGTTAAAATGGCGGTATTCCGTATGCCATTTTCAGAGCGTCCGCTTTGAACTGCGAAAGTGACATCTAAAAGGGGTATAGATTACATAAATCTTGATTTTATATAGATTTCAGAAATCTAGCACTTCTGTACATTTCAAATTTCACGGTCTGAACTTTGAAATCAACATCTATGACTATTGTAGATTTCAGACATCTAGGAATTATTTAGATTTCAGATATCTAGGACAGTTGAACATTTCATAGCGGCCGCTCTGAACTGAGAAAACTGCCAAAGTTACGGAATTTCGCCATTTTAACGAAATTGCCCTTACGTACCATATATCACTACAAAGATGACTTCAGGTGCGCGTACCAAGAGACTCTATGAGCACTTTAGTTCCACCACACCACTGGGCAAGACTCGGACCTGCAGACAAGATGCTGACCGGGGACTGTGACTGCACCATGCGCGCGAATCGGTCGATGATCGAAGAAGAGCAGCACGCCTGTCAGCAAGTTGAAGCTGGAGAATTCGCCCACACCTTCTTCGCCTTCGACGTGTTCGCCTTCGAATGTGGCCTTCGCCTTCGCCGTGTGGTGTGAGATGTAGAACACGAGTCGAAGAAGTATTGATCACGCACGGGGCCCAGAGACGTCACTCACATCACAATGCCAGCTAACATGGAAATGAGATCCCAGACAGGTTCGACACGCCGCATGTCTTCCACTCCACGACCTGCACTCGTCTTGCCCAAATGAACTTGTTAAGCTAGCTGGTTCAGCATGTGCAACAAGTCATGAATGTCCCAGCTCATGGATTGCAAAACAAGCTAAGTACATCTTGTTGATATGTAACTCAGATCAGGTGGAATTTGTCTTGCATCTGATATTGCCTGTCCTTGCCTGATGAAATGGTCAAGTGATAGCAAAAGCTTACATTTCACCCATCTCGACATTTAAACCACTTGAATGTCCTTTGGAATTTGAAAAGGGTTGAAGGAAACCATGCCTAGAGGCTGCAGCCATGAGCTCTCACAAACAGAGGTCCCAACTTCCTGAAACACCAACACTTACAAGCTTTATATTCACCGAAGCCTGTAACGGAGATGCAGTGTGTCTGCAGGAAATAATTTCAAAAGTCGATTTCTAATGACGCGTAGATCATGACACTAGTGGGAAACTCCACTACCGGTATTACCGTCACATTGGAAGTTCCATAGTCATTTTGCCGAAGGACTAGGTCATTTTTCCAAAAAAACAATCAAAACTTCTTCTTTTTGCGTTTGCGTTTGTATTTGCATATTTAACTGTAAGATCTTGTACTAGACAAAATTTTAGAAACTTTGATCACATAAATTGTAAGATATATGCATTTAAAGTGAAGAAAACAAATTTTTATGCACCTTGCTTGACTTGCACTTATCATTTCGGATTTCTAATTTTATATGTTGAAGAATTGAGTTGAGAGTCTAGGAATTTTAATTAAAAAAGTCTCACACTTAATTTTTACTCTTCAAAAAATTGTAAAGTAGACGTATATTTAAGATTGAAGGGAAAACTAAACCATTGTTATGTTGTGGACTATCCAGTGGTTGAAATGACGTCTTAATTGTTAGGAAAAAGTGTTTGTATGTGAAGTTTAGTGTTAGAAGTTGTTGATTTTATGAGCTTGGTGTTAGTTGTTTTGGTAGTAGCCGGTGAATAACCGGTTGGTTAGTAGTTACTTGATACTAAGGTTAGTGGAATTAGAGCTAAGACTATCCGCCTTGGAGGTTGTAGAAGCTATTTGAAGTAAGGGTTGGTCTTTTATCTTTCTCTTATTTTGATGGTTTAGAGGTGTGGGAGAGCACTTGCAGAACAAATTATGTAGCATTTGTAGAATTTTATGTTGAAGCAAGCATTCATGTGAAGAATAAAGTGTTGAATCTAAACAAGTTTTTGGATCTAAAATCTTAAGAGGTTGATCTAATATGATACTAAATTTGAGATTTAGATCTATTATGAAGAAGGAGATATGAAGCTGCAAAGTAAAAGTAGTTGAAATCTAAGGCAATCAAAGAAGGTGCATTAAAGAATCCAGATCTTATTGAATTTTTGTTTTACGGCTATGAAACTTAGATGTTACCTTTCTTCACTCACCTTTTTCTTATATCAAAATCTTGACTTCTATACATTTGAAATCTATGAGCAATGCAAAAAATAGTACAACTAGGTGTAGAAATTGTGACTAAATAAAGTCAGTAACGGAAAATGTCCACCAATAATATCTTGGATTAAGATGAAGATTGATATGTAAGAAGTTGATAAATTTGTCTAGTATGCAGCAAAATTTCAATATATTTGGAGAGATTGTCCATACAATATGATAAGCCAAAGGCAGCTGTATTAGTTGTAAGATTATAGTAGGAATTATAAGATTGAAATTTGGATAAATGGGAGTTTAGGACAGGATTTAGGGTTGTCTAGGAACTTAAAGATTGTAGGATTGTAATGGGAGTTATAACATTGAAATTTGGATAAATAATAGTTTGTGATAGGATTCAAGGTTGTCAAAGAACTTAAAGATAGAAAGTGTTTTCACACAAAACATCTTCACAACAAAAATCCCACATTAATCTAAACCTACTCACAAAATATTGTGACATTGTCAAGAGCTCTAAAATAGAATTGAAATACATTAATCTCAATGGTGAGATTGTTTCAATAAGAGATCTTAACCTTGTGAATTTTTTTTTGAGAAATTATAAAATTGAGTTCATAAATTAATCCTACAAGTTTTTCAAGAAGATGCTTTGATTGCCTAAAAAACAAGATAGTCAAAAACTTTCTTATAACAAATCCAAATGCAACAAATGAAAGCTATCCCACGTAGATAAAAATAAAATTTATGAAAAATAATTTTCTTTTTATAATTAAAATTTTTGGTGAGGGTTTTCAATTTCTATCTATCGCACTAAAATTCGGACTTATTGTGCCATAACTTTGGATCCCAACCACTGGTTGAATATTCCCTCGAAGCTCATGTGTTTTTCTACCTTCACAAAAAATTATGTTGAATATTGAGACTATAAGAGCTTACCCAAAATCCATTTTATTCCCCAAGGGGACAATCAAACTTTAGGGGTTAACAAAGTAACTATACTTTGCAATCTATTTTAGAAATAAATGGAACATTTCCTAGTAGTTGTTTACAAATGATACAAGTTTGCATTGCAAGTTACTGTAATTCCCTATCAACTTCCAAAGTGAACTTCCTATATTAGCTTGGAAATTTATCCATCAAATTAGGTTGTTTGTTTGTTTGTCACAATGAAATCTCCTGGACTATGCATTCTTGGTACCATCAGAAAGCCGTCTGCAACGAGGGGTGCATTGGCTTTGATTCGTGGTATTCCAACCTATGACATGAAAGTTATTGAATTTAAGTATTTCTTATGAATTAAAAAATTTAAAAACTACTTTACTTTGATAATTACTGTGGCAAAGGCACTATTAGTTACACAGTTAAATGGCTGCAAATGGTGGGGCATCATCATCAACCAAAGTTTTGACTTGAAAATTCTCGAATTGACATCGAAGAAAATAGTGTTGTACAACTTTACACAAAGGGAGTATTCAGGACCATTCATTCCAGCAAGATTTCAACAAAAAGGCACTTGTGTCAGTTCCAGCAAAAGGGCAACTCGTGCTCAGCAGGATTCGAACCTGCGCGGGCAAAGCCCACATGATTTCTAGTCATGCCCGATAACCACTCCGGCATGAGCACCAATGGACGTGTGCCACGTCGCCACCCCAGGGGCTCGAACCCTGGACCACAAGGTTAAGAGCCTTGCGCTCTACCAACTGAGCTAGGACGGCAACGGGGTAGAAGCACTAACCCACCCCTCACATGCTTACAATCGAAATCGAAACAACCTTGATCATTAGAAAAGGAACAGCACTGCAAGCAATAAAATAGAAAGAAAATTTACTTTGCTTCACCGGCTCGTGGCAGGAATTGAAAAAAACAAAGTTCCTTCCAAGACAGACGCGAAAAAGGGATAATTCGGAATGGTGTTTAGCAGTTCCTAAAAAGATGAGATTCCTGGAGCCTTATCGAAGTCATGGCTTTAATTCACTTCGAAGTTCAGAGCTCCTGCAACAAAATTCGACAGACGAGAGCATCAGCAAACTGACTGACAAAAATTTATTGAAACACATGGAGCATCCTAATTGAGCAGTAAAAAAATCCATTGAAATAAGCCGATAGAATTACAAGGAAAACTGTGTATATCCCGATGGTATAAACATTGTATCCTATTATATCCTCGTCCTTCAGGAGAAATAAAGGCCATAGTTGAAAAGAAAAAGAGGGATCCCACAAAGCAAGGGTGCAAAAGCCCCACCCTTTCACCAATTGTCAATCATCGCCAATTGTCTAAAAACATAGTCGAGTATTCACATAATCAACCTTAAGATTTGTGGGAAAGAGCGGAACCCTGGCATAAAAAATACAACGCCAGTGAATACGAAAGTACTTCAGCTGCCCCCATCATGCGATTGTCAAGTTGTATAAACATCACTTCTGTGTGTGTATCAAGAACCCTAAACTTAAAATAGAAAGTCCAATTTGGAAGTCAACATCAACTTCCAGAACATGTTTATATTGTTCAATAATGCAAGGCATGACTTCTTCTTTCTAGTGGTGCATTTTGACACCTTCCCTAAGGATTGCTACTTGACTGATTTCAACGCCTGTAAATATAGAAGCAGCAACTCTTGGCCATTTGAGCAGTTAGGGATTAACCTAGGGTATACAAACCCATCCATACCGTACATGTTGCTGATATTTGTAACCTCTTCCCTCCACACCACCCCACCCCACCACACCACACCATCCAGATTGGTTGATAGCAGCCTAAGTCGAGGTCTTCACGAGAAATCAGAAACAATCCGATGTGAAAATAATCGAAATATTAGTTTACAATAGGTAATGAGAAATAGTCCAAATAGTCCAAACAGAATGTTCACGCTGTAAACTACGGCTTTGTAGAGAATGACAACAACGAAAAATGTGAAAGTACGACTACTGTAGGCTTGCCGATTCAAGCGTATTATGAAAACAACGACCTCTACAGATAAGAATTGCAACGAATTCTAATACAGTATGCTTCCATACCATCCAACAAAGAGAATGCAGAGAACACTGTAGTTTTACAGACAGTCTACTATATTCAAAACATCTGAAACCTTTCGTACTTACATTTCAATTGTAAAATATGTAGAGAAAAGGTCATTTACAAATACCTTTTTCGCTCAATCGAGGACGCGGACCATTTGGCAAAAGAGTCTCTGATGCAATAAACGCAATTTAATTTTTCCAAAAGATTGGAGATATTATTTTACTCCATATCAATGAGACCGAGAATTTCCTCAAGAAGATCCTTGTCAGTTTGATCCGCGACCTTCTTGGAACGCTCCTGTCGCTGAATCATAGGCTGCGAATCCCTCTTCAGCACTTCCATATATGTACCATTTCCACTCAATGCACTGTCATTATGTAAGCCGTGTTGAAAATGAACCTGAGGAAGGAGCCTCTGATCCAATAACCTGAAAGGAAATTTTCCAAAAAATGGAAACCCTAATAAAGTATTAGGGTTTTACTCCATATCAATGAGACCAAGAATCTCCTCTTCGAGCATCTCCTCCTCAAGCATCTCCTCCTCAGTTCGATCCACGACCTGATCGGAAGCCTCATTTCGCATTCCCTTTTTAGGTCGAGCAAGCTGCATCTGAATAGGCTGAATTTCAAGGCCATTAATGGACAGCAAGTCCCGCTTCTGCGCTTCCCAACCGTCCGCGACTTCTTTCAGCTGATCAGCAAATCCTAAGCCCGTGTCCTCTGGCATTTCAAGAACCCCAAGGCCCGAAAACACATGCTTCTTCGCAGCGCCATAGTCTCTCACAAGATCCATGACAGCCTCCAAGGAAAATTCCTGCCTCAAACTCCCATAAACATGCTCTTGCAAAGGCACATTCGCCAGTAGCTTAAACCTAGCGTGCTTCAGCCTCGTAGCAGCTTGATTCGTCAGCTTCTCGCACGCATCCGCAATACTCTTCTGGTCAACAGACACACACCCGAACAAGAAAGCCTCCTTGCGCAACATGGTCCGCACCACTTTCAAACCCTCCCCATGGTCGATGCGCTTCAACTCCTTCACCAACCCGTGCAGATTCTCCAAATCCTCCAGAGACAGATAAATCAGGTAATACGGCCCCACGTACTGAGTCTCGTACAAGCAATAGAGCACGAACAAGCCCCCAATCTTCCAGGAAAGAGTGTTTTCCACGCTCTTCACGTGACCCAGGGCGGAAGAGTATAAGGACTGCATGAAGAACGCTTGCGTAGTGTCCTTCGGGCACGCTTCGTGAATGAAGGAGAAGCCGCGCGACTTCCAAAGCTCCTTCAGTTGGTATAACGACATCGCATCCTGCTCCGCGAAGGATGCTACGAGCTCGTGAATATCACGCGATGCGGCGGAGAGGTCCATGAGGGCCTTGTCGATGCGCGCAACAACTGCTCCAGAGCAAACGAAGACGATGCTCCTAAACCCCAAGCCCTAAAAAATTAAAGTAGATTGAGAATTTTACTTTTTCGAGTTTGAGGCTTTTCTTTTTTCATTCCTCTTTACGGGCAGTCATAACTTTTCCTCCCGTACAGCTGTTTTTCACTAAGATAAATTCACCTACAGTAAGGTAACCGACCTTATTTATGCCACATTTTTTTGAAGAACACAAGCGTGTTGAAGAACACACTGCGAGGGCTTCCGTCAGGTAGAGAGGCCGATTTCACGCTAGGTAAACCACCTGTCATCGTTAGGTATTGAACCCGCAACCACTTCATATTTATGTCATATTTAGAGGCAAGGATATACCGCCCCCCTTGCTTGTCTTCCCTGAAGTCATTCCAAGGGTGAATATAAAAAAATGACATCCTATTTTGTGTATGAAGGAAAGAAAGAAATCATATAGATGGAAAAGTATGAGAGAAAATAATACCAAAAGGAAAATCATTTTCTTGACATAGTATGTATTAATAATGAAATTTTGAAGTGATCAGCCTATGAAACCCATAAGGATCACTAGGTCACTCCAAAACCAAAAAGAAGTTCACCCAACTGTAGTTGCTAAGGTAGATGGCTCCAAAAGCAAACCTTCAAGGGTTGTTGAACTTTTTTTATGGGTTTTAAATGTCTGAAAATATTTTACTTATTTTTCACTTGAAGAAAAATTGATGCAGAATCTAATACAAGTGGTTTCATATTTTGGGGAGCATTTATGAATTATTTATGAATTTCTAGAATTCTATCATAGGCACCTATTTCTAATTCTAGACCTTGCAAAATCCATACATGTGTAGTTTAAAAAACGATATGGCTTGACCAAAAACAAACACTTCGGCATTCAAAAAGTAATGCACAAGGTTCCTAAATGCGACCCTTACTAAACTTAAACGGACCCCACATTCTTTTAACATTCGTAAAAAGGCATTGGGCAATCAATTCCCATTTTAAAAAATTAAGTGGACACACTGTAGCTTTGAAATGGATCCTCCTTGGCTCTCATTCCATCCATTGACAACCCTTAATTATGCTCTCACATTGTTGGCAATTCATTTTAGAACCATTTACTCTTCATTTTAGAGCTCCCTATATGATTGTTCAAAGAAGATGGTCGTTGTTTCAGCCACCTACCTTATGGTCAACAAGACTTTGAACGGATAGGCTCGTTTTCATATTGTTTGGGTGAGGAATCTAATGGCGCTTGTCACACAATAAATTTCAAAAACTTCAACAAATGCATAGAAATTGGAGGATGCGGGAGAGGAGAGAATTTTTTTCTGAAGTAGACTAGAGAGAGAGGCCTTGTTGAAGGAGTGTATTTATTAATAACGCTTTTGCAAAGTTCTCTGCAAATCCCTAAGATTTTCTTTCAATATTCTAATGGTTGCCTCTTCGGGAACTAAATTGTCTTTTAAGAATTAAATTGGTCATGGTTGTTGACTTATTACACCTAAAGAAATAAGACCCTATTTCAACCAATAAATCACTTCAAAGCTCATTTGTACAGCCCACAAGCATTAGATGAGATTGAAGTCCTGAATAAGGTCGCAAGTTCCCAAATAGCAGAGAATAATGGTAAGAAAAAAGCCACTTTCCCCCTAAAAAAATAAATTAGCGAACTGCAAGGTTTGAATTGCAAGGACAATTTAATGATGTGAAAAAAAAATTAACTTTTTTTTTAAATAGAAAAAAAAAATTGTTTACAAATGATTGGAGAACTTAGCAACATCAAAAATTTAATGTGACCAAGAGATTGTCACATCAAATCATTTTTTAAATTTTTTTAAATTTTTTTAGTTTAGAAAATAATAATATTCTTACTAATTCAGCTTTGAAAACATGCAAGAAACAACCTTCCCTTAGCCTCTAATCTCATCTAATGTGAAGTGGTTATAATAGGATCTTTCATGCCAGAGTATGACAATGATAGTCACATTGCATAAATAGGATCACTTATTTTTATTCTAATCCCTTTTCAAAATCATCATGTAGAGATTCTTGCTTAAACTATGCAATCTCTATTTGTAAGAACCTATAATTGATTTAAGTATATCTCTTTTCAACTCTTTAAAAATTCATAGTTCACTCCTCGGTTCATTCATATGGTATTCAAAAGATGCATTCTAAGATAGTTAAGAACCCCATTTAATCCAGACAATATGACCTTGCAAAAACCCCTCAATATAACCCCCAAAGTCCCACTGTCCCTATGGAGGACAAAATAGATTTTGAATAGGTCCCAATGATTGAAATATGATTGAATTTTTTTGAATTTTTTTCATTAAATAGAAAAACTTGTGAGCTTTTTGGGAATATAATTTTTATTTCAATTGGTGCCTAGGAACAAAGGTTATGTCACAAAAACCTCAAACAAAGGAGATCAGGCAGGAAAAAAAAATTGAAATTTTATTTTTTATTTTTGTATATTATATATTTGTCTAAACGGAGAGCTTTTATTCATTCCATTTGGATTAGTGATGTAGAAGTTATGGAGCTTCTTGTTTTGCAATCATTACAACTTCTTGAAAAAAAAATTTATTTTATTTTGAATGCTAATTTCTTTCAATTTATATGGTCAAAAAGTCACAAAAATTTAGCATGTGATCTAAGACAAGTGTAGAACAAGATCCTATGTGTAGATTATAAAAAAATGATTTTACAAATGAACGTAGCAAAAGTGGTAGTTTTTGAGTGGTTTCTAAAAAATAAATGGCCTTAGGACTTCAGAGGATAATAATGAAAATCATGTTGAATTGATTATTTGGTTGATTTTAGGTGTTGGTACACTCATTATTGTCTAGCCTAAACATAACATTATCCACTATTATCAGGAGGGTTTTTTTCCTCCTTCAAAACATAGGGATCCAACTCCACTTGCTCTACTTATAGTGTGTATGAAACTTATAGTCACAATGCTCTTGAGAGTTAAACTATAGTGTTTCCTTGGTATATAGGATGGAATTATATGTTCTTTTTTTGGGAAATTGGAAGAAAGGTTGAAGCCTATTGAACAATGTTATGAAAGCAACACTAGAATCTAAATAGTGATTGCCCAAGATCTAGATAATGAAGATATGAGTGCATAAAAGAGCCTAGACACTATTAATTTGAGGTACATTTAGAATTAATAGATTGAAAATTCATATGGTGTCCAAATAATGTTTGTTAAAATATGTAGAATCCACCTTTTTAGTTTCCAATAAGATTCATAAAAAAACAATTCATATTTAATCCCTTAAGTTTAGTATTTAGAATGATTCCAATTTTCCTCAGATGTTTCAAATAGTGTGCTAATAATATTGATTTCATTCATTTAAAAAATTGACGTTTAAATAAAATTTTAAAGTTTTGTAGGATTCAATTTGGTCAGTTCCAGTTTTGGGCTTTCAAATCCTTTTAAAAAATGTGTACAAATTTGAGAGAATTTTTTTCTTCTCATTTTCTAGATTAAGAAATACTACATTTGCCTTTGATTAATCCCTAAAGGTCAGAGACTATGTTTTTACCAAAACCACTCCAAAACTGCCATTTGTAGTACAAGTATCAAATTTTTTTATTTTTTTATTTTTTGACACATGTAACGGCATGTGATCTTGTAGTATGCTGACTTGAAAACATGTGGTAAGAATTTCAGAAATTTCCACCGCATGGATTGCAAGATATAAGCATTCAAAATGACTAAAATTGTTTTTTTTCCCCTGCAAAAAACAATGCAGCTACATTTCACAAGCTCAGTTTTCTATGAAAAAATGTCCAAAATGGTGGTGCTTCTTTGGATTATTTTCCCTAGACAAGTTGGCTACATGCTTAAAAATCTTCCCATCATTTGGAATTGTACAACATATAGGAAAAAAATAGTAAGTTGAAAGAAGCAAAGAATGATTCAAAATACAAAATTGTTAAGAATTTGGTTATGGAATTGAAAAATGCCAATTGAAATGTTGTAATAAACTATCTACATGCTATAGTTTTATTTTTTTCAAAAATATTGAAAATTGAGTAAGATAAAGGACTTCAAAGTTTATTTTAGAGTAGAGATTCCATAATTGCCCGCAAACTAAAACTCCTCATAACATTTGACTCATTTGACAAAATGGAATAATTAAAAGCTTTCCACTTATATATAACTCTAGAAAACCAATTTCGAATTTTTGTTTATGAAAAAAGTGATTTTTTTATCTACTTAAACTGTCCGGCTGAGAAAAACAACAACATATTAGGCCATAACTTCAGACTCATATATCCAAATGTCATGAAATTTAGTGCATATGAAAGATATTCCTCGCACACAACTTCTATTAACTTCACCCAAAACTTCAACCAAAACTTCAACTTCAGCCAAAATGCTGAAAATCTCCAATCACAAGTACTTGCCCAAAATTTCTATATTGCCAAAAATTGCATGCTTGTCCTCTTGGATTAATAGTAGTAGCACACAATTGTAACTAGCCATGGCAATTATAGGTGAATGTATCTTATAGCTTAAAATTTTCAATCAAAGGGGCTTGGGCAAAATTTGATGAACTATATAATATGTCTTTTGCGATTTAAAAATATTCCATGAAAAAAAAAATTCAAAAATCATGAATATAAATTACTTATTAAGTCAAATTTGAATTTTCTTAATTAATTTTTTTAAAGCACATCTAAAGCGATTTCTTTGAAAATTCACCCAAAATTCCAATTTGTATTTTTTTTTGCATATTGCACATTTTTATTTGGCTGAGATTTGATACCTAAAGGACCGAATGACCATTAAACATACGCAAGTGATCTTAGGTAGGTGCATATGAAGTCATTTTTAGCGGATGGGATCATTTCTTTTTCTTCATGTCTAGGTCCCAACTTTTGTTGTATTTTATAGGTCGGTGGATAAAAAATTAATTGATTTTTGGACACAAAAATCATTATGTGGTTGTTTATAACTTCTTGAAGTGTAGCTACGTAATTGAATTTTTAATGAAAAGTATTGAGATTTATTCAAAAATACTATAGCTAAACTTTATGTACATGAGGGTCACATTTGGTAAGGAAGTGCCAAAATTGAATTTTCACAACACATTTTGAAAGCTCCACATTATCCTTAAGCTCCAATCACAAGATGACATGTGGAAATATTCTAGAAAATTCACTTAATCCCTAAATGCCCAGAGTCTTCTCTAGAATTGATAATTTGAGAAAAGTCATCCTAAATTATTCTTTGGAAGCATATTTTGAAATTGATGAACAAATAAAAGAAGTAAACTTTGAGTTTTAGATTCCATCAATACAATTAGATTCACCAATGCTGACACCAATATTTTTCTATAAATTTTGAAAGAATTTTTTAAAAATTCCCTTACAGTTCAATCACAAACAAAATATTGTCATTTTTTAGAGTAAAAGTTGTTGGAATGGATTTGAAATGAGGTTTTCTTGGTATGGTGATTTTTTGAAATTTTTCTATTCTCTAAATCTATGACCTCATTTTTGCAAATCCAGTTTTGAGCTAGATTCAATGCAATTGTAGCTTGGTCAACCACTTGACACACTTCCACATTTGTAATTTTAGAAAAATAAATGTACTATAGTTACCTCACATCCAACCATTAGATGGGACAATAAGTTTATAAAGTATCTCCACAAATTAAGATGACTTTCATCCAAGCAGTAATGAGAAAGAAAGGTGATTTTGAATCTGTTCGTCGTCCAGAAATTGAACGTCAGAGCGCTTCAGGGTTAATTTACGCCAAATCTCACCCTCACCATCAAAACGGTAACCGCCTCATAATGGACTCACACTAGGGGTAGTCACAGCTCCTCAAAGAAGAGCAAATTCTTTGAGGCTGCAACTTCTTGGCAGATATCACGGAGCCAATGGCGCCCCTTGATTTCGAAGGGACTGTGCCCCCACCTGGTCAGGCCCCTTGCTGCAACCTCGGAGGTTGTATTAACCTGCACAGAGGGGGGTTAAGTCTCAAGCTTAGAAATCTGCGAAGGTGGGCAAAAGATGGACGGAAGGTGAAACTCCGGAGCGCAGGGTTTAAATTTTCTACGGAAAAATGGCATCTGAGCCCGTTTCTTCACCTGCGCAGGAGGAGAACGCCAAACCCCGAATCTCTGAGGTTCGTCATTTTGAAAATTCCGGAAATCCAATCGACGGCTGCCACGTGTCCACCCTCCGAGGTTCACCAACTTCTCCGAAGGGCTGTGACTACCCCTACTGTCATAAGTTGCATAAGTTCATACCCTGTTGGCGTTCCGTCTGGCTCGCCTCCCAAGTGACACCCCAGCTCCCCACACCCTTGCTCATGACACGTGCCCCCGCGGCCAACTTGAGAGTCTTCTTCTCCACCTGCGCTTAAGCTTATTACTTCACTGCCGCAGTAGATCTTCACGCTATTGCACCGCCTTGCCCTCCTTGCGACATTATCACACCAAGATCTTGTTTTTTCACTTGAAAGATCGTGAGCCAAATCGTATCCTTCGTGACAGTTGAAAGAAAAAATTGAGAGAAATCGAGGTTGTTGGAGTTTAGAGTTTCGAAATGGCGTCGCGGGAGCTATGGCGTCGTACTTTCTTGGTCGTGCATCGTCCTCTGCAGTTCCCTGCTGCTGCTCCTGCTTCTTTGCACCAGGTACAATTATGGCTACAGTTGCTTTTGTTATGGCTTTGTTGGTGTAAGGGTTTTGTGGTAAGTGGTTAAAGATTGCTTCTGTGTGCATGAGCTATTTCAATGTATCGAGGTTTTTTCTCATGCACGAGTCTTTCTGGGCTTTGATTTTCAGGCGAAGCGCGGCTTAGCAGTTGAGCGACCCGTGGACAGCTCCACATCGAACTGGGGAACTGGGGAGCCGCCCATTGATGAGAAGGCGACGAAGCGCGGGGTTGGATCGGGGACTCAAGCAAAGGAAGCCACATCGTCGGGGACGTCGTCGGAATCTGAAGGTGAAGTTCCGACGCCGAACCTTAGCAGACAGAAGAGCACTCGCGATTTCATCAACTCCAAGCGGGAGGAGCGCATGAAGGCTTCCGAGGAGGTACAGATTTCTCCTGTTTTCCTAGGTTTTTGTGTGTTTCAAGTTTCTTAAACCTAATTTCTTTTTCCTTCTCTTCTAGTTGTAAACTATGCAGAAATGGAGAAATTGTGAGATGGCTGAAGCAAGTCATGTCTTTTGGAACATAGTACATGCTGTTCTAATTGCAGTGTTCATGAATCTTCTGGATTTACGGTTTGGAAAGCCTTTTGTCGTTCTCTGCTTTATTTCTGCAACAAGGTTTTGGTTGAGACCATATCTCTGTTACTATGGATTTCTTGTGCAAGTTCGAAGTTCGAGGTTGTAGACAGTAGACAACCCCATTTCCATTCATAGATCGGTGGCCATAGACAATTGGTCAAGTCATGATTACAAAACTATGCCGATAAGTCCAACCAAATATATGATTAGAGGAGTTGCTGATGGTAATAGGAGTCAGTTTTGGAGAGTGGATCAGGTCCCTAATGGTCTTATCACTTTATTTCCTCATGAGCAGAGTATAATTGCGTTCCACTTGGTGAATATATTGCGTGTGTTGTTTCAGAATGCCAGTCCTGAGGTAAAAAGGCAGCAGCAGGTCCATGAAGAAGTGAAGGAGACGGGAGCTGCTCATCCTGGTGACATGGCAGGAGGATAAAGTCTCTGCCAGGAGTGTATTGACACGTTGAAATTCTGTATATGTGGAAAGGTCTGCGGAAATATTCTACGGTCACACGGAATGTCCTCCATAGATGTGGAATTCAAGGTAGTGGAGGAGAGACGCTTTGTAATTAGGCATGACGATATGAGGATGATGATCTTGTGTCGCTTTCAATACTCGGATAACGTACATCCTTGCACGTTTTGAGTTTAGGACCGGTTGTCGTTTAGCAAGGAACGTGCTCCTGTAGTGATATGGGTAGCCTGTTATTCGCAACGAAATCCTGCAGCCAAAGGAGGATTTGAGAAGTCAATTCTACTGATGTGTATGCATGTGATTTTGTTTGTGTTTATTCTCATTTTTGTAAAACATGCTTGATATCAATTAGCAGAGATTTGTAATTGTGTTTTGAGTGAGTTTATTTTTTCTTTGAAAGTGTGGTGATTAAATTATTGCCTAGATCTTTTTGTTGTATCCTTGCAAGTGAAGATGAGGCTTCGGTTTCAGGAGCACGACTTTTGACTTGTAAATTGAACTTACGGGGTTTGTGAAGCACTGGTACAGTTGAAGCTTCAGCTTAATTGAAAATATGGAGTAGACGTAAAACTCGAATGTTCTGGTGATGTTAAATCGAATAACACTATCACTCGTAACAGATCGTTAAATGAAATTACGTGAATGTTACTGCAGTCGTCATCAGCAAAAACAGCTCCATTTCTTCTTTCTTAATATTAAGCAATCTGGAAGCAGAAATATGTGAAATACCGTAGATTTATATGCATTACTGTATTGACTGTCACTTGTCCAGTTACTCTAGAAATCTTTTACTTCCGACAATTAAAACTTTCGTAAGCTGCTTGGAATCTCCATCTTGTACGGTGCTTGGAAGGCAGGTGTGCCTAAATGAGACTGACGTAATTGTGACTAATCGAGATTGAGATTTCAGAATCAAAATAGGTGAAAATGTTACATGTGTCGCAATCAGGTTAGCGGACCTTTTAGGGCTACAATTACGGTGGGTGGATGGAATTTGGTAAGCGAATGATTTTTGATATTTGCTTGGCCACTATAGTACCCAACCATAATCACAATTAAGGTTATAATTGTCTACAATTAAAGTTGGGCTCCTTTGATTTGAAGAAATACACATTAATAGAAAGTGTTTTCTGAGCATTTAAGAATAGTGTTATAGAATATGGTATCTAAGGCCCATGTTGGTACTAGTTTGGTGCTAATGAAAGATTGTAGAACTACTTTGACATTTTTTCTTATTGTCCCAATATCACCATTCTACTAGTGAAACAAAGATATTTTTTTCAATCGTTTTTCAATAAATAAGAAGAATTATGATAAGTAATTTCAATATGAAATATTATGTTCAATTCACATTAATTGAAATAGATGGTATATTTTAATTAAATATTGGTTGAAAAATGAATTTTAATGGCTTGTATAATTGACATGTTATTGTTTAACCCCTAAAAGTTCAAACATTGTTTTTTGACAATATAGTAATCTTGGAAAGGAATTTTTATTTTGTTTCCTTCAAAATTTTCACACGGCATGTACTCAAAGAATAGTTTCAAGGTACAACAATTTTCATAACTTTAGACTACAAGGTTAAAAAGTTATTTACATGATATGTAATTTTCATTGCTAAATGGGCAACTCAAGCAACTAAAAAAAGTCACTTTAAAAAAAAATAAAAACTTGAAATTGATTTTCAAGATTTACATATGTGTAGAAAATTTTGAATCATTTCATTTTGATTAATGAAATGAAAGTTATAAAAGAGTTTTAGTTTTGGAATCTCTATTCTAAAATAAACTTTGAAGTATTTTATTTAACTCAATTTTTAATATTCTTAAAATAAAATAAAAACATTGGATGTAGATTGTTTATCACAACATTACAACCATTGGGAATGGCATTTTTCAAGTCCATAACTAAATTCTTAACAATTTAGTATTTCAAATCATTCTCTAATTCTTTCTACTTAATACTTTTTCAAGCATGATATGGGATTAAATTTATTTTTATAAATATATATTTCCAACTTATTTCTTCAATATATTATAAAAAGCATAACGTTGTAGAATCTACACATTTTTGTGTAAAATGTTTGAAAGATGAAATCTAACCATTTGGGTAGAATTGAAAATACTTCTTTTTGAAATTCTAGCAACTTGATCTTGCAATTGATAAGGTTTCTTATTATGCAATTTCAAGAGGGTATACTCTAACAAGTTAACTAAAGGATCTTACAGTTGGATTTGTTGATGAATAGATATAACTGATGGTTTTAGCGTTGCTTTGAATTTAAGTATTTTGAAGCGTTTTTGGATCTGAAAACATAAAATACCTCACAATAGTTGTTGGATACCTACTTTTATATATGTAGGCTCAAGGCTTGTAGGCTCACATGTTAGTGTCGTTGAATCCATAAATGATATTGTTGTGTTTTATTTTCCTATGTGATTTACAACATGTCTAGTTTGAATTTATAGAGTTATAATTTCAAATATATTGATAAAACTTATGAAATTTTGGGCTTGGGTTTTTGTTTAGAATAGACTCCAAGAAGCTCAAAAAGGCCTTGGATAGGAAATTTCATTAATCCCTAAAGGACCATTGTCCCCTTGGGGGACAAAATGGATTTCGGGCACGTTCCTATGACTTCAATTTTTAATGAAACTTTTTGAAACTTTCTAAAAAAAAGACAAACTTCTTAGCTTTGTGGGAATATAATTTTTATTTCAATTGGTGACAGACAGCAAAAGTTATGCCATTTGAAACATAATTTTCACTTCATTGGGCAGATAAAAATCCACATAAACATGAAATTAAAATTAAAATTTTCTTCTCCTTGTAGATCATATTTTTTTTCCACATGTGAAGCTTTGATTCATTCCATTTGGATTAGTGATGTAAAAGTTATGAACAATCTTGTTTTCCGGGCAATCTAGGCATCTTCTTGGAAAAATAACTTAAAGGATTCATTTCTTATTGATAATCTTCAAATTTTTCAAATTTTTTTTTCCGACAAGATTAAGTTTGATTGCTAGAACAAACTCGCCATTGAAATTATTGTGTTTCAATCCCACCTTAGAGCTATTAATGATTTAGTTTTTCTTTCAATCTTGGACCTACTTCTATTTGACAATTTTTTAAAGAATGAAAAACAAACATTTTTCTTTTGAAATTTTTTTCTTAGACTTTAAACTCAATTCTTCAATACAATTTAAAAAAAATTCAAAGTCCATAATGCAAAAAAATTCCACAAAGGGCGGTCAAAGTCATCTGAAATTGCATGCTAGTGTTCAAAAGAACTTTTTTTTCCCAACTTTGAATGCTAATATCTTCCAATTTGTACGGTCAAACTCCATGAAATTTTTACTACATGATCTTAGACAGGTAAAGTACAAGATTCTATGGTTAAATCCTAGAATATATATTTTTTTATTTTTTTTTATTTTAATTTTTTTTCTAGAATGAATGCATCAGAAATGATAGTTTTGGGTGGGTTTTGACAGAAAAATGACATTCATTAGGAAAGTCAGGGCATGCCAATATGGTGCCAATATGGAGCATTGAAACGCTATCAAGCTAATTTGGTGCCAACCTCCATGCTAGGTTTGCTATTAAGTTTGCATGGAGGTTGGCACCAAATTAGCTTGATAGCGTTTCAATGCACCATATTGGCACCATATTGGCACCATATTGGCATGCCCTGACTTTTTTTGATGTTGGTCCTTTAGGGGTTAAAATGGCATACTCCATGCGTCATTTTGAGACCACTCAATTTGAATTGTAAAAGTGTCATCTAGAATTAATATAGATTTCAAATTGTGTGGCCTGAACTGTAATAGTGCCATCTAGGATAAAAATAGATTTCAGACATTTAAGAATTGTATAGATTCAGACATCTAGGATAGGTGTATATTCCAAACCGCTTGGTCTAAACCATAAAAACTGCCAAAATTGCGGAATGACACCATTTTAATAAAAGAAATTCCATTTGAGCATTTAGAAGTTAATGATACAAGATGTACAAGTAGTGTAAACAAACAATTCTCAAACAATCTACCTTTTTGAAATATTGAATTTTTATCATAATAGTATAAATGTTCTAAGTACACTCATTTTCCCTATTTGTGCCACATAAATGACACTATTTTATCAAAGTCAAACTATTTGTATATTAATTAACTAAAGAAGGCTAAAATATTATTGTATTGCACTACTATTTTAAAAAATGAGTAGGTACCATATATTACAAAAGTTCTGTCATTAGCTCAAACTTTTTTGGAATAACTTTTGTAGATGCAAAACCTCCTCTTCTTTAGCTTAGAGTCAAAAATATTGATATTGCCCTTGCAAAGTCTCCTTTCTTTAGTCCATAGTCAAAAAGGTTTTGTTGTAATACTATTGGGCATGAATGTTGGAAGTTGGAGTAGAGTTTTGAAAACCTTCTTTCTCAAAGAAAAGATGGTGCATAAATTTTTCTTCCTAAAGTTTCAATTAATTAAGAAAAAAAAACATTTGATTTTGAAAAATAGAACTTTAGATCATTTACCTTTTAACATGCCTTCTTTTCTTTGAAAGGCGGGCAAACTTTGCTTTTCAAAATTCCACTCCAACTTTCACCTCCAACACTGACTAAAGAAGACTAAAGAAGATGTATCTAAAAGTAACAAGAATTGTTTAGTGACATCTAAAAAACAACCTAAATCTAAGTGCAACTGGACGCAAAGGAGATAAGTGGGATTACAAAAAGTTGTCATGGTCATGAGGGTAGATTTTGCACTGGCCAATCTCTTGCGAGCGATACAAGCTTGTGTTTTTGTTGCTTTAGAGTGTTTTCGTGACCACTTGTGTGTTAGTCTATGGTTTGCAGTAGGTGCATCTAAGCACTTGTTTTTCCCAATTCATAGTGTATTCATGCAAGCTTGGACAAATTGAAGCCAATTTTGTTGGTTTCCTAAACCTTTTTTCTAATAAGCGCACATCATTTTATTCTACATCTACCCTCAAGATCTGCAAATCTTGAACAAGTGTTACTTTTAGGTAAGATAAAACAACCCATAGTGCATACCTAGGGAATGACCCCATCGTGAGGTTTTTTTAGTAGGTGAGATTTTGACCAAAGTGCATGTCTTACATAACAATAATGAAGTGATTAGTGACCTCATTAGGAACTTCAAACTTTTCAATGTGAATTCATTGTAAGAGTTGACTTTTTAAACCTTCACCATGTTAAAAAAATATTGTGACTGCTTTAGGTGAACAAGATGAGCATCATAGATTCAAATTTTGTTGGTTATGGGATAGTCTCTAGACTCTTTTGGGCCATGATGCATTGAACACTTCAAAAATTCATAGCAAATTCAAATTTTGTCAACTCCTAATTCTGACCACAATGGGCCGTTTTACCTTGCTTTTGCACCCGCACGTTGAGGACAGATTGTGCACCCTTTCGTAACGACGGCGGAAAATGCGACGGATTTCGTCTTGCGTCCACCAACACGGATTCGTTAGGTCATTCCCGCCACTGCGACAACACAAATTGGCGACAGCGTTGCGAGATGTATTCAATCATCTTCATAAAGAGTCACTTGTCAAGGAACACGTTTTGCGGATTTCACTTCAGATATGGTACAACGCTGTACGCACTTGAATCTCGTTTGTCTTTTGGATAGATTTGATATGTCTTGTACTGTTGTAGTCATGAAGTTTGCTCCTTGCAGCACCCCAGCCATGCCAGAGCTTGCTGTGTTATCGAATCAAGGTCGCTCATGGAGGCGTAGCACGAGGAATCAGACTCGCTTTCGGAAGCACTCAGAATTCTTCACTTTCCCGTCATTTTTCTAGTGACGTGAATCTCTGAATGCTTGCTTAATGGTCCTTATCTCATCATTTTAGTACAGATTTGAACGAAACTCCTCGCTCGGGTGGCATGGCAGCACGGGAGTAGACAGGCGAGTATCAATGCTGAAACGATATAATTTCTGATAATTTTCTCTGGATTAATTTGTTTGATTTGTTGTTCACTGAAGCTTTTGATGGCCACTAACTTGTTGTAGATGAAATTACTCGGTTTTGGTCAATGAACCAGGCAGGCATCGTTTCAGTCCCTTCTCCGCCCTCATTTTTCCTCAGTTTTGTCCATCAGAGGGCATTGATGGCGACAGTGCCACACTTCCTTTGTCACGAGGCGGTCCCATTTCAAATTCAGTCCCGCTCGATTCATCTTTCGAATATGGCAGACGACCCATTTCCAACCACTTAAGCAATTACACATATTTGGAGCACAGGTTTTTTGAGTGCTGAGTTTTTCTCATGTATAGAAATATAGTTTGGAAGGATTGCACATTTTTTCAGAATTTTATTACACAAAACGTGATTACTAAGAATTTTTCAGTGGAAGATTCTCTTTAACCTATAATAGTCACATAGACCTTTCTATTTCTAACCATAGACCAATTGCAAAATTGACCAAGGATCGGGTGCAATATTAACAGCCTTGTAGCCAATCATAATGCTCAACAACTATTCATTGAATTTGTGCCACAACTTCACAAAAACATAACAATCTTTAGATTGAAAATAGGAAGGCGGTTGGAAATGGGTCAGCTACTATATGGTGTCTGGATCTCATCTTCTACGACAGCATTGTCTTGAAACGATCAACCCCAATTTTTGAACATGGATACTATAGATTGATTGAGCTTAATTTAGCAAGTTTTTAGAACAAGACTTTTAGCCTGTAAGTATTTCAATGTCCACTTTCTAGATGATGAACATATTCATATTCTTGTTATTTTCTTATTGTTGCTTGGATGAAAGTCATCCTAATTTGTGGAGATACTTTATCAAGATCTTGTCCTATCTATTGGTTGTTTTTTGTGTTATTAGAGTAAATATTTTTCTAAAATTATAAATGTGGAAGTATGTCAAGTGGTTGACCAAGCCAAAATTGCATTGACTCTAGTTCAAAATTAGATTTGCAAAAATGAGGTCACAGATGAGAAAAACATAAATATTTCAAAAAAACACCATGCTAAGAGAACCTCCTTTGAAATCCTTTCCAACAAGTTTTACTCCAAAAACGATAATATTTTGCTTGTAATCAAATCTTAAAGGAATTTTAGAATTTTTCTTTCAAAATTCATAAAAAAATATCAGTGATAGCATTGGAGAATCTAACCATATAGATGGAATCTAAAATTTGAAAACTGCAACTTTCATTTGTATATCAATTCCAAAATACTCTTCCAAACAATACGTTACAATGATTTTTTCCAAATCGTCAATTCTAGAGAAGACTCTAGAATATAGATGTTTAGGGGTTAAATTAGTTCAAGGGGAGGAGGAGCATTTGTCCAAATTGGTCGTTGTTGACTTGTGATTGTATTAGATGCCAATTTAGAGCTGACTTATTTGTTGGGGTTGTTGCGCTTGTTTAATCCTTAAACTTTGACACGGACGCCAAATGTTCAATGGATGACAAGGAATCATTGTAGTAGGACAAAAATGCAACTATGGTAGAACCACCTATCACCAACCAATACCTGGTTGCCAACCACTAGGGGGGATCAATTTCAGTACATGCTAGGATTCAATTCCATGATTAATTTGGAGAATGGTTATATCAGTGCTCTAAGGTTGTGATGCCATATGTCCTTAACTTTGGGTGCTCAAGGGAGTAGCAATTACTCTCACAATGATCAATTATGCATGACTCTATAGAGTGGAGATGGATTAAGGCCAACTTTTGGCTTCAAAAATTCATAGTAAATTCAATTCAAGGAAAAAAATAACAAAATTTTGGCAATGCCCATCATTTCTGTCTTCTTACATGGTTGTAAATTCACATTGCCTTGTACTACTCCAAAATATATGCAGAATTGCTTAAGTGGTCGACCATGGGTGGTTCTACCATATTCATCCTTAAAATTTTGTTGTGAAAAAAAGAAGTCTTCTATAGTAGTTTGATTGCTTTTGCTATTTCTCAAGCCAATGATTCTCACAGTAATGAAAAAGGATGATTTCCAGGGTCACCCCCTTGTGCTTTAAGGGTTAAGAGCATCCTCACCAAAGGCTTCCCTATTCCCATCCCCATTTGGATGAACGGGGAGCAAAGATGGGGATAGGGAAACCCAACCCTCACTACAGTTCTTCCCTCACTGTAGTTCTTCCCTACCAGATCAAGATTTCAACTATAACAAGCAATGACAAGTGAAAATGCTTTGTATAAACAATGAAAAAGCAAAAAGGGAATAGTACAAGCCAAATCAGTGAAGGAGAACTTAGAATCTTTAGTGAAAAATGGTATAGGGTTTACCTTGTTTGAGTTCCCTAAACAAGCCCACCACATATACAGAACTCAAACCTGCCATCCCCCAAAATTTGGGGATACAGGACCTTGGTGGGGATGCTCTAAGCAGGGTTTAGGCTTTTGAAGACACAACACTACTGTTTCTAGTGTTTGAGTTTTTGCGTGACTGCTATACCATTCTCAGCATTTTTCTTTGGATTTTGCAGACTTGCACCCCATTTTTAGTTCTGAAATTCTCGTTTAAATTCTTGGGCTCAGGCTGTTAGCGTGATAGTACTACTGGAAAGGGTTGAGTTTTGCGGCAGTAGTTTGGTAGCTCGTCTACAAGCAGTGATTAGGTTTGGAAATGTGCAACATCGCTGTTTCGGGTAACCATTCCTCTTCTGAAATTTTTGTTCATTTTTGTGGGTTGAGTAAACTAGAATACAAGATAGTACTGCTGAATTGGCGACAATTTGAAAAATCGCGTTGCGGCGGTGGAGAACTACATGATGGCGCTCATCGGGGAGCTGAATTAGAATTAAGAGCGGGGCGAATGGCGGCAGGGCTGTTAGCTCATTTCCCTACATACATGGAACTGTTCAAACTTCTTGATGCAGCATTTGTGCTGTTGAGTTTTTCACGAGGGAGTGTACATTAGGAGTGAATACGGCTTCGTGGGGTGTGCCTGGGTTTAGGGTTACTGAATGGGGCATTTCTTCAGAGGGCAGCAGGCAGTTTGCGATGAGATCCGCACAGTGTTCGCGCAAATGATTGTCGAAAATTTCCTTTGCCAAATTAGTTGCGGAAGCTTCGAAACTTAACAAGATGCAAACTTGGTCTTTTCGCGATCGGAGTAGCTGAAGAAACCCAATTTCGCACCACCCGCTCGGCAGCGCTTTGGGAACTTCCTCCTTTCACAAGCCTCGCCATGGTGACGAGCAGCAGCACGCAAGGGGGAAGAATTCAGCCCATCGATAGGGCGGCCGTCCACCGCATCTGCTCTGGCCAGGTCGGTGCTTCATTCTCTGAAATCTCTCCACTGTTGCTAAGTTTTCTGGCATTGATTTCCGCTCCTGGCAATTGGAACCACAACAATTGCGACACTTTGAACATAGTTTCTGTTATAAGAAAGATTAGGTTTTTAATACTTGTGTTTGCAAATCAAGGATTTTAAAGCGTTATTTGGATATCATATTCAATAGTTTCAAGGGTTCAAAGACACACCAAATATTGGCACTCTGAGCATAGTTTCTGTTATGAGAATGATCAGATTTTTAGTACTCTTGTTAGCAAATCAAAGAGTATTCTAACGCGTTATTTGGATTTCATATGCAATAGTTGCAAGGGTTTAAAGTTTATAACGGACACGAGTTGGTGTACATTCTCAAAATTAATATGCAAGGGTTTGGAGTGTCACATTTAGGGAGAGAGTCGCTATTAGGTGGGATAACCTTTTGTGATCATTGGGTTTCTAAGGTGTTAGCGATTGCCGTACAGGTGGTGCTGGACTTGGCAACGGCCGTGAAGGAACTCGTGGAGAATAGCCTCGATGCAGGCGCCACGAGTGTGGAGATTCGTCTCAAGGAGTATGGAAGCATGCTCATCGAAGTTGCAGACAATGGTTCGGGAGTGTCGCCCGAGAATTACCAGGCACGATTGCTCACTATCCTCTTTGCATTTGTATAGGGTAGACATGTCATTGACTGCACGCTTCCCGATGTGCAGTGAAGGGATGCTCATCTCTAAGTGAATCATAAATCACAAGATATACATAATTCTTGAACTCTTTTCTTGGGGAAGATTCAAGACTCTAATCATTCAAAACCATGTTACATGATTTGAAACTTGGGGTTTGTGCCTGATGAGACCCTGCGTTGGGTGGAGTGTTTACAGGGACTGACCCTGAAGTACCACACGTCCAAGATTTCCGAGTTCGCGGATTTGCAGACGCTGTCGTCGTTCGGGTTCCGAGGCGAGGCGTTGAGCTCGCTGTGCGGGTTGTCGGATGTGAACGTCACCACCCGCACCAAAGAGGACGCCGTCGGTGCCCGTCTCACGTACGACCATTCGGGGGCGCTCGTCTCGCGGGAGAGCGTGGCCAGGGCCGTGGGCACCACGGTGGCGGTCGCCAAGCTCTTCTCGCCCTTGCCTGTCAGGTACAAGGAGTTCAATCGCAACATCCGGCGCGAGTACGGGCGTCTCTTGTCCATCTTACAGGTCAATTGTTCTGGGCTTTCATTGCCATTGCCTTGCGTAATTGGCATCCGCTGAATTGCTCACATTGCCACATGATTGAAGTTAGAGGTAGGGTTTTAGGGTTTAAGGTCATTCTGTCTCCCTTTTTACCTGTTAACATTTAAACAGTCAAGGATTCATGGGTTTGATATGCCCAATTTCGATTGATCTTATTGTGAAAAATCAATCACTCAGATGGTTCCAGATTTTCTATCCCCGGAATCAGTGAAGAACATTGTTTGTATATAAACAAAATTGAACTAAGAGAAGTTGTCATAGGACCTACTCCAAAAGTGCTAAATGAACGTAAGGCCCAAATTGGGCAGTTTTGAGTATGTTGTATGGAAACCTCAATTTTCCAGTGTATTTGATTCTTTGACCAACGCAAGCATTGTTCTTCACTGATTCTGGTTGCATAACAGTTGACTCCATTAGAATCGTGAATTTTTCACAATATGAGCAATCAAATGGGTCATCTTTAAATCATGGATCTCTGTCCCTTAGGGTTTAATATATCCACAACCGAATGAGGTGCCGTTAAGGTTGGGTTCCTCAATTTCATGTTTCTGCTGTACACAGGCATACGCATTGATAGCCAAGGGAGTCCGAATAGTGTGTACCAACCAGGTTGGAAAGAGTGGGCGAACGGTCGTCGTTCAGACACAAGGCAGTGGCTCGGTGAGAGATAACATTATCACCGTGTTTGGTAACAAGACTGCTGCATGTCTAGAGCCATTGGATTTGGTTGTCTCCGACGGTTGCCATATGGAAGGGTTCGTCTCCAAGCCTGGTGCTGGTTGTGGCAGGTGCAGCTTGTTCAACTCCATGCCTGAAACCTAGTGAATTCAAAGCATAAAATTTCTACTGAAAGTTTTTTTCTGTTTTTGTTTTTGTTTTTTCTTTTCAAAGGTTGCTTTCCAAAGGTTGTTTGATTTTCTAGGCAATATTCACCAGCATTGTGTTTCTCTTGCATGGTATTCTAGAGGACGATTGTTGAGCACCCTCTGAATTGGCATGAAAAGGAATCCCTGCCATCTTATTTTACATTATTTTTTAATTGCCTGTAGAATTGCATTGCTATTTACTGGTTCTGTGGGGTTGGGGCTGACCTGGCAGGGCTTCAAGTGACCGACAGTTTGTGTATGTTAACGGCCGTCCTGTTGACCTTCCGAAAGTCAATAAGTTATTGAATGAGCTTTATGGATCCTTCAACTCCGTCCAAAAGCCAATGGCTGTGTTGAATTTCATTCTGGCGCCCACAGCTTACGATGTGAACGTAACCCCGGACAAACGGAAGGTGTTTCTTCACACCGAGGGTGCCTTGTTAGTTGCCCTGAGGGAAGCGTTGGAAAGTGTGTACACTCCCGAGAAGTATACCTACACTGTCAACAACTTGGGTGAAGAACCCAATTCTACCAATCAAAAAGGTGCAGCTGAAGGTGGGCATGGCAGTTCAGCTCCCCAACAAGAGTCAGACGATGAGGTTCCCGAGAGTCCAAAAGAGAAAACTGACCCTGAAGAAGAAAGTGAAGACTTTGAGGTGTTAAGGAGTAGACTTGGTGGAAGGGAAGGGAGAAGCAGTTTTGAAATTCGCACGGCTTCCCCATCGACTTCTGGACAAGAAAAGAAAGCGAAAAGTGGTTTTCTTGACCTGCTGTCGTTCAAGATGAAGGGACCGAAAACTGTCACAGGTGGAAAGGGGAATCTCAGTTCGAGAGCCGATGCCCCTGTGAAGAATTTGAATGTGAGCCGTAACTCGCCTAAAATATTGCAGTCTCGGTTGACAAGTTTTGTTTCTACAAGCACAAAATCTATTGCAACCGAAAGGTAACCTATCTTTGCTCTGATTTACAGTTTTCTGTTCATGCTTCCAAGATGTCTAATATCTCGCCAATTGTTTAACCCTTAAACGTCTTGCAAAGTATGTATCAGAAAAGACTGTCAAAATAAATTCAAATTTTAAACTTTTCTGTCAGTTCACTGGAGTATTGAATCTCTTCTTTGCTTCGAAATTGGACATCAAAAATTGAAGTTCAAACTCTTGTTTTGTTTCTTGATTTTGAATGAAAAGATGATACTAAGATTTGTCTTTATATATAGAGACATGCATTTGACATGCTTTAAATGAAAACCATCATAGTTGAACAAACCCTCATGGATAGTTGAAATTTGTTGAAAGGTGCTATTTTCAAACGCTCATATCTGAAGATGATCGTATTCATTTCTGTGATTGGACAACTCCAGGAGATGAACGACAAGATTTTGACAGGGGTCCCAGTTCTTTGAATTGTCATTATTTGGCACTCAAGTTGAGTTTTGTGACTTGTGAAGTCCTACTGAGCCTCCCGCATTTAGGGGCTAAGAACATAAGCTTCATGTGTTTTCAGGTTTACCCACGTTTACTCACGTTTTTTCCTGGATGCTTGTAGAGATACGTTTGCTCCTGCACAGGAGGACTCGGAAATGGAGGATGCAGAGGTCTTGGAGCACACTGAACCCGGTCTTGACGATGCAATTGAAGCTGAAGATATTACTGTTGTTACTCCAAGTCATGAACAAGATTCGTGTTGTGCCGATCATGTCGGGCACAGTCCAGCACCCTCTGCTTTGAAGTCCAAACCCAAACTGGTAATTGGTCTGGCTGAAAGGGAAGATAGTCAAATCAAATCTCCTGGAGATGTAGAAGATTTAGACAAAGACGATGATTTTGCTGATGATCCGGAACTTGAGGGTGTTAGGCGCTCATCGCTCAACAAAAGCACAGCTGCTGAAGTTGTTGGAGCCAGCGTATTTGGTGAGTTTCCACAGAAATTAGTTTGCTTCCAGATTTAATTACTCGCTTTGGGATGATTCTTGTATCAATTGCTCCATTTGTCCCTTTTTGTTTGTTTATGTGGAGTAGCTGTAAGACTAGAGTTTGGTGTTGTTGCAGTTGCAGATCAGCCCTCCAGCTTGCAAGTGGACACAACAGAAGTTGTGTTTGATATCCAGAGGCTTCGGGTGAAGGGTAGACGTGGATTGTTGCATTTTAAAGATGAAATGGAAGTGCACGGAAAACCTCTGAAAAGAATGAGGTGAGCTACTTAGCTTGAATGAGGTCTTTCCGTGCGTATTATCTGCGAGCAATATTGTCATAAGTGAACGCAGAAGCGTGCCACTAATTGGCTCGGTAATCTATAGTCAGTATTCTAGTTCAAATTACTGCGCTACTGAGGCTTCCTGCTCAATTTGGAACCTTTTTGTTAAGACAATTAAGAAGCTGGCGTATTATCCTGATGACCAGGGGCTTTACTGCTGCAACCTTGGAGGCTGATGGTGTGACTAAAGGTGGGGCTGAGAAGCAAGCAGCTCTTGTTGCTGCAACTAAGGAGCTTGAACGCACATTCAACAAAAGTGATTTCAAGCAGATGAAGGTAATTTTAATAGCTTGGATAGACTTTTTTTATTGCTTTCACTTCAGTCCTCGTTCATTCGTCTGGTTGTTTTAACAAAGTAGTCTTTGTATTTCTTGTTTGGATCTGCCTTGTAATCGGTGTATGGCGAACCATGATGCTGTTTGTATTGAGTTTTGGCCCTGTTGATTCCCAACTCTCAACTCCGTTTTAAATTTTAAGTGCGCTTTTTGAAAACAGGTGGTCGGACAGTTTAATTTAGGATTCATTCTCGCGAAGTTGGACCAGGATCTCTTTATCGTGGATCAGGTACTTGAATCCTTGCATCGTGTTGGACAATTCAGATTATGTACTGCATCTTCTAGTTTACTTTCAGGTTTCATTTCCAGATTGGAATTGCTCCTCATTACATTGATTTGTTGTTGTGTCATATGAGAATACATATTCTCAATCCAATTTGTAGTGATTGGTTTCCAACTAAAGGATCTTGGGAAGTTCTTTAATTCAACATGTTTTGAGGTGTATTACAAATACTTTTAGTTCAGAAATAACAGGGTGCTGCTGTATCATGACTGTGACAGCATGCGTCTGATGAGAAGTATAACTTTGAGCGGTTATCAAAGACCACAGTGCTGAACAAGCAACCCCTTATGCGGTACTTTTTAATGCGTTCCTATTCACTTGATTATGTTCCATTAGTGTGTTGTGGTATCTGCAGTCGAATGTGAATTGGATGAAGCCGGGTCAAGCACGGTAGTTTTTGGAAATGATTTTCTGTTTGGTGGTTAGTTAGTTGCTACTTTCTGTTGTACGTTGGCAGGCAGATCTGTACTTGTTTGCAACTTACTGGCACCTGTTGACGCCACTGCAGACCTGTGCCCGTGGAGCTGTCAGCTGCAGAGGAGGTCATTGTAACCACTCACCTTGAAACATTTAGGTTTGTGGAATATCTTCCAAACTACATTAGCATCTCCTGTACACCTGGACTGAGATGCAGAAACGACTGACATACTAGGAATGTATGAATCTGTTTAGTTTTGTAACGCGTCGCTCTCCTCGCCTTGTGAGATTTTTAGTTTAATCTGTTCTTATTTCGAGTTTCAATCGTTCCTAATTTTGTTCTGTGAGATGGACTACGTGCAGGGTATTTCTCTGCTTCTTTTTCCCAAAAGATTTCCGCATGTCATTATTGAACCTTTTCGCTTGTTACTAAACCTTGCCTCTTGGCAGACAAAATGGGTTCGATTTTGTGGAGAACGAGAACGCACCTCCAGGAAGACGGCTTCAACTTAGCGCTGTTCCCTTCAGCAAAAATATCACGTTTGGCATTGGAGGTACTGGTTTGTTCCGCTTGATTGATTGATACTTCTGACTAGGATCCCTTTTGTTGTAAGTTTTTTATTAGACCTGAGCGGGACAGCCTGCGCAGCCTAGCAGTCGTTCCAGCCTTATCAAAAAATCAAGTATGGGCTTTACTTGTCCAGGCCTACTGGGCCTCCTTTACAAACTATGCGTTGTGTACTTTTCTGTTTTTAGAGAGCAAAAGAAACGAGGCCAAACGCTGCTAGCCGGTCATAGCTAATTGTTTACTTGCATTGTGCAGATGTGCAAGAACTAGTAGGAATTCTGGCAAATGAATCAGCCCCCGTTTCCCGTCCAACGTGTACTGCACATGGCAAAGGACAAAGCGGATCCCAGAAGGGAGGACTGTTATCTGCCGTCCGCCCAGCTCGAGTTCGAGCAATGTTAGCCTCACGGGCCTGCAGATCCTCCATAATGATTGGCGATGCTCTTTGCAAAAAAGAGATGGAGAAGGTGGGCATTTTCTGTTTGTCTTTGGTACACTATTGCTACTGCTCCTCCCAATTATGCTTGCAGGGCTCCAGGTAGATTCATTCCAGGGCCATTCTAGCTTTGCAGATGAACTTCCAGACGGTAAGATTTGATTTTGGTGATTGGAGAGACAAAAACTCTGCTTGCAAGGCTCTAGTTTGTCTTTGACTTGATTCTCCAAGTTGAATTGACTGACTTGATTGGCATTTCTTTGAAGAACTCACGATAAATTTCGGAATTCAAAGCTACTTTCGGAGCAAAGAGATCGACTCTAGACTTTTCGCATTTGCCCACTTCTTCAACCATGGTCTGTTAGTTAGTTTCGAGCTTGTGTAGCCCTGCCTTCATTGTCCAAATCAAGGGCTCGACTCTCTAGAATCTGCTCCGCTTGTTTTGGTCACTCACATGCATTCTCGTTACCCTGGATGTGGCAGATTTTATGGCACTTGTCAGATCTCGATGCGCCCTGGAATTGCCCTCATGGTCGCCCAACCATGCGTCATTTGGCAGATCTCACGGCCTTGCATCAAAGGTAGTTTCTGTTCGATGCTCATAACTCTCCATAACTCTGAGTTTTCCTCCCTTGGGTCTTTTGCGACACTGCACCAGAGGATGGAGTATCTTCCCCATGCTTTTGGGGGAGGAATTTTGATGCAAGTGGCAGTTGACACCTCATTGGCAGGGTCCCTATTGTTGTGGGATGCAAAGGGGAGCCTGCTAAAACTTGTTAATAATGTTGTGCTGTAAATCCCAAAACTCAAATCATGTGGCTATCATTATTCACTTATTCGTGTGAAACAAATCTCAGGACACAAGTATGAGTCTTTGAGATTTAGGTCTACATTGTGACACAATTAGTTGGGGATTGTAGTTAGGTGTAGTCACCATACAGCATTGTTTTCTGAACTTGCATCTGAGGCTACCCTCACAGTTGGCAAACAAAAAAACCGGCTCCCTTAACATAAATTTTACATACTGAAATCTGACTTGGGCATCAGATAGGTTGCAATTAGGTAGGTGTGCTTACCTTGTATATGTGCTAATGAGGTCTTTTGCAAATGATTTGTTGTCGTATTACAGTATCGGAGCAATTTTGAGTTTGCAAATCTTGCAATGTAGCTCAATATCCTGTATGCATATATCCTTAGTAACCTCATGGGCTCAAATTTTCAATTCCAGGAGTAATGAGTCACTCAGAATAATTTTACACACTGATATTATGATAATACTTCATAATTTACATGTATGAGATAACAGAATTCACATAACAATCAATAGCAGTGAGTAGGACTCCCTTCCGTTGGACGGAATGGTGTGGAATATTCCATACTCATCAGTAGCTAATTATCCACGCTTTGCAAATGATTAGGAAATTAAAACTCCCTCGCGTGGGTACCTGGGTCATAATTGCAGTCAAGCTTAGTAACAGAATGGGTTAGTAAAAAACAATACAATCAAACTGGGTGAATAACAAAATAAATATTTTTGAATAAAATTTTCGAGAAACTAGCATTCAACTCATTGAGCCCAATGTTTCAATTGCCTCAAATACATTAACCCTTAAACGTCGAGGCGGACGTTTGGCGTCCGATGAATGACAAGAGAATCTCCTGTGTAGGACAGAAGTGCAACTATTCATCTTCCAAATTTTGTGTGGAAAGGGAAGATCATGAATAGTAGTTTGACCTCGAGTGAGCACTTTTGGTTTTTTCAAAGAAGATGATGTCATCTGATGTCAAAATGGATGATTTCCACAGTCACTAGCCCGGCGTTCAAAGGTTAAAAGCCATTCACTTGATTTGTGTATAAAGTATTGAGAAGACAACTCTTTATATACATATAGGGTGGTAGGATGTAAAACAAAGAATGTGGGATATATAAAATTAGAATTAGTAGGAAATCAACCACTCATAGTTAACCTCTAAAGCCCCGAGGGTGTTTTCTGCCAAAAATCACTCAAAACTACCACTTTTGTTGTATCTACTTAAAGAAACCAAATTTTTTGTTTCTTGGAAATATAACCATAGGATCTTGTACTTAACTTGTCTGAGATTATGTAGTAAAAATTTCATCAAATTTTACCGTACGGATTGGAGGCTATTAGCATTCAAAGTTGGACAAAAAGTTTTTTTCAAAGAAGATGCTTAAATTGCCCAAAAAACTAAGATTGTTCATAACTTTTTCATCCCTAGTCCAAATAGAATGAATCAAAGTTTCACGTATAGGTAAAAACATAATCTTTTAGGAAAAAAATTCAAAAAAAATTATTTTGACTTTTTGTAATTTTGGGGGGGCTGCCCGCCAATCTCCATTTCTTGCTCATTGTGCCATAACTTTTTAATCTAGCATCCAATTGAAACAAAAATTATATATCCACAAAACTCTTGCAAAGATAAACAACCTCAAAAAATCTCAAAAGAATTTACTTCAAATTGAGACAACAGGAACCTACCCGGACCCAGATTGTCCTCCAAGGGGACAAGCGGGGCTTTAGGGGTTAAGTTAAATTAAAATATAAATTATATTTGAAGTGGAATTTCAAATCTCATTTAGGCATAGTAGAATAATTTTTTCAAAATCTTTGAACTAAAAAAAGTTGAAAAATCTATCTAAATTTCATCTCCAAAAATATGTTTGATATTTCATACCTCCAATTAAAAGTTATAGACAAATTTTAGAGAGGGGTGGGAAGGAAAATTTCTTTTACATTTTCAAACATCTTTTTTGAATTTTGTCTATAATTTTTGACTCGAGACTTGAAATTTCAAATGGATTTTTGGAGATGAAATTTAAATAGATTTATCAACATTTAAGTACAAATATTTTTGAAAAAAGTTATTCTACTATACCTATGAAGCCTGAAATTTTCCTGAAATTATGAAGCCTGAAATTATAAAGCCTGAAATTATGAAGCCTAAAATTGTACATCAAACATAATTTTGACAATTTGACAATGACAATGAGCGGTCAAGCTCTCATTTTCAAATTATTTCATATCTTTTGAAGATTCATGGTAAACAATTGATTTCAATATAAAAATGACATCTCCAACCTTCATTTCTACAAGTGTCTTTTAAGCAACTCTTTCATTGGGCAATCAAATTCTTTTATTATGGCAAAGAATTAAATGACAATGGTTTTTAATCAAAGAATTTTCAAGATTTTTGGCAAATCATCTTAATACTTATTTATTGATTTGGTTAGTTGGTCTAAGATTTAACCAAAAAAATAATGTGCATCATAAATCTACAACCATGACCTTGTTACTTGGTACTAGATACTAAAACTTTCTTTAATTCCCTATGTGGATGTTTTTATGGATGAGGCCATAAGAGAGGGAAAAGCAGTCACTATGAAGCATTACATGTTTTTCAGCTCCTGTGGAAGGCTGCAAGTTCCCCAAGGTTCCCAGACTCTGAAATCGTCTGGAACTGCGCCGGAGTAGCTGCGTGACGTGGCCGAGCGACTGCCACGTCATACAAAAAATTATTTTTTTTCAAAAAATAAAATTGTTCATCTTGTTTTTCCATTTTAAGATTTTCTTTTTTTCTTTATTTCAAATTTTTTTTTGACAGCAGCCGTTATTTTGCTACTAGGGAACAACGCCGGAAACAGGCCCAAAACGGCCCTCCAGACCCCCCCCCAAATCATCTAATGGTTACTAAATGTGACGCACATGTAATATCGTTTTGTAATCATATTTGTTTTTTTGAGGTTTGAGCTTGTTTGTTTGGAGGCATTGTTTTGTATAAGTTTCTTTGATTGTTGACTCTTGTATTGAATGGTCATAATGAATCATTAGTGTGCCCTGTGTTGTTGCCACAACCATAATGTAAGTAAAAATAATTTTTTAATTTTTTAACTCATAAAAAATTTGAAGTTCAGTAAATTTTACATCGTAGGCCCAAACTTCACAAACGACAGATCATGCACCCTTTTTTGTTGAAGGCTTTCTAATGGTACCAAGAATGCAACCAAGGGACACATGATCTTCGAGATTTCAATGTGAAAAACAAAACAAACAAACAACTTAACTAAAAGTATGGATAATTTTCAAATTATTGTTTCATCATATTAAATAATTATATGATAAATTGTAAAAATTGGATAGTTTTCCCCTCTTTTTACATATAGATAAATTTGCTTATTATAGACTTTACGAATTGGTCTTTAGAACAATGTAATTAATAAAATTAAATAAATTTCATATCTTTTGACCTCTGAAGGACCAAACGGCATTTTTTGGCAACATAGCAATTTTGGGCAGCTCACTACAAGCGGAATTTTTGTATTTGATCTTTGAATTTTCTATAGAATATATGCTCAAGGAGTAGCTTTAAAGTATAACAATTTTCATAACTTCTGACTACATAGTTAAAAAGTTATTGTACAATATGTAGTTTTCATTGCTTGGCACATAGCCCAAATAGCTAAATAAACTTTTTTTAAATCACTTTTTTATATTTTTAAATTTGAAATTGGCTCTCTAGATTTATATATTTGTGGAAAGCTTTTAATCATTCCATTTTGATCAATGAGATGAAAGTTATAAAGAGTTTTAGTTGTGGATAGTTTGCGGGTAGTTATAGAATCTCTATTCTAAGATAAAATTTGAAGTCCTTTATTTAACTCAATTTTCAATATTTTTGGGAAAAAAATTATATGATAGGATTGAAAATTGTTTCAAAGAATGAATCCAAAGAATTACAACTATTTTTGACATTTTTTCATAATGATCCGACCTTGTGATTTGTAAAGTGCAGCTGCCTAATTTTTTGTAGGGCCAAAAAAAGGATTTTTGTCACTTCAGACATTATTATTTTGCAACCTACATAGTGGAAATTTGTGGAATTTTTTCCACATCTTCTCAAATCAACTTACTACAAGATTCTATGGTTATATGTGTCCAAAAATGGATTTTTTTCTAAAATTTGAAACTTCTACTAGAAATGGCAAGTTTGGAGCAATTTTGGTGAAAACATAGTCAAAAACCTTAAAGGATAAAATGTGCTTAAAACCTCGTTTATAAATATGAGTTAGTATAAGAAATCATAACATTTTAAGTTGATAGATAAACCAAAGAATCAAGGTTGGCTTGTAGATTATATGACATGTGGTGAGGGTTTATTATTGATGTGGAGTAAAACTCCTATAATATGTAAAATGAAGATCTTGAAGGATGGATTATGAAACTTAATTGAGTAAGGTCAAATATTTATAAATTTGAAAATAGGTGACAAGTATAATTTTTTTCTTTAATTAATCAATATCTTGACAAAAAGGGTTGAATTTGTAACTAATTTACGGTCATTTGAAATTTCATAATATTTTAAATTAATTCAAGATTAAACTAATTTCAATCTAAATCAAAGAGTAATATTATTGTCATCTAACTTTTAGCCACAGATACGTTCTTTCATCCAAGCTTCATCTTATTTTGTCTATATCCATCTAAGAATCATCCAAAAGTTCAAACTAATTAGACCACAATCGCACTAAATTCATCCAGATTAATGTGAATACCCATAGGTATTATCAAACTAAATGAGGACCAATATAGGATGTGATTAATGAATTTGAAGTAAAAATATGTATTTTACATTAAAAATATATAATTTTATTTATTAAAAAATAGATATAATTAATATAGGATACCTTATAATCATAAAATTTTAGCAAAATATTGGATGTAAACACAGTTGGGTATATATACAGATTGTATAACTTGTTAGTAAGGTCAATTTAGGGGTCCATGCCTGTGTGACAAAAACTATAAAATGATTTTTATGCTCAACTTCTTTTGCAAAGCATCTAGGTTTTAGTACATTTTAGGTTTTAATATGATTTTGGATAACATTATTGTGTTTGCTCACTCTACAAGGTTTTCAATTTGTAGTGAAGGTCATTGCCATTAGTTTTTTTTGCTTGCTTGATTAAAGTGATGATTTATCAAAAATGAATTGTTTGTTTTTTCTATGCAACACTTGAAAAATTTGAAGTATTTATGTTCATTTTTGAAGTAATACTATTAATTTAAACTAATAGAGTATGCCTTCAAATTTTAGTCATGTTGAATAATAATTAAGCATTTCTTGCAAAAAAATTGACTAAATCAATAAATTAGCAAATAATGGGGTGTCAAAAAATGAATCTCATTTGAATAATACTCCCGCTTTAAATACTCCTAGAATTCAAGGCATGGTTGTCATACTGTACGGACGTCCGGTTCGCCCGTCCGTCCGTCCGGGACGTCCGTTAGAGGTCTCACCCGCCCGATACAGTCAACACAAAGTTGACTTTATGAAACCAAAAAAGTAGGCCACGTGGACGCCACGGGGACGCCACGTGGATTTAGGAACATGCAGGGTGGGGACTCCAGAGTCAGGGCGGGGACTCCATTGAGTGGGGGCAGGGACTCCATCCAGTAGGGGCGGGGACTCCAGACAGTAGGGGCGGGGACTCCAGTGAGTGGGGGCGGGGACTCCAGTGAGTGGGGGGCGGGGACTTCAGTGAGAGGAGGCAGGGACTCCAGCGACTGGGGCGGGAACTCCAGCGACTGGGGCGGGAACGTGAGGAAGACGGGGCGTGGACGGCACGTGTCGGGGCGGGTACTTGAGGAGCGAGGGAACTATATAAAGCGAGTCCCTGCCCTCATTTCTTTGCCAAGTCCGCGCCCTACGCCTCACACACTAGTTCGTCCCCACGGCCTATGTGAGTGAGTTTGGTGGGTGGTGGGCTTGGCCCTCATATGTGACCCGGGTTTTTTCAAATTTTCGGGGCTTTTGTGCTTGCAGAGGCCCATTGAACAATTTCTTTTTGTTATGGCGGGGGAAGGGAGTGCATCGGCGGAGAAACGTCCTATGTTTGTAGATTTAGATGATGTCGGTGAGATGGTAATTCCATCCACGGACAACTTGATGGCCTCAGGTTCATCGAACCCTTCTTCATCAAGCCAAAAGAAACGCAAGAAAACACTCAATCCCCATATGCCTCCACATGAATTCATAGTTGAAGGGAGAGCAATAGTTGTGGTGTTCTACACTCGTCGCAGTACGACTATGTTGACCAGGAAGTATGTGGCGCTCAACGAAGAAGGATACCACAAACTCACGAGGGACCTGCGAACGGAGCTGGAGTCAAAGTTTGAAGCATCTGAGAAATTCAACAATTTCTCCGATTATTGGTTGCACCAAGACTGGCTGGATAAACAGGTGGTTGCCATCACAACCAATATAGTGTCAAATTGGTGTTACCACATGGGGAAGAAAGAAGATGGTAGCGATTGGGACACACAAAATAAAGAGGTGGTTGCAAAGTTGAAAATCATTCAAAACTTTGCTCAACAATTTTCTTCATCACGTAAGAAAAAGCAAGCACCTTGGAAAGCGACAATTGAAGACACCATAACAGTTCATTGTGTTAATGGAACATTCAAGTGGCTTGAAAGTTCAGTAAAAGTCATCCCTATGCCGGAACAGAGTGCCGTTGGTTCATATGGGACCGTGAGGAAGGTGATGCTTACAAAACTTCAGAGCATTCCTAGTTGGATATTTTTTGCTGGGAAGAGCTTGAAAACCACGAATGAAAAGGAGAAGCGCCAAGGAATCATCAATGAGGTGGGCGGGTGTCTAGTGAGACATCCTGGCATCATTCGAATTGCGTACCTCCACCCTAAAACGATGGAAGGCTACACGTTATGGTGGAATGGAGGCTCTCTAATTTCTTTCTTATCCAAATACAATTCGAAAGTAAGCGAAACATTGGATGTCGATGAGATTAAGCATGAACAAGGTACAGAGTTGACAAAAGAGGAGCTTACATGGGTTGCAACTTACCGACGGAACCGAGTGAACTTGGCACTCTCTTTGCTTCTCATTGTGGGGAAATGCCACGATGCGCAGTACATGCACAACGACATCACTCCATCCAATATTTTGCTCCATTTTGATGATTATAAAGAGCACACGGTGTATATAGGGATATGTGATTGGGGACTTTCTAGCCGAGCTGTAGAGAAGGAGCCGTCAAGGTATGACTTTCCCAACAAGGACATCCTAGTGAAGGAGAAGAGAATGCGAAGGTTTGCAGCCCCTGAATTGTTTTATATATACGGAGAGCAAGGTTCGGCAAATTCAATTGAGGCTATGCAAAAAATGCATTTGTATTCCATGGCAGCTGATGCATATGCGGCCGGATGGATAGCAGCACAAATTTGGAAGGAAGAGTGGGACTCCAAATACTTTACAACGAAGAATCCAGAGCAGTATCAGAACCTCAGGATCAAATTGGAAAGCCTCGTAAAAGAGGATGTGAGTGAAAGGGCGTCACTGCCAGATGTTCTCGACGCATTGAAGAAGGCCCCCCACTGTTGGACTATACCAGAATGTTGTTATCGTATATAGTATTTAGTTTTTTTACTTTTTGTAGCTTAGCATATAGTTCAGGCATAGAAGGTAAATCATCCTCATAGAGAACCATGTGTATGTACTTCGCAATTGCCGAACACCTCAAATATATATGAAGTTGGATGCATTGTACATTCAAAATCTCATGTGAATATATTAACCTGCTATGTCATTGTTCTTTCTCATTGCATGTTTATGAGTTCTATGAATTGATGATAAAACTTTTATAAAAATAGTGAATGCAATAGTTTGGTATAAAAATACATACACTTTATCTTTTCACTATGTCTATGTTTTACAGTTTTAGAAGTTAATGAAGCCCCCCCAAAATAAAATAAATGATCCAACAAAAAAAAGAATAACATTGAAGTACATTGGGATAATTTTAATCATGAACACAAAAAAAGGCTCAAAAAAATTAAAAATTATAAAACGAAAAAAAGAAAAGGAAAGGGAATGATGGAACCCAAAAATAAGATTAATGGCTTTGAGTTGAGGTGGAAGAACTTTAGTAAATTAGAAAAAAATAAAGTAGGGAAAGGAAAGATTGAACGAATAAAGCTAAACTATGAATTTGAATAAAATAGTCTTCTCACTTAATGAACGAAAACAAAATAGAAAATGGAATGTTTGAACAAAAAAAAAAAAAATAACTATGAGTTGGGATGGGAGAGTTTTAGGAATGAAGCGAACAAAAAAAGATAATCATCCAAGCCAAAAGGAATGGCATAGAGTTGGCATGGGAACTCCTTTGTTCATTAATGAAAAAAAAAATAGGAAAGGAAATCATGGAACAAATCCGAAATGGCTTGGGGTTGGTATGGAATAATTTTGTGAGAGACATAGACCCACAAAAAATAGTGTGTCAAAGTGATTTCAACTAACACCCCAAAAAATTTACCATTTAGTTCGGATAGATTTGCGTTACCACAAAAAGTAAATGGAATTTCCTTTAGATGAAAGAGCTTGGCTAATAAAAGCAAAAAATGAAATTAATAGGAATGATCATTCAAAAATAAATGGCCTCAAGTTGGGATGGAACAATTTTGCTAATAGCGGGAAAAAAAAATCATTCCACCTTACACAAGTGGCATTGAATTCAAATAATTTTTTTTGGTAATGATGCCCACAAAATAGGGAAGAGAATGAAAACACCAGAAAAATTATGGCAATCACTTGAAATGGAAGTGTGCTTTAAAAATCAATGTCTAAAAGGGGAGATGGAGTGACCAAAGCTTTAGAAAAGCATACCAATTTATTTTAGGATTTTTAGCGGGGGGAATTATTTTTACGGACTTAAATAATCTAACATTAAAAGAAATATGAATGGTGGAGTGCTTTCTTATATGTAAATGATTTGGGTGTCACTATAAAATAATGTAACATCCAAAAAATCTATGGAATAGTGGAGTGATTTGGACATGGAAGTGGTTTGGGGGTTACAAACTTATAATGAAGCAATTTAACACCCAAAAAAAATATGGAATGGTGGATTGATTAGGATATGGAAATTATTGGGGTGTTAGAGTGATATGATCTAACATTAAATCTCAATATGGACTGCTAGAGTCACTTAGAACATGGAGTAATGTAGAAGGCTCAGAAATCACTCATCTAAGGGCTGGTTCGCATTTCTACAGTATTTCTTTACATGGGAATATTTTTAAGCTCATCCTTGAAACCAAGAAAAATTGATGAGGAATGTAGCCCAATTGGTTTCATATTTTTTTAAACATTACTGAATTAATTATAAATTTTCAAAGGAGATGTGTCCTAGGTCCCTATTTATATTCTTACGTCCTTCATATTGCAATTCTAAAGAAAAATGGGGATAGCAAAGACAATGATTGGCTCTTGTGATAAAGAATGTTTTTTTCCTTCCTTCCTTTTTGTCTTTTGAGGTCAATTTGAAAACTGCATCATGTCCATTCTACAACCACTTATAGGGGCAGTTCTTAATGCCAAAACTCTTTTCGAGCCTTCTACCTTAGGAAATGGAAATATGTCTAAGCACATTAACTTCGTATATTTAAATCATGTCTGCGTCCACTCTCTGGAGTCCCCGCCCCACTCTCTGGAGTCCCAGTCCCACTCTCTGGAGTCCCCGCCCCCACTGTCTAGAGTCCTCGCCTCTACTGTCTGGAGTCCCCGCCCCACTGTCTGGAGTCCCCGCCCCCTCTCGGTGGAGTCCCCGCCCCCACTCGAAGGAGTCCCCGCCCCAACTCGATGGAGTCCCCGCCCTGGCGTCCCCCAGCTGCAACTATATAAGGCCGTCCCCGCCTCATTTGTCCCCGCCCTGCATACTCTCAGCCTTCCATCTCTTCATTGAGCTGGTTGTGAGCGTTGTGCGGGGTCTACTTGATTACCACGTGGAGGATTTCGCTTTTTTCTACAAAAATGGATACACCACCAAGAATGACCAAGGAAGAACGAGATAGGACCCGACCACGAGCCGGAAACAAACATCGCAAGCGACTACATGTTCTACGAAACCCTGACAAGCTTGCATTCAGGGGGTGGGAGGGCGTGCTTGAACCATGGACATATGATGACTGCGCCAATTACATTGAGTGGTGCCATATAGACAAGTTGTTCCCGGAAGAGCGACACAACTGTCACAGACGCTTCCACAAGGCAAATTTAAAATATTGCCTGGACGAAGAGTTTACAAACCGATGCATTGAGGTGTATCAAGTGTTGTATGCTTTCTCAAACGTCATACGCAATGAAGTGCAATTTTTCCTTGCACGAGGGGTCTATGCGGAGCTGAAGTTGAACAAGAGAGTGGATTGGTCAACTTTGAAGCAAATGGGAGAAAATGTCAATATTCCTATTCCAGCAAATGGATTCATTCCAAGGGGGGTAAAAAGATACCCGGAAGGTGGTCTAGGGAAAACAAATACGCAGGTTCAAGCACCACGAAGATATGACACTGAAGACTCATCTACGGACGACGACTCAGATGGATCTCGTGTACCAGTTGTAGTCAGCCATAGAACTCAACTACTACGAGCTAAAGAGAGGAGGGCTTTGCGTCAAACTGCTGAGGTTTTACACGAAAATGTTGTGGAGGAACAGGTGCCACCTATTGACGAACCAGTGGTAGGAATTGTGGATGTTACAGCTGCTACAAACCGAATCCAGGGTTTGTTGATTGAAGTGAATGAGAAGAATGAGGAATTGCATTCTTTGTATAATGATGTTAACAAAATGAGAGAAGACATGCAAGAGAAGGACAACATTATCAATCAACAACAACGTGAGATGGAGGTACTTCGGCACGCTCTTGAGGCAGCAACATTGGCCAATCGTGGTCAAGATCCACGAGGGGAAGCGCAAGGGCCTTCAAATAATTCTCAAATTCCATTGGAACCTACAGAAGTTGGTGCAACAATGGATACTCAGGATGATTCTTTGTCCTTTGGAGAATTACCCGCAAATGTAGGTGCAGCAGGGCCAGTGGACCAAAGCATCCAATTGACGGACGCGCTTGCAATGAATTTGACATTGAAAAATCAATTGCATGCATTGATGGAGCAGTATTACCAATGGAAGCTGGCATGTGTCTTCAGTGTTGACAGGACTAGGCAAATGGTGGAGGAATTCAAAAAAATTGACCACAATTACGGCGTACACAATCAAGAGAGGGTTTTTGGTTTGACATCGTGGGCCCTGGTGGATGATCATTTCAACATGGATGAAATGGCAACCATTGACATTGCTGGTGGACAAACAACCATCGACTGGTCCAAACATGATTGGGATTTCAAGAATGAAGTTGGCTCTGCCGTGGACTATGAAGGCAATCCATTACTACTGTTGCCAAACCCTTCAACCTTTGTACACGATGGAACTACATGTCCCATTTGCCTTAATCCATTTGGCCCGGAAGGTGGAATGCACTTAGGCACGTGTGAACATTTGTACCACCCATTCTGCCTAATTAGCTTGATGATTGTCCGCCGACGTTGTTCACTATGCAAGGCTCTTTTCCATAAGCGCTTGTATGAGTTGTTTGGATTAGTTCCCTACATGCTACCGCATTGGGAATTCAATGCTGAAAATGCCCCTGATCATTCTCAGAAGTGGGGAACAGACTTGGTGTGGAGTTGGAAATTGAACATCCATTCGTTGGGCGAACATGCATTCGTTGGGCAAACAACAACTTTGTACCGAATGGGGTTGGAAAAAGATCCGGCTCAAATTGTGGAGGTGTGCCACCACTTGGTTCCATTGAAGGACAACTTTAGCCAAGGACAACGGAATTTCTTCTTCCAATGCTTCAATGGGCATTGGAATGAGGCACAAGAATACTTCCAATTTGGACCTCATCCTCTTGGATGGTTGTGGGGCGTTGATGGAGTTCGCATTACTGACGACCAGGGGATGCGGAGGGGGGAAGACATTGACATGCCAGACCCTGTTGAACTTGCACAACTATCGGAGTCAGAGTGGCGAGAAACCTTTCGAAATGATGGGATGGACTTCTTGTTGAAACAACATAGCCCGGGAACTCTCCAATGTCTTCAAAGCCTCAAGCAATCACAAATATTGAAGGCTCTTTTAGAGGAAGACGGACCAGCGAGGAGAACTCGATCCGCAGTTTGTAGACTTCGTTTGGGAACAGATGAAGACCTTCCAATTCGCGCCGGGACACATGACAGTGAGGCTGGACCAAGTGGCAGTGCAAGTAGTCCAATGAACATGGACTAAGTATAGTTTTGAGTATAGTTTTGAGTATTTTAGCTAGTGAGCTTAGGTTTTCTTAGAAGACTTATTTTCCTAGCACTATAATATTATATAGGCTTATATACTTTCCTACTTTGTATTACACTATGCATATGAAATATATTTGATTTTGTTTTGAATGATTTTGCCCAAAGTGACTTCATTTATTTTTTGCACGTACTCATTTGAAATTTGAATGGACTTGTGGACTTCATACATATTAAAATTATTTATACCATGAAATGAAATGTCATTGAATTGGAGTACAATTCATTCCCAATTTCCACTCAATGAATAGAAGTAGGGAAGGTTGGACGGACCACGAAGGCACGAAGTGGCCCGAACTTGAAATTAGGGGAAAAAACGCTTTTCAAATGTCATTAATGCCTTGATGGAAATATATATATACAAAGGAATGATGGAACTCCCCCCCAAAAGGGATTGAAATAGGTAAAAATTCACTTGCAAAATAGGCAAAGGAATGATAGAGAAAAGCAAAAAATAGGGAAGTAATTACCTACTTAAAAATGAATGGCATTTAGTTGGGATAGAATAACGTGACACATGAAGCCCAAAAAAATTAGAATGGGTTTAGAGAATACAAAATTTAAATGGCCTTTGATTGAGAATTTTAGATGGAGCAATTTTGCTAATGAAGCACAAAAAAAGTAGGAAGGTAAACTGAATGCCAAAAATTGGCATTGAGTTGGAGAAAAATTAGGAAGAGAATAATAATGCCATTTAGTTTTTATATAACTTGGGATGTAACAATTTTGCTAATCAATCTAAAAAAAATTGGAAAAGAAATGAATCCAAAAAATTAGGAAAGGGAAAGAATCCCCCCCCAAAAGGAAAGGGAATGAATCCCAAGAAACATTTGATAAGGGAATGAATCCCAAAGAAATAGGAAAGGGAATGATATACAAAAAATAAAGGGCATTGGCCATTGGGATGGCATGGGATAATGTTGCAAATGAAGTTCAAATAAAATTAGGAAGTAAATGATATACCCAAAAAAAAGGCATCTATTTGGGATACAATAATCTTGCAAATCACTAACAAAAAATAAGAAGGGCTTAGGTAATACAAAAATTAAGTTATTTAAATGGCGTTCGGGCTCATGATGGAATGGAGCCATTTTGGCATTTTGCTAATGAATTTTACAAAGATTAGGAAGGGAAAGAAATGTAAGTGCATTTTAAATGTTGCTAATCAAAACAAACAAATGTGAAAGAAATATGAAACAAATATTGTTTCACATTACCTCTTATGTCATATGAAAAATGGGAAGTGAATGGATAGACTTCAATTTCGTACCATAAAGAAAAAAATTTAGGGAATCCCTTAGGATGGAATAATTGTGCTAATAAATAAAACAAATAGGAAAGAAAATAAGCAAAAAAAAAATGCTTACCGTTGGATTAAACAATTTTAGGAATTAATGAAGAAAAAAAATAGGAAAGGAAGTGAGTTGGATGAATAAATATTGGCATGGAGTTCACATAAAAGAGTTCTATGAATTAATGAAGAAAAAAATGGTGTCTTTGAGTTGGGGACTTGGGGTGGGAGAACTTCAGGAAATAAGCGAAAACAAAATAGAGATGGAAATGATTCAACAAAAAAAGATGAATTGAAAATTGGGATGGAAGATTGTTAGGAACAAAATAGAAAAAGGAATGATTCAACTAAACCAAAAAAATTAAATATAATTTGGGATGGGAGAGTCTTACGAATGAAGCATCTACAGAAAAAGAAGACAAAATGATCCAACCCAAAAAGAATGCCATACAATTGACAAGTTGGGATGGGAGACCTGTGCTAATTCCTGGAAAAAAATAGGAAAGGGAATGATGCCCCCCCAAAAAGGACAGTGACTTAGAATGGAAGACTTTTAGGAATGAAGCCCGAAAAATTAGGAAAGGAAATGATGGAATTAAAAATTGCAGTTGCATATTGAAGGCCTAGAATTTTAAATAACTCCCCTACTATTTCTTTCATTTCAAATACAATGCAGTTTTATCCTTTTATCTAGTATACTACATTTCAAAAATATTGATTAAACATTTACTAAATATTTCCTCAAAGTGTCCTAAACATTTCCTAAATCAAAGAATTTACATTGTTTTTTACAACCTAAATGATATGTTTGTTCAAAGTAGTTTGAAGTGTTAGAAGAAGTAAGGAAAAACATTTCTCACCACAACAAAGGAGACATCCTCTTCCATGGATTTTCTTCCAAATCTTAGGCCATGGACCTCTTTATTCGGCATCTTGCTTTCATTGTCTTGTCAGAATCCAAAATAAGTTGTTGAGGCTAAATTAATGCTTCCCACTCTCCAAGGAAAAGGGCGGTTCAAGGATGTCGCATTTCAAAGTCTTGCTTCCTGTGCTGGACGAGTTAGTCCCCGCCTTGGAGTCCCCGCCCTGCCTTCGAGTCCCCGCCCTGGAGTCCCCGCCCTGCCTTCAAGTCCCCGCCCTGCCTTCGAGTCCCCGCCCTAGAGTCCCCGCCCTGACTTCGAGGTCCCACCCTTATTTGAAGTCCCCACCATGGAGTCCCCGCCCTATTGTACAGTACCCTCCAAAAAGTCTTGCAACCCCATTATGAAGTCCTTCAAATTTTCCTTTTTAACTCCATTTTAAGAACATATTATGAAAAGTATCCTATTAAATCTATTGCTTTATGGAACCTTCACCAACATATGAAATTTCAATGTCTAAAAATAGAAACTCCATTTTTGGTGAATTATTTTATTTATTTTTCACGATATTACATAATAATTAATTAGAAAATGTGTATGATGATTTTTTAAGATCTGATTGCGTATATATTTAGGAAACATCATTGTTCACATCTTTCATATTACAAAGATGCACACTATGTAGGTAAATTTTTTGTCTATTTGGCTTTAATGTATTTTGCAATTTCCTTTCATACATGTTCAAGGCAAAGGTCATGTATTCAAAAACATTTGAATAAATATTGTCAAATAGGATATCATTAGGAAGCTATGGTATTGTAGAAGCCTACTATATCATGAATTTTACAGTATGTCTCGCTGACTAGCAACGACTTTGCAACAAAGTGTTACACCTACTACCATCAAGTACTACCACCTTGAGCTGCTATCTTAGCTTTGATTTGGTTTGGCATCGTAGAAATTGACTTTTGAATACTTTCTTGAGGTATATCCTTGCATGCCATATTCACTAATGTCCACATTTAGTCATTGTTGTAGGATCTACATCTTTTTTGTACTCGATCTTTGACTTGCTTCTATAAATTCTCTATAGGATTAAGGTCAAAAGAATTTGGTGGCCACTGAATGAATTTTACATTATGTCATGGTGCAAAGTTGACCAACATTGCTTAGAACTTCACAAGTTTGCTTATAGAACTTCTAGCAACATCATATATACAATATTTTAGACAAACATTAATTTTTTCTCACAAAACTTCTAGGCTATGTCTACAAGCAACAATCACTAGAAGCATGCATGCACTAATGTTGATCCTCTCAACCGCAAAACCGGTTGAAATCCACTACCTATGATCTTCTACAATGAAATTTTCAAATTAGCATTGTCCCTTTAAATTTAGCTTAGTGTTTTCAAAATCAACCACCTTTCACAAAGAAAGATTTTTCTAAGAAGTGGAATGAGTTACAACAAGGTGCATGACTCACCTAGTTTGGGGCAAAAAATCTCAATCAAATATCTAAATTTACCTACCATGAGTTTGATTTGTAATCAAACTACTCGGATGAGAACTAGACATGGGGTTGCAAGAGTTCTTGGAGGGTACTGTACATTCAATTAAAAAAGAGTCCCTTGTGCCAAGTATTCCAAAAAATGAATCCCTTTACATGAAGAACAAACTATAACTTGTAACTTCTCATTGTTCTAAGACAAGAATGAAATAAAAAATCAATAGGAATATGAATAATGGATTAAAAAACAAATGGCATTGAGTTCGGAACTTCGGATGGAAGAATTTGTTTATGGATGAAGCAAAAGTGATAAGAAAGGGAATGATTCAACAAATCAAGAATGGCAATGATTTAGGATGGAAGAGTTTTTGGAACGAAGCAAAGAACAAATATAGGAAAGGGAATGACTAAATAAAAAAAGATTGGCATAGACTTGGAATAAAAGAGTTTAGGAATTAAAGAAGGAAAAAAATAGGAACGTATATAAAAATAGAGAATCGAATGATTCTACATATAACTATTGGCATGCAATTGGAATTAAAGAGTTTTAGGAATTAATGAAGCCAAACAAAATAGGAAAGGGAATGGTGGAACAAAAATAAAATGGCATTGAGTTGAAAACAAAGTGCTTAAGGAGTTCATGTAGCCAAAAAAACTAAGGGGCATTGAGGTGGAATGGAAGAATTTTAGAAATGAAGCAGAAACAAAAACGAAAAAAAAGAGAATGATGGAACAAATAAATTAAGGCTTTGAATTGAGGTGGTAGAACTTCAAGAAATAAGCAAAAATGAAGTAGGAAAGGGCATGATTCAACAAACAAAGATCGGCATGGTGTTGGAAGAATACTACAAAAGAGACTTGCTAAGTTTTGAAGCAAAACAAATTAGAAAAGGAGATCATTCAACAAAACAACCCAAAAAATATGAATTGGGATGGGAGAGTTTTAGGAATGATCCAAATAAATAGGGAAAGGAATGATGGAACCAAAAATGAACATTTGGCTTTGATTTGAGATGGAAGAGTTTTAGGAACAAAATAGAAAAAAGAATGATTCAACCAAAAGAAAAAAAATTAGAATAAGTTGGAATGGGAGAGTTCTAGGAATGAAGCCCAAAAAAAAGGAGAGAGAAAGATCCGACCTCGAATGAATGGCACAAACTTGGGATAGGAGAGTTTTCCTAATACCTTTCATCACAACAAAGGGGACATGCTCTTCCATGGAGTTTCTTCCAAATCTTAGGCCGTGGAGCTCTTTATTCGGCATCTTGCTTTCATTGTCTTGTCAGAATTTGTTGAGGCTAAAATTAATGCTTCCCCCGCTCTAAGGAAAAGGCGGTTGAAGGATGTCAAGCACAAGCGCATTTCAAAGTCATGCTTCCTGGGCTGGACGAGTACGTCCCCGCCCTGGAGTCCCCGCCTTGCCTTCGAGTCCCCGCCCTGGAGTCCCCGCCCTGCCTTCGAGTCCCCGCCCTGGAGTCCCCGCCCTGCCTTCGAGTCCCCGCCTTGGAGTCCGCGCCCTGCCTTCGAGTCCCCGCCCTAGAGTCCCCGCCCTACCTTCAAGTCCACGCCCTGACTTCGAGTTCGCGCCCTGACTTTGAGTCCATTCCATGGAGTCTGAGATTGAGCTGCGCTCTCTCAAGTTCCTCCATTTGTGTGAATTGTCCGCCCCGGAGTCCGCGCCCTGCGTCCGCGCCCTAGCACAATCCATTCAGCGAAAACATTGGGGAGTGAAAGCCATTTTCTTTGCCTACGAATTTGGGGGCGTGACGACATTTAATGTTCCCCTTTTTCCATGAAAAGGAGGGACACAATCTTCCCAGACCATTAAGGATGGCGAAGGTCAACGTACTTTTTGATGCATCCCCGTGAGCACACCTGCATTTCTGTACTGGAGTCACGCCTTGGAGTCCGCGCGTTCGAGTCCCCACCCTGGAGTCCCCGCCCTGTCTTCGAGTCCCCGCCCTGCCTTCGAGTCCCCGCCCTGGAGTCCGCGCCCTGCCTTCAAGTCCCCGCCCTGCCTTCGAGTCCCCGCCCTAGAGTCCCCGCCCTGACTTAGAGTCCCCGCCCTGACTTCAAGTCCGCGCCCTATACTTTGGTGACGAAGACGTCCACGCCCCCTAAACCGCTAAGTATATAAAGGAAAGGAAGACCCAGCATTCCCCACATTTGTCACCTAGCCTCTATTTCTTGGACTTCAATTCATTTTGAGCTCCTTGTGAGTCTACTTGGGTGGCAGATGGCCCTAGTTTGCTGCTGAGGTGATGTCAAAATCAGTTCAAGCAGTGGAGTAGCGCTAACTGCTGTTACTGATACTCTGTTTGGTATATCTTGGATCCTTTTAACTTCAATATAAAGGAGGAGGAAGACGGAAGAAAATATCCTTGGATCGTTGAACGCAATGGCAAGTCAAAGGAAGCAGACCAAGGAATGGGAGCCGTGGCTTCAGTTTATGGAGAATGGGGTTAAAGTGACTTGTGTTTTCTGTGCTGGGACCTTCAGTTACAAACGTGAGCGTGCTTTTGCACACTTTGGATATGGCTCCAAATCGGAGAGGTCAATTTGTTGAAGTATGCCTCGTCCAGTGTGACATAGATTTGCCAATTGTGCAGGATTTGTCCCGCTACGAATCGATGTCGGGGACATGTATGAAGGAGAACCAATTCAAAGTGCGCCATCTAGAGCAACTCCTCTTGCAAGTTCAAGTGAAGCCACTGAAAATGAGGTGACGGGTGGGATCAATGGTGGAAGAGCGGAAGAAAGGGCAAACGTTTCAGAAGGAATTGATATTCTACAAACGTCAAATAGTCTTGCTGGATCCAATTCTACGAGATCTGGATCATTACGTCAACAACGCATGGCAGACGCATTCAACATTGCAAAGAGGAAGGAGTTGGATGAGAAGTGGGCAAGTTTTTTCTATGAAGCGAATGTGCCATTTAATGTGGCAAGGCATCCAGCCTTCATTGAAGCGGTGAGGGCAACCTCAGTGGCAAAGTTTGAATACAGTCCACCTTCTTACCATCAATTTAGGACTAATTTGATTGAACCGAGGAGGTTGCAAATTGAGAAGCAGATTCAAGAGAAGGTTGGATTTGCTGTCAAGCACTACGGGGTGTCGATATGCACCGATGGTTGGGATGATGTCAATCGGAGACCCCTCATGAATGTGATGATGTCATGCCCCACAGGTGATGTATTTTTGGGGTCAATTGATACTACCTCGCAAAAGAAAACCATGCGCTACATATCGGACCAAATGAACGTGTACATTGAGAAGGTGGGTCCCAAATATGTAACACAAGTGTGCACAGATAATGCAGCAAACATGCTTGGCGCATTGAAGGACATCACTAACACATACCCGCATATTTTTGCGCAAGGCTGCATGGCACATGCACTAGATCTCATGTTGGAAGACTGGGCCAAAGTCCAAGAATTTTCCGATTTAATTGCCAGGGCAAAAAGATTGTGCCAATACATTCGAAACCATCATGCGACCATGTCGGTTTTCCACGAGTTGAATCCGAATCTGCAACTCGTAGTGCCTAGCGAAACCCGCTTCGCTTGTAATTTCCTCATGTTGCAGCGATTGGTGAAACTCAGAGGAGTCTTGGAGCGGTTGAATAACCACCCACGTGTTCTAAATTTCTTTGATACCCTAAGGAATGAACAAAATGGACCGCAAGCAGCTACCGCTTCACGTAATGTCAAAAGCACCATTGAAGATGTGGCTTTCTGGCAACGGTGTGTGAATTACGTGTACATGACTGAAGACGTATTGAAGGCTTTGCGTGTGTTTGATGGACGAAAACCAGCCATGGGTCGGGCGTGGCTCGTAATGCACAATTTGCGAGGGCATGTGTTTTCTTTAAGAGAACCACCTTTCAGCTTACGTGATGACATAGTAGTCATTTTGGAAGAATCTTTCAGTGCAAGATGGCACATGGTTTTTGAAGATACACACTACGCAGCGGCCCTTTTGAATCCATACCTCTTGGATAACATGGCGCTCAGGAAAGATTGAACTGCCCTACGTGCATTGTATAGAGTCATCCGCAACATGATGGGGAACCTGGGTGTCAATTTTGATGATGTGATGGCGGAATTAACAGAATTCGAGGAGGGTATTGGACCCTATAGTCCAGCTGAGACACCCAACATCCGTGCGACACAAATGCTTCCCCACCAATGGTGGCACAGGGTTGGAGATCGGGCTCTTTCGAAAATTGCCGTGCGTGTTTTATCCCTCACGTGTTCCGCCAGCTCCTGTGAAAGGAATTAGAGTATGTATTCCTTTGTTCACAATAAGATCCGAAATCGATTGGCCCCTAAAAAGGCAGAGTCCCTGGTATATATTTATACCAATAGCCGTGTACTTCGCCAACGACCAGGAGTCGATCCAGTTCGTTGGTATGATGCGAATATGTACTCAGAGGATTCTGATCCAGATGCCCTTGGACCGATCCCGGTGAATGAACGCAATCGGGAATTTGACGCACTGCAATCAGAGGAAGAAGAAGAGGTTGATGGGGAAGCCAACCGAGGAGCTCAAGAGTATCCGGCAAACCCAGATCTTTGGAGGCAAGGAGCCGATCACCTTGAAGAAGCGCGGAACTACTATGGAGATGCTGATGATGGAGAGGAGGAACTCCTTTGTGGTCGTAGGGGACCACCACCACCAAATCCTTGTCGTAGTCTTTCACCTCCACTTCCTCAAAATGAAAGGGTTGTAGAAGTCCCAGCTTTGTCGTCTTCTTTGGAGACCGACAATCCAAATGACGATAACGTTGATGATGGTATTTCCCACAACAACAACGACGATGATGACAACCTCCCTCCAGGAAATGGCGGCGGAAATGGCGGTGGAAATGGAAATGGTGGTGGAAATGGAAATGGTGGTGGAAATGGAAATGGAAATGGTGGTGGACATGAAAATGGCGAGAGAAACAGGGGGAGGAATGCGAATCCAAATCATGGAGGATCTTCTCACAATCGAGATGGCAATACACGCCCTACGGGAGTGGAACCAGCAACTCGTAACATTAGAGCTCTAGAAAGACAGCATGATAGAAACGTTAGAAATGCAAGAGTGCCACGCCCTTTTGCAAGAAATCAACCGGCTGGTAACATGAGAAGGCCTTTTGATCCAGAGCATGTGGACCATGATGATGTTTTTGCTTTTGTAGAACCACCCGAAGACATTGCCCCTGTACCGGCTCCAGTTGCGGGCCATCCTGCTATTTCTGAACATGGTACACAAGTGCCACATTCCCTAGATCCATCTTCAGAAACAATTTCCAATACCATCCAAAGACCTTCTCAAGAAGGATTAGGCTCAGTGGGAAATGTTGATTTGACTCTGCAAAGAGTTTCACGTGGTAGACCACTTGTGGCCCCTCGGCCCTCCGTTCATCATGAAGTAGGTCAATATCAACAAGCCCGTGGACGGACGAGAGGCCATGATAGAGCTGCAGGCCGTGGAGGGAGTACAGGCCGAGGACGAATAGAAGATCTGCATATTGGAGAAGCATCATCGCCAAGGCATGCTAATCGTTCACCCCTCGGAATTGGAGCAAGAGATCCAAATAGGGTGATAGAACCGTTCCTAAGTACATACGTACCAGGACCTAGCCGGTCAACTCCGGCATTTGTTGTTCAAACAATTCCAGGTGGGCCTACTATAAATTCTGATGCAGAAGACCCCAACGCACAACGACACAAGAGGTTGAAGCGCAAACGTACTCATGGCCAAACAACTATAGAGCTTCGAAATGAAAACTCGGAAGTTGAGGAACATTGGACCACCGACAGTGGTGAAGCAGAAGATGAATATGACAGCAATGAAGATGCCAATGACGAGGCACCAGAGGATGATGATGTTGTTGTTCGAGATGCTAATGCAGCGAATCCAAGTGCCCAAGAAGTTCGTAGGTCGAGTCGTTTGAATAATTGAGGTTATTGAGTTGCATCGATGGTAGATCTCGGATCTTTAAGAGTTGAAGACAATTGTAGCAATTGAAAGAAATATAGACGAGAAGCCAAAAAAATGTTTTGGATAACCTATGAGAAACAGAGAAAGTGAGCGTATTTTGGAAGTATAGATTCATTGTATTGATATTGTACTTTGCAATGCATGAATTTTATAAACTATTTTGGTTATCACAAACATTGCAGCCTACCTGTATTTTTTTTGTGTATTTTGTATTTGATGGGCCTCCTGGAAACCTTGGTGGGGAAATCATGTAAAATACATTCCAGTTACTAGTTCTTTTTAATGCAGTGGGGTCTCCTATTTGTTCCGAATTTTTTTTATACATATATATATATATATATATATATATATATATATATTGTAGAACACATAAATTTAATCCACCATTGCCCGTCCGCGCCCTCCCACTCACGTTCAGGTCCGCGCCGTACCTGAAGGAGTCCGCGCCCTAACGCACTGAAGTTCGCGCCCTGCCTGAAGGAGTCCGCGCCCTGCCTGTCACAGTGAAGTCCCCGCCCTGCTTGAAGGAGTCCGCGCCCTGACGCGCTGAAGTCCGCGCCCTGACTGAAGGAGTCCGCGCCCTCACTGTCACACTGAAGTCCCCGCCCTGACTGAAGGAGTCCGCGCCCTGACGCATTGAAGTCCGCGCCCTGACTGAAGGAGTCCGCGCCCTGACTGTCACAGTGAAGTCCCCGCCCTTCTTGAAGGAGTCCGCGCCCTGACTGTCACACAGAAGTCCCCGCCCTGCTTCGAGGAGTCCGCGCCCTGCTAGCCGAAGTCCGCGCCCTGCTTGAAGGAGTCCGCGCCCTGACGCTCACACTGAAGTCCCCGCCCTGATTCGATGAGTCCGTGCCCTGAATGAAGGAGTCCGCGCCCTGACGTTCACACTGATGTCCCCGCCTTGCTTGAAGGAGTCCGCGCCTTCACGCGCCGAAGTCCGCGCCCTGACTGAAGAAGTCCCCGCCCTAACGTCCGCGCCCTGACTGAAGAAGTCCCCGCCCTAACGTCCGCACCCTGACTGAAGAAGTCCCCGCCCTAACGTTCGCGCCCTGACTAAAGAAGTCCCCGCCCTAACATCCGCGCCCTGACTGAAGAAGTCCCCGCCCCTGGATCCAGCTGTCCAAGCTGACGTGTCATTGAAAAAAATTCCACAACTTTGAGAAATTGAGGCCGTCCAGTTGGTCCGGACCGTCCGTCCGTCCGGTCCGGTTTGCCCGTCCGTCCGGGACGTCCGATGACCCTAACTCGCCCGTTATGACAACCCTGATTCAAGGTACCATAGCCATTTTTACAAAGAGTGCTTCCATAGGGTGTGATAGGGTCTCATGCAATTCAAACCCACACCAATTAAATTAATTTGTATTGGTTGCATTGAAAAATTTAAATTTTGAATTATTTTTTTACACTGGTAAAATTTGCTTTAAATGACCAACAACCATAAAATGGTCAATTGAATATTTTGGGGTTTTGAGATGAATGTTTATTAAGTAGAATTCATTAATGACTATTTATAAGAAGTTTATCTTATTGATGCTCCTATTTTTAAAATCTAAGGAATTCTTTTGAACAATTTTTTTGAAGGAATAATTGAAAATATTTTCTACTTTTGTAACAAATGAAACTGCTAAATTGCTATAAAATCTTTGAGAATATTGTTTGACTTTGAATAATTGTACGTCCATTTCAATGAAGAATGAGTTTTAATCTACATGACTCAAGTAATCTGAATACATATCCTAAAAATGAAATAAAATAACCCAAGTATAGTTGTCAAACAAACTCTTATAATACATATCAATCTCTAAAATCATTGGAATATTGCCTTCTTCACAATGTACAAATTGTCTTTTCTATCCCATATGATCTTACTTTGACTAGTATGCCCTAAGCCTTTGCCACAACCATTACTATGTCATTTGTAATTATCATAAAAGTGACAACAAAGCCCTCCTCACTCATTTAGTGCATGAATCCATTCTTGAATATTTGCAGATTTTTGCTTATATCTTTATAAGTATAAAGTATTTACCTCAATTTTATCAAATATATCATTCAAAAAGTATTGTTTCTAAAAGTCAAGCGCGGGAGGTGTTATAGCTATTTCACATTGCAATTTTTTATAAAATTAGTTTAAATATTTTAGTTGCTTTTCTTAGGGGTTTGAAAAAATATATATTTAAAATTTATTTTCAAAGGTAGAAAAATAATTATCAGTGTAAAAAGAAGTAGAATGATTTTTTTTTAAAGTATGAATTAATTATGAATTTTTTAATCGACTTGCTTCAAATTTCAAAAGTAGAAACTAGATCACCTTTAAATTACAACATTAGAATTCATAATGGTCATCTTACTCATTTGAGATGATTGCACTATTTTTTTGAACGAGTCCCACTAGTTGCCAAGTCTTCAAATGGCCACCTTCTTTCAAAATTTACATCCAAACAATATATGGTTGAAGTGTAACTCATAAAGCACTCCTAAGCCGTCATTGGTGCATGCCAAAAGTATCACAATTAAAATTTTAAAATGTATGTTTGCTTCATTTGTTTCAAATAAGGTCTATTTGGGCTTCTCACATAACCATAAAGGACCATTATGGAAGTAGATGAAATGGATAGGTGGCCATAAGGCACTCCTAAGACTTCATTGCCACATACTTAAAGTATCACTATTACATTTCAAAAATGCCTATTTGCTTCATCTGTTCAAATAAGGCATGTTTTGGCTTTTTACATAACCATAATGGACCATTATTGAATTAGGTGAAATATTTAGGTGGCTACAAGTTAAGCATAGGGGATGTTATGGCTATTTCAAGTTGCACTTTTCTTGTCAAATTAGCCAAAGTTATTTATCTCACTTTCTTGGAGGTTTGAGGAAATACCTATTTTAAATTCTACAGGTAGAAAAATAGTATTCAAAGTAAAAAAAATAGAATCATTTTTTTTTGTCAAAGTCACTTTGAATAAATTATGAATTTTTTAAACAAGCTGCATCAAATCTCAAAAGTAGCCATTGAATCACCATGAACTAACTACACTGGCATTCATAGCCGTCATCTAACTCACTTGAGATGATTGGTCAAAATACACAATGTTTGCTAGAAGTGTCACTAGTACAATTCAAAATGTCCATTTCATTCATTTGATCAAATGAGGTATATTTGGGCTTCTTTTATAACCATAATAGACCATTATTGAGGTAGCTAAAATAGTTAGGTGACTACTTCTAAGCTGTCATTGGTGCATGCCAAAAGTATCACTCTTACAATTCAAAAATGTCCATTTGCCTCATTTGTTCAAGGTATATTTGAATTTTTTACATAAATTTAGTGGACCGTTGTCAAGAAATTTGCTGCCTATTCAAAAAAACCCGGGGCTACTAGCTAGTTCCCACAACAAGTAAGAAAACAATGCTATTGCTTTAAGAAAACAATGCTTTTGCTTTAAGAAAATTTAATTCACCCTGATCCAAACCCTACAATTCAACTCTCAAAATCTATAAGATGCAATTTAGCACTCAAAACCCTCTCAAGTGAAAAATATAAATCCAAAAGGATGATTCCAAAGAACTAGAAAACAAGAGTTAAAATAAGATGATCTCTGAAGAAATCCAAGCCTTTAAGTATGCATAAAAAGGATTTAAGGATGCCATCAATATGAGACAAATACCCTACCAAACCGTCCAACTGAGCCTAACAACCCTTCAAACAATAAGGGACAAATGCCCTATCAAACCTTCCAATTGAGCCTAACAACCTTTTGATTTCCACTACCACCTACCGGACCTAACAACTCTTCAACTTAAAGCCAACACAAATGTAGTAAGATGCCTATCTTTGAAACAATAGATGACCCACATCGCAACACCGTTATTGAAGTAGTTGAAATATTTGGATGGTCATAAGGTACTCCTAAGTTGTCATTGGCGCTTGCTAAAAGTGTCACTAGCACAATTCAAAAATGTCCATTTGCTTCATTTGTTCAAATGAGGTATATTTGGACTTCTTATATAACCATAGTGGATTGTTACTAAAGTAGCTAAAATAATTAGGTGACCACAATATGATAACTTCATTTTATTTTTGAAGCTCAATAGCTATCTATATACTAGGCAATTAGTTAGTAGAACTAACCTATTCCAAAGCATATATAATTATGTTTAAAGTGATTAATAATTAAATTCCTAATTTTCAACCGTTGGAGAGATCTCAACAATTTATCTATAATTCATAAATCTAGAATGCAATGCAAATGTTATACACACAAGCATATTTATGCTTGTGACTTCTAATTTGCACTAGAAAGCTTGTGAAATGTATTGCTTTATTCATCCCTCAAGGAGCCTTTATACAATAAATATATCCAACAAATTTTTTTTTTCATCCAATGTCAATTTTTTGAGATAAGATTATTCTACAATTTTTTCACATAGGTTTGCATCCACTATGGATCATATTCATATAATTACTTTGAAATTTCTATAGATATAATCATGAAGTTGTGATTCAAATATTTACAATAATACTCTTCAACACTTATTTGATATATATTTTCAAGGCATTTTGTTTTTGCAGTTAGATGTTATGAGTTTCATAGCTTTAGTTATTATGTAATTTTTAAATCATATGAATCTATCTCATATTCATTAATAATACCGTAAAATATGTTCTTTGGAAATTTTTGGAAAAATATTATATTAACATAAAAAGCGCCTTAAAATCCAAAGGCAATGAAAATGAACCATCCATGAAGTAGTCAAAAATTATAATCTTTGTAATTGAACATCTTTATAAATAGATAATTCCTTTGCAAATTCCTTTGAAAATATAACTAAAAGATTTTACAAATTTTTACTACAATAGTTATTTTATTTATTTTTTAAAAGACAAATTCCAAAATTTCATATTTTGTAGTCATTTTTGAAGATCACAAATCCTTCTAATGTTGAAAGAATGGCAAGGCAACTTAGAATCTCATGCACAAGTAACGACAAATTTCAAACAATTGAAAGAACCATTGTCAAAATTCTAAAGAATATTAAAACAAACATATTGAGGATCTTTTGTGAATTTGCCTTTAGAGTAAGATGTGTCAAATGGACTCCAATATCTACAATGGCCTTAGAGCAACTCTAGTCTTAAACCTTGAGCTCTATCCTCAACTCTATTTTTCATCTAAAACTCTTAAATGCTCTACTATCCACAAAGTGATGATGAATGCTTTTAAAAGTACATCGTATATAACTAGCTCATTTTAAGAAGCTTCAAGTAGATCGTATATCAATGGAAAGATGAAAGGACTCTCAACATGCATCTATATTACAAACCTTTTGGAGGAGCAAGTACAATTTGTTGTGGATTTTTTAAATGATATTAGTATCTTTGACCCTTAATTTATTGAAGTGTTTAAGACCAAAACTGCTTCAAAATACTTCTATCCAAAGCAAGGTTGAAATCTTCATCCAAATTTATTTTCTAAAAAATCCAACCATACAATTGTTTACCTAACTCATTTTTATGATGGTCTAATTGGTAAATGATACTTTGAATCATGATGCAATGACGCTCATAATCTTATATTTGGTGTATCATAAAATTCAAAATCATTGAAATCCCTGAAATTGACATAAAGATTACTTCTAATTGTCATCTAAACATACAACGATTCCATATGACAACAATGTGCCTCTTTACAAAGTAATCTATGGTTATGGAAGTTTTAATGTCAAAACAATGCAATATTGGTTACATTCGATGTCATTGTTAAAATAAAACTAGAAATTATTGTGGATGTCACCTAAAATGCATCATAAAAACAAGGAGTTCATGTAGTGCTACACCTCACATTATCATTCACAAATACAAATTTAGAGCATTGCCCTTCAAAATATGGCATTAAATGTTCTTTTAATTTCAATGCAAAAAAATCTAAAAACATTATTTTTACAAAGGATTAGCCAATGATTGGTTGTCTTTTTAAATTTGGACCAGATTTGCCTTGGCTATATCAAAAGATTATGGTAATTATTGCCTTTTTTGAGGTGATACTGTAAAACCATGTATAAATGCAATAGTAGGATAATCAGACAATAAATTTTGCACACATGGCATACCATCATCGGCCAAAAATGATTTTTATTTTCTTATATTGCCTCAAATATATTACATGAAACACAAGAAGTGTTTCCATTGTCATAATTACACTAGAAGACTATTGAGCGCATCCTGGTCACCGTAAACCACTGGAATATACATAGGAGCACATGCATTTTCCGCACCATCTTCACCAACACTCTCCACCAACTATTTCCTTTTTTTTTTTGGTAATTGCTTCTTTATTGTGTGCAGGCTTTTTTACAATAGTGGCATTTGCTTTTCCTTGGAATCAATTATTGTCTCTGTACCCAAATATCTACTTTTCCAAGTTGTTGCCTTCATGATTTGCAACATGGGTGTACCAAAAACAAAAACATAGATTTTTACTGAGAGTTTGAACATGCTGACATGCTCTAGTGATAACCTTAGTCTTGTACTACTTTCACAACAATAAACTGGACATTAATTGGTAATCTGCATTTAGAATTGACATTTGAATGCAGTGTAGAAGATCGAGATGTATTAGGCAATATCTACTTGGTAAAGTCTGCTTGATGCAGTATCATATGATTTGAAGATGTCAAGGTCAGAAAATGCAACAGAGAACAATACACAATGCCAACAATAATGACTGTGCTACTTCATTACATCTCCTAGAACTAAAAATTAAGACTTCTGCATATTAACAAAGAATCTCTTTCAGTTTGACATGCAGACACTGGAACCTTAAAATTCATGAGATGAAAGTACCTAGAGATGTATGCAATACAAATAAATGCAAATAAACTATTATTTAAGACCTTGATCAAAGCAACATATTAGCAATAGACCTGTTACTTAAGCAACACTCTCAATAAAATCTTTTTGTAATTAAGACTCCACAGAATCAGCTACACTTCAAATTAGAATGTAGACCATCAAAATTTTGAAGGACCTTCATGTATCTATGCCTCAATTTGAAATTTGAAATTTTGCAGAGACCAGTTGTTGAAAATATAATCATCTTTGCATGATAAAATATTGCATGTTCAATATCCAAATTATTTAATCTTCCATTTAATTTGTTGATTTGTGCCCGTATTGTGTGGAATGTTGATGAAATGTTTATATTGCAATAGAGATGCTTTGCTATTTCAAATGCATCGGAGTTTCCAAGTGAAAATTTGGGGTCATTATATTAGTCTATGTTGATCTTGTGTTGGAATCTCTTGGTCTTGGAAGACGCGCAGGCGTGCGCATGTACTAACAGTTTTTTTGCAAGTCAAATTGCACAGCTTATAGGGTATTGTTTTCTTTTCAAATTGCACTTGTTGACGATTTTTCAAAAAAGAGGTATTGTCTTCTTTTTGAATCGCTCAGTGTTGATTTTTCAAGGGGGGGGTATTGTTTTCATTTATGACGGCTTGCTGATTTTTTTAAAAGAAGGGGTTTCAAGGCGGGGGTGCTTGACTCTTTTCAAGAGATAATATGAGATAGTATGACATGAGGGTGTCTTTAATGACTTCTTGACACTTGTAATAGTTGTGGTTAACTTTTTGTGTTGTGATAACAAAGTGCCACTTACATTGTCATGCATAGATATACATCACGTCCAAGGTAACATTAGTGCCACTTCACATCCTCTTTGAATGCGGATTGTTCAAGGTCACATTAGCGTGACACTTCACATCATTGGATACATTAAGTTCAAAGTCACATAAACATGACACTTCACAATGTCATTTACTTAAACATGCACCATGAATGGAAGAGTATAGTAAGTTCGAGAACTCAACATTTGAGGGACATACCTAAGTTTCGAATGGGTTCTTTGATTGCATGTTAAGTTTCATTTTCATTTTATTTATTTATTTTTAATTCATAGAAGGAAACATGATCAATGAGATGTTGGCACGACTCTTGAAATAAATTATTTTTTTTCTCCATTCTTATTCTTGGAAGTTTTCTATGTATAATTGAAGTTTTGAATAGACCACTTCTCATTGATGATTCTTTATATTAGGTTAGAAGCATGAAGTGATGGCATAGAGTTTGGTGCAATGACACCCAATTTTATGCTCTTTAACATTTTCAAATTACACAACATCTCCCAATTATAAAAAATATTTTAAAGAACCAAAAAACACAATTAGTGAGTCCCAACATGTAAAAAAATAAATTTGTACCATCTTTGACCACTCAAATGTCAACAATTAAATAACATCATGGTTTGAAATTCCAAGAGATGTAATAAATTACACTAAGATTAAGATCCAATGATTAACTATCCAAAAAAATAATTGGATTCTCTACTATTGATGATATTGTAATAAAGAATCGCTTTTGAGCTATTTTAGCTTGAAAAACCACAGTATTTTAACCCCTAAAGATTCATAACATACCTATGTTTCACCAAAACCGACTTCAACATAATCATTTATGGTGTAATTGTGCAAAGAACTAAAATGCAAAAAAAACACTACTTTTCTTCATATTCAACTATAAAATCCTACATAAGACTTGTATGGAAATGTGTAAAAAAATGTTTAGACAATTTGACCATGTAAATAATGAAATATTACTATTCAAAGCGAGAAGAAAACATTTTTTGGCACCTAATTCAATTAGGTTTTCATACTTTGAATTCCATTAGCTTAATTTTTTTGCACTGCAAAGCTTTTAGATTCAAATCTTTATGGTCAGGAATTAGATTTAAAATCTAGAAAAAAATTCAAACAAAAATTTAATAATTTTTATTATTGAAAAATTATTTAGTGCCAAGAATTATAAGATTGGAAGGCAAAATTATATTGTTATTAGTTATAAATTGGATAAGAAAATATGTTGATTGTAGTGGGTTTTTTTTTAGAAAGTAATCTACACACTATAGATGTTTTTGTTTAAAAAAATTGTAAACATTGAGCTTGAATATGAATCTTGCCTATTATTTGTTCAAGTAGATATAATGATTGCCCCCTAAAGACTCTTCATAACTTTCACATCACTTGTCCAAATAGAATCAATGCTATTCATGTAGATATAATTATTCTCTACAAGAAAAAAACTAAAAATCAAACTTCAAGTTTTTATTTTTATGAATTATTACTACCAAGATTCAAGCATTTTGTACTTAGGAGATCATGACTTTTTCTCCCATGCACCAATTGAAATGAAAGTTATACTCCTAATAAGCTAGTAAATTCTTCTACATTAAAAAAATTCAAAATATTTAAATAGAACTTTATATCATAGGACATTAAAAAAAATTCAAAATATTAAGATCAAACTTCACATCCCAGAAACATGTCCAAAAATTCTTAAAACCCCATTCCAAGACTTTGAGCCCTTGGGAGCTAAGCTTACATGCCTGATTTCAAGATAATATTTAAGATCAATTTCAAAAAAATTTAACAAATAATGACAATTCTTTTAACCACTAAAGTTCCTTGACTATGTTTTTACCAAAAACGCTCAGAAACTGCCATTTCTAGTAGAAGTATCAAATTTCTTTTTTTAAAACATTTTTTGGACACATTGAATTGTAGATTCTTGCAGTACATCGGTTTGTGAATATGTAAAAAAAAATTTAGAAATTTCCACCATGTAGATTGCAAGATATTAGCATTTGAAGTGACAAGAACTTGTGAGGGGGGAGGGCCGCGCAGAAAATCAGGCAACTACACTTCACAAGGTCACATCTGTATGAAAGAATGCCCAAAATAGTGGTGCTTATTTGGAGTGATTCTTCAAGGCAAGTTGGCTACATGCTTGAAATTTTTGAGATCATTTGGAATTGTACAATATATAGAAAAAAATTAGTAGGTAGAGATTTTGAGATAATTTGGAATTGATAAGAATTTAGTTATGGAACTGAAAACTGTCAATCCTATTGGTTGTAGTGTTGTCAAACAAACAATTTGCATCCCATGATTTTATTTTTTTCAAAAAATATTGCAAATTGAGTAAAATATAGGACTTCAAAGTTTATTTTAGATTACAAAATCCATAAATGCCCGCAAACTAAAACTCCTCATAACTTTTGACTTATTAATCAGAATGGAAGATTCAAAGCTTTCAATGTATATGTAAATCTAGAAAACTGATTTCAAATTTTTGTTTACGAAAAAAGTGATTTTTTCTAATCTACTTGGACTACCTGAGGTGAAAAACAAACTACATATTAGGCCATAGCTTTTGACTCAAATTTCCAAAAGTTATGAGTTTTAGTGCACATGAAAGATATTCCTCGTCCACACCTTCTATTGCAGTTTGGGCCAAAAACATGGAAATCTCCAATCACACGTACTTGCCCAAAATTTCTATGTTGTCAAAAAATGCAACTTGGTCCTGTAGAGGTTAACATTTTGAGATCCTTGATTCACGTAGAACATTCTTTCTTCTTTCCATTGATACTAGTATGCCCTATGCCATTGCCACAGCCATTGGGATGTTAATCCTTTAAAAACAAAAGTAAAATATTTTTTTTAAATTAAAAATTCATAGAAATTTTGAAATTCAATATCTTTTATGTCATGAATAGGAATGCCATGAAACATAGCATGTGCACCATTCGTCACTGAGAGCTTTTTGGCAGTACCAAGAATGCAACCAAGGGACGCAAGATTTGGGAGATCCTATTGTAATAAACAAAACAAAATAAAATAAACAACCTAACTTTAAGATATGGATAATTATTACAATGAATATTAATTGAATAAAATGCACTTTTCACAACATTCATCATCCGCACAATGGATGGTTGAGCATTTAGGGATTAATCCCCCCTACCTTCTTTACTTGTAGATTCTACTTACGCAAAGCCTCCTCCCTTTTGTGAAGAGCCAATCCTTACCTTTTTTTTTTTTTTTTTTGAACATGGACAATTTCCATTAATCACGGAAACAGAACAATGAACCAGCAGGCACAGCCCACGGCAAAAAAATTTCCTTTTCTACAACTTTCACACACAAGAGCCCTTCGCTATAACTATTTTCAAGTGTGTGTCTATATTTTTTTTTAAAACGATCAGAACCAAACTGCGTAGCAACCACCAAACAGAAACTCAAAGCCAAAGCCCGAGCAGAAAGGGAGACAGTACGCCTCTCAGTCAAAGGATCCAAGCTTTGGCCGATCGAATTTCCAGGTGATGACTTGCTGCCGTCTGATCCCGAAGAAGCTAGTTTGTAGCCACACATTGTCGAACCTTCGGAGGAAAGTATCGACCTTGTCCGGATAGAATTCGCAGAGGTTCGTAACCTTAAGCCAGGCAGATCTGGCATGGTTGAGAAGGGCCTCCCACAAGGTCTGTTCGAGTTTTTGGGCCGGCCACGGTGAATTGTTGAAGCAGCATGAGTTGCGATCCAGCCAAGAAACCCACAGAACCGATCCTCTAAATAGTGACCACATTGTGGACTCCTTCTTCAAGCGCCTGGGTAACTTGGATCCAAGCACACACTGTTGCCAACTAAGCGAGTGCCACTTGCCATTGCCCGTCGGAATCTCAAGCGCCCTGTAAAGAACTGTCAAAGCAAAATTCCACGCATGTCTTGTTTTCTCGCAATTATGGAACCGATGAAGAATCGTCTCATCTATTCCTATTTGGCAACTGTTGCACGTAGTGGAAATGTTGGGAGCTGCTACCTTCCGCCAGCAGTGAACGGCAACAGCACAATGGAGCACCGACCAAATGAAACCAGCATCTTTTTGAGGGCGATTCTTGTTCCAAACCTCGTTCCAATTGGGACGACACTACAAGAGAAAGGGGTGTTTTAAGTAGTGTCCTAGACATCACGTCTTTTAAGTAACGTCTTTTAAGTAAGGTTTTAAGTAAAATTTTACTAAAAAGACAATCTTTTTAATAAAATTTTACTTAAAAACCTACTTAAAAGACGTTACTTAAAAGACGTGATGTCTAGGACACTACTTAAAACACCCCTTTCTCTTGTAGTGCGATATCCGGTCACCAGGTCTCCATGCCACTTCTCTGAGATTGGCTTCGAAAGAGCTTGACGAGAAGATATGAATTTGCGTTCCATCTTAGTAGTGTAAGAGTGAAAGGGGTTTGACTCGCCCCAAATCCATCTGCCAGGATCGAATAGGAGGTCTGCTACTACACCGATGTACATGGGTGGGCCGGTTTTTGGATGAATCACTATGACCCTCCGGATCCAACCATTAGCGAGCAGCTCCTCTGACGGCTCCGGGAACCGATATACCCTCAGTGATGATGAAACAGCACCAATAGTATAACACGTAAGACCTGGAGGGATTTCAACCAGTTGTTGATTGTCTCTTACACGGGGTCTGAAGTGAGGATTGGATGCGCATACCAGGGATGGGATGGTGTCCTCTTTGTTGATGAAGATGCCCAAGTATTCTTGGGGCCATGTGACTTCGCAATTGTCCGTCATAAGGGAAATCCACTCCTGTGGAATCGAGTTTATCAACCGGTGATAAGCTTGGGCTTCATTGAGCAGTAGCCCAAAAGTCTCCCTTGCTTTGTCCCATTGCATGAACGTACGGGATTCATCTTTCCAGATGTGTGAGATTTGACTGAGGCCATTTTTCATAAGTAAAGCCACCCTGTCTGTAGAAAAGCCGTGGGATCCTCCGATGAAGTGTGTGGTCCACCACAGCGGAGTGGTAAGAACTTCGTCATGATTGATTGGGGGAGAAGTTGAAACATGACGAATAAGCATCCTCCAGGATCGAATGATTCGATCCCATGCACAAGATCCGCGAGTAGCTCTGGACTTGTGGAGTAAAATCCAGTGTGGATTGGCGGGCCATGTTCTCCGAGCTTGTGGCCTGACTTGGAGAATCCTGAACCTTAGTAAAAGCTGCAGATTCGAGGATCCGGGGGTCATTGCTTTTAAGATCCACTTGGCCGCTAGTGCATGGAGAGCTTTTTCAGGATCGATAAGGTTAAGTCCTCCCGCCAATAGTGACGCACAGCAATCATTCCAGCTTACTCTCGCCCTGCTTCGGTGAGTGGATCCTGACTACAAAAAGTCCCGGAGAGATGCTCTAATCTTCCTGATGCTCCCAAGTGATCCTCCCCAAATACAAATGAAATACCACAGAGTACTAAGTAAAACTGAGTTGACAATCACCACACGACCGGCCAGTGATAGGTGGATACTTGTCCAGTAATCTAATTTCTTGCGTATTTTGGATTCGAGAAACTCATCGATGTTTGGTGTTTGTAGGTCAATACCAAATGGGGTCCCAAGTAGCTTTGATAGTTGTCGCTCAACAACCCAGAGACACTCAATTTGAGCTAACCAAGGTGGGGCTGGGTCAGGGGAAAGCCAGTAAGCCAGGCTTTTCTGCCAATTGATGCGGAGGCCGGAGGCAAGACCAAATCTTTCAATCAAAGCAGATAATTGGTGGAAAATCTGTTCATCCCCGGGGATCATGAAATTCACGTCGTCCGCATATTGGCTTATGAGTTGCTCCCCAGTTTGCTCTGGGAGTGATATGCCTGAAATGTTCCCAACTTTCATCTGGTGCTTTGCTGCTATGTTCAAGGCCTCTTCTACAAACAAGAATAAGTACGGTGCAAGGGGGCAACCCTGTCGCACGCCTCTTTTGACCTGAAACGCATTAGTGTCTACGCCATTTATGCACACGTTTGCTTCCGCGTTGGTGAAGAGGATCTTGGCCAGGTGGATGAAGCTTGCTGGAACACCCATGTTCTCTATAACTTGGAAGAGGAAAGGTAAATGAACAGTATCATAGGCTTTCTTAAAATCTAATTTCAACAGAATCATGGACTGTCTAGATTCTTTTGCCCATGCTATCGTTTCATGAAGCAACAGTGTATTGTCTAGTATATACCTTGAGGGGATAAAGGCTGTCTGATCCGGGCTGATGATTTTTGAGAGAAGTGGTTGCAAGCGTCTTTGTAACGCTTTAGCAAGGATTTTGTACCCAACATTCAGCAGGGAGATTGGTCTCCAATTGCTAAGATCGTCGCGGGTTCCACCCTTATGCAAAAGCGCAAGGGTCCCTTTGTTCATGCCCTGGGGAAGGGATCCTTGTACAATGGCCTGATGAATCATCTCGGTAAAGGCCGTCCCAATCAGTGCCCAGTATTTCCTGTAAAACTCGGTTGTAAATCCGTCCGGGCCCGAGCTCTTGTGGGAAGCCATCTTGTCTAAGGCTTGCTTCAACTCGTCCTCTGAGATAAGTTGCGAAAGCATCTCCTTTGCTGACAAGGGGAGAGAATCCGGGATCAAGTCTAGGAATTCTTTCATGGCTGAAGTTCTTTCCTGAGATTCAGGTTCAGCAGTGTACAGTGAGCTATAAAAGTCAGAGCAGGCTTTACTAAGGCCATGATGATCTTCAATAAAGTTGTCGTTTTCACCTCGTAACCGGGTGATAGCTGACGAGGAAGGTTTTTCCCGTATCGCCTTAAAGAACTCCGCAGTAACCATATCTCCTCGAAGTTTCCACCTGATACGGGCACGAACTCGGAGACCATTCACCTGGCGAGTTTCTACTTCTTGGAGTTTGTGTCGAGTTGAGCCTTGTCGGCTCTGTAAGTCAGGATTCTCAGGGTCGGCTTGAAGGTTAATTATGGCTGATGAGTGCTGGTCCCTGGCCTTAGTTTCTTCCCCCCGGAGTTCCTGAGCTTTCCGACGGCAAAAAGAGTGATATACCTTTGATACAGCCTTTAATTTAACAAAAAAAGGAGTAGAAGGAGAGGAAGCGTGCCATGCCTGTTCAATTGCCGGCCTTGCCGCGTCTAGCCAATAGTTGCTCATTTTCCAGCGACTCTTTCGAGGTGGAGTTGTGGCGAATTCAATTGATGCCGTGATTGGAGAATGATCTGACCACGCATTATCACTCTTGATTGTATAACTGAGCAGCTTGCGTTGATTCTGGCCAGGACCATTCTTGAACAAGTAAATTCTATCCAATCGTGCCATAATTCGTTGCCCGTTTTCACGGTAATTGTCCTAGGAGAAGGGTAGGCTGCCCGTGGACCGTGGATTGTCTTCCACATGGAGATGTCTTTTGAGATTCGTGAAGAGGGAACGTTCCAATGATGGAACCAAACGCCCGCAGGGATTTGTCTTGTCCTGGCAAGCCTCCACCATGTTGAAGTCTCCAGCTAAGATCCATCTACAGCTAGATGGGAGGTCTCTGATTAACGTTTCCCATAATTGACAGCGTGACGGTGAGTCATTAGGAGCGTAGATGTTGACGATGCCCACGTCCCCACCCGGAACTCCTTGGAAGATGACCCATTGAGCCCTGTTTTCCATGATCGTGCCGAAATTAGTGACCAAGCTGGCTAATCTGGGAGAGACCATTGTGAGGATTCCCCCCCGACCAACTCCAGGACCTTGAGCGTCGTTGTTGTAGCCAATGCTTGCTGGTGCTAACCATGCTCTTGCCTGTTTCCATAAATTCTTTCCAAGGGTGTCTGACTCTAGATTCCTAAGTTTGTGTTCCTGTATAAGCACGATGTCTAATTGAGGGAGAGTTTGAAGGTAGTTGCAAAGCATGGGTATAGAGACTTTATCATTGAGTCCCCGGACATTGAATGATAAGATTTGTAAAATCATTGACGGGGAATGGGTTGTGAGGGCCTTGTAGCGGAAGCCTCAACGCTAAGCTTGAGAGGAGCTGTCCTATACCCCCAGGAATTGAATCCCTTCGGAGTATTGGTAATGGGTGGAGAGGAGGTTGGTGAGACAAGAGCTCGGGCTTTGGCTTTAGCATTTCTAACAGATGAAGTTAACTCTGCAACAGGTGGGGACGAGTTTGTTGCGGTCACCTGTAGGTTTGCAGTTATGGTTGGAGCTGGTCCTTGGGAAGGGCGAATCCTCTCCTCAGTGAGAAGTTTGCGTGCTTGGTAAGCTCGGGCATTGTCCCGTTCTTCCGCTCGATTTCTTGACTGGGGCGGTATGTTGTGAGAGTTGGAGCGGAGAAAGTTTTGTGAGGCTTCTTGGTTGGTATTCGGGGCAAATTGTATTGCTCTGGGCTGTAGGGGAGCGGCTAATTTATTTTTAGGGCTCTGTGGGCGCAAGATTACCCACCCTTGGTAATCGGGCGAACACCGACCAGGTTCTATGCCTTTATCCACCTTTTTAAATATAAGGGGGTGTTGTGAGCGCGGTCCACTGTGCCTTCCAAGCAATGGATCTTTTGTGCTAATGTTTTCTGAGTGTCGTGGATGGCAGCGAATACTACTAGAATTGCATGTATAACTCGCAAGCTGACTGTGATGAGCAAAGATGATTGGTAATTCCTACCTCTTTAACTGCCTATCCTATGTATAGGGTTGGCTGGGTAGTTGGCATCATTTCTAACGTCCTTAACTATGTGAGCGGGGAACCTTATGTTCCTTCCATAAGTGTTGAATACTAATTTTTGGAGGGTTGACACTTCTCCCGGAAGTTTCAACCTTACGGCTAACCCTAAGCTTAAGTTTTTTTTTCCTTTAATTCCTGACTTCTAAATATAACTCTAAATTTTTATTCCTAAATTTAACTCTAAATGGTTACTCGTAATTTTTACTCCTAATTTTTACTCCTAGATTTAATTCTAAATGTTTACTCCTAATTCTAACTCCTAATTGTTTACTCCTAGATTTAGCTCTAAATGTTTACTCCTAATTTTAACTCCTAATTGTTTACTCCTAATTTTAATCCGAAATTTTTACTCCTAATTTTTTAACTCTAAATTTTTACTCCTAATTTTAACTCGAAATTTTTACTCCTAATTTTTAACTCTAAATTTTTACTCCTAATTTTTACTCTAAATTTTGACTCTTAATTGTAACTCTAAATTCTATCTTCTATTTCTAATTTTTATCTTTTCTTGTCACGGTGTACCTTTCACGTGGAAAGGGCTAATTAAGGAGATCAATGCTAAAGAGGAAAAAACACAACACCGAGTATGGATTCAAAAACTCACCTCGTCACTTCCGGTGTCGGAAATACGCTCGTCCGCATTCGTGCGTACATTCCCATACTCCATGGTGGCCCTTGGGTGGTGGGACCTTTTCCCAATTTCACCACTTATGTTTCGAAAATTAGGACCCGTGCAATCTAACCTCTTTCTTTCCCTCCTCCTTTTCTTTCCCTTCCTCTCTTTCTACACTAACACTATTCTACCTAAGCTTTGATGGGGTGTCTTACAACTATAGATTCAAACCCCAAGAAGTTTTAATGTCCCTCCTAACCTCTTACACAACCTTGTCTTCGTATCAACCTAATCCTCCTCCTAATGGTCACGATGAATTCTCGGGATTTCCTTCCTAACACCTACTTAGCTAACCTAGGTCACTATTTATCATCACTCTCCTTCCCCTCCTATAACCTCTCCTTCTACCTAATTCTTCCCCATTGTTTGTAGACTTGTTTGGTGGTGATGTAGGTTGGATTGGATGTGTTTGTGCAGGTGGCGCGTGGAGTGGCAATCTCTATTTCTATTTCTCCCCCCTCCCTCTTGTATTTCTTTTTTTTGAGTTTTGTTGTCGTGTTTTCGTTTATAACGGTTATTTTCTAGGTTCAGACTATTTTGGAACTAGATCCAAAGAAAGAAAATCCCCAAAAAAACTTAGCTTGACCCCCCCCCCTTTTGACTAATCTGGACCCAAGCCCTTGTGTTCTTTCCCTGGACTCTCAACCCCCGCCCCTGTGCTCTCAACCCCGCCCCTGATCAGCGCTTCCCCCGCCGCCACGTGGCCCCGTCACCCCCCGTCACCCTCCGTCAGCTGGCCACCCCGGGCCTTGATCCCCCGGGATCTGGTTTGTTGGCTCTCGGTTCGTTGGCTCTGGACTTAGGCTGGCCGGGACCCTTCCTGGTTGTTTTTTGTTTTGGGTTGGCTCGGGTCTTAGGCTGGCTTCAGCTTTTGTTTCGTTTGACAGAAACTCACACTTGAGGTGGACTTGTTAAAATACACGGGGAGTATTGGAACGTTTAACATGACTACACTAACTTTTTGGACTTAAAGTTGGGGATGACAAGACTCCACCTAGACTGGGAAATGGTTCGTTTCTATTACCACTGGACAGGGGAACTTGCCTAACTAAGTCCTACTTTTGGAGGCTAAACTTTAAAAATTTCCAAGCTTCTTTTGGAAACTAAACTTTGGAGTGGGGACCAAGGGGGTTTTGAAGCTTTGCCGTATTTTTGGGTTTGACACCAAATTTAGGACTCTTACACTCCTAAGGTTCAAAGCTCCGCCGTTTCCTAGATTTTTGACACACCACTTAGGACTTTGAGATATTGGGGGGTTCAAAGCTTCGCCGTCTCAGAGGGGGTTCCTTACAACGAAGGAAACTTTAGAAGAGGGAAAAGACACACTTAAAGAAGACACACAAATAAGGGGTTCAAAGCTTCACCGTCCCGGAGAGGGGTCCACACAACACGGGAGCTTTTAGAAGAGGGTAGAATGAAAAACACTAAAGAGGAAACATGCAACGGAGTCAAAGCTTCGCCGTCCCATAGGGGGCTCCACTCAACAAGGTAAATGTTAGTAGAAGGCAAGAACTCGACTTAAGAGACACCCGAGCTAGTATAATGAGGAAAGCAAATGACTCACACTCTAAAGGCCCCCCAAAGCGGCATCGCCAAGGTACGGTGGGGGGGATCTTTAGGATTAGTACCACAAAATCCAACGATTCCTCACAAAGGATGTTAGTATGGAAAGACGGAATAACCAAATGACACACACAAAAGATGGAAGGACTCCCAAAGAGCTTGAAAGCTTGAATTTTAACAACAATGGAGCTCAAAAAGAGCTCAAAAAACACCGTAGAGGTTTTTGGCTTCAAATGACAAAATATCCAAAATAACTTGGACCCACGGACCCAACAACAAAATGAAAGGGGTGTTCTTGAGAAAAAAATGGGGACCTTAAATAAGTTTCCAAGGCCCCACCTTCCCCTCAAGAGTTCTAAAGTAACCTTATCAACTTGGATTTTCATCCTCATCTTCAAAGATTTTCATCCTAATCCCTAAAAAACTACTTTTATCTATCTACACTGGACCAACCTCCTAACTTTTGGAGAGTTACTCCAATCGTCAAACGGATTGCGCCATTGGCTCCAGATTGCCGTGTTTAGTCCAAAAACACCCTACCCCCCGTACTGAGGACAAAAAACCATCGTAGGCTAATTTAGTTTAAAAAACTAAACCGTGATAAAATCCTAGATATTGGGGGCTCCTATTTTGAGAAATGTAAATAGCTTAGGGTCTCCGGTAGGTGTGAGGGAGTCGGAAAAGACTCTCGGTTGACTTTGTTCCGCCGTCGTATGGTCCCGGAATGCCGGTCAACGTGGCGGGGACCCCACCACGTGATTAATTCTCGAGGAATCTCGCCGGTTCGGGTACTTGCCGCTATCGGAATGTCGCGAAACTTCACGGAGCGCATTATTAACATAAAACAAGCTAGTCTAATTTTTAGTGAGATTTTATGGCAACCTAGGTAATTTCCATGAAATTCCCGTTGGAGGTTACCAGGGTTGACCACCTGCAAAAGGTTCTTCTGCAAGTCGGAAGATGACGGGATTTTCCACAGGACCTCTCATGGGGTCACGTGAAAGATATGCAGGTGCGTTTCCGTACCTGGCACCATTGGTCAGTGGAGATGAATTGGTCATCTCCTTGAGCTTATCGATGATGCGGGAATCTTTTGCAGATAGGAGAATCTTGGAGAATCGATTTTGTCGTTAGACTCCTGGCATGGGATTTACCCTAGGACACCATCCTTGAGCTGTGGATTCCTCCACGGGCCCGGTCTTGCGTTAGTGGTTCCTGCATGCTAACAATCGAGTTTTTGGTGTATTTCTAAACCTAACTCTAGGACCCGACCTAGTGGCCTCGTTGTGGATTCCTCGGACCGACTTAGCCATGAATTGCCACATTCATGGTGGGATTTAGCCCTTTTGGGCCCATGTGACTTGAATCCTACAAATCCACCCGTTTCGTTCTTTCTACCTATTTTTGGGCCCGGTTTGGTGGGATTCTAAGTCTAAACACAAATCTAGACCAAATACTATAATGGGTATGTTACAACCCTATTTTGGTTCTACACTCTTTTTATGGCTTTTTGTATATTTTTCTTAACTTTAAATTGCAAATTTCCAAAAAAATAATTCTACGAGTCCCAAGTGACAAATTGGAAGCTCACATGCTCCATGATTCCGATCGAATGGGGGAGAAGTGTAGACTCTGCGCATCTTCAAATGCGTCCTCCTCCTGCTGTGTGGGAGCTACTTCGTCTGCGAGAGGGCGGACCTGCAATGTAAATGGCACATTGGAGGGATCGTTCGAGAACTCCTCTTCTAGGCATTCTTCTTGATCATCAAAGAAAGCAAATCTGTTGTTACTAGGCTCTTGTATGCCCAGTAGTTCTAACGTGATGTGGGCCGGCTCCATTGGAATCAATTTAATGGTCTGCTCGGCTTGTTGAGTCGGACCTGTGTTGGTCACCCTTCGGGCTTGTTCAGGTAGTTGGGTTGCTGGTAATGAGCGCTGTGAATTCGTGCTGACAGTCTGTGTACAGGTAAGTGCGGTATCCATGGCAGCAAGCTAACCTAAGTGTTGGGCCTCCTGTTCTTCAGCTAGGTGGGACATGTAGTGTTCAATCTCCACCATGTCAATGTCCCTGTCCGGTTGTGGGGAATCTGTTACATCCAAGATAAACACAGGGTTATCTGAAGGAAGGAGAGTGGGAGCTACAGGGAGTGGGGGGGGTAAGGAGGAGAGGAAATTTGAGGTAAACTCACAGCTCTAAGTTGGCCTGGGAGAGGGTTGGCTGTATGTTGGAGGTGTGGTGCGAGGAGGGAAGGTTGAGATAACTGTTGAGGGAAACCGTTAAGGCCTGGTGTTGTTGTGCTATCTGAGGGGAGTTGGAGAATCAGAGGAGTGCTAGAGGACGATGGATGCGCTTCAATTTCTTCAATCTCCATTGCTGACGGTCCCATCTCGTCAGGAATCTCCTTGCCGAGCTTAGGTGAGTTTGTTCGCCGCTGCCTTGGGCGGGGCATTTTCACGTGGTGCTTGCTTGAACGCCATTCCACCAGTGTGAATCCCTCTTTGTCTTGATTGCTTGGTTGGGGAGATGGGATTCTAAATTTGTCAGTGCTGCCGTGGCGAAGGACCCACTGTTGAATCACGTCCCAGCGGAGGTTCAACTGTCTCTGGCTGGTGTGTCTTGAAGAAGCCAGATATGACGAGCCAGTAGAGGCTCTCAAAATATCCCGTTTGGGGCATTCACTCGCGTTGTGGATAATTCCTGGGCAGTGACTGCAGGAAGCGTCGTGGACCTCGTACTCCACTATTATCTCAGAGTAGTGACCTGACACATTTGCCACAGACAACTTCGAGGCATACTCGTGAGCTGGGTCAATCGCAACACAAAACCTAGGATCACCTTTGGTTTGCGAGCTATAGTCTTCTTCGAGAACGGTCCCAACTACGCCTGCTAAGTTCTTGGCTTCATGCTGAACAAACTCTAATGGTAAGTTCTTAAGATTAATCCAGCAGGGGATAGCTATACCAGCAGGTTGGCAGGGATTGAACGCGGGCAACCAGCGTTGGAAGAGAACCGTACCAGCTTTAAGCCTGCATGGGGTCAGGAACAGTATTTGGCGCACGAGCTCGAACGTGTCAAGTTTAAGATAATAAAAACCTCCTCTTGCGTTTCTATGCAGAGCAACTCTAGCTCTAATCCTATCTTCAATCTCACGAATCCAGGACTCAGAATGTACCGAAGGGTCGAGTTCAACTACGAACCTTGCAATCACCACGTGTTGTCTCAGAAAGGCCGCTTCCTTCCGAATCGCCACCATGTCTAGCTCCTTGGCTGGAATGCTGATACATTCCCGGATGATTAACCCGTTAGTGTTACGTGAGGTGCCGTTGGGAAGAGGAGCGTTGCGGTCCTCCCTTTGAGGCTCCGACTGTCCTATCAGATTAGGTCGGGAGAGTTCCGCCGCTTCAACTCTGCTCCATCTTTCGGCTGGACTGGTCTGCTGCAATGTGGGCGCAGCTCTGAGGTCTGGGCGTTCGCGGCCGAGGGCAGCCGCATATGATTTAGTTGCCATACTAACTAATTAGGTTTAGACGGAAGCTCGTGAAACTAAGTTTGGATCCTCAAAACTAATCATTTTGAGTATCAATCACACGCAGATCACGTGAACGCAAACACTAGATGATTCAACAGAGCAATGTATAACGCGATAGTGTTTTCTCAGTGAGAATACAACTCGGAGATGAGGCGCAGCCACGTCGCTTCTCTCCAGCTCTCACCATCGCTCATTCCAATCCTTACCTTTAACACCTCACTTTGTATGGTTGGCTAGCACTGCCACGAAGGCTTTGGCGACCAACTCAGAAATTGCTCGGCAACGTTAGATTGGGGTGAAATTGGTCAAACTCACCACATGGATGGAAAGAAAGCCTTTGTAACAAGGCCGGTTATTTATTCCGATCAACTTTCCACCGGTCCGATGAATATGTGCAATTTGCATTTGATCTCGACGGGGAAAGAAAAGTCTGTGACTTTTGGGTGCATTGGCTAGTTGTTCAGAAATTATGGCAAGCAGAGTGACTGAAGCCTGAGGCTCCATAATTGGTGGGTGTGAGCATATAGAAGTGTTCTGTCAGCGTCAAAAAAATTTGCTATCCATAAGCATGTGCATTTATCTCCTCTGGCTTTTGCAAGGGGACAAGGTTATTCTAACGCAAATACCGGTTGGGAAGTCCGTTGGCGATCGGGAGTCGCAATCCATGATTGAAATAGAGAGTGCAAAAAACATCAAAATTGATTAAAAAAAAAGAAAAAAAAGAAAAACACTTTCAGAATTCTAGATGCAATCACCTTCGCCATGACAAAACAACCTCAATGTGATCAAGATTCCGGACACTCACAACAGAATTTGGCCAAAGCTGCCAGACACATCCTAAAGCCCAACCGCCCTTTGCCAGTCATATTCCGCAACCCAAGGGCAAATTGCCTTGTCCAATTTTTTGAGTCTTGCCAATCCAAGCCCTGAATTTCATGAATTGTATGCCTAATTGAATTTCATGAATTAGGGCCTTGGCAATTGCACAACCGCTTATTCATAACACTGAGCCTAACAGGATTCCTAATTGCAACCCATAATTTGGAATCCCAATGAAGTGTGGGAGCCTTTGTTCAATTCTGTGTGGACACTTTTGGTCCCCTTGGGTGGTCAGGGGTTAAGTTAGTTAAGTTAGGCTATTTGTTTTGTTTTGTTTGTTACAGTGAGATCTCTTAGACTGCACTCCTTCCAGTTGCGTTTTTAGTATTGTCAAAAAGCTCTTGACGAGGAGGGGTGCATGGTCTTTGTTCTGTGGCATTTGGACCTATGGTGTGAAAGTTATTGATTTTTAAAAATATTTAGAATTAGAAAAGCACTATATTTTTATTTTTATTGTGACAACATTACATAATACACTATGGCAATGACACACTTGTGCATAGTCAATCCATACCTTGGGATAGGCTATTTATTTTGTTTTGTTTTGTTTTGTTTTGTTTTGTTTTGTTTTGTTTGTTTGTTACGGTGAGGTCTACGGAACCGTGTGTCCCCCACCCATGTTCTTGGTACCGTCAGAAAGCTCTTTGCAAGGTAGGGGTGAACTAATCCCCCTGCTCATCCCTCTAGTCATTCCAAAGGGGCATGTAAAAAAAAGACCCCCTACTTTGTGCTTGATTAATTTATCTACTACACCTCTCCTAGCTAATTGGGGGCCTTTGATTGCAAATATAAATTCAAGATTTGCAAATTTATCATTTATGACAAATAAAGAATTTCAGCGTTTTCCGGCGGAGACAAGCGAGGGGGTTTCTTCACCCCGGCCTTTGCGAGGAGGGGTGCACGGACTTTGTTTGGACCTATGGTGTGAAAATTATGAATTTTAGAGTTATTTTCAGTTTATAAAATTTATAAATATTACTTTTACTTTTATTTTGGCTATGACAAGGGCATACTAGCAAACATTAAACTTTCTCCTACAAAGTAACTTACCCTAGCCGGCACCTGGTCAGAGTTTACCAAATTATTGGCAAAAATTGGAGAATCACTTTACTGACCATGACCCACTGGTTCCAGTAATTTTAGAAAAAAAAAATTGAGGCACAACTGAACGGATCCAGCTAGTGCAGCGACTCCCTAGGGGACACCTAAGTTAATCCAGACTGGCCAATGCCGTTTGGATAAACGGGCCTGAATTAACTTATTTAAGAAGGTGTGGCCAAAGTACCAAACTGAAAGAGGCCTGGAGCCCTGCCTGGATTCACAAACAAAAAAGAAATAGGAATCCACGTGGCGTACTTCAACAGGACGAAAATGGAATGTCACCCCTGGACAATTGATTTCCAGGTTCCGTTGGTTATATTGGGTAGTCTCGCTCTCAAAAAAGCAGGACCACGGTCAAACTTCTGGTGAGGTTTTTAATTTATCATTTAAATGGGGTTCATTCAACAAATGCTCCTCAGGCAGTCCTCACAGACATCAAGAAATGTTTTCTTTTTAAATTTAATGGAGTCCATTTGTATGGGAACCCTCATTCACCTCAATGTGCGTGCACTGCTTGGACTGGCCCGAGCTATTTCCTGCCCTGGGCCATTTCACACTAACTACAGACAAAATAAAATCAGTTCTAATTTTCTATTTCATGAAAACTTTGAAATTCTCTACTCTTACATCGTAGATCTAAATGTTACCAAAACAAAGTCCATGCACCCCTCCTCGTTGAGGGCTTTCCAACAATACTAGGAAAGTGACCAGGGGACACACAATCTGGGAGATCTCAATGTAACAAATAAACATAACAAATAGTCTTATTTAAAGTATGTATTTTCTTAATTAGCTGTACAGTAGTGATAGTTACAATAATTTGAGATTTAAATAGAGATCCCTATTATAAAAATTAACCTCTAGAGGACCAAAGTGCCTTTTTTGGTAACATAGTGACTTTGGGTAGCTTACTACAAATGGAATTTTTATTTATTTTTCTTTGAAATTTTAATACAACATTTTTCCGAGGAATATCTTTAAGGCCCAACAATTTTTATAACTTTTGACTACATTGTCAAAAAGTTATTGAATGATATGTAGTTTCCATTGCTTGGCAGGCAGCCTAGGTAGAAAAATAAAAAATTGAAATTGTTTTTTTGGATTTCTATATACATGGAAAACTTTAAATCATTCCATTTTGATTAATGAGATGAAAATTATAAGGAGTTTTAGTTGAGGATAGTTTACAAGTAGTTATGAAATGTCTATTCTAAAATAAACTTTGAAGTTCTTTATTTTACTCAATTTTTAATATTCTTGAAAAAAAAATCATTAGGTTTAGATTGTTTATTACAACATGTCAACCATTGGGATTGGCATTTTTCAATTCCATATAGAAATGATCAACAATTTTTATTTTGAATCATTTTCCAAGTATTTCTTTCTACTTACTAATTGTTTCCTATATGTTGTACAATTCCAAATGATCTAAAACTTTTCAAGCATGTAGCCAACTTGCCTTGTAGAATGAATCCAAAGAGTTACAATCATTTTGGAAATTTTTTCATAGAAATGTGACCTTGTGAAGTGAAGCTGCCCGATTTTTTGCAGGGGCATAAAAAGGATTTTTGTCACTTCAAACTCTAATATCTTGCAATCTACACAATGGAATTTTCTGAAATTTTTCTACATCTTCTCAAACCATCTTACTACAAGATCCTACAGTTACATTTGTCCAAAAATGTTTTTTTACTAAAATTTAATATTTGTATTAGAGATGGCAATTCTAGAGCATTTTGGATGAAAACATAGTCAAAAACCTTTAGGGGTTAAAGCTTGAAATTAATTTTACCATGTATGCATTTGATACTTTTAGGGAAATCCTAAACAACCCCAAAGTTTTTGAACTAACATCTAATTGGTTGAGGAGTCTACTTTGGGCTTTTTGAGAGCTGAGGCTGGCTTTATTGACTTCATAATTTGAAATTTATTGTATGGTTTTTTATTTGGATGCTAATCATCCTTTTATACATGTGAAGCTTTAATTTGTATCAGTTTCAAAAATATTCCAAAAAGCTATAGTTTTTTTAAAGCTATAGTGTCAAATCGGGTCGCAAAAAATATATTCTAGAAAAAAACCAATTAATTTTATGTGGTCATGTAGATTGGTACCTACTCAAAAATATTTGAACCATTCAATGTTGAATAAGGAGGTGAAGGTTATGAGGACGTTTATTTTGTGGGCACTGAAGGTAGAAAAACATATAGAGTTATTTTTTCAACTCAATTTTCAAAATTTCAAAATAATACCAAAAAATATTATATTTATTGGGTACTAGAACATTCTCACCAATGGAATTTATAATTCTCAATTTGACCAACGTGATTGGAGATTTTGTTTTTTCTTTCATCTGGTTCCACCTTCCATTTTCTCTTTTTTAAAGATGTGATACTAAAGTTTTTTTGGTAAAACTTTTTTCTCGTAATCTCAATCCATTTTTTGACATACCGTCTAAAAGCACAAGTTATAGTATGAGACATCCATGTTTTTTTCTTTAAATGTTGAAAGATAAATCTTCATCTTTGCGAGGGCTAAAAAAACTACTTTGAAAACTTCAAGTAACTTGCAATCAATAAAAAATTTCCTCCAAATTTTTTAGAAGGATGTATCTGAATAAGTTAACTAAATGGGCCTACAATTAAATAGTACATGACTATTGTGTGACTTATAAAACACTCTTAAGCCGTCATTGGTGTAGACTAGAATTGTCACTAGCACAAGTCAAAAATGTCCATTTGCTTCATTTGTTCAAATGAGGTCTATTTGGCATCTTTCATAACTATAATAGGCCATTATTCAAGTAACTAAAATAGTTAGACAACCATAATATGGTGGCTTAACTTTATTTTAGATGTTCAATAGCTATGTATGTAGTAGGTACATATTTGATAAAACTACTCCAAGCTACATCTAATAGGAGATAATTATTTAAAATAATTCCTAGTTTTTGAAAGTTGGAAGAAATCTAAACAACTTATTAATAATTCATAAATCTAAAATGCTATGCAAATATTTTACACCAAGTATATTGATCAGCTTGTGACTTCTAATTTGTACTAGAAAGCTTGTAAAATGTCTTGCTTTATTCATCCCATGAGGAACCATTGTACTAATTTTGAACAATAAATATATACAACAAGAAATAGATTTTTCATTCAATTTCAATATATTGAGATTAAATTAGTCTACAATTTTTTTATAAAGTTTTGCATCCACAAAGGATCATACTCACATAATTATTTTGATGATGAAATTTCCATAGATATAATCATGAAGTTGTAATTCAAATAATGGCAACAATGACAACAATGTTCCTTGACCCTTATTTGATACACAATTTCAATACATTTGTCTTTGCAATTAGATGGCACAAGTTTCATAGCTTTAATTATTATGTGATTTTTGAATTACATGGATCTCATATTTATTGTTTTTACTGTAAAATATAGTCTTTGGTAATTTTTGAAAAATGTTACAACATAAAAAGTGCCTTAAAAACAAAAGAATGATAATGAACCATCTATAAAGTAGTCAAAACTTATGATCTTTCAAATTGAACATTTGTAAAAGGGTTGCTTCACCTCTAAACAACAGGCCAATTTTCCTTTAGGCCACTTGCACAAAATTGAGTCCCTTTTAGACTTAAGGCCATCTTCAACTACTCATTAGAATAAGATTATAACAAAATCAATTATTTCCAATGTAAAGGCCTTGAGGCCAAGAAGCTAGTTTGATTCAATAAAGCCTAGAAAATTTTAGCCCCTCCTTCTCCCTCTAGTTCAAGTCTAATTTACACCTAAAGATTGGGCCTATTCCCCATGTGGCCAATTGCTCAAAATCTAAAGGATATGATTTGTTGAAAAAATAATATTTTATAAAAAAAATTGAATTGAATTAGACATTGACCCCAAGACAAAGAATTGGCTTCCCATTTTTGGTGCACCCAATCCATCCAGGGTGGGCCTTGATAGATCACATCTTTTTTGAATAAAAGTTCATTCCACCAAATTGGCTCGGCCTTTAGGTGTAAAAGGATTCAAACCAATTTCAACTTTTTGTCCAATCACAAATGAGGATTGGAGACCTTTTACACAACAAATTGGATTAGCCTCTAGGTTTAAAGGAGTCATAAGTAGATAATTCCTTTGTAAGTATCTTTGAGAATATAACTAAAAGATCTTATAATTTTTCACTCTAATTAGTTTTTTACAATTGAGGAAAGACAAATTGCTAAATTTCACATTTTGCAATTATTTTTTAAGACCACAGATCCTTATGATGTTGAAAGAATAGCAAGACAACTTAGAATCTCATGCACAAGTAACAACAAATTTTGGCAAATAATTATAAGGAGTATTGTCAAAAATTCTAAAGAACGTTAAAACAAACATATTGGGGACCTTTTGCGAAGTTGTCTTTAGAGTAAGATGTGTCAAATGGACTACTTAGTATCTACAATGGTCTTAGACCAACTCTAGCCTTAAGCCTTGAGCTCTATCCTCAACTGTATTTTTCATCTAAAACTCTTAATTGCTCTACTATCCACAAAGTGATGATGAATGCTTTGAAAAGTACATTGTATACAACTGATTCATTTTAACAAGCTTCAGGTAGATCGTATATCAATGGAAAGATGAAAGGATTCTCAATATGAATCCATAATACAAATCTTTTGGTGGAGAAAGTATTATTTGCGATGGGTTTCTTAATTGATATTACTATCTTTGACCCCTAATTTATTGCATTTTTTTAGACCCAAAATTGCTTCAAAATACTTCTATCCAAAGCAAGGTTGAAATGTTCATCCAAATTCATTGTTTCTCTAGAAAATTACAACTTCATGATTATATTTATGGAAATTTCATCATCAAAATAATTATGTGAGTATGATCCTTTGTGGATGCAAAACTTTATAAAAAAATTGTAGACTAATTTAATCTCAATATATTGAAATTGAATGAAAAATCTATTTCTTGTTGTATATATTTATTGTTCAAAATTAGTACAATGGTTCCTCATGGGATGAATAAAGCAAGACATTTTACAAGCTTTCTAGTACAAATTAGAAGTCACAAGCTGATCAATATACTTGGTGTAAAATATTTGCATAGCATTTTAGATTTATGAATTATTAATAAGTTGTTTAGATTTCTTCCAACTTTCAAAAACTAGGAATTATTTTAAATAATTATCTCCTATTAGATGTAGCTTGGAGTAGTTTTATCAAATATGTACCTACTACATACATAGCTATTGAACATCTAAAATAAAGTTAAGCCACCATATTATGGTTGTCTAACTATTTTAGTTACTTGAATAATGGCCTATTATAGTTATGAAAGATGCCAAATAGACCTCATTTGAACAAATGAAGCAAAATAATGGACATTTTTGACTTGTGCTAGTGACAATTCTAGTCTACACCAATGACAGCTTAAGAGTGTTTTATAAGTCACACAATAGTCATGTACTATTTAGGTGTAAATTTTGAAAAAAATAGTTGTTTGAAGGCCTGATAGGACTATGACTATTTTGAAAATAGTATAATCATCTTAAGTGAGTAGATGAGTGTTATGAATTCAAGTGTAGTTAGTTCACGATGACCTAGTGGCTATTTTTGAGATTTGGAACAACTTAATTAAAAATTCATAACTTATTCAAACTTTGACAAAAAATTATTATTACATATATTTTTTATTTCTTTTTACTTTGAATACTATTTTTGTACCCATAAAAATAAATTTAAAATAGACATTTTCTCAAACCCCCAAGAGGACAAGATAAAAAACTTTAGCTAATTTGACAAGAAAATTGCAAGTTGAAACAACCAAAGCACCTCCAATGCTTGACTTGTAGCCACCTAATTCTTTTAGCTACTTCAATAATGGTCCATTGTGGTTATGTGAAAAGCCCAAACATGCCTTATTTGAACACATGAAGCAAACATGCATTTTTGAATTGTGATTGTGATATTTATGGCATGCATCAATGACGGCTTAGAAGTACTTTGTGAGGCACACAATAGTCACGTACTATTTGTAGGTAAATTTTGAAAGAAAGTGTCCATTTGAAGACTTGATAGCCAATGTGACTCATTTGTAAAAATAGTACAATCATCTCAAATGAGTAAGATGACAATTATAATTTCTAGAATTGTAAGTTTGGAGTGACCTAGTGTCCACTTTGAAATTTGAAGTAGGTCAATTATAAAATTAATAACCAATTTATACTTTGTCAAAAACATATGATTCTACTTCCTCTTATTTTGAATACTATTTCTCCACCCGTGGAAATAAATGTATAAGAGGTATTTCCTCAAACCTCCCAAGACGGTCATATAAAAAACTTTAGCTAATTTGACAAGAAAAATTGCCACCTAAAAACAGCCATAATACCCCCAACGAGTGGAGTTATGAACTTATGCCCCAATTCGCAGCGGAGGAGACCGTTTGATGATACAATCTGTCAGATCAGCCCACGGATGAAAGTTACCGGAATCCCGGCATCCGACGCACGTGGATGGATGATACCAACGGTATGGAACGGATGAGGTTGCGACTCCCTCAGACCGTTGGATCCCCCGCATCATTCGCAGAGAGATGCGCAAGCGCATTCGCGGATGAACGTCGACCTCGACGAACGAACGAAAGCGTTCGACGACAGATGAACTCCCGTCCCCAACAGGCCGTCCGATACGAAGATCAACGGCCGAACGGGCAGTACCGTTGCCGGTCCCAGGACATAGCCGTTGAGCAAGGGGCTGTATGAGGAGGGCCCTGGAGAGATCGTCAGTGTGTGCAATTCCGACATTCGTCTGCGAGTTCCGCCACTCTACCAATCCGTCGCGACGTTGTGTGCGCTCTATGTAAATCGTTTCGTGACTTTTTGGTGTATCTCTCGCTCTCGCATTTTGGGTTTTTGCGCATCTCAGTGTCGTCGCATTTCGTGAGCGAGAGATTCCAAAGCTTCAGCCATTGTCATTGCCAGTATCCTGAGATCGTCACCACTTTTCCACAGTTTGAGCGGACATTGCGAGAGAGAGGAGAACTGAAACAGAGCTCCGATTGAACCCAGTTTTGAATTTTTGAATATTTGAGCGATTTCGGGGGTGTCCAATTCGAAGGGTACATTCGAATTTGCGTGAGAAGGAGCGCCTTGGAGTTCCGCAGGTTTATGTCGAGTAGCGGAAAGACCGTAGTTTGTTGTTTAGGTTGATGCGAGTCCGAGATTTTCGCCATTGTCATTGCGGAGCTGCAATTTGAAGAATCAGGCAGGCAGGGCAAGTTGGCGACCGACGGAGGAGCGTTTTGTTTCAGATCAGTTCTGTGAAGCCAGCAGCAACCATGTTCGCAACAAGGGTGAGTGACTATATGAGAGTTTGTTATCCATCGTCTGAAACTGGAAAGGGCTATACCCAGGATCCATTATCTAGGTCATAAGAGTGGTTCCGGTCCTGCGGGCAATGTGTGCAGTGCGCGAGGAGGAGTGATGTCGTGATCGTCCACTCTGCCAAAGAGAAACGGGTTCCTGTAATGCCGGTAAAATTGAGAATGGGTGTCTTAGCCTACATTTACTTACAATGGATGCACGCCATGGAGGCGGAGGAGGACTAGAACAGGGTGTTTGTTCCAATGGCATGGGATACTATCTGTGACGAAGATGAACTGAAAGTGTGTTTGGTAATGCAGCAGCAGTCTGGCTTCGGCGATGAAAACAAAAGGGGCGATGGCGGCAAGCCCGCAGTCCCTGCGAAAGGTCAGTAATCTTGGTCTTGGTCTTTGTAGTTGCTTCTAACGTTCCTAATACGAACTACCTTAATAAGATGGTTTGATAGCCCCTTATTTGAAATGCAATTCTCTGTTGTCGAGATTCAAGTCACATTGGCGAAGTGGCCTCTGGGACAGTTTACCAGGCAGTATTGAGGATTTTGATAACTGTCTTTTGGATGTTAAAATGACGTTCTCTTCTTTGGATATCTTCAGCTGCTGCGGGCATTCCGACTCGCACGACTAGGGCAGCGCAAGCCTCCAACCGTAGAGCGCTGGGTGACATTGGTAACCTCGTTCAGACAATGTCAGTGCGCTGTAACGTCAAAGAAGGCGTTGTAGAGTAAGTCCTTCACCTTTTTCACTTGCATTACCATAATAGTGATTCTGGACATTGGACATACTTGGAAGCCGGTATGGTTTGTAAAGTTTACGTATGGGACCTGGATGCCGTTCTCATTTCAAATGATTGCTGATGTACAGGCCTGTAGCTAAGCAAAGTGTGGTGCAACCAGAGGCAATCACGCGCCCTATCACTCGGTATGTCATTGCATCTATGCTCTATTTTCAGTTTTTTTCCGGCTTTTTCCAATTATACATATTACCGATATCTGGTGCACATCATAATGCTGAGTATTCTGCTTTCAGGAGGTTCGGTGCCAATCTGCAGAACAACCAAGTTGCTGCTCGTGTGCCGCTCGCTTCGGTATGAAATATTAGGTTCTCCGATTATTTTATTTCATAATCTTGTATATGATTTTCTCCTACTGCACTGCGGTGTTTCTAGAGCCATAAGTGAAAAACTCCCATTTCTCTCCAGGCTCCCGTCCCTGTCGAGGCCGTGAAAGTCGGGGGGAAGACAGCGGAGGATGTGGCCACGTGGGGTGCAACCAAAAGGCGCACAACGCAGCCTAAACCCCGAGAAGCGGGCGCCACCTCAGAACCTCAGGTGGAGTCCCAGGCAGCTTCGACGAATAGCAATGTCATAACATACCAAGCTGGGAATCCAGCTCGTCTGAAAGCGCATGCTCGCTCCAAGGTTGTGAAGAAGGAGAAGGAGCAGACCCTGACTGCCACTCTCACTGAACGCAGCGAGGTGAGCGTCATTACCTGGTTGCTCACTCTTCTAAGTGAATCATGTCCCATGTTTTACCAGGAGATTGAGTAGTTCATATGGGACTTACTTCGGACAATTTTATTACTCTTCGTAACTGATTCCTCACCGTGTTCGCAGATTGCTCGTCGTGTTTACGACGCGGAAATGCACGAAGCTGAAGAGCCTGTTCCTAACATTGACGAGCACGACACAGGCAACCAGCTTGCTGTGGTGGAGTACATTGAAGATATTTACGGTTTCTACCGCAAAGCGGAAATCCAGAGCTGTGTCCCGGCTGACTACATGTGTCGGCAGTCTGACATCAACGAGAAAATGCGTGCCATTCTAATTGATTGGCTTATTGAGGTAAATCTCCGGCGAATTCAACTATCTGTTTACTGGATCTTCGACTTCCTGTGTCCGCCGTGGATGCTAACCTTCATTGTATCTGTGCAGGTGCACCTGAAGTTCAAGTTGATGCCCGAGACCTTGTTTCTGACAACAAACTTGATCGACCGCTATCTCTGCGTCCAAAGCGTGTCACGCAAGAACCTGCAACTGGTGGGTGTCACTGCCATGCTACTGGCCGCCAAGTACGAGGAGATATGGGCGCCTGAAGTCAATGACTTCGTCCACATCTCCGACAACGCCTACACTCGTAGCGAAGTATTGAACATGGAGAAAAACATGCTCAACACGCTCAAGTTCAACCTCACGGTGCCCACTCCTTACGTTTTCATCGTCCGGCTCCTCAAGGCCGCTGCTTCTGACAAGCAGGAGAAGACCGTTGCAGCGCAACTGGAGATGGTTGCCTGGTTCTTGGTGGAGCTTTGTCTTACTGAGTACCCCATGATCAAATATGCTCCTTCTTTACTTGCTGCCGCTGCTATTTACACTGCCCAGGTCACTCTTGCTAGGGAGCCGCGTTGGGGACCTGCACTTCAGTGTCACTCTGGCTACACTGAGGCCCATATTAAGTGAGTGTCTAACTCAATTTCTCTCCTCTTAACACTTGCCATGCCAATGTTGCCTTAATTCCCTTTTTCTAGCGAAGAGGACCTTGATTGCTGTGTCAAAGCGAAAACTGGGTGAGATCACACAATACTGGGTACGAAACTGACGTGCAAACTGTGTCTTATTACAGAGAATGTGCGTCACTGATGTCTGTGCTGCATAGCAAGTCTGGAGAAGGTAATTTGACCGTGGTACACAAGAAGTACTCTCTGGCCAAGCTTTTAAGCGTGGCCAAGCTTCCCCATGCAGCATCCTTGTGTGCTGCCCAGTCGAACAGCTGATCCATTTTACGCCGTTCAGCTCATTCTCTCCATCATACGCACCGGCAGCTGTGGTCCTCTTAACCACTGCCTGAGAATCCACCAGAGGCCTCGACCAGGGAGAAGGCCATCCATCCAAGTAAATATGATGCTCCAAATCTCGTGGTGTATCTAGACACTTCGACTTGTGCAGAGTGGTAGTTGTTGATTCAAAGCTGCAAATTTGAGACGGGTCCTAGCTTAGACCGTAGGAGTGATGAGCGAGGCCTGCGTAGTAGATACGGAGAGTCAGTGAGCCATTGGGAACAGCTTCAATACAATTTGGATCATGATTCTCTAGTTCTGGTCGAGTGGGTCCATTTGCGTACAGAGTTCTGCCACCCATAGATATGTTTTACATCTCTCGCCATTTTAGTTGCTACTGTCAATCTTCCAAGCTCAGGAGGAATACGAAGGGAAAACAGTCAACCCTTCACTTTTATCTATGGTTGCAGCCTCTCGCTGTACAAACTATGATTCAGACCAACGCCGGTCTCTGCAATCTGACAATGAAATGAAATTTATTCTTTCTTGATGTGATAAAAATTCTTAAACAAATTCTTTTTGTAATCATTTTCTACTGGAAGAAACTTGTAGTAGAAGGATGACAATGTTGAGGTCCTGTTTATCGTTCACAATGCAATATACTTTCTCCGTTCCACTTCGACACGCAGCCGGCAATGATGAAAAAGAGGATATAAGAACGGTAGTTGTCTGTTGCTAAACTGTGAACAAATGGAGGTATACAATCTGTGGTCTAGAAAAGTAAAATTTTTCCATCTCTTGCAAAGCCAGATCAAGTGCCAAGTTTGACTCGAGTGACCATCTCCTGGAAATGGTGACCGACAGCAAGAAGCCGAAGTGTAGGAAATCAATCTTCAGTCATGTGACCCCTGCCTATGGGCCGTTGGAATACGTCAAGGACGACAACCAGTGATTGCGAAAGCCTGCGCCCGCAATTGACTGGGCAACACGATCTCACACGCAAACATGTCATGACATTCTTTCAAAGAAGTGACATAAAAATCATTTCAAAAAAGACTAAACTAATGAACTTTCACAACATATTTACTAAGTTAACATCCCAGCATCCCAACTAAGTTAACAGCGAACAAAGATGGTGCACACATATAATCTTGCGGAGATGTTGAGACATTCAAGGTAAAGTCCTTTCTCATTCAAAAAGCTGGGACCATTGGCATCCGAAGAGCGACACAGCCGACCGAGTGCACCAAAACCGCCAAAGGGGTTTCATCAAGGCTGGTTTGGATACAAGAGTTCCAACACAACGTGTATGTCTGCTAGACTGAACACAAAAGCCTGCGTGCCCATATATTTACAAAATACATCTGTAAACAAGCATGGTCTTCAGCAGAACCAAGATATTATACAAATTAGACGAGAACGTTGGATCAAAATGTACAAAAGCTCTTCCGTTACAGAGCTCTGGAAAACGAGTGAAACCAGTTACGGTTGCTCACACACAAATTATGTCCACGGATGTAACTAGATATATTCGCCTTCACGTGACTTGCTACGAGCCCCAGTCTAAGTGGAAATCTATCCGTGCTGGGTATATCCGAAATGAAGGGCTGTGTAGATTAACTTGTCTTGGGGTAGTCTATAGCAGCGGCGACCTCGGCAATGGCGCCGGAAGAATCGCCGAGCGACCCTTGCCTGAAGAGATGAAATTGATCGAGTAACGGACAGATCAGCTAACGGACAGGGGTAGATTAATCCTGTTCTTTTGGTTTTATAAAAAAATAAAAAAATAATGTTGGACATTGGGGGATTTGGGTAATTGTTCTTTCGTTTGTTGGACGGAATGGAGGGGCAGGAAGGCGCTCACCCGGCCATTCTTCTGAACAATTTTATTTTTTATTTTTATCAATTTGATGTTCTAGAGCTAAGTAATGTAGAGTATACTTGTACAATATTTAAGCAAAATTGTACAAATATTCAAAGAAAAATTTAAGCAATAAAGGTAAATCCTCTTTTATTCATAAAGGATAACGTATTGCCCCAAAATATGACAATCTAAAAAACAAGAACCATACCCAAAATGATGCATTTGTCACATTTGCATAAGGTATCTAGATAACTCATTCTTCGGAGGATTGGAATTTTCTTTCGTTCACAAAGAATAGCATATTGTCCAAAAATTTGAACAAGCTAAAAAGCATGAACTATATCCAAAGTGAGACAACAATTCACTAGTGTCTTAACTCTACTCAAAAAATTGATGTGCCTACCTAATCCCAATTGCTTTCGAAAATCAAATACTTTAGATTCTTACTTGGAATATACTCCTATTCTTCATGAGTGTCTTTGGTCGATTTTAGAAACAACTATGCTCAGCCCTTTGAAAATTCGTAATTTATTCATAAAATTTCCAAAAATATATTTTAGAAGAATCTAGAATTCCATCTTGACTTTCAACAAGATCCTGCAAAAAAATTTAGTATAATAATGGGAACCATGCTTAATTGCTTATTTGTGTGATTTTAGGTGTAAGATACGACCACCCATTCCCAACCAAAGACTCAACCTGTAGGGTGTAGTTATTTCCAACCAAGGTTGGAACAAATTTCCAACCAAAGCTTGGAATGTGTTTTTTCCCCCTTTTCAAGATTGGGACTAGTAAGGTCATGACACATGTCCCAAAGTAGTGAGCAAGAAAGCAAGAAGTAATGAGCAGGAAAGTAGTTCTTGAATGATTGGAAGTGGATGACTCTAGACCAACTTCTGCCTTTCAAAATTCATAGTAATTTTAGTTCAAGCGATAAAATTACCAATTTTTTTGGCAATCCCCATCATTGGCACTCCGAAACTATTTGCTTCACCTTGCATTACTCGAGATCATGTCCACAATTGCATACTTGGTCGGTTATGGGTGGCTCCACTATAGTTACCTTAGATTCAGACCAATGGCACCCCATAGGTGTTTCATGTCCATGTGGTGTCAACTTGATACAAGGTATACTAGAAATATAAACGATAATCAATGGAACGCCCGATCCATACTCAGAGCTTCTCAACTGGGATGGCAAAATCTCACAGCATGAATTTTGCCACCTGTCAAAAACACGCAGCTACGTTTCGAGAGAGCTCTGTCCCATTCGTTGTGCAGCAACAGGAGCTTCAGCAGCTTATTTAATTTCATGGTGCAACTAGAGTGAAGCTGTTGGATGATTTCAGGGTGTAGTTGTAGTTTTATTATAGATGTAGCTTGATTTATGTGAAGGACAAGGGCTCAGTTACTGTGAAGATGTAGCTTGAGTTGATGCAATCATGCTTCAATGCCAAGTCAACAAATTGGCACTTTTGTGGGCAACATATCAACTAGATAGGGCTATTTTGGAAAGACTTCATGGTGGAGTAAAACTTATACAGGAAGTAATAGAGCAGCAGAGAAATCCAGCTTCTATAAGTGGGGAACAAGCAGCCGGGACGAACAACAGCTCAAATGAGCTGAACAAAGCAGATTTCATGCATGAAATGCTCAGCTTGTGAAGTTTCTATGTTGTGTATGGGAACCAACTCTTCACATAAAGTTATGAGTAAGAGAGGTGAGCTTGTGGGCAGTTGATCTCTCAGTTCATATTCCACTTTTGAAGTTTTAGAATAATATTATAGATCGTGATGCTAACCAGAGAAGCACTCATAATCAATCTGTCAATGACATGTATAAACTTCAACACGTATATGTAACCACTGGCCTGCGAATTGGCTCCACAATGGAGTGTGTAACTGAAAACTGTACTTCACTAGCAGGGGAAGACTTTAATTTCTTGAAACTGGTGCTTGCAACATTTGCTAATAATCAATTTCAAAGTTCACTTAAAAAAGCACAAATTTGTTTGATATTGTGAAATTCTAACAAGTTATCAAGGCTAAACCTCCTTTATGAATGGTCCCAAAGCAAGCTCTTTATACTCTCAGTTATAGAAACACCGGCTGATATTCATAGAATCTTAAGCATATTGCACTCTAAAAAGAAATGGACAACCTTCATTTTATCGAGTGATAACCAGATCCTTCGTTTCAGCACCCCACTTCCGTAAAGTAAAATTAGAGCCGGGTTACAAGAAATAACAAGTTCAGTCCATGACAAATACGAGGGATGTTTCTATGACTGGTTGGAGGAGAAGACACGTACAGGTTCATGAGTCATACTCATGAGTTCATGTTGTGAGATCCTTGCACCACCTGATCACAAGATTCTTGAGAATTCATGGACTGGAATTGCAGGAGGCCAATTATGTCCAGTTGAACAAATTGGGTCTCCCAGTCATCCAGTTCTCTAGGACATATATACCAAGCTTGTGTGCTTTCACATTCACATATAACCTCAGAGCTTAGATCACATTCAGTCATGCTCAATCAGATGTCTAAATGTAACATGAATGGAAAAGATTATGAGATTTACTCCCACATAATCAATGCTTGGTTGCAAACTGTACAGAAATGGACTTCATTGTGGTTAAGGAGCCAAAACCTCTTCCAAAACACATATATTATGTAGTTTCCATTGATGTAAGTTAATTCACTCTAAGTTGGTGAAAGCTGTTTACTCTGTTTTCGTATTATTCAGTAATGATTTCACATTCAACTTTATAAAAAATCCGTCAAGTATTGATCTGGATTGAGATATTCCATTCTAGATGACACCCCGTGACACTCTCAACAATGATACACGGTTTCCACAGATGTACTTAGTGACGCTCGACTGGTGGAAGTAGGCTGCGAATTGAGGTAGATCAAGTGAAGACATCAAAAACGATGGCTTGCATCTTCAATTTCTGTGCTGTCCTCAGTCAAATACCCATTTGTACATGAATAGGTATTGCATACACAGTTCGCATACCAACTCTCAACCTGCTCTCACACCAGCTTTCATCTCAACGGACATTCCGGTATCTCATTCTCCCGTCATCACCGCAAGAGACGATCCCCGCACATATACACGTGCGACTCTCGGCTATAAATTAGCTATAAGCATTGATGCTGTTATAAAAGAAAAAATAAAAAAATAGAGAAAACAAAAGAACGAAAACAACTCCAAATTGCTCGTATCAGAATTGAAAAGTTTGAACCTAGGTGCTTAAATCTGATGCCATTTCATAACTCTGATACCACCCATTCTATGGGGCGGCAATTACTTTAAATATAAAGAGCAGCATTGATATTCACACTGCTTCTGTGAGAATTACAAAATTGAAAGTCGACCTCTCGATTACTGCAATTTCTGGACTCTGACACGGTACCTACCATTTAAGGTGACAGCAACTTGTAATCAAAAATATCACAAGCTTACACTATTTCGCAAAATGCACAACGTCGCTTCTCCTGACAAACGACACCCGATGCAACGAGGCTCTGAGAATATGCCGTCACAGAAAGGCTATATACGCAATCGTGAAGAAGTGGCGTTGCAAATGTAGGTCGCGCGCAACAAAGAAGCGAGCTCGAGAAACAGTAGCAAGCGACACACAATGCAGATACATTGACAAGTTCAAAAACGGCGACGATGTCCTCGCTGGACGCCAGTTTCAGCATTCCATCCCCCTGCCCAGCCATAATCGCCATAGTAATCGTCCCCCCCTCCGCCCTCGCCTGTACCCCCTCCCCCGCCCCCGCCTCCTCCGCCTCCGCCTCCGCCACTCCCCGATCCCCCTCCACCGCCATTGCCGCCTCGCCCACCCCCGCCTCCACCACGCGGTCCGCAATGACACTCCGACGTTCCACTGTTGCCGGGTCCGGAACCGCCTCCGCCACCCCCACCGCCACCTCCGCCGCCGGTGCCTTTCCCTGGAGGACTGTGACAGGAGCAGCTTTTGGATTTCGGGGCACCAGCTCCCGGAGTGCCATCTTGGCCATCTCTCCCTGGTCCGCCGCCTGCACCGCCTGTGCCCGGCGGTAGTGTTTTGTGCTCCTGCAATGAGAACTCGTAGCATTACGTACGTTACCCCGACATCACGTAAGGCCTCACCAAATTAAAATGTCCCAATGTAAGTGGCTTTGGCATGCTTCAATTGCACTCGCAAATTTTAATTTCCACCGATCGAGCCTTTGCAGAATTATCAATACTAGATTTTCAAGAGATGATCGACTGCAGCTTTTGGATTATCGCGTAGTAGCGCAACAAGGAATTTACTGCAAGATCGTTTCGCAGTACTAGACAAACATTGTTTCAGCCACAGCAATGTTAATGCCAAGGCTGATGACCAAGCATCAAATCCTCAATGTCAGCATATGTACATACAGAGTTCTTTCATAACTCCTTGACGATCGGACTTCTAATTGTTAATTACAGAAAGAGCGCAGCATTTGTGATGCTTCACGGCGCACGTACATCGGCATTGCATTACATTCTAATTAATCCTCAATGTTAGCAGTATGTATATTCAGAGTTTTCCATTAACGCCCTGAGGATCGGAATTGTCGTTGTTACAGAAAGAGCGCAAGAATTGTGATGCGTCCACGGCGAACATGGGCATTGCATTGCATTCACGAGAGTAGCGTAGGATCGGACATCCAGATCGAAAGCTCCGGCACTACAAAAGAAAATAATAATTCAAATTTCATAAACCTAACAATTGCAAACCATTCACGTAGCGATTGATTCCCGTTACCTCAACCATTAATTTCCTCTCATGACGAAGCTGCTGTAGAACTGCCGGAGATTCTCGCCGAGATAATCCAGCCTGCGCAAGTGGCAGCACGACGCCGAGAGCCAGCAGAGTTAGCTTCAGCAGCGTCGACTTCATTGTCGTCATCACCTCGGAATCCAATGGCCTCACCGCCAATTCGCGGCAGATTTCAATGAGAAAAATCACGACTGTATGTTTCAGAAAGTACGTGACTGCGTGTTCGAACATGAGAGCTGTTGCGGCAATTGCGACGGAGATATTGCAGCGAGGACGGAGGCGGCAGGGGTAGGTTTAGCATTCATTGCAGCCTCATCGATCTGCTTCCATCCCCGGCCCCTTCCCATGACATGTGTGCAGTACGTTGATTGTGCATTAATTCCTTGTTTTTCGTCGATAGTCATCTCACTGGAACTTCTATGCTGTGTCCAAACAGGGATTTTTTTTTTTTTTTTTCATTTATTTTGGGCAGTGCAGAAAGCAATCTTCGCTGGAGTGATGCTCCAGTTATTTACATCATCTGTATAAATGGATGAAACGTGTAAAATGCGGGTGAAACTTAAATTATTCATCCAAGAGCATGTAAGGTAACAGGTCCAGAAATCGCCCACCTAAGAGCTGAAACTGAATTTTGTGAAGGCGAAACTTCTTAAAATATTTTTCAGTAAATTTTCTTTGAAAGAGAAGTGGATTTGGCATCTAACTTAAGTCGTTTTGCAGTTTTTGGAGCTTTTTGAAATTAGTTATGAAATTTTGAAGTTGAACTAGCATAGGGCTCCAAAATCGTCCACCCCTAAAATGTACATTGTTTGTACATCAGTGAAGGCTATGAAAAAACAGCATGTACAAATCATGTACATTTTACAAGTGGGCGGTTCTTAATGCCTGAACTATTCTCGAGCCTTCTACCTTACATTCATTCCAAATAGAGCAATCTTGTCTAACTTCAAAACTTTGAAAATTTATTAGTCTTTGCCTAGCTTCATGATGCTTTCACTTCTACTAGTGGGCCTTGTGTCGTTGCCAACAGCCAAAAGAAAAGTAAAACTAATTCCCTAATTTTTTTACTCATAAGAACTTCAAAATTCAATGTCTTTTATGTCATAGATTCAAAAGTCACTAAACAAAACCCGTGCACCCTTCTTCTCAAAGACCTTTCCAATGGTATCAAGTACGCGACTAGAGGATACACGATGCAAGAGATCTCATTGTAACAAAAAAAACAAGCAACCTAACTTAAGGCATGAACTAGTATGTCATGTGCTATTGCCACAATCAAAAGAGAAGGAAAAGGAGTTTTCTAATTTTTTGATTCATTAAAACTTCCAAATTCAATAACTTTCACACCATGAGTCGGAATGCCACAAAACAAAGCCTGTGCACCCCTTCTTGTAGAGATTTTTCTAACGGTACACAGGAACGTGACCAGTGGATGAACAGTTCAAGAAATTTCACCGTAACAAACAAAACAAATAAGAACTCTATTGTTGAATCAATTATATGCATCATGAACTCTAGTCTTTGGACAAAAAAATTGAACCTAAAATTCCATTATATGGTTGTGAAATATAAATTGATTGCATTGGCCCAATTCAAAAAATATTTCAAATACAAGGGCATTAAAATGTAACAATGGTCTATATTGCAACTTGTATTCTCTCTACAATGGCTAATGCTATCCTATGCTCTCAATTCCAAAAAAGAATTCAAATATTGTGAGAACCAACATTATTTGCAAATTTGTCAAACTGTTGATATTTTAATTCTATAAATATTAATTTTTTCAATGACTCTGTTGACACCAACAACCAAACTTTTATATTTCAATTTTACCCCCTAAAAGATCAAACACTACTTTTGCATTCCATCCCTACCCACAAACTATAATTCTTCATAACTTTCATCTCATTAATCAAAATGGAATGATTCAAAGTTTTGCACATGTAAATACATCCTTAAAACCAATTTCAAAATTATATTTTTGTTAAAAAGTGATTTAAAAAAAAAATTGAGCTATTAGGGGTACCTATTGAATAACAAAAACTACATATCATGCAATAAATTTGAAATCATATAGTCAAAAGTTCTGAAAAATGTTGGGCCTTAAATCTACTCCTTGGGCACATGTGTTGTGAAATTTTCAAATTAAAAAAAAATCCTTTTGTAGTGAGCAACCCAAAATTGCTATGTTGCCAAAAAATGGTGTTTGGTCCTTTAGGGGTTAATGAACTACTACTTCCTCTGTCCCAATGTGTTTTTTAGGCCTCATGGGCTAGACTCTAGTGTCATGGCACAATTATAGAGGTCTAAATCTAGAAGGAACATCCTTCATTCACTGCATGGTGTACTATTTGCAAGGATAAAAATTCCATTGCTCTGTCTTGAAATCAATCCGGGGTTTTCAATTATGTTTGTTTCAAATTAAATTCAAAATTGCCTCTTCACAACTTGATGGACAACAATTGAGACTAGTTTGAAATTTTGAAGCAAAAGAATTTGTAGATATCACTCTCTAAAGACTATATAGTAATTTGATCCCTCCAAAGGGAATAAAAAAGCAACCTCTAACCAACAAAAGGCAAAGAACTCAACCCACAACTATACATAAATTGCTACTAACAAATCTCTTGTTGAGAATTTTCTGGACTTGAATCACATGACATTGTCGGAATTGAATATAGAGGATGTCAATGGACATCACTATACCAACATTACTTGGAGAATGATCAAAATTCATACTATTGGAGCACTTCCCAAAAGGGCAAAAATTTGTCAATTTTGCCGCCTATTTTCAACATGCTTTGCATCACTGTTGACTTCCAGTCTTTCATGTTTAATGGGGTTTAGTAGAAGCTACAATAAATACACAATCTTTTGAAAATAGGAGCTACTCATGCACTAATCTAGCCATTTGTAGGAACCCTAGATTTGCTCCGGGATGGAGGGAGTATGATATAATCATCATAAAAAAAACTTTTACAAAAGTTGCTATAAGAAAAAACACTCTAAAAAGCCAATAATTGTTGTTTGTATTATTTTTATTTTTATAAAAGTAATTTTTAAACTTTTATTTGATAAGTAAGGTGAATCACTACACTTAGCTTGAATTCTATTCTAAGTTCTATTTTGTCTTTAATTTTAATTTTTATGTTATATAGACAAAGTGATCTTTCAATGACTTCCTAGCAACTTGATCGACACAAGTCAAGTTAGTAGCATGAGAACTTCTCACACCAATTTTGGATTAATATTGTCTATAAAGAATAAATATTTGGATGAATGTAGATGAATATTAGATGACAATCACACTACTTGAGATAGTTTGAAAATAGTATAGACCTCATTATATTGATTTAAATAAATATTTTATACCTATGTATTAATACGCTTTGAAAAATAAGATAATTTCCAAATTAATACCTAGATTAGTACAAATAACTTTTAAAAGACATTTCATATTAGGATTTGGTCAAACCTCATTAGATTTCTACATTAAAATACACAATTTACATTAAAATTTTGATACTATTTACATGTAGCAATATATGACTAAAATTTAATTTAATTTAATTTATATAATTAAAAATGTAAAATTGAATTTCGAATGATTAAAAAAAACCTTTATAATTTTGTATAATAATAAAAATGCTTAAAATATAATGAAATTTATAAAAATAGAAATAATAACAACAAACATTAGATGTGATTAATGAATTTAGAGCTCACACTAAGAAAAATTCAATAGAAAAAGTTCAAAATTAGTGTATTCTGAGCTTTGAAGATGCTATCCTTAAAATGTCAAAAAATACATAATTTTAATAATTTAAAGAAAAAATGAAAACAAAAATATTATTCGAGCTAATTTTCTTAGTTAAATTTAAAAACATTTGAAATCAAGAACTATGTGAAAATTTGGGTTTTGACTTTTCAAAATGCCCTTGGAACTTAGAATGTCCTTTAAGGATAAATGTTATTATTCTAGGACCTATTAGACTACAAATTGGACTAGTCCTAGAATGTTAAAGCCTAATTGATAGGTAATTAGCTAAGGATTTTAAGAATGTGGGTTTGATCAACTTCTATTCATCCTAGGTTTTACCATATTATAGAAAAATAAATGTAGGCGTCATTGTTCCATTTCCTCACATTCCAACCTCCACCCTTCTTCTTTGTCTCTGCCACCAAGGCTCTCTCTAAGACCCCTTCCAAAATCTTCCTTGAAGATCCCCTAGAAACCCTAGAGCCCTTAGGCCCTACCTTGAAGCCCCTATAAAGACCAATATTAAAGCCCTTGCTTTATGACTCCCGGTTGATTCCAATAGAGATATCTTTTTTTTTGTTGACGTTTGGTTCATTCAATCTTACCCCCAAGGGCAACTATTGCCTATCAAATTTCCTACTTTGGGGGACCTATAACTTTTGATCCAATTGGGATAAAAAAAATTTCCACATAAAGGTTACGTAAGTATCCATCTTGTAATAAAAATTCAATACCCTTCATACAAAATTGACTTTACAAATATCTTACTAATGTTCCAATTGATTATTCCATAGTCCTTTGGTCCTTTACGGGTTAACCCCTAAAATTCCTTGACTATGTTTTCACTATATAAGTTCTAAAACTGCCATTTCCAATACAAGTACCAAATTCTTGAAAAAAATAAATTGGGACACATGTAATCATAGAATCTTGTAATACGCTGGTTTGAGAAGATGTGGTAAAAATTCCAGAATTTTTCACTACGTGGATTGCAAAATATTATTGTTTGAATTGACAAAAACTCTTTTCTTGGCCTTACAAAAACAAGGCAGTTGCAGTTCACAATGTCACATTTGTATGAAAATGTCCAAAATGGTGGTGCTTTCTTGGATTCATTTTTCAAAGAAAGTTAACTACATGCTTAAAAAATTTCAGATCATTTGGAATTGTACAACATAAAGGAAAAAAAATAGTAAGTAGAAAAATGTAGAGAACAATTCAAAATACTAAATTGTTCAAAATTTAGTTATGGAATTGAAAAAAGCTAATTTCAATGGTTGTAATGTTGTAACAAACAATCTACATCCTATGATTTCATTTTTTTTCAAAAATATTGAAAACTGAGTTAAATAAAGGACTTCAAAGTTTATCTTAGAGTAGAAAATCCATAATTGCTTGCAAACTAAAACTCCTCATAACTTTCATATCATTAATCATAATGGAATGATTCAAAGCTTTCCACATAGATATAAATCAAGAAAGTTAATTTCAAATTTTTTTCCTTAAAAAAGTGATTTCTAAAAAATTATGCTTGAATTGCCCTACTAAGAAAAAAAACTACATACTACACAATAAATTTTAAGCATGTAGTCAAAATTATGAAAATAATTGGACCTTAAAGAAAAACCTTGTCCACGTGTGGTGTGAAAATTTCAAAGAAAAAAAGTAAAAATTTCATATGTAGTGAATTGCCCAAAATTGTTATGTTGCCAAAAAAAAGTAGTTTGGTTCTTTAGAAATTAAATGAATGAAGTGCATTTTTTACAACATTCATCATCCATTAAGTAGATATTTAGCACTTTGGGATAAAAAAGATTTGTTTAAAGAATAATTTATTACCAAACTAGCAGTACCAAGTGATTGTATTGAAGATAGTTAGATGACGATTTGAACCCTAAAAGACCGAGGCATATTTTGGGTAAAAATTGTGAAAACTGCCACTTTTTAGGGCAATGGAAAAAAAAATTTAAGTTTTTTTTCAAAATTGAATCATACAATTTTGTACTAGACTACTATGGGAATGTGTGGCAAAAATTTCAGAAACTTTTATTGCACAAATAGAGAGATTGTAATGTTTGAAGTTAGAAGAAGAAGTGTTTTTTTGCCTTACCCAATAGGGCCAGCAACCTTCAGCTTCTCCTAGAATGAGATTTTTACACTATACATGTTATTGTTTTTACATTTGCATTTCATATCATATAAGTTACATATCTACTAAATTTCAAAAGTAAAAGAGGAATCTTGCAAAAGTTGCCCATTCTATTAGAAAAATTTAGAGTAGCATAACTTTTGATCTCGACACTTGATTGGAAAAAAATCATATTCCCAATAAGGAAGAACATGTTCACACCTTGTGTCAAAATTTTATGAACATCTGACCAAAATTGACTTCATAGGAACCTATTACCTTGATTTTCAATTGTCCATTCAACAGACAATTGTTTGTTGGGGCTTAGGCACTTAACCTCTAAAGTCTCAAGGCCTCTTTTCCATTAGAAACCACTCAAAATCACCATATCTATAGCAAAGAGCAAAATACTTTTAAAAATACTTTTCTTTTGCATAATTAACCAGAGGATCTTGTTAACCCCATATTATACCTTTGGTAAAAGATAGGGAGAATAAATTGGCCTATTTAAATCCTCAATAAATAATTATTAATACTTCAATAATAATCCAATAAGTATGTTTAGAGTGAGGATATATCATAATCTATTACATAAGGATATAAAAATCTACAAAAGTATTGTAATAAAGAAGTTATTAATTTTGGAAAATGACCAAAATATCATTTTCTTGAGTACTTTTGGAACTCAATAAAAATAAGAGATTTATGACAATTATGAGTACTGGAGTATAATGATAACAAAACAAAAGAAATATAATTTTTTATACAAGATTATGCAAGAAATTAAAAAAAATGAGCTTATATGGACCAGATATTAATTTTACAAAGTATCATTTTTATTTTTATACGGGTATAAATGGCGGAAGACCACTAAGGTGTTGGAGTTAGATTAGTAAATAGCAATTTCTAGGCTAGTTTTTTAGGAAGGAATTGGGTAACAGAAAAGTAGTTATAACGGTTAGGAAAATTACAATTAGAATATGCATAGACATATAGCCATAGGAAAAATGGTTAGATCAATAGGATTAGTTCTCCTATCACCGGGGGAAACTATAAAAGGGGAGGAATTCTAATGGTATTTATTATTATAAAGACAATCAAAGTTGAAGACAAATATACAAGACAAAAGAAATATTCAAGATACATAAAGAAGACTTGTGAAAGACTCAACTCATCTAAAGTCCAAATATGGCACCAACATGCCATTACATGAACAATACAAGCTTTAGCGGAAGAACTTTAGAAGATAGTTGTAGCGATGATCAATACAAGAATTCTACAAATAAAGATGGAAGGGAAGGCCAAGACATTTTTCCTTTGTAAGAATCAAGTGAATTAAGACAAAGACTCTATTTCATACCAAAGCAATTCCAAATTAAATTACTACATCCCAATTAACATTAAAGATACATAGTAAAGAAGATAACATAGAACATTATAAAAAAGAAAATAGGATTCCACCTTAATAAAAGAGAAGTTACAAGAAGGAAAAATTGTGTTTCTAGATCTTATACTAGGCTACTATAAGAATGGAAGGAAGAAATTTTACAAACTTTGACCTAATTGATTGCAAGATATTTGTGTTTAAAGTGAAAGAAACAAGTTTTTTTGCACCTTGCTCAATTACATTTTTTGGTTTTGAACCTTTATAACTTACAAATTTTACTCTATTGATTTTGAATTTTGAGTTTCTTATGTTAAAAAATTGAGTTGAAAGTCTAGGAAAAAAATTAAGAAAAAACACACTTAGTTTTCACTCATTAAAAATATGTTAAGTAGAGGTAGGTTTAAGATTGAAGAAAAATCTAAATTGTTAATAGCTGGAATTCAAATACACTAATCTCAATGGTGAGATTGTTCTAGAAAGAAACCTTGTGAAATTTTTTTTTTAATAATTCTAAAAATTGAGATCAAAATGAATCCTACAAGTGTTTTTTCAAGAAGATGCTCTAATTGTCCAAAAAACAAGATTATCTATAACTTTCACATAACAAATCCAAATGGAATAAATTAAAGCTTCTCATGTACATAAAATATAATACATACAAGAAAAAAATCTTTTACTATAAATTTTTTTGAAGATTTTTTTTTCTTGTCGAACTAAAAAATGGCTTTTGTGTGCATAACTTTTGATTCTAGGCTCCAATTGAAATGAAAATTATATTTTTGAAAAACTAATGTGTTTTTCTATCCTTACAAAAAAGATTAAAAAAATCATGACAAATAATAAGACCATAGGAGCCTACCCAAAATTCATTTTGTTCCCTGAGGGAACAATGGGACTTTAGGGTTTAACTACTTTCAAAATTGCTTCAACATTGACCTAAACTTGATCCAACTATGTGCATCTTTGATCAATTGATTGGAAATGCGTGGAAAATATTCTTGATTTAGTGCAACTAAACCAACCTTCTAGCATAATATATTTCTCCATTCAAATATTGAATTACAACTCAAAAGTTTAATATCTTCAAAATGACTTTTTTGTTTTACTTTTATTTTGTTTTCAAAAAATTGACTTTTACAAGGTATTCAAGGATTTACACAAGCAAAGTTTTTGAGATATTCTTTGAAGATTTGTGCATGCTAATGATGCTATTCTTTGAAGATTCATGAATTTTCATTGTATATATATACTATTCATTTTGTTGGTGTAGATTTGTTCAAGAGTAATTATGAATTGAGTTTAGTTGTTCTCATAGCAATTGGTGTACCATCATTGGGCACATCTTAGACTTTTCATTACGTGTGTGATGCCTAAGAGAAACAAAGGTATAGGAATACTATGACTACTTTGCAATTGTAAATTTGCGGTGTGATTGACAAAGGAAACCAATATATATATATATATATATATATATATATGAGCTTTGCATTGTATAGTAAGTATTGAATGATAATTGGTACCCAATAGAACGAATTGGTAGAATTAACAAATTGGAAAGATACTATAAAGAAATTATACTTTGTTAAATCATTTGTTATGTACACTACTAGCAACAATGAGTAGTGTATCAATCCCTTTAGAACCAATGATCCAAAATCTATTCCTTCACCCCTTCCTTCTACACCGGAGATTTTTACAACCTACAACTCAATAGTGATAGATTCTTCACAATTTTGGAGAAAAACATAAACGCTTATCTCAATTTACGGTCTTGAGTTACATTATCAAAGTTGCATAGGAGTGCTTTTTGAAATGATCTTGGAAATGCTCCTTTTACCTAAATTTAAACTAATTCAATCCAATTTTGGACAAAGTTGTCACAATCACATCATGTCAATCCGTCCGTTAGATGGACAAAACGTTAGGATTCAACCAAGCATCCTTCAAGATCTTGAGAAAAAAAATCCTTCTAGACGATTGGTTCATCTTGTTGATAGATAGTTTATTTAGGTCGACGCCTGGTCCATTTAATCAATAGACAGGCCGTCTAAGCCGGCTTAAAATTTATATATATATATATATATAATTTAAATTATTTATTTATTTATTTAGCTAACATGAATTTAGACATCCTAGCGTGAAAAACCAATGTCACGTTAGAATGGACAATTCTAATGTTGGATGAACTAAACCAAAATTTCACAATTTTTTTTACGTTAGTGAACACCACATGATCACTAAACCTTCCTTAAGACGGTAGTAAAGTCATCCATTCCTTTGATAGATCAACTAATTTATTTTGTTGTGATACAAAGATTCCTTATGTCAAATGACGGTGATTGTTGAAAGTTCCCAATTCCTCTGTTATATTTGTCTTGAAGAATTATACAATATGGTGGCAATAATTTGTGGCCACACTTATTGTTGACTCCATCTAGAGAGGTGGCTATCAAATGGGCACTTTACGTGTTTGATTTGTTCCACCCTTCTAGGTGGTGGTGAACAACCCCCTTTTAGGTGGTGGTGAACAAAACTCTTCTTGGTGGTGGTGAACAATCGGCCTTCATCATATTCATAATTATTTGAAAATAAAAGTAGTGAGGGCAATGGCAATGGTACTAGACTTGGTCATCCGCCATTGCATCTTGCAATTGCAAATTTGTATGATGAATGTGATACTATTTTGGAGGAAAGCAATGATGCTTTGGAGGTGGTTAGTCTCTTGACGGAGATGCAGAGATTCACTTGGCTATTGTGGCAACTTTATAGTGAAAGATTATTGAATTTGAAACACATGTTTCAAGGTTGATGTACTATAAGTTGTTTCTGCAAAAAAAAGGTTGAGAAGTTGGAGTCATTGCTTAGGGGAGACTAGCAATGGAGCATGTTTATTCTTTATTCTATATTCAATCACTATAGATGATAGGACTCTCATACTATATACTATTTGTGTGGATGAAAATTTATGGATATAGAAAGAAACATGTTTCTTTTGTATCATGGTTGTCATAGTCACGTCATGTTTGTCAGATGGATGAAATATCAAGATCCAACCAAGTGTTCGTCAGGATCTTAAAAAAGTAAAAATAAATAGAAAATTTAATTCCTAGACTGCTAAGTTGTTTACTTAATGAACTAACCGTCCAATATATATTTGTCTAACATGAATCTAGATGCATTCAATCCGGGTACTTTATTGACATTTTTTTGAATTTATAAATTTGCTACAAGTACTAGAAGCAGCTACTTCTTTTAGCTAAATGAACAATTACTCCTAATTGTCACATTTGAAAATAAAAAAATTCAAATACCACTAAATCCATTAAAGCAATTACAAATTTATCATTTGATATAGTACCATCCAAAAATAATTTATCTCCCAAAAAAATTTAGATGGCAAAATTTAGGAATTGTTGCATCTCCTAAAAAAATGTTTGTGATTTTGAGCCTCCCCTCAAAAGTTATGGACAAAATTTAGAGATGATATTTGGAGAATGCAAAGAAAATGTCGTTTCCACCCCCTCTTTGAAATTTGTCCCATAACTTTTGATAGGAGACTTGAAATGTCAAATGGATTTTTCAAGATAAATTTTAACTTGATTTCCTAACTTTATTTTAAAAATTTATTATACCTTGCCAAAATGAGGCTTGATATTCTAATTTGAACACGATTTCTATTTTTCACTTAACTATGAGCGATTAAGCTCCTAATAATTATAATTTACATCCCCCACATGGGTTGTTTTACCTCATACCATACCACTTGTGTGTAAAGATTTTCTCTACTAAACTCAAAGCACAAAATAAAAAGTAGAATTAGAACCTATATAGGATAGCAACCAAATATTTTGAGGTATCTGAATTATAATATATAATACCTTAACCCTAAAGCCTCAAGGGTTTTTTTTTTTGCCAAAAACCACTCAAAACTGCCATTTCTATTGTGTTCATTTAAAGAAACTAAAAATATTATATATATAATATATAATATATATATATATATATATATTATATATATATATATATATATATATAATATATATATTTATTTAAAAAAAAATAAAAATAAAAAATCTAACCATAGAATCTTGTACTTAGCTTGTTTGAGATCATGTAATAAAAATTTCATCAAATTTGACCGTATGGATTGGAAGATATTAGTATTCAAAGTTGGACAAAAAGTTTTTTCTAAAGAAGATGCTTAGATTGCCTGAAAAACTAAGATTGTCCATAACTTTCTCATCCCTAGTCCAAATAGAATTAATCAAAGCTTCACATATAGGCAAAAATATAATATTTTAGAAAAATAACTCAAAAAAGTTTATTTTGACTTTTTGTGATTTGTTTTGGGCTGCCTGCTAATATCCATTTCTTGCTTATTGGGCCATAACTTTTTCATCTAGCATCTAATTAAAACAAAAATTATATATTCACGAAGCTCTTACAAAACTACACAACTTCAAAAAATTCAAAGAAATTCACTACAAATTGAAACAATAGGAACTTGCCCGGACCCAAATTGTCCCCCAAGAGGACAAACAGTCCTTTAGGGGTTAAAATTATAGTTTATAGAGTATGGAACATCTTCACAATCAAAAATCAAGGAGAATGTAATCTAGTATTAGTGATTCAAGAAGATTCGGGCTTCACTAACCTTGACCTAGCCTCCTCCCATGCTAGGCCTAATATGCCCAACTATCCTTTCCGAGATCCTTTCCTTCAGCTTGGACATAGATTGATCAAGCTTGCCAAAGTTTAATAATTTGGACAATTTTTTTTTTATTATTTCTTCTTCTAGTTCTAATTGAAATCTAAAACTCCATTGTTTACAATTTGAAGAAATTATTGTTTGTGGAAGCCACAGATTGGTAAAAAAAGGGCTTTGTATGAGATTTTTCTTGAAGCTAGTTCCTTCTTGAAATTTTTTGGTACATATTTCCAATTTAAAATGTTGCAAATTTTCTTGAACATGTAGCCAAATTTGTCACAAAAAAGAAAAAGAAAAGTTAAAGAAAAAAAGTAAAATTAACTAGTACAAAAGCCTCTCCAAATCAAAATTGCCCCCCCAAAATATTTTTTTAAACTTCGAATGCTATAATCTTGCACTCTATGTAGTCAAAACCTTCTATTTTTTTACTACAACATAATGAGGTAGTCTACCACTAGATCTTATGTTCAGATGCAACAAGATTTCATTCATTATTTTTTAGGAGCCTTTGCCATCAAAACGACCCATTTTGATTGTTTTTGGATGAAACATAGTTAAAAAAATGTAGGGGTTAAAAAATGTTTCAATACATTATTTTGGTAGTGTCACTAGAAGAAAATGAGGGGTTTGCGACTACAAAGAGCAATTGTTTTTTGGGGTGCATTGGACATTTATGACTGGTGAGAATCTGAAGGCTCCCAGTCGTTGTGGACAAGTTTTCTAGTCGTATCGTAGTTGCAAGCACTACAAGAGAAAGGGGTGTTTTAAGTAGTGTCCTAGACATCACGTCTTTTAAGTAGTGTCTTTTAAGTAAGGTTTTAAGTAAAATTTTACTAAAAAGATAGTCTTTTTAGTAAAATTTTACTTAAAACGTTACTTAAAAGACGTTACTTAAAAGACGTGATGTCTAGAACACTACTTAAAACACCCCAATCTCTTGTAGTGAAGGCAAAACGAGATTGTTTCTCATTTGGTAGTTTACTTAGAACTTCATCCATGCATTTCATGAAATGGTTGCTTATGTGGTATTTGATGCCACTTAAGGTCGGTCACTCAATCGGTGAGTTGTACAAGTTATTGGTGACTCATTTTTAATTAATGTATGACTCATTTGCGACTAATGTGTGAGCCACCACATTGGCTCACAACGTAGAATTAGACAAAGTTAGACAATTTAGATGAAATTATAGGTTAGGATTGATTAGCTGGATGAATTCAAACTATAATCATGAATTAATGGATTTTTTAATAGATAGGAATGGAAATTCTATAACAAAGGTATGAATTTTGGGAATTACAATTATGCAAAAATGATGTGGAAATTCTAGAGAAAATTAGGAATCTCAAATCAAAAAGACATTAAGTAACAAATGAAAATTTAGTTAAATAAGCAAATGGTTAGATGTAGAGAAATTGAAAATAAAATACTACATGAAGAAAGTTGTATGAAAATTGAATTGGAAATTAAAAACACAAATACAAAAAATACAAAACGAATTAGTAGAATTAGAACAATTATTAGAACATTAACATTGTGGAAGGCACTCTAAAATAGCCAAAAAAAACAGTAAAGTAGTAGAATTTACAATAAAGTAATGCATTTTACAGTAAATTAGTGCAATTTACACAATTTAGTGCAATTTTCAATAGAATAGTGTAGGGATGAGATTTTAATCAATGAATTTCAAAAAAATTCGCTCTTAGGGTGGGAGACTAGGGTTAGAAGCTCTTTTATTTTTTTCTCTTGATGTGTATTTTTGGAGGATGCTTGTAAAAAATGGTTTAAAGAAATGGAAGAACAAAAAAGTTTGAGTAAGAGATCTAGGAGAGAGTGGGTAGGAAAATTTGTTGAGTAGATTTGACACACTTCCCTCTATGGCTTGGGAGGAATTTAGTTGAAGTTAGAGGTAGGAAATGGATCTTAGACTAAAGCTGCAACTTTAGAGGGCAGGATTGGGAAGAATATAATGAATCTAAAGGTGAAACTTGATGATTTGATGCACATTTGAGTGGGCTTTCCACAAGCCTAGTCTCACCTTGTTTGGAGCAAGCATGAAGATTTGATGGCCGTTTTAGTGCAAGGGGGTACGCTACCAACTTTGAGTGAGATGGGCAACTTTGACAAACGAAACCAAGAAAACAGTAGTACAAAATAATTTGAATTTTTGGGAGGTGATAGATCAACAAGACAAATTTCTAAGAAGCTAAGAGTATCTCATGTGGGCCACACCACACTACCCCGTTAAAAGAATTTGGCATGGCGTGTAGCATCCCAATAGTTGCAACCTTTGTCATTTTTCAACGCTTGTCGTGCCACTTCTTGTGTCCCACAGTTGATGCTACATTGCCCAGACAATTTGACTTGCGTTGCGTCAAGTGAGTACGACACGGATTTCAATGGCGCCTCAAAGTTGTGGGTGGGTGGGTAGGAGAGTGGGTAGCATGGTAGGCCATCAACAAAATTTCTGAGGTTGCGGTGTGGTCTGCGTTGGAGTTTGAAGGAAGGTTGCAAGCTGCAAGAGATGAGCTGCGAACTGCTAAAGTTCAAGCATAAGAGCAGGCCAGGTCTACAATTCCAAATCGTGGAGAGCAAGCTCAAAGGTGTACAATTGTGGGAGGGGAGCGTCCAAACCCTAAAGATAAGAATTTTCAACAAGAAGAAGAGAGGTAGTTGACGAGAAGTATTCTCGCAATCAATCAAGATTCAATTAGCGGCAATCAGCAGAGAAGTGGTACATTTTGGCAACGTATCTATGAACATTACAATCATAGACAACCAAGGGATTAGCGACCCGCTAGGTCACTGGAAAGCAAGTGGAGCATAGTCAAGCATGATGTCACAAGATTTTGTGCCGTGTATCAACAAGTTCTTAATTTTTTTTTAAATGGAAGTTTGCAAGCTGATGTATTGGCTATGGCCAAGGAGCTATAACAAACAAAAGATGTAAAAGGTGCAGATTTTCGTTACAAGCATTGTTGGTTGCTGGTGAAAGATTTTCCGAAGTGGTCAGCAAGGTGGAGTGCAATAAAGTCCCTTTTGCCAAGCAAGACCAAATCCCACTGCTCTGATCAAGAATCCCAAGATTACAGTACTAATTCCAATTTAAGGTTAGAGAAAGATGTTTCACAAAATCAATCCTTAGAGATTGCCCATCCATCTCTAAGGCTGCTAAAGAGGACCAATAGGCATCCAAGGAAAAGCAAGGATTGGGATATGCCCAAGTGAAGGCAACGACGGAATTAACAATGGCTACAATGCAAAAAAACAAAACTCTTGAAGAACAAAATATGCTTCTTCTAATGACAACTCCTACTTCGCAAGTTGTTGCTCTTGCCACTCAAGAGTATTTGCGATTGAGATAAGAAGAGGAGCCTATAAAGCTCTACTTGCGACTTGAAGGAGATAAACTTGTTGCTATGAAATTGAGAGTAACAATTCTAGCTATTGAGATTGCCGAATTGGAGGCGGAGAGAATTAGGGTTGAACGACAAAATCAAAATAATGAAGAGACTCGCTGTCAATTGCAAGAGCAACGACACAACATATACTTAGAAGACTCTAGAGGCCAAAGAAATAACAACATAGGGAATCAATTCTGTGAAGATGGTTTGGAAGAATCTTTGTTGCAATTCCAGGGATCACTCCAAGTTGCAGTTCATCTTTGCAATGGAGCATGAGGCTTTGTCGCATGTAGGATAGTGCAAGAATCTCCACAGCAACAGAACAAGGTATAGACTTTTTGCCCCTTCTCTATAATTTTTTTTGCTTCCATGGTTGTTTCTTCTTTGATGCTTGAATTGTTGTGTTTTCCATGTTAAGTTGGATTTCTTAGAAATTTTAGTGTGGTGATGGCTCAAGTAGGTGAGGAAATGCCAAATTGATTGCCGACAATCTTGCAGGTGAGAGAGTTTTGGGAGCTCATAATTTGGTTTGGCCTTGCAATTCTATGAGAGCATGGAATTCAAGCTGTGAACTAGGTTTCAAGAATTTTGACATTCTTCATGTGGTTGCCATTTTTTTTATATATTTCTTTATAGTATGATTTCTTTGTATTTTCGGTTTGGTATTGGTTGCCTTTGTCCTTGATAGGTGTTTTCAATTTTGAGGGACATGGAGAGGTTGAATGTATGTTATGATTTTGATGGAGTTTTCGTTTTCATGAATATAGGATTTGGCAGATATGTATTATGGGATGTCAAATAGAAGTTTTCCTTAAGTTTTTGACAATTAATGACATCTAGACTTGTGAGTGCTCATATAGAGATTATGCTTAAGGTAGGAGGCTCCAAAATTGCTCAGTGTGAGGGCTGGTCTACCTTTTCATGTATTTTTTTGATTGAAGATATTTTAAACTCATTTTATAAAAAAAGAAGAATAGATGAGGACCTAACACAAGTGGTTTCATATTTTGTGAAGCATTATTGAATTAGTTATGAATTTTCAAATGAGTTGGCTTGTAAGTCCCTGTTGATTGCTCTAATTTTTCAACCACTATATCTTGAGTATTCTAGAGTGCATGAGAATGTTGATAAATTATTCATTGAGAACTCAAGCTATTCAAGAATTCTGTGTAGATTGACTTTGGTGTCTTTTATTCTCTTTTAATCATTTGATACCATCTGATTTGAGCACCTGATCTGGGCTCCATGTTGAATATAATTTCAGAATTTGTTGAACATGATTTGGGCTCGATTATGATCTAGGCTCAAATTTGATTATTTTGGGCTTCTGGTTGAATATGATTTGGCTAGAATATGATCTAGACTTTTAACCCTTAAAGCCCTGCTTGTCCCCTCGGGGGACAATTTGGGTCCGGGTAGGTTCCTATTGTCTCAATTTGAAGTGAATTTTTTTGAGATTTTTTGTGGTTGTGTAGCTTTGCAAGAGCTTTGTGGATATGTAATTTTTGTTTCAATCGGATGCCAAATGAAAAAGTTATGGCACAATGAGCAAGAAATGGAGGTTGGTGGGCACCCCCCAAAAAATTACAAAGAGTCAAAATAATTTTTTTTGAATTTTTTCTAAAAGACTATATTTTTACCAATACGTGAAGCTTTGATTCATTTTATTTGAACTAGGGATGAGAAGGTTATGGACAATCTTAGTTTTTCGGGCAATTTAAGCATTTTCTCGAACAAATTTTTTTTGTTCAACTTTGAATGCTAATATCTTCCAATCCGTAAGGTGAAATTTGATGAAATGTTTACTACATGATCTTAGATAAGTTAAGTACAAGATCCTACGGTTAAATTCCCCCCAAAACAAAAGAATTAGTTTCCTTAAGTGAATATAGCAGAAGTGGTAGTTTTGAGTGATTTTTGGCAAAAAACACCCTCAGGGCTTTAGGGTTTAATTGAATATAATCTGGATGGAATACGATCTGGGCTTGAGTATGATTTGGGCTTTTTTTTTGTTGAATATGTTCAAAATGGCATTTTATTTTAGTTCTAGCTTGTTTTTGTTCCAATCAAACAGATGACGGTGAAGCTTGGGGTAATCTAGGTTTTCTTTTGATGTTCTTTTTTTGGGGGGGGGGGGAGTTCAGACCTTTTTATCTTCCATATTTTTTTACTCAAGGTGACTATTTCTTTGGCTGTTGCAAAGCTATTGTTGTGTTGGGACAGATAGTCCAAGAGCTGGGGTGAATTTGAATGAGGGACTGGATGTTCAATTTATTGCTGGGGGGGCTTGTATTTTCATCCTGCTTCACAAGCTTTTGGATCCAGTCCCCATTGTATGAGTCATGATAATAGCAAAGGCGGTGACAACTCTACCAGATTCCATCTGTCTTGGGAATGGATTTGAACTCAAGGGGTGGGTTTGATTGCATGAGTCCAGATAGTATGGGTTCAACCATTTGAAGACACAGAGACACGAGCGAAGTTTTTATGTAGGCTATTCAATTATACTTGATACCGTAGATTTGGAAGGTGATGCGGATAGCAATTGAGACAATACGCAGCAAGTAGATGCACACATGCCAACTACATGGCATGTGTTTGGGGGCAAGGGGGTGCAATGAAGATGTTGAAGGAAATAGTAGTGTGGACATAGAATTGAGCTTGAATGGTCCTCGTTACTATCATTGATAGTAATTGTACAAGTCCACATCTAATATATGCAAATTTCAGATCTATTGCAGTAGAACATGGGGTTTTTATTGGGTTTTTTATTTAACTCTTGAAGTTTTTGACTATGTTTTCACCAAAAACATTCTAAAATTGCCATTTCTAATACAAGTACCAAAGTTTAGGAATTTTTTTTTGGATGCATGTAACTATAGGATCTTGTAGTAAACTTGTTTGAAAAGATGTGGAAATTTAAAAAAAAAATTCCACCATGTAGATTGCAAGATATTAGCATTTGAAATTATTTAATTGAAATCTATGTTTTCTTAAGAGAACTAAATCAAACAAGTGGATGCATCCAAGTTTTATTGTCACTTTTAAAGAATTCATTTTTGGGGGTTCAATTTGAGCTTGAAAATGAAGTCATAATTTATCATTCTACTCCATTTAAAAACTTTAAAACATCCAAAAATATAATTTATTGCAAGAAGAAGCTCCTGGTTTTAGATTGGGATGAAATTTGGTATGTATCTTAGATTGGGATTGGGATTGGGATGAAACTTTAGATTTTGGGATGAAATCTAAGAAAGTATCTTAGATTGGGATGAAATTTGGTATATATCTTAGATTGGGATTGGGATGAAACTTTAGATTTTGGGATGAAATCTAAGAAAGTATCTTAGATTGGGATGAAATTTGGTATATAAATAGTTGAATAGTTTCAAAGCATTTGGAAATATTGTCCAAAAGTTATGCTAGATCAAAGTCAGCTATGCTAGTTTAAGGTATCTTGGGAAAGGTAGAAAGTCAGTAGTAGGAAAATGTCCACCAAAGTTGGACATTATTTTAGATTGAGATGAAATTTTTATTTTATGAATGGTTGAAGAGTTGATATACATTGTGGCAAAGTTTCAAAGCATTTGAAGAGATTGTCCAAAAGTTATACTAGATCAAAGTTAGGTATGGCAATTTCTAGGGTATTGTGGGAGTTGAAGTTAGGGATTTGGGGGAAACGAGAGTTTGAAGGTAGTTTTATTGTTGTTTAGAGTGTTTGAGGATATTGTTGATCATACACAAAGAATTTATATAGAACAGGCCCTATGCTATTTCAAACTTACTAGAAAACCTTTGTGATACTAGCTTGGGGGGTTTACTCGATGTATTCTTTGGACTTCACATGCGATCAAGTAAATTTTTTATCCCTATTTATTTTTTAATAAACTTTGATTTAGCTCTAAATTTTTGGGTGTTGTTACATATATCAGTATATCTTTTATGTGAGAAAAAATTGGATTCAATTGACTTCAATTGACTTCAACAAGATATCCAAATGCACAATTGAAGATTGTACTAAAATGCTTGTATTTTCATTTCAAATATTTAACAAGATTGCATTTGAATGATAGTTGTATCCAAATTTGGTATGTATAAACTTTAACCAAGCCTTCATTTATTGTCAATTTAAAAATGATTTAAAAATATTATTTATCATATAAAATAGGGGGTTGAAATTTTTTTTCACCTATACAACATATTTATTTTCTTACAAAATTTGTAAGTAACTATTTTAAATAAAGAATTTTTAAAAAATTCACAATATAAACTTCCAACATAGTAAAACATACTATAATTTTTTCAAACTATTTAAATGATTTTTTTTCCATATAAGATAAGGGGTCAAAGATTTTGTTTCTATGTGATGTCCAAAAAATACATTAAATGACCCCTCTAAATATACTAGTCTTAAAGATGAAAGTGTGTGTAAAATGATAGACTCTAGAACAATACTATTCATTGTATGCTAGACTTGGCAGTATTAATTGCTCTACAAATTGATTTTCCTATACTTCTAGGTTGTTTATACACATAGCAGTATTTTGTGGTGCCACATTAGTGATGACAACTTCGTTGAGAGCAGCTAGTCATACCAGAGGAGAGATTTTAGGGTTAGGTTTGACCACATGTATTCTAGCAAGTCCCTTCTCAAAGATTGACATTATGAGAGTGCTCTTTATCTCTTTCTTGGCCTGTGTAAACCATCATGTTGGTTCATATTTTATTAAATGGAAATTAAATGGAAAATATAAACAATGTTCGTAAATTTACAAGTCCGGAAGTGTTAGTACTCTAGATTAAATCATAACTACAAATTAGAGAGTTTTTCGTTAGATAATGATAGGAACTTTAGGAGTTTAGGGTGAAATTTAAAAAAATACAATCAAGAAAATATAAGAATAAAAATTATAGGAAAAAATAGGGGTTTAAAACTAAAAAAACTCTAAGAAAGATTTGGTAAAGTGACCAAATTAGGCAATTAAAAAAATGTTTGAGAAAAGAAAAACAAAATCCTACAAATGGAAAAAGATATTAGAGAAACCAAAAAAAATATCAAGTATAAAAAATAAAAATAAAAAATAAAAAAATACAAAGTACAAAAATATAAAAAAAAATGAAAACCAAAATACTACAAGTAGAAAATGAAGCTAAAAGTAAAATGAAAATCACAAAAAATACAAAACACAAAACAAGTTAGTAAAATTAAAACTATTACTATTAGAACACTAGAATAGTGAAAGAACCACTAAAGTAGGGTAAAAATTGGAAAATTGAAAAAAAAAAACCAATAACTTAGAGGGGTTTACACTAAATTAGTACAATTTTTGCCAAATTAGTGCAGTTTCGACTATTTTACACTAAGTTAGTGCATTTTACACTAAGTTAGCGTTTTTACAGTAAAGTAGTGATGGATGAATGAGATTAGAAAAAATAATCCGTTAGGGGGTGGATATTAGCAAAATTAGGGTTGCAAGTTCTCTGTCTCTCTCCTCTCTTCCAATTTTTGTGTCTATATGTGTTTGGGAGAGCTTGGGAGCAATGATTGGTGAAAAATAAACTAAAAATGTTAGAATGATGAGGGCAATGTATTAAAATCAAAGGTGGAACAATTTGTCGGGTAGGTTATCATTCTCTTATAGTGAAAGTGAGTGGAAAATTAGGATTTTGGAGATGGATTGGAGAGCTAATTTTTTAGGATTTTTTTGTGAGATAGGAGAAAACTGCCAACTTTGATAGGTGACCTAGGAAGCATGGAGAATTGGATGGGGACGGGCGACCTTGGAAACTTGGAGGGATGGTGCGCCTTGAGGTTAACTTTTCGAAAAGCTCTGGCTCGTCCGATTTAGAGCACAAACAAGGTCGGGGCCAATGATTTGTGGAAGGTGTTCTATTGCCACCGTCCAAGAGGACCACCGATTTTGGGGAGCGATGGTAGGTGGACAATAGTTTGTATGAAGCTGATATTTTGAGTGTGATTGCACCTTGAAGTTTGTTTCTTGAAAAGCTAAAAAAAGACTAATTTGGAGCTAGCATGAAGGAATGGTGGCCATTTCTTTGAAAGAGGGTCTGTTGCCTCCAAGAAGAGGTACCAAGTGAGGTTTTGTGTATATTTTTTCAAATTGTAATTGAATAATTATTATTTTTATTGCACATTGTTATGAAACATGTTTTGAATCAATTCTATATTGAATTTGGGTGTGTGGATGAGTAGTGTACTGGAATTATTGGTGAGGTGGCAATTTCACCCATTTAAGGCTTTTAGATGCAAGTTTAGTGAGATTTTAGTATGGTAATGGTCTTAATCCACTCTAGATCATAATTGGGTGATTTGGGGGGTTGTGCTGGAATTCCTTTTTAGGGCCCAAATTTATCCATTTGAGACCTTTAATTTGGAAATTTGAGTGGGATTTTGACGTAAGAGAGTAATTAAATAAAAAAATTGGAAAAAATGAATTGCGGATTAGTTAAGATCTCTGGATGCATATGCCAGGATTCTTTGTTAGATCTCCTTTAGGGTCTATTTGGTGCCCTAAGTGAGATTTTGAAGGCAATTTGAACATTGTTAGTGCTTAGGTTCTTAAGGTAGAATTTGGATGATGGTTTGACATTAATAAATAGCAATCAAATTTTTAAGTGTATTGTTCTCATTGTGTTTGAGGTCTTTATGGATAATTTTGAGTATCTATATAGGAGTCCATTGCTTAGAGGCGATTTAGGTTAGAATCTCATGCACTCCCCACCAACCAACTTTTGAGTATTTCTACCACATGCGGTGAAAACAACTCATAGCCCGTTTTGGTGTTGCACTTGTGTTTGAAATTTTGATGTTGCATTCCAATGTTGGTTTTCAATAGTATGGTAGAAGCGTGTATTGTTTCTTGATTCTTTCCATTCTTTGACAGAGTTTTGTCTAGTATTGCTGCTCATTAGAACTATTGAAAGAAGCTTTGGTAGCGGCATGTTTGTGCATTGCAACAATAAGGAGCTGCACTTCCGATGATGAACGTTGTGTATTCAGATACTCAATTTGATCAACTTCATTTGTATGGTTTTATCACTTGGTATTAGGAGACATAGACAATATGTTATTTTATTATGATTTGACATAAACTCTGATATTGTTGTATAGGTGTAGGAACTATTATATTATTCTAATTCTACAAATGGAAGAGTGTGGAAGTTATCGATAAGTATTCTAAAAAGGTTTTGGTAGAATATTACAGATTGAATTTATTAGTGTTATTTATTAGTAGATGGTGTAGATATATAGTGTTGTAGCAGTGGATTATCAAACATAATAATAAGTATAATAAAACATTCTACAAGCAATAATGCAATTGGCATTTAAGCATGTAAATTCCTCTTTATATTTTAATTTTTGTATAATAATAAAGACTAGTTGTATAATAATAAAGACTAGGCAAGCAATAATGCAATTGGCATTTAAGCATGCCTATATTTCTTTCTTACTTTTATACTAAATTATAGAGGATTGAAGGTAATATTGACCTAAGTATATATATTATAATTTTTTGAAGAAGTATTGTATTATGCAGAAAAAATAGTAATCCTGCAAGGAGTAAAATGGATCAAAAGGAGTATGTCAAATCTTGCGTGAAGGCAAAAAGGAGCAGAGAAATAGAAGATGCCAAATCAAAAGTAAAAGGTATTTTGTAGATATAAAGTCTTCTTTATAATGTTATGTAAAAAATTATAAAATACTTCTTATGATATTATATAATTAAATGTAAAGTATTTCTTATGATACTATGTAATTAAATCTATGAAATGTAGGTGCATATGCTTATTTCAAGCAATGAAGTTTAGAGAATCTGGACAAGCAATACATTCATGATAGTCTAGAAAAATACCTTCATCTTCGGCATGGATTAGCAATCATACTATAGTTTGGGAAATTTTTGGAAGTCTTCCAGCTGATTTCCTCCTTTTCCAAAAATGAATTGGGTTTTTTTCCATGGGTACCAGTTGCATCCTTTGAATCACAAGAAGTACCGGTTTATTTCCTCCAATTCAATTTTTTACCGGCTAATTTCCTCCAAATTGACATTGGCACGGGCTAAATTGCAAAATTCTTATAATGTATAGAAAATCAGTTTGAAAATGAAAGTACTAATTAATATTACATCCTTAACAAGAATCAAACATGGCAAAGCCCTTCACCATTGAAGGCCAAAGATCCTCCCAACCCATGCAATATGGAGTTGAGGATGGTCATGGAAAGGTTGCAAAAATCCAAAGAGTTTAGAATGTACCAACTTCTCCTTCTTCATATGTCTCTTCTCTTACCCATGTAAGGTACTACTTTGGATTTGCATACAAACCACAAAACCTAGAGAAATTCTTCCACAGGACAATGGCTTCTTCTATTATGTTGTCATAATCTTTGTTAGGTCCTTTTAAGGCCAATCCCAATGACACTTTCCAAATTAGATGTTGTCATATGATTTCAAAGTTTCTGCTTGATATTATTTTGTACAAAAAATGCCCTTTCACAAGTCGCGGTACTTACACACTGACACTTAGCAATTTCAGTAAGAATTAGTAGGTCATAGTACTTCAATTTTAGAGAAGGACTCCAACTAATTGAAGCCCATATATCACCAAAAGTTCTATCCATCCACTCTGTACTCCCTTGCAATTTGAAAGCAAAAAATTCTTACTTGCAAGCTGTTGCGTCTACCAAAGGAGGAAGAGTCCTTCCTCCTTCACTTTTTTGTTGTCCATATTGCTGCAAAAGCAAATCAAGCTCTACAACTCTCGATGAAGCCAAACCAATTTGTCTATGAGACATGTGAACAAGATTAAAAACTTTGAATGCATCTATTACATCATTATTTTCAAATCAAACCTTCAAAGCAAAACAAACTGCTTCTGCATAACACTTTTGAAATGTTAGGGCAGCTTCAAGGTCAGCATCTGTAGGATCTTTAGTCATTTCAACACCATGGAATTTAGCCCCTCTAATTTTGCTAGACAAGCGATGGAAGTAACCACATGGGAGTCCAAATTCGGGGAAGATATGAAAACATGTATTGGGATTGAATGTATCTTGGTTTAAATCACAAGAATCAAGAAGGAAAGACATTCTAACACTTGCAATTTTTATTTTCACAATAGAACCAATAATGGAAATATCAACAAGTTTAGATTGAAAAATTTTAGACAATTTAGAGAGCATGTGTAGAATATCAGCCAAGAAATGTAGAATGTAAATGAATTTGAAATCACATTGTCTTGTTGTAAATTTGTGCATAGTATAAAAATATATTATAATATGTTTTATGGAGTAGCTTCAAGGTGACGCCATTCCGAGAGGTGTATGACGTCTATATAAGAGGACGATTTTGCCTTAAAGCTTCATTGAAATCCAGTAGTGGTTTTGTTTCCTACTTTGGATTTAAAATGTCGAACTGGAGGATTTTTTCTGAGTCTCAAGATGAAGAGTCTCAACTGGAGGCTGAATTTAAACTTTCATTGTCGCAATTGTCAGATGAGCTGCTCCTACTACGGGAATTGCCATCGCCATTTGTGCATCCACGAGATGAAGCTGAGCCTTCTCGACCGCCAAAACAGCCTCGTATTGAGTAGTGGTGGCACTAAAACCTTCATTGGGATGCTTGTGTGTTGGTAATCTTGTTACAAGTTGAATGTGTTGAATTCGATAGCCGTGAAGTGACATTTGTAGGGTGTTTTGAGGGTTTAAACGTCAACCAATAGTATTGTATGGTCAAGCCGATCAAGGGGAGTTGTGGCCACCAACGATGGTTAGAAGGATTGGTCAATCCTTTAACAAAGGCGGATCATGCAGAATATGTCGCTGCGACTATCAAGTGCATTTTCAAATTCTCAAAGATGGAGTGAAGTTTGTCTTGAAATTCTAGTTTTTTACCTCTAATAGACATTAGTTTGATGTTAGTGTTTATATTCGTGTTTGGAGTATTTTATAGAAATAATTTTGTGTGGTTATAGTTGTAAAAAGAAATGATGGAAATGATGGAAATGTTTGTCGTCTAAGTGAACTTTAAAGTGATTTTCCTTCTAAGTTAAAGATAAAGATATAGTTGTGAGGTCAAATAAGAAGGTCAATAGTTAAAAGTTAATCTTAGGAGCAAGTTAAGGGCTGATTGTCACTTGCTTTTAAGGTAAGGAGTTGTTGATAAGGGAGAGAAAAAGGTGGACACTATTCATCTTCTCTCTCGTTGTAATTGGCAAGACCCGAATGTTTGAAGGATTATTGTGTATGGAGTTTTACGAATTTTTGAATGAAAATTGGTGGGTTTTCAGATCATGTTGTTGTCTTTTAGAAAAGTTTTCTTTTGCTTGAATTGAAGTTGTGAGTTGAGATTTGTGCTAGTTTGAGTGGAAAAAAGGTTTGCTACCTCCCAATTAAAGGGGCAGAGACTTTGAGCGCCCATAACAAATTGACGGAGTATTAATTTAAGTTGAAATTCGAAGATAATGTGGAGACTTTTGTTAGCTTTCTATGAAGCTATCATTCGTTGTATTTGAAGCATGTGTGAGTGATTTATGAGTGTGGAAGTGAAAGAAGGTCTGTTGCCTTCAATCCTTCAGACCAAAACTTCGAGCGGTCATAAAAAATGGACAGAGTGTTAATTTAAGTTGAAATTTAGAGAAGATGTGGAGAATTTTTTTAGCTTTTTATGAAGCTATTATTTGTTGTATTTAAAGCATGTATGAGTGATTTATGAGTGTGGAAGTGAAGGAAGGTCTGTTGCCTTCAATCCTTGAGACCAAAACTTCAAACGGTCATAAAATATGGATAGAGTGTTAATTTGAGTTTATTTTTAGAAGAGAAGTAAAGATTTGTGTAAGCTTTGCAAAAAGATATTACACATCTCATTTGAGTTTGTAGAGTAGCCGTGGCATCAGATCAAAATTTAGTTAAGAAGAAAGAATTGTTGTTAGAGGAGGTTTGAAGAGTTTTGAAGAAATCAAGACTTTAAGACAAGAAGATTGAAGATTTGTGTGTTGTGGCTTGTGACTTGTTATTTCTAGCCGGTTTTGGAGGCTTGTTTTTTTTCATTATTTTTGTACTGTAAACATTGTTGCGGACTATGTGATTATTCAATAATAGTCCCGTTTTATGTTTGTGGACGACGAAGTGGGATTGATTATCCACATGGTCAATCTTTTATGTTGTTCCCACTGGTGAAAAGCGCTTCTTGGTCACCGTGGATTTGAAGTTTAGGAAACAATCTTTCGGACGGCCAACTTATGGTTTGGTTGTCCCGTTTTATCCGTCCAAGGCCTTATTTCTTATCACACACCTTTACCTTTGGCCCTATAGAGCCACCACAAAATAGGATGGTTGGAGATCTGGTGAAGATTCGAGTTTGAAGATTTTGAAGACCAAGTGAAGATTTGAGTTTTGATATCCTCCATCTACACTCACCAATTTGCAACCAAACACCCTATGTGTTCCCTAAGCGTGCTCCTCTCTACCTGACAACGTAGTGTAGCAAACAATTGAAGAATGTTAGCATCATCATTCAAAGAATTCTCATGTAAATAAATAAGGACTGATTCTAATGAATCACACAATATGGTTACTGCTTGCCACCTGGATAGCCAACGTATTTTATGGTATCTTTTAAGGGTTCTTTGAGCATCATGTAACTCAGTTCAAAGGGTTTGCAAGGCCTATTTCTTTTTAGATGATTTTTTAAAGTGTGTAGCCAAAGCATTTAATATGGAGTCCAGTGTACTAGACATTTGTTTACAACCTTCATTTTTTGAGGCCTCTAGGGCAGCCAAATTAGTTCTGTGAGTAACACAATGAGTTGGAGTAAAAAACGGATTCACTTTTTTCAATCTTGCTACCACACCGATATTTTTGCTGACCATGGTAGAAGCTCCATCCAATCTAAATCCAACATATTTGTTGAGATTTAGCCCACATGTCTTTGTGGCAGCCACAAGAATGTCAAATATAATCTTAGAATTTTTTTTTCCACCTTCAATCCATAGTAAACCCAAAAAAGCAGTGATAGGAAGACTACCCTCTAAAAAGGTAGCAAAAACTACAAGGTGTCCTTTCACAGAAATATCAATAGATTCGTCAATCATTAAACCAAAGAATTTTGAATCCCTCACTCTCTCTAGAACTTTCTTTTGAACAACAGAAGAAAGACCAAACACCATTTCAACACACGATTTCTCATCATGATAAATAATTTCGGTAATGGGAGCTTTACAAGGAAGAAAAAGATGGTATAAATTAAGAAATTTGTGGGAAGGAAGACTTTCCTTCCCCATGAAATATGCAGCCTTGAATAGGGATACCATTGCTTCATCACAACTATAAATTGCAATTGCAAAAGCCTTTTGCAAAGCTTTTTGACCCCCATGTTTTGCCCAAGCCAATTTTTGGTGTTCTACAGTTTTACTATGGTCTTACAATGCTGAAATCTTAATGTTTGTGGAGCCCTCTGTTGCATATGCAAATTTACCTCCACCTTCTTTACAAGTTTTACAAAAACCCTCTCCAATTCTTGATTGAACTCCACTTAATCGTATAAATCATACCAAGAATCTTTCTACTCCACATTTGCTTTCAATGTAACTAGGTACCTTGTTAAGAGGTGTTATGGGTAGGAAAGAACTAGATCCATGCGGATCAATCAAATCTCTAGTAGATCCAGCTTTGAAAAACATATCTCTCATGATTTTCTGTCTCTAAGCCATACAAAAAACTTGAAAGCAAAACAAAAAGATAAAATATTCTTCTTTGGAGCTCGCAGAAGAGAATTGCAATTTAGTAGCATTTGACCACTTCAGCATATCCAATATTTGTATCAATCACCAACAACAACAGCTCATAAATATGTGCAGGAGCCACAATGTAGCCAGATCACAATTGAGAATGATAGTATAACTTCAATAATGAGCATGGAGTAAGTTTGTACTGCATGATTTAAAGAACATACAAGAAGTAATGAATAAAAAGGTGTAACAAAAGATTCAAGATTCACAAGCGTATAGCAGTTCAAAACTTCCTCAAGAGCGTGCGGCAAGACAAGTAGCAGTGTAATGAGGAGGAGTCAAAACTCAAAACTTATAAAGAAGACCAATGTTGTATAACATATCAGCAAGAGGAACCAAGAAGCCTGAGCGACGGGCATAAGCAATGAATTGGGGCCTGGGCTAACCAATTGTGACTTGCAAGTTTGAACTTTGAAACACTAAATGTCTGATGAAGGCACGGAGCTGCCAAGGACGAGGCTGACAAGTTGACTTGCTTGGGTCCTAGAGCGATGAGGCCTGGGCGGACAGGCGTGGTTCACAAGCTAGGGCCGGTAGTTTGGCACTCGACAAAGGAGGGCGGAACTGCGAGAGGCTTAGGACTACTGGGGACAGTGGAGAATGGGGGACTGACAGTGGATTGGGGTTGTTGGGCACTTGGACTATTTGAGAGTCGGGACCAGTGTTCGGATGGGGGTTGGGGAGTCATTAGTGGGGACTAGGGAGTGGGTTGGATTGCTAGGGAGTGGAATCACTGGGGTGGGCCGGTAGAGAGTAGAGACTTGGGAGTGGGTTGGGGAGTGGGTCAGGGTCAAGACTTGGAACAGTTGGGTGGCGGGACCTCGGGAGGCTGGGCATTGGGTAGAAAGCGCACAATAAAGAGATGGTGGGAGATAATTGGCTGCAGTGCAGGTAAGGCGACTTTCATTAATTCATTTGCATCATTTTCTAGGCAAATCTAAATTCTCGATTGATAACCTCTATAGCCATAGACTAATACCCTTTTGTGTGACCTTCTCCATGCCGGATAAAAGCCACTAAAAATTTGTACAAGGTAGTTGAAATCCCCCAACTATCCAAGGGAGACAGTAAAATTTCTTATAAATTTTAGGTGGCACCGGTTGATTTCCACCCTTTCAAAAATCCTTCTAGTTTTGCATCCTTTGCTTGTGAAATTCAATCGGGTTTTTTCTAAAATTCACCAATTAGCTTTGAATTAGCTACCAATTTTTTCCGATCATTGAACCATAGTCAATAAGTCTTTACAAGAAATTGTATTGGCTATAAGATTTTTGTCTTTCATTGACATGACGGTCAATGAATATAAAGAGTATGAAAAAATTACAACAGCACTTGTGAGTATGGCAAAAAGTGCCAGCCATGTTAAAACTAATGTGGCTCAAAGGAATGGGTGAATGTATGCAATTGGATAGAGAGGAGGTATGTTCTATATGCCAAATTGTATCTTTGAGTGTTTTTTATATTTTATAAATCATTTGCAATTTAGATTTATTATTTTTTGTTTTTTAGTAATCATTAATTATATGTATTATACTTTTGTGTTATATAGGTTCAGACTTGAATTTGACCTTAGGCTACTATGTTCTGGATAGGTGGATTCAAGGTACTGCTTTTGGAATTAACAATTGGAAGCATGAACAAGAGCTATTTCCAAAAATTTCATCCATTTTTGGTAAAACATTCTGCAACTTGGCTCCCACGTTATTTAAACAAACAATGCTAGAAGCAATGGACACACAAGTGCCTACATTGGCTCAAATAGAATTTGATATTTTGCATGCTAAGAATGTTGGTTTTGGTAGCAATCTAACGTACACAATGGAAGACTTTAGTAATTGTTTTTATATAAATAATGATTTCAATTCTTACTCCTTTGGAATTTGGGTTCCTACATTCTCTCAAACTGGCAAACTTGCAATTAGAGAAATGGTTTTGATAGTACAGGGGTCAAATCTTATTAACTAGTTTTAAAGTTTGTATTGACTTTAATGTTTGTGAGGGGATTGTGGAAATGATATGGCAGGGAACTGAGGGAAGAAGTAATTTTCATAGCACTATTCTATGTACAACTAGTTCTATGTATACTAGGATAGGAACATCTGTCCAAATAAATAATGGATTGATGCAATGGATGAAGACATTACTTGAAATGCAGGCAAACATGATTGATATTAACAAGAGGATTTGAGATGTCAACAAAATTGTAGAGGAGAAATTAAAAAGTTTGGAGTAATTTATACAAATATAGTCTAATGATAGCTACTGCCACTTTTGTAAGTGGATTTTGCTCATTGTAAGTGGATTTTCAATTGTACTTCTCTTCATGCATGTACAACTCTTTATGTATGTACTACTCATTATGGGAAAGTTTTACATAGTCTATTTTTTGTGGTGAAATTTATGGTGAAATCTATCCAAGATGTACTGAGTTTTTGAAAGCCACACAAAGTTTGCAAGTTCAATTTGAGCTCATCCCATTGCATTGAAATGGCTGCAACTTTGAGGGCATGTTTCTTTTTTTTATCAAATCTTAGTTTTTAATAAAAATTTGTTTGGTTTTGTTCCCCATAAAGTCTACTTATTGTGGTAAAAATTTCATGTCAATCCAAGTTGTTTTGAATGCTTGGGAGCAATTTGAAGTTCAAAATCTAGATATTTTTGCATTACAATGAACTTTGGCGGCTTATAACTTCCTTCTGTTAGGGTTTGTTTTCAATCATTTTTGTCGGAAAAGTTGCGCATACTAGTCTTGTTATTGTGGTACAAATTTCATATCAATCCAAAAAATTTTGATTGACTAAGAAACATTTTAATAGAGGTAGGTTCAGTTGTAGATGTGTTTTTTTTCATAATTGATTCAATAAATATAAAACAACTTGGATTAAATTTCACTTGCTTTTCAAGGACATTTATCAAAAACAAATTTCAAGATGTTTTACCTTCCCAAAATTTAATTCTTATTCTTTGATGATCTATGTACAAATATCCTACCTTAATGGATGGACGTGTGATAGGAGTGCTTAAGCACTACACCAAAGATGATATTTAGTGTTGAGTGACATTTAGTGTTTTTACCCCCCTACTAGCTACAACACTAAATCTGAACTTGTCCACAATTAGTGTTAGACTTGAATGTGCCGGCTGCAAACTTCAGAGCCTTGTAACTTTTGCAAAAATTCTTCAAATAAATAAAATGAGATGTTTTTCAGCATCTACAAAAACTGTAGATGCCGAAAAACATCTCATTTTACTGATTTGAAGAATTTTTGCAAAAGTTACAAGGCTCTGAAGTTTGCAGCCGCCTAACCCTAATCGGTCCGATTATGTCCGTGAACAGTGATATTCCGTCTGATATGACAACTCTGGTTCACATTTAGTGTTTGAATTGACATTTAATGTTACTTACTTTCATAGGGTAATTGACTTTTAGTGTATGCCTTCGTATTTAGTGTACAAGACACTAAATATCATCTTTACTGTACTACTTAAAGTAATCAAGAATTAAAACGGTTGAATTATAATTTGCAACATTAAATTAAGAATATTAGTTTAATTAAAAGATTTTCAAGATTAATCAAAAGTGTTTACTTAGTGGAAGGAAATCAACAGTCTTAGCTTGTATGCTATATTAACCTTGAGAAAACTTCACTTTGTAAGAACCATTAGCAAGGCTAAAGTGAACTACCCTCCTCACTCGTTCCTTGTGTCAACACTCAAATTTTTATCTCTAAAATCCCCCTGCCATGCAACTAGATAGTTTAAAGCAAGATACAAAATGAATGGCAAAACAAGATTTTTATATCATTGCTTTCTGGTATGGTAAAAGTTAGAAATCTACATCTATGCTAAATTGGATCCTTTTAAGTTCCACAAGTGTTTGATCAGATCTCCCTTCAAGTCAAAATGTGTATCCACATTTTCTATTTCAAGTGTGCCTTCCACTAGCTCTCTAAATGCCAAATCTCTATGCATAAGCACAACATCATCTAAATCTCCAATGATATCCTCCAAGCCTTCAACATCCTCTTCATCTTTAAGGATCATATTGTGTAAAATGCAACATGTGGACATGATGTCTAAAACAACCTCCATACTCCAATGTCAGTTGGGATTTGGGATAATTGCAAAACGAGTTTGAAGAACACCAAAGTATTGTTCAACATCTTTTCGAACTACCTCTTGTCTCATGGCAAAATGGGCTTTCTTGTCATCCGATGGCAAATGAATGTTTTGGAACAAAGCATAACCAAGGAGGGTAGATACTATCAATCAATAAGTAATAACGATGCCATATTTAACTACTTTTGGACTTTGCAAAGTCCAACATTGGTAAAGGGACATCTACGACAATTGTAGATTTTGACTTCTATAGATTTTATGAATCTAGAAATGATATAGATTTTGGACTAGGTGGTTTGAAAAATGTACAACAGGTTTAGATTTTAGATATCTATGACATCGGGGGATCTCACGATCGACAAAGTCCAAATTCCCTTAAAAGTCCAAAAGTAGTTAAATATGGCATAACGGTTGTATTGACAACCGTTAACTACAAAAATCATGTCCTGAGCAATACTTGTCAATGAATTTTGGACAAGGGAAGAACGATCTAAAACATTTAGATCATTGTTTGAACCTGGGAGTCCAAAAAATACATGCCAGATATGCAAACCTCCATCTGCAATGGCCTCTAAGATAATAGAGTGGTTCCTGTCTATATCCCCCAAATCCCCCTGCCATACAACTAAACAATTTTTCCAATTGTAATGCATGCACTCTAAAGATGCAAACCTACATAGAAAACCACGGGTATTATTGATATCCAATTGTTTCTCCAAATCAACACGTTGTCGTGTTGAAAGTGGTTTGCCTCAGAAAATCATGGAGATTCTGGCTGCAATCAGAAATGGCTTAGGAATTAAAGAAGTCATAATTGTATAGATTCTTCAAACTCGATCGTCAAATTTTCAAACTGCTTTTCATTGGCCTATCATATTGTGACTTTAATTGGATCCAAGAGTTAGGATAGGTGATAAGAAACCACGGTCTTTAGACAAATAAAATAGGATGGCCAGATTATGAACTGAACCGTTCTAGGGATTGGTTTCTAAATTTCAAACCCACGGTGACCAGCAATCGTGCCTCATTAATAGGAACAACATAAAAATACAACCATGTAGATGAAGAACTCCACTTCGTCGAAACCACAACACAAAAAGAAGCTAAATAATGGTTTCATCCATGCCGCCCGCAACAACAAAGTTTAAAATGAAAGACAAGCCAAAAGTTACAACACACAAGTCTTTAATCTCCAACTCCAACTCCAACTCCAACTCCAACTCCAACTCCAACTCCAACTCCAACTCCAACTCCAACTCCAACTCCAACTCCAACTCCAACTCCAACTCCAACTCCAACTCCAACTCCAACTCCAACTCCAACTCCAACTCCAACTCCAACTCCAACTCCAACTCCAACTCCAACTCCAACTCCAACTCCAACTCCAACTCCAACTCCAACTCCAACTCCAACTCCTTGGTTGAACTCCAACTCCTTGGTTGAACTTAGATTTTGTGTCACTATTTCATACAGAGTCCAAATGAAATGTGTGATGGCTTTTTGCAAAACTAGAAGAATTTCTACTTTTTTTTCAAATTTCAAATCATTCTAACACTTTGTCCAATTTCTATGAATATTCAAAATTTTGGCCTTGAGAAAAGAAGACATCAGACCCTTCCTCACTTAGTTACTCACAATTTATTCATACAAACTTCAAATAAAATGAATGATAACTTCATAAAAATCCATCACAATTTTCTACACTCTCTCTAAATTTCATTTCAAACAAAAGACCTGTCCATCTTTTATAGTTGGTCGAAGGCTCTGCCTTTTTTCATAGAAGGTAGCAGACCTTCCTCTACTCAAACTAGCACAAATTTTGATTGAAAACTCCAAATCAAGTAAGAAAGATCAATTTAAAAACTCCACAATATGATACACAACTCTTCTAATTTTCATTCCAAAATTCTCGAAATACAACACTTTATGGTTCCTCAAACATTTGGGCCTATTCAACAACAACGAGAGAGAAAATGAATATTGTTCCCCCTTTTCTTCTACTTTATTTTCTACCTAAACCACAACAGTCAAGTGGACTTCAGTTCATGTCTTAACCATGTGGCTCCCCTAACATCCATTGGTCATGAATTTTGACTATTAGACTAATTTCAAATTCCTAGTTAGAAGATAAATCACTTCAAAGTATCTAAAAAGTAAACTATTTAAATATTTTACTTATACAACTTCATAAACACAAATTTAATTTGCAAAAAATACTCTAAGTATAAAATAAAGAACTATAAACTAACATATGTCTAATAGAGGTTAAAAAATAGAGTTCTAATTGGAATATCACTCCATCTGTAAGAACTTGAGATTGTGTTTGACGATAGCAACAATATAATCGGCACGATTTGCCTTAGTTAAAGGATTAACTAGCCCTTCCAACCATCGTTGATAACTACAACTTCTCTCGATAGACTTGACCATGCAATAATATTAATCAATGAAAAATAATTTCCTATTTTAAAATGGCTACATGGTGGATTTTATTTTTGCCATCTAAAGAAATTTTAATATCTAAGTATTTGAACTAAAACTAATGAAATTACTTTCAAAAATCTATAATAAATAATTAAAACTCCTCTAGAACATTTACATCTTGGATTTTTGTAGAACATTTTTTCTTCTATTTTTTAGCAAATGAAATGATTTTTTTGACACTTTCCCAAAAAATATTAATGCCTAAAGGACTAGGTTTTTTTCTTAAGAGAAATTGTCAAGAATTGAAAGTTTTTGTTGTGTTGACCAAATTTGAAAATTGAAAGCTTTTTTTAACTTAGTGTATTAGACTACTATAGAAATATGTAGAAAAAAATTTAGAGGAAAATTTGGAGTCTAGCTTATTATAAATCACATTAGAATACAAACAGGTCTAAAATTTGGCAATATGCTAGCCAATTTTTGATGATTACACTTGTGCATTGGGAATGTTTTGGAAAATTCTATTGGCAAAAATATAAGTCCTAGCACCTTCTATTAGTTCTAAATTTTTTATAGGAATAAATTAAATGTAGGCCTTATTGTCCCATCTCCTCACCTTCCAACTTCTATACAAAGTCTTCTCTCTTGTCTCCTCCACCAAGACTCTCTCACTAAAACCTTCAATATCTTCTATGAAGATCCTATGGAGTTCCTAGGCCCCTCCCTTCAAGACCAAAGTTGAAGCCTTTGTTCAAGACTCCTAATTGATTCTAGCGGAGCTACTTTTTTTTTATTGTTGATGTATGGTTCTTTCTTATCTCCAAAGTCAAATACTGCCTGTCAACTTTCCCACTTTTCAAGGCCCATGATTTTTTATCCAATCAGGGTGAATTTTTTTCTTCACAAAAGTTATGCTAGTGCCTATCTTGTATAAAAGATTCAATACCCTTCATGCTAAATTAACTTCAAGGTATCCTACTAGTTTTCCAATTGGGCATTCAACGACCTCCTTGGTCTTTTTAGGAATTATATAGATGAAGTGCACTTTTTACAACATTCACCGTACACCAAGTGAATGTTTTAGCACTTTGGGAAAAAAAATAACTTTTATTTGAGAGATAAATTAATTACCAAGCTAATGATATTAATTTTTTGTAATGAGAATATTTACGTAATGATTTTTAATACTGGATTGCTTTCAAAATTACTTTAGCATTGATCTGGTACTTGACCAAACAATGTGCACCTTAGATCAACTAATTGGAACCCTATAGGGAATATCCTTAATCTAGAGCGACTTAGCTATCCTTCCAAAAATGGTATATTTTTTTCCTACAAATATTGAATTATGACTCAAAGTTTATTTTCATAATGACTTTTTTTTTAAATATTTTTACTTCAATTTAAGACCCCCCCCCCAAATTTAAATATTAGGTGTCTCTCCCTTGTAACACAATTGTTCTCGGTTGTGTGTAACAATGCAAAGCCCTAATACTATAAATCCCCTACACCAGAACCACCTCGAGCGTAAAATATCAACTTGGGAAAACCACAGCCGACGGAAGCTCAGTCGCCAAGAAACATGTTTGCTTGTTGTCCATCGTTCAATTTCTGACCCTCAAGGACTCGCAGCCAATGAGAGCACGTGCTGACGCACCCTCGTGACTGGCAAGCCTGATTTTCCGTGTCCTCAACATTTGGGCTCCCTTTTGGCGGCTCACAAGCCGGCTTCCTTGTACGGGACGAAAGGATGAAGATTCAAACCACGGATGAATAGTGGCGTCCCCGTCCATCCTTGTGCCCGACTGTTCATCCGCCCGCCCCCTGGAACAACCGAACTTCATCCATCCTTCGGACCCGGCTCTTTTGTCTCTGTGGCTGCTCTGTGCCTGGTTGGGTTGTTCTCTCCGCTGCTGCTATCGAACACTCCATCGCCGGCCGAGGACGGACGCAAGCTTGGGAAGCCGATCTTTCCATAGAAACCTCCGCGCATTCATGTCCGCATGCACACGAGGATTTCTGCTGATGAGCTGAAAGGTGAGAAAGCGCTCCATTTTCCTTTGGGATTGAAGAATCGGTCAATTGCAGGTTTGATTTGGACGTGCTTTTTGCGTTTTTGATGCGAAGAGATTTGCGAACTCAGTGGCGTGTTCTGTTTCTTGGAGCTCATACTTTGAGTGTCTCCCCTGTTTTGAATGTGGGAGGTTTTCTACGGAACTCTTTCCAGGGAGAAAAGCTGCGTGACTCGTGATTTTTCCTGATGTTTGAATTTTATAGGTTGCGATGCGCTTGCTGCTCGCAGTCTTAGGGTTCTCTGTCCGGGGTGCGCTTCGACGTGTAATCCTCTGTTGTGGTTGGTAGATTGTTGATCCGTTCTCGTTGCGCTCCTTAGGACATGTTTCGGCAAAGCCTGCAGTCTTGAATTCCTGCAGGAAGTCAAGTGTGGATTGAAGGTTTGGTTTCTTGATTTGTTTTTTTGATTAGAAATTGATGATGATGAATCGATATAGGAAAGATTTTGTGTATTTTTAGACGCGACATTGTTTTCGGTTAGTTCGATCGGGTTCATCATTAAATTGATCGAAGCCGATTTTTGAGTCTTACGCAGGGTACATGGATTAGGTCAACGTTTCTCCATGTATTTACCCTGATCAATGTGCAATGATAAGTAGCTAGTAGCTAGCAGCCACTCTCTTAAGTCGTGAAACAGAGAAATTAGTCTTGTAAACTGAACAAGAACGTTAACAGGAGCAGAGCGAATTTAGAGAACCGTCAGATGCGCCTCTTTGAACGGCGATAAAAGAAGGCAGATTTAGGGCTTGCGAAGACCCTTACAACACCTTCGGGAAGTCTCTTGTCACGCGCATGTCAGTCCGTTGAAGCGCTTGCTCGCGTGCCCGCTCGCTACTTGCTTTGAGCTCCATCCAATTCCCTGATGGATGCGGCCTGATTGCATATGCATACGTGAGGATTATGACATGTGTTCCAGCTGTAGTTGTAAATGATCCACTCAAAGTGATAATGCTGGTGTTGTGCAGATAAATTGAGCATTTCCATTTGACGAGCTTTAAAGATGGATCCATCGAGTCGAGGGAAGAAGAAGAACCGGGTGCCGATTCGGGCACTGATCCAGGTCGCGAGTGTTGCAAGTGGAGTTCAATTCGGTTGGGCGTTGCAGCTTTCGCTGCTCACGCCATATGTCCAAGAGCTCGGCATTCCTCACGCATGGGCCAGTTTGATCTGGCTCTGTGGACCTATTTCCGGCATGATTGTGCAACCTATCATTGGCCACTACAGCGATAGCTGCACAAGCAAGTATGGAAGGAGGAGGCCTTTCATCATTGGAGGGGCACTGCTTGTGGTTGTGGCTGTTCTCATCATCGCCTTTTCGGCCGATGTGGGCTTCCTTCTCGGAGATACTGCGGACTCCCGACCCATGGCGATCGTCGTCTTCATCTTAGGGTTCTGGGTGCTGGACCTGGCCAACAACACCCTCCAGGGCCCCTGCAGGGCTCTGTTGGCGGATTTCACAGGCAAAGACCAGACCCGCAACCGGCGTGCCAACGCCTTCTTCTCTCTGTTCATGGCCCTGGGCAACATTCTGGGATTCGCAACCGGAGCCTACGGCGAGTGGTACAAGATCTTCCCCTTCACCCGCACGGTAGCCTGCGACCAGGCCTGCGCCAACCTCAAGTCGGCGTTCCTGTTGGGAGTGATCATGTTGTTATTTACCACTGTCTTGAGCGTTACCGCGGCGAGCGAGATTCCCTACGATCCATATGTCAGGAAGCACCACGCGATTGTGAAGCCCACGACTCCCCTCTTGTCATCAGAAACCTCGGGCGGCAGTGTGAGCGGCTCCCAGAACGAAGAAGACGAGGAGGAGGACGAGGAGGAGGCGGAATCGGAAGCTCTGTTCTGGGAGCTTTTTGGAGCTTTGAGGGACCTCCCAAAGCCCATGTGGTACATCCTGTTTGTCACGGCACTCACATGGGTGGCGTGGTTCCCTTTCCTCCTCTTCGACACTGACTGGATGGGCCGGGAAGTCTATGGTGGGAACCCTTCCGTCTCAGGGATTGCAAGCAAGTGGTACTACGATGGGGTGCACATGGGCGCGCTCGGACTGCTGCTCAACTCGGTGGTCTTGGGTCTGTCTTCGCTCGCCATCGAGTTCGTGTGCAGGAAGCTGGGGTCCAGCTACGTCTGGGGCATTGCCAACGTGATCATGGCGGCTTGTTTTGTGGGAACGGCGCTAGTGACGGGCGCGGCTTCCCGAGCACGCGACTTCGCCCCGAACGACGGCCCTCCAACTTACGTTATCTATTCTGCTCTTGCCATCTTTGCCGCGCTGGGAGCCCCCCTTGCAGTGACGTACTCGGTTCCGTATTCCCTGACGGCCACTTACACGGAGAAGGTGGGAGGGGGCCAAGGGCTGTCGGTGGGCGTGCTCAACCTCGCCGTGGTGATGCCGCAGGTGGTGGTTTCGGTGGGAAGCGGGCCTTGGGATGAGCTTTTCAATGGAGGCAACATGCCGGCGTTCTTGCTGGGCGCAGGCGCGGCTCTGTTTGGGGGCATTGCTGCCGTGCTGCTGCTGCCCAGGCCCCCGCCCAGCTTTCGGACCAAGAAGCGGCTGCGACGGACCCACAGCTCCCCCATTCCTTGAAGTAATCGCGCTGTCTTTTTCCCCCTTCCCCGACGGTAACATTGATAGTTCTTCTGAAATGATTATTGGACATCTTTCTGTTATATTGTGTCAGTATTATTCTGTTCCTCTCATTCATTTGGTACCCCCCCAGGCTAGTCTGGTAGGAGCCGACTCGGCAGCTCTCTACAATTTTTCTATGTTAGTTTATTTTTCATCTTAGAAGGTCGTAACACACAATCTTGGCTCTTAATTAATTTGCCATTCGTGTAAATTCTTGTCCTTGACTTGTATTCAGTGTTTAATTCAAAGTGACCGACCTTGTCCTCTTTGATCAGGAAGAGTCACAAGTCAATGGCGTTGGGCACAAAATGAACGTTCTTATTTTGCAGTCACTCGCAATTATTGACTCCTCTATCGTCGATACTTGTTGGACTCGTATTTGTGTCCTCAGGATTACTAAGTTATTGCCCCCATGGATTGCATCTACTGTAAAAACTTTTTGGAGTTCAATCAGGGAAACTACTTACAGGAGTGTATGGAAAGTCGTCTACGTGGGTGGAGGATACTGTTTGTGTCACTTCAGGCTTTTATAATTATGTAAGAGTGAAGTTTGACGATGGGCAGAGGTGTGGAGCCAGGGATCTGAGGTACGAGGGCGAATCCTTCTTTTTAAGCACTATGTATGAAGTTTCTTACACATTTTCAAGGTGTGAGGTTGTGGACCCGTGTAACTGACAGTAGACCATCCCGTTTTCATTCAATGATCGGTCATAACCAAGTCATGTGTGCTAACAAGTCCCTCCTAGTGCACGAAGTCTAAACTACTTGAGCTTCATGAATTGTAGTTGGTCAACAATAGGGATGGGATCAGGTTCATAATGGCCTCAGTATATCTGGTCTCTTTTGGTGCTTGGTAGAAGGCTGGAAGGTGGAAAGGGTCAGCATGGACAACATCATTGGTGAGTTGTATATGATTGTTTTGTAAAATCTTTCCTTGGAATCATCAATGAGTAGTGTAGAATCTCCTTCTAACGTAGGTTGTATTTACATGGTAGTAGGGTAAGTTTTCCCCAAACCAATAGTGCACTATTGTGCATGATGTCTCTAAATGTAGAATTATGTAGAATTATGGGAGATAATGTCAATTTTCTTAATTTGTTGAATTTGTATATACATTTTCTTTAGACATCACTCCCATGTTGGAAGTCTTGACATGGGATCCAAAATGATCAAATTTTTAACTCATGCCAATTTCAGGAAGAAATTAAGGAGTTTTCTTTTTCCTCCCTTTAGAGAGGCTTCCTTATATCACATTTAGGCCATATACTTCTAACTAAAGTAAAGTTGGGGTGATCAACAATATCGTTTGGGGAACTTATCCCTAAAAAAATCAAGACCTATCACCAAGGTTTAAAATGATATGATTTATGGAACAATAGTTGCATTCTTCATTTCTACACCTAACCCTTAAGTTGATGCCACTTCAAAGTGTTTGATGGATGGCTTCATTGTTCACTATAGAAACAATAATGCTACTATTGGTCAAATAATCATAGTAGCTTGGGTTATTCTCTTGGTCACAATGAGTATTTAGAATTGCAAAGTTAAAAACCTTAAAAGACTATCATCTAGAAGTTGCGTATATTTTGTCTTTTGATCAAATTTGCAAGATCTAAGTTAAATTAGTGATAGTGGAAATAAGTCCCTAATAGTTAGTTAGTTTTTTATGTACAATTTTTTGCCAACTGGCTATTTTTCTGTAAAGGAAATTTTTCATTTTGGGGGGGCAAAAAAGCCAAATTACTACTGTATTGTAAGACAACAAGCCAAATTTTACCTAGGTATCACTTAATTTTTATATAGATATCACCAAGTATCACATGAGTACTGAAGTAACAACTGGGTCCTTCTCCAAAATGAAAAGAAAAATCACCGATTGAATCAGGTAAATTACCACGTGAAGAACACGTGTCATGTGCAGTCCCCCTTGTGAACGACATGGTCCATTCATATGGGACCCCACACTGCCTTCTGTGCAGCAGTACGTCCATCAGTGTGATTTTTACACTTTTTTACACTTTTTTTACAACTTTTTAAAGAAACTTTTTCAGTGGTCCTTATAAAAACTTCAGTTTGGGAGAATGTGTTCAGATATTCGGGAATTGGGATGTCTATCATTGTGCTGTGCTCCACAACTTCTGGAACTCATGGTCTTGATACAGTACCTCTGCACATTCCGTATGTTGTTATTGTTCTTTCACTTTTATACATTGCAAAGATATAGGATGGGGCTAAAGGTATGTGCACAGACAATCAACCCTAATTTCATCCCCAATTACAACCGAGCATATTTATTGTTGTTGAACTTTATTAGGCCTTGTTAGGCAATGGAAAGAGGATTCCAACTCACTTTAGCATGTATTGTTTGGACACCGCATGAATAAACTATGAATTTTTAAAGTACGGACTTATAATTAAGTTGTGAATTTTCAAAGTATTATTTCTAGGTGTGCTAAAATTTCAACACTAGACTCTCATTGATTATGTACATCTTGTTTAATCAACATTTAAGAAATAGTGAGTCTTTTGGTTCAAATGTAGGTTTCACATTTTAGGCAGTGTTGATTTGTGGATGTATAGACTTTGTAGTATTTGTATGGATGGACTACTAATTTGGGAGACATGTGTTTTATTAATTGTCTTACATTAATTTGTCCTAGTAGTGAAGGGGAGAATTATAATCTCCTAGACAAATAATGTCACCACAAAAATAAAAATTGTGGTGATTTTTACAAATACAATAATATTTCAATTTAAACAAATTAATAATAGTGTGAATCTAGTGAAATAGTATTACACGTGCTGTTTAAGACAAATAATTGTAGTTTAAACTATGCCGATTATTTTGTCAAAACGTTATTGGAAGGCTTGTCCTTCACATAGGCCATAAAAGATAAAGTTTAAAATAAAATAAGATATTAAAACAAGATCCGTATATAGGATATTGATTAAAAAATAATAAACATATACTAATTTCTGGCTCACACATCACAAAATTTCTGTCATGAATTGTCACTAGTAATCATATGATTATTGTCAAGCACTACTTTCATGTTACATTTGTTCATTTGGAAATATTATTACAACACGATATGGCTATTCATGATTACAATGCGATTTAGGCATGTCATTCATATTTGAATTTCAAGTGTTGAAGTTGCACAACAACTACGTATGACAAAATATGTATGATTTTAGTGGTTTAGAAATCAGCAATTGACTTTGTGCAGCATTGACGCTTATTTAAGACATATAAAATTAGTGCAATAATTACACATCTTCATGTCCATGCATAGTTATTGCACTAACACTGCATTTTATTTTTATTTTTCACAATTTTAGTATTAAGTTAATTGAAAAGCATGAATAATGCTCAAAATATAAATTCAGACCTCATTTATGCATAGTAAAATAAATTTTTCAAATAAAAATTGAATTAAAAAAAGTTGAGAAGTTAAATTAAGTTTCATTTTCAAAAATTTGTTTGAGGTTTTAATCTTCCACTCAAAAGTTATGGACAAACTTCAAAGAGGATGGTTGAAAATGACATTAAAAATTCCCTTCCAACCTCTTTCTAAAATTTGTCCATAACTTTTGATTGAAAGCTTAAAATTTCAAACAAATTTTTTGAGATGAAATTTTTTTTTCAACTTTTTTTTGTTTTAAGTTTTTTGCAAAAGCTATTCTACTATGCTTAAATGAGGTCTGAAATCATAGTTTTAACACAATTTCTATATTTTGGCAATGGACAATTGAGCTTTCATCTTCAAGTTATCCCATATCCTTTGGGTGTTCATTGAGTGAATTACGAAATAATTAGGACCTTCCCACCCTCCATTCTCACCAAATGTAGACAAAATGTTTCCTTTTCTATATCATCATGTTTCTTGGTGGCCTATTGATGGACTCAAGTCAAATAAAAATTTGATTCTTTCACTACGTCATTAGATTTCTTGGTGGTGTATTCATGGATTCAATTTAAGCTAAAATTTGATGGCCATTAGAATGTATACTAATTAAAAGACAACAAAAAAAATGCAAGAAACTTAATTAAATAAAAAATTATTGTTGATTAGAATAGTGATCAACAATTAACCCCTAAATGACGGACCTATAACCACTGATTTCAGGCCTCAGTGCCTATCACTCAATTTGCTGCCATTTTGCAACTAGATATGTATGAAAAAAATTTTATTTATTTTTCAAAGATGAAATTACATGTCTCTTTTACTTCACAAAAAATTTAGATTTTTTTGTGGAAAATTGATTTTTTTGAGAATTTTTGAAGAAAAAGAGAAGAAAAATCACATCAAATAGAAAATTATTTCAAAAAAACTGAAAATTTCACCATGTGTGTATATTACAATGACAAACATCATGGTGTAAACTCAATTTCCGTCTCATTCTATAATTAGAAAATAATAGACATTGAAAATACACCCAAAGCTCAAATTGCAATAAAATATGCAATATTAAGAATTTTTTCAAAATTCAAATTGGAGAAGAAACTAGATTAGATGACCTTCATTTTGTTAGTTGGGCTCAAACTCAAAAAATATCATTTTTGTGGAGAAATTTCAAATTTAGAGCAAGGAACAACAACTTCCCAAAATACACTAAAATAGCATATTTTGTGATCCGTTTTTTTTAATAACTTCTCATTTATGTGAAGATAGACACTTGCATGACTACAAATTCAACTATACACTCTTTGTAATCCACCATGGAGGGTGAACAAAAATGAAATGGATGAAAAAAAGTTTCCAAGCAATGTACAGATGGCTACACAATCATCCAAAAGCCACAAAATGGCTATCCCGGCGTTATAGGGTTAAACGTTGACAATATTTTTGGAACATTGATATTATTTAATAAGTGTTATTGCAGTGCGAATAACAATGACATTATTGTCATGGATTTTTCGCGTACTTCAATGCATATAAAAAGCACAACAAAGATAATAAATTTTTGTGCATAATTTGTGTCTTTTGTGTACTTGAGATTAGCATATAGAAGTCACGTAGTTAATACTAAAAACAAAGTAGTGTTAATTCTTTGCAGTAATTGTGTGCACTGTAACAATGCAATAGGTTGTAAATTAATATGTGCACCATAAAATAACAGTAACCACATGTGTTCATTGACAATCCAAAGGTTTTGAACTTTGTGGTGCAGAGAACAATTTCATGGACAAAAAGTGGCCAATCTTTGCAAAAAAGAAAATCAAGAATTGTTGGCCTACAAAATTATAAGGAGAGGCTCATACAAAATGGAAAAGGGAACATATCTACTTCTAAAATATATTAGATTTGTTATTGAAGTCAAATTTTATACTTTTTCTAAAAAAACGATCCATATGTTTAATCCCTAAAGGACCAGCCTTGTATTTTTGGCAACATAATTTTTTGGGGCAGGTATATGTGAGTAGAGATTTGACTTATTTAGGTTGGGATTTGTTTTCAAGGTGTGGACGAGGAATATCTTCCTTGAGTGATAAATTTTATTTCATTTGATTATATAAATAAAAAGTTATGATGTGAAATGTTGTTTGTTTCTCAACTTAGGCAATCCAAGTATATTAAAAAAAATCACTTTTTTCAAAAATAAAAATTTGAAATTGGTTTTCTAGATTTATATATACATGGAAAGCTTTGAATAATTTCATTTTGATCAATGAGATGAAATTATGAGGAGTTTTGGTTTGCGGGCAGTTATAGAGTCTCCACTCTAAAATGAACTTTGAAGTCCTTTATTTAATTCAATTTCTAGTATTTTTTGAAAAAAACAAAATCATAAGTTGTAGACTTTTTATTGCAACATTAACCCCTTAAGTTCCTCGACTATGTTTTCACCAAAAATGCTCCCAAATTGCCATTTCTAATATAAGTACAAAAAATTTGAATTTATTTTTGACAAATGTAACCGTAAGATCTTGTAGCTTCTTTGGATTCATTCTTCAAGGCAAGATTCACTATATGCTTGAAATTTTTTAGATCATTTGGAATTGTACACCATACAGAATAGAAAATTGCATGCAGAAAGAAGTAGAGAATGATTCAAAATATTAAATTGTTAAGAATTTATTTAGGGAATTGAAAAATGCCAATTCCAAAGGTTTTAACCCCTAAAGGACCACCATGCATTTTTTCACCATATAGAAATTTTGGGCAGGTACTTGTAACTAGAGATTTGCATGTGTTTGGGATGAAATTTTAATAAAAGGTGGGGACAAGGAATATCTTTCATACGCACTAAATTTCATGACATTTGAAAAAGTGAGTCAAATGTTATGGCCTAATATGTTACTTTTTTCCCTGTTCGGATAGTCTGGACAGATTTTTTTAAATCACTTTTTTCTAAAACAAAAATTTGAAATTGATTTTCTAGAGTTAAATGTACATGGAAAGCTTTGAATCATTCCATTTGAATCAATGAGTCAAAATTTATGAGGAGTTTTAGTTTGTGGGCAATTATGGATTTTCTACTCTAAAATAAACTTTGAAGTCCTTTATCTCATACCATTTTGGACATTTTAATGTACAAATGTGACCTTGTGAAGTGCAACTGCCCGGTTTTTCATAGGGCCCAAAAAAATGATTTTTATCACTTCAAACGCTAATATCTTGTAATTTATGGTGGAAAATTTTGAATTTTATTTTACATTTTCTCAAACCAGCATACTACAAGATCCCACAATTTCATGTGTCCAATTAAATTTTTTTTTTTTACTTAATAAAAATGGTAGTTTTGGAGCTGTTTTGGTGAAAACATAGTCAAGGAACTTTAGGGGTTAATTCACCTGCTTGTTTGCTTGCTAGAACAATCTCATTGTATGATGTTGGTGTGTTTCAATTCCATCTCATAAATATTCAGTAATTATTTAGTCTTTACTTCCATCTTTCACCTAAGTCAACTTAATAAGTTCTTAAAGAATAAAAATCAAAATTTTTAATTAATTTAATTAAAATTATTTTCATCTAAATTTGCAACTCAATTTTGATTCTAATATTTGTTTAATCAAACAAAGAATGCAAACCATATTTGTTAGAAAAGATCCATAATTTTAGAATCAATAATGACTAGGTGCAATATAAAATACATTTCTTTTTTAACTTTTATCCTTAACCTCTAAATGTCCAAGACACCCAATCCTGGTGTTTGCAAAACTTTGAAGTTATATAAAACCTAACCAAGTTGCTATTTTTAGTATTTTATACTTTTGAAAAGTTCTTCTTGAAGTCTAGTTTTAGCATCAAAAATCCAATCTTTGAAAATAAATTTTAGTGATTTTTCTATTTAAGATTTTGTGCAAGGGTACCCATTGCAATCTTGACTTCTCGTAGTGTTGAGAGCTCTTGGAAATGAGCCTCAAATACACTAGATCTTGGAGAAAAATTCACATTCAAAATTCATTCAAAAAAATTGTTAAAGAGATTTTAAGAAGTCATAAATTGAATGGGTTTATATATGTTAGGCCCTTTACCCTCATATTTTTTTGGTCACCAACTTTTTAGATTTGACTTGTGATAAGAGGATTGAAAGACTTCACATCACTTTTAAAGTTTTAACACCCCATGGTCAAACATTATAATCTTTCACTCCATATGTTATATTGTTGTATTTTTTTTTTCTATGAGATCTCTAACATGTCTAGTTTGAATTTGTACGATTACAATCCAAATTTTTTTGATATAACTTATCAAAAAGTTGGCATTTTGTTCAATTTAGAACAAATTTCAAGATGCTCAAAACAAGCCTAAGGCATTTAGGGGTTAAATGTCGAGGTAGACGTTTAGCGGCCGATGAATGACAAGAAAATCTCTTGTATAGGACAGAAGTGCAACTATTCATCTTCCAAACTTTGTGGGAAAAGAGAAGATCATCTACAATAGTAGTTTGACTTTGAATGAATGCTTTTGCATTATTTGAATCCAACAATTCACACGGTGTTAAGACAGATGATTTCCGCGGTTATAAGCCTGTCGTTTCAGGGTTAAACACTAATATCATGCGAATCTCTATAATCCGAATTCACACGGTGTTAAGACAGGTGATTTCCACGGTTATGAGCCTGTCCTTTCAGGGTTAAACACTAATATCATGCGAATCTCTATAATTCAGTTGTTTTTTTAAATTCACAAGTTTTTGAACTAGTCTAATGCAAGATCCTGCAGTTGTATACACAAAATAAACATTTGCTCTTTGCACAACCTGACAATTTTTGAGGGGGTCAGAGTAAAAACAATGTTAGAACTCTAGGAGTTAGCTTATTCAAAGTCCACAAAGTTTTGGTGCATAAGACATATGGAAGCTTGAGACTCGCTTATGTTGAGATCAGAAATACTAAATTGGACGTAACTTTGTAACCAATAGAGCCAATTCTATGCAATTGGACTTAAATGTAAGACAATCCCTGTGTAACCAATAAAGCCAATTCTATGCAATTGGACTTACATGTAAGACAATCCCTGTGTGCAATTCTATGCCAATTCGACCCACAGGATTAAAATATTGGCCTTCCTATTCAACGAAGGATAGTTGCATCATTAAAACTGAAGAAATCTTATGACAGTCAAGCCGTACAGTAAGACATCTTGAAAAATTTGAAAACCTTGGAACTTGAAACTTATTCCATGTTCACGTAATTAACTTACAAAATACTAGCAAAACGACTGGGGTTGGGTCTCCCGTAAATTGCTGATATTCATGTAAAGAAAGGTTGATCAAAGCTTCGCTAAATGAAAATACCTACCTTAAAATACTACATTTGACAGCCATGTCACTGGTCACGATTACTTAGTCCTTCCACGATTGCAGGTCCAACTTAGTATGAGTATCAACTTTTAAGCTCCCAGAAGCAATACAAATCAAGTAGTCCCTATCTGGACAAGCATTTTCTGTCAGATAATTCTGGAGGTACCAGTTTTCGTGAAACTCCTGTATAAGGAACTAAAATAAGAAAAAAGTAAACTAAAGACACCTTAGCACCTACCAAACTCTTGGCGGTGGACCTTCCAAATGATCTTATCAATATCTTCAACTGATCTGATCAGGAACCCTAACACAAACAATGCTGATGTACTCGCAAGAAAAATTGGCAGAAACTTCCAAAGTGACACATCAACCTCATTCAAAGAAACACTCGGGCAGCTCTCAGAACCTCTCGGTGTGCTGAAATGCAAGTCGGGGAACTACGTGATGCATGTCAATGCTATTTAACTGATGGTTCCCAAGTGCCCTCCTAACCTTCAGGGCGTTAGTTACCACAACAAGAAGATTGCAATATACAGGAGTACATTTACTCGTAACCCACACTTTGACATCTGATAAGAGATAGAAGTATAATTTGGCAGTAAGGTACCGAAAAAAAGTCATCCATTTCCCGCAATAAAATCAACATAGCTTATGGAATATTAAAACATCCTTCCCCACATCCCATTCATTACTTATAAAGGAGGAGCACCATAGCATGCAGTTCCAACATGATAGATTCCGCAACTCAAACACAGAAGCTGTGTTCAGCCGCATCCTCGCTCAGGACTACATCCTTAACCCCAGCCCTCATCCAGCCTACAGACCAAGCTTTGTTCTGCGCCAGTGCCTGCGCTTGGCATTGTACCTACAGCACCCGGAACAGATGTGATCAGCATGGGAAGAGGCGTAAAACGACAAGCTCGTTCATGACAAACGCACCCTCGTTCAAACTCTGGAGATCATTGACCTAATTAAGTAATAAAGAAAATAAAGTTCATTAGCCCGCAGAAAGAAATTGCTACCTGATAGTGTTATCGGTACGCATACGGATCCAGTGAGGAATAGGGCGATTCTGCCTCAGCTTCTTCGCCAACTTCTTCTTAATCCTGAACGTCTTCTGGGACGGCTGAGACCACAAACCGTAAATTCTGTCAAACCTTTCCAAATCTAGCTACTGCTCCAAAAGCACCGCACTAAAAACCCTAATTATTAAAAGATGATACTCCGGTACTCCAACCCTAGGCGGAAGTTATTCGCACAACCGAAGAGACTATTTCAACTTGAAGTTCTAAAAAGCATACCATACAAACTACATCTCGACTACAATCGCAAGTCCCCCCAAAACAACGTGGACAATAACAATACGCCGTGTCGCCGCGCTTAACCGAATACTACTGCAGACATATTCTCGAGCTTAAGCACTTTCACATTAAGTCTCCGCACAAATAAACAAACAACATCAGAAATAGGAAAGAGAGGCGTACCATGGTGACAGACGGCGCTGGAGCTCAGCGACAACGGGCGGGCTGGCAAGCGAGCAAGTGCTTCACCACACAGACGCTGGAAAAGAGTCTTTCCGGACGTGCGAGACGGAGTGTTGTAAGGGTCTCCGTAAACCCTAGCCCTACCTTTTCTTATCGCCGTTCGATCATATAGATCTGACGGACCTCTAGTGTCGTTCAGGGTCTCCTCTGTCAGGAGTTCGACGACTTTCATTCATCTACGTTGCAAATTTAATTTTGAATGAATGATTTTTGTTCATTTTTCATTCATCCTTTTAGATGTCATCACTCCAGAATAATTGAATAAAACCCCTATCAACTGATCAACTGTCTGAGTGAACTAGGGAACGCAGTATGAACCGGCCCCTGCCGGAGCCCAAATTAGGCGTACTGTCGGAGCCCCAGCCAAGAATCTACACCGTTAGTACATTCCTATCCAACAACACAATCAAACTTCATTTGTAGTCGCCGAAGCTCCGCTGGAGCTTTCCCACGCGCAGCTGAATTCTCCCCGCGATTTTGCTGCATCCATGTCTTACGCATTTCTAGATCCGCCCCGCTCCTGATGTGGTGCTGAAACGCGAAATGCAGGTCGTTTCTCGCTGATGAATCCGCCTTGTTTTCGATTTTCAATGAGGTAGGGAATAGGAATGAGTGGTTTGAGTTGTAGATAGGATGTATTCAGCAGCAGTTCGGATTGGCATTCGTTGGTGCAGAGAGAATTCGTAGTGAATTGGGAGGCGTGATTTTGGGTTATTGTCGATTTCTAGGTTTTAGGGTTTTGGATGTAGGTTTTGATGGCGATGGGGGACGTCAGTGGGGTGAACCGATATGAAAAAGGGCCGACCATCGGTTCGGGTACTTTCGGTGTCGTCTTCAAGGCCATCGATAAACTGGTATGTGAGACCGTTTCGCTTGGGCGTAAGTTTCGAGGCTTGGGGATCGGTTGTGTTATACTGCACTTTGAGATCATTTTTTGTCGAAGCTGAGCTTTGTTTTGGAACCTCATCGGTTTTCTTGCCAGTGTTATGTAATTGAGAATTGGAATCTTCTGAAGATCTTGTGGAGGATACTCTTAATCCTTTGTGTAATTCTCTTTCTGTAGCGCGTTTGTACATTTTGTAATAGTGTAGTATCAGCTATGAAAAAGACATTCAGAGATTTCTGGTTCTCTATCACATTTACCTTGTCTTAGGGACCTTCACTTTGACGAAGCCAATGTGCATCACGACCCTTATCCCTCTGTTTGTAAGAAAATACGGAGTTCGTCTTTCTTGAGAATTTCGCTTTCTGTGAGGAGCATAAACCTTTTTTAAGAAGTGGAGGATTTTTTTAATTAAGTTTTGAATAGCTTTGTGTTTCTTTTTGCAATTCAGACGAACAAGACAGTAGCTGTGAAAATGATCAGAACTGGCAAGTACAAGGAAGGAGTGAACGTGACAGCTTTGAGGGAAATTAAGCTCTTGAAGGAGCTTCATGATCTAAATGTGATCGAACTCGTGGATGTATACCAGCATAAGAGAAACTTGTATCTGGTATTTCCGTACATGGAGAGCGATTTGGAAGCAGTCATCTACGATCGTAACACCTTCCTCTCTCCTGCGGACTACAAGTCTTACATCCAAATGACCCTCAGGGGCCTGGCATTTTGTCACAAGAAATGGATTCTGCACAGGTTTGTATACTCAGTGACTCGTGTATATATTCTTGGGTGTTATCGCGTCATGATTTGAATACGCAAGACTTTTCAAAGTTTTGGTGCCTGCCTCAATACTAAAGGATCGAAAGTTCCAAATTGGACTTCGTGTTTTTTGTCCAATTTTGGGGAGGTCGTATGGGGATTTCCTTGTGCCCAATTTTAAATGTTCTTTTGACAAATACTTGTAACGTTCTTCACTAATTCTGGTGGCATAAAATTGACCCCTACTGAATTATGTTTCTCGCAGTACGATCAATCGAAGTGATCGTTGTCATACCATGAATCTCTGTCCACTTGCATGCTTTTGTTCCAATGAGATGGTCCTAGCCTGTTGACAGCGTGATGCGGCGTGATTCTGGTGATTCTGAAACAGGGATATGAAGCCGAATAATTTATTGCTTGGTTCAGACGGACAATTGAAGATTGCCGATTTCGGTCTGGCTCGGATATTTGGAAGTCCAGATCGAAGATTTACTCATGAGGTACAGACAGAGAGCTGCCGTTTACTCTAGACTTGTTGGACGGTAAGTTATTTATGGATAGACCTGCCGTTTTTTTAACTCAATGAATGTTGACGTGTGTGGAGTATGTTGACATCAGGTCTTTGCACGGTGGTATCGCGCTCCGGAGCTCCTCTTCGGCTCCAAAATGTATGGACCGGGTGTTGACGTCTGGGCAGCTGCTTGCATATTTGCAGAGCTCATTCTTCGGAGACCACTTTTCCAGGTATCTCGACGAACTTGAATCACAAAGCCACGGCTTGGGTATCACTGGCTACAACATACATTCTTCAATGGACTGAAGTGATGTATCATTCTAGAGCTCTGGTTTGTTGGATTACAGCTTTGCTCACCCGACGGCCTAATTATGGAAGTCTTGCTTTTTCCAGGGTCAGACTGATATCGATCAACTGGGAAAAATCTTTGCAACCTTTGGAACTCCGCGTGAATCACAATGGCCGGACATGACCTCTCTCCCTAATTATGTCGAGTACACCTATTCCCCACCCCAGTCCTTTCGCAGCCTTTTTCCCCAGGCCAGTGAAGACTGCATAGACCTTCTGCAACGAATGTTCACCTACGACCCCAGGCAACGGATCTCCGCGCAGCAAGCTTTAGAGCATAGGTAATTGCTTCTACCGCTGTTTGTCCTTAGCCTTGCAATTGGGCATCGTGCTTTTGTGAGCAGCTTTGAATAGGTCAGATGGGGGCTTTCGTTTATCAAGCTTATTTCTGGTTTTGACCAGCTCCTGCAATGTTCATTGATACTAGTGATACAAGATTTGGCTCCATCTAAATCATAAATTTTCATAGTATGGTCGATTGACTGTTTTATTTTAAAACCATGTACGGGATGATTAGGCTGGGTCCTGTACGGGATGACTAGGCTGCAGAATAAAAGGTTTCCATCCGGAGATACTGATAGACGTGGTCCACTTCAAATCTCCTTGAAACTGACCTGAATGCAACATTGCAGGTACTTTAGAACCGAGCCATCAGCGACACTTCCACATTTGCTTCGTAGGCCAGTTCGCCACGAGGGACATACAAACGCATTGGAGCCTGCTCCCGAGGACATCTAAAATATCTTCAGCAATCCATGCAGGATACGGTGTAAGCAAGTTGCAAGGGGAATGATCAACAAGGTTAGAAGGTATTAATAACGCTGCACCGACAAATAAACGAGAACTGAATCTGGTTGTAGACCACGAACGGGGCAGTATAATGGTACATTTTGTTGAATAGTGAGGTTGACTGTAAACACAACCAGAAAGAGTGTGCTGAATGTACCATCCTTACCCTCAAGTTTGGATAGGTCTTTCCGAACCGTCTGAAAGAGGATAATATCCGCTCTCAACTCAGATGGAATGGTGATATGAGAATATCCTGCGAAGGACACGAAAAACAACACCTTTTGAATATGTCCGAAACTATGTTTGTACTACTGAAGTGAGCTTGTGCAATTCTATTTGACGCTAGACCACAGGTTTTATTTTGTGTGGTACATATGAATTGTCTTATTCACCCTACCCTATATGTAATCCTAACACTTTGTAAATCCCTATTCTCCAAAAATCTTGGGAATCTCTCCTGTTTAGTATGATAAGTACACTAATTTTGACCCTTTCCCAAAACCAACCCATCTAGATTCTTGCCTAAATTGTACAACCTCTGAACATGATAGCTTATGGTTGTTTGGATTCACCTACAATCTACACTTTGAAATTTTGAAAACCAACTCATCTAGATTCTCACCTAAATTGTATACCCTCTGAACATGATAGCTTATGGTTGTTTGGATTCACCTACAATCTACACTTTGAAATTTTGAAAACCAACTCATCTAGATTCTCACCTAAATTGTATACCCTCTTAATATGGAGCTTAGGGTTGATTTGGATTCACCTACAATCAACACTTTGAAATTCCATTGTTTAACATATAGGATCTAGTAATTGTGAGCTAAGGAAAATTATAATCCTCTTTTAAATGTCAAGAAGATCCAATATCTTCTAAAGGAGGCAACCCATTTCTGACCACTTAAGCAAATACACATATTTGCATGTCAGATTTCTTTAGTAGGAAAATTTTTGTGTGCAAAAATAGAGTTCAAAAGATTTTCATAATTTTTCAGATTTTTATTTCTCAAAACATAATTACTATGAATCTTTTAGTTGAAGATTTTGTTCAATCCATACTATTCATATAGACCTTCCTATTTATTCCAACTAAAGATTGGTTGCAATATTGAAGGTCTTGTAGTCAATTGTAATGTGCCACAAATACATTAAGAACTATGCCATAAATGATCACTGTTCATCTATCCTTGTATAGAAAGAATGCATTCTACATTGCCAAAACAGAGAGGTGATTTGAAATGGATTGCCTTTCTTAAAATATCTCTAAAATTGGAACTATGCACATATGCTTATTTGAATGATTGTAGGTGCAATTATTTTACACATGATTGGACCAAATTTATGCATCTACTTTTGAATGTTTGTAGTAGAAGCATTTTTGTCCCATAAGTAGTTTACAATTTAATCATATGTAAGATAAATGCACCTATAATCATTCAAATAAACATATGTGTATAGTCTCAATTGTTGTGGTAAGCATCCATATCACTCCTCTAATTATGAATGACAACAATAAACAAGGCTATTAGACAATTTTGTGAAGCTTAAATTACCATTAGAAAATCTCGCTATGAAACTTCTTATTGCTCTCTTAAAGTTGGATGGCGTTTTTTTATCTTCATTTGTTTAACTTGGGCATAAGATTTTATAAAACAATCCAAAGTTTAAGCAATATTGTTGGTAATCTGCCGAAATTTAACCCCTAAAGGTCAAAGACTATGTTTTCACCAAAAACGCTCCAAAACTACTATTTCTAATACAAGTACCAAATTTTTGAAAAAACGTAACCACAAGATTTTGTATTAAACTAGTTTGAAAAGTTGTGAAAAAAATTTCAGAAATTTTCATCATGTGGATTACAAGATAATAGTGTTTGAGTTGACTAAAATCCTTTTTTTGTCCCTGCGAAAATCCAAGCAGTTGCAGTTCACAAGGTCACATTTGTATGAAAAAATGTCCAAAATGGTGGTTACTCTTTAAACTCCTTCTTCAAGGCAAGTTGGCCACATGCTTGAAAATTTTTAAATCATTTGAAATTGTAAAACATATAGGAAAAAAATAGTAAGTGTAAAGAAGTAGAGAATTTTCAAAACACTAAATTGCTAAGAATTAAAATATGGAATTGAAAAATGCCAATCCCAATGGTGGTAATGTTGTAATAAATAATCTACACCTAATGTTTTTATTTTCTTTCAAATATTGAAAATTGAGTAAATTAAAGGATTTCAAAGTTTATCTTAGAGAAGAGATTCTATAACTACCTTCAAACTAAAACTCCTCATAACTTTCATTTCATTAATCAAAATGGAATGATTCAAAGCTTCTTATGTATACATAAATGATAAATCTAAAGAACCAATTTCAATTTTTTATTTTAAAAAAAAATGATTTTTAAAGAAGTTTTTCAATTGCCCAAGCTGCCTGTTGACTAATGAAAATGACTTATCATGCAATAACTTTATAACCACGTAGTCAAAAGTTGTACTATTTTTCTTGATTTTCAGAGTTTTTTAAGAATTTTCAAGAATTAGGGTCCCTTCGCACCAGCTCCTAAAAAAAAAATTGCATTCTCTTTTATTATAAATGAATAATGTAATATGCTCTTTTTTTTTCATTGAAAATATACATTGTACAGTAGAACCTCTTTAAGTTGATTGGTCCCGAACCGGTCTGACAGATTGGTTTATAGAGGTTTATTGACTTAGAAAGGGTCATTTTTAGTCACAGCCTTTGTTATGTGGCTCAGTCCGGGATTGGTCTGACATGATTAGTTTACAGAGGTTTATCAACATACAGAGGATCAACTTAGAGAGGTTCTACTGTACTTGGTGCTTCTTCATTCATATTTTAGAAGATATAAGGTATTGTTACATTTTTAAAGTGTGAGTGTACTTTGCATAATTTTCACAAGTTTATCGTAGGAAGAACTTTTATGAGGACGGTTATGATTTTGACAAGGACAAAGTAAATTTTTTACTTGTACATGGGTCCGCCTCCATTCAGGAAAGTACCCCACTGTCTAAGAATTCCATTGGAATACTTCAAAAGGATGTGGTTCCTAAAAGCGACATCCGAGAACTCTATGGTATGGCTTCAATTCTTGAGCAATTGGGGAAGCCTATCAAACGGGGGAGAAAAATTTCAGGTTCAAAGATGGTTATGTATGGCATGTTTGAACATGCCCAATTAGGATGGTAAGGTTTGTGTTTTTTGAATTATTTTGTTTTTATTCATGTGAGGAATTTTTTAATTTAATTTAATTTGTAGCACATGATACAATGAACTAATGTACATTTCATTTGCAATTTGCCAAACAGGTTTGTGCAACCGTACCCTGAGTTGTATGCGCTATCTGGAAAGTTTGTGAAGAGGATGGCTTCTTACTTTGAAGTTGCATTTCCCAAAGTTTTGACAAAGTTTGAGAAAATATTGAGTGATGAAGGCTTGAGCACTGTAGACGGTCATTTTGGAGGCACCCCCTTCACGTCCTTTGCAATTACGCGGGATTATAGATGTTTGCCACATGATGATCCAAAAGATTATGGATTTGGCATCATCGTGTGGCTTTATCCAAGTAAGTTGTTCTTGTTTGTTTATGCTATTGAAGTTAGTTTCATTTTGTGTTGCTTGGAATTAATACTTTATGAAATGTATAATTTTTCATTAATAGTTAAAAGGTTATTAAATGCTTGACAAATTTCCACGCCTCCAAAATTTCTTTTTTTTTGTTTTTTTTCTCCTTTTCAATATTGGAACCAATAAATTAATGACACATGTCCCAAATTAGTAAAAGAGAAAGTAGAAAGTTTCAAGTTTGAAAGTAGTTTTTGAGTGATTGGAATTGGAAGGGCATTTTCATGACAAACTCATTTTGATTCCAAGAGCAATTCCTCTACTTAGAAAGTTGGATTTCGAGGGCATTTTCACCACGAGGACATTTTTAGTACAAACTCACATTTTGATTCCAAGGGAAGTTCCTCTACTTAGAAAGTTGGATTTCCAGGGCATTTTCGTGAAAATGCCCTCATAGTAATGATGCTCTCGAAATCCAACTTTCTTTTATCACGAGGGCATTTCTTGGCCAAAGGCATTTTTGTTCCAAGGATTATTCCTCTATTTAAAGAATTAGGTTTCGGGGGCATTTTAATCAAGTTGGAAATACGCTCACGTATTTGAATGTCCACAAATAGTAATTGCATGTATAATAGCAATCCACCCGCACGTGAATCCAAAAAAACATAACATGTGAAAAATGTAAATCACTCAATTTTGAGAAACTTTACTCACTTGTTGCAAACTAGGAACAATTTTACTAGTCAGCTTTTAAATAAGGGCCTTTACCCTCTACTTGTATTTCTACGGATTCAGACAACTTCATCTTTAATGTCATGAAAATGCCCTCATAGTACAAATGCCCTCATAGTGAAAATGCCCTCGAAATCTAACTTTCTAAATAGAGGAACTTCCCTTGGAATCAAAATGTGTCCCAAAAAATTTAGGAATGAAAGGGGGCCTGTACTTTAATGGCCCCCAATATCAAATGTCATGGAATTTCATCTAGAAAGCCACTGCAACAAAATTCTAGAAGTTGTAAATACTCCCAACTATTTGAATCCATGGAAATATTAAATTTGTGCGTAACTTGCATGCATTTGCACGTGTCCCAAAAAATTTAGGAATGAAAGGGGGCCTGTACTCTAATGGCTCCTAATATCAATTGTCATGGAATTTCATTTCGAAAGCCCTTGGAATCAAAATGTACGTTTGTATAAAAAATGCCCTCGTGGTGAAAATGCCCCACGAGGGCATTGTTATTATCTTATTGTGGAGGTGATTGAGGTCACTATAAGAAACCCACGTTTTAGGTGACAAGTCCAAATTTTTAGAGACGGATTTTAGGTGACATCCAAGTTGACAAACCCATGTTTTTATGTCAACAAAAATGTCTATGTAACATCAATGTTGACATAAAAACATGGATTTGTCAATTTGAATGTCACCTAAAATTAAATATTATAAATATACATATTTAAAAAAATATATTGACTTATTTTGAAGAAGCTTATCTTGTCATTGACTTCTCCATGAAATAAAGATAACCACATAAAATGTGGACATATTTAATTTGATAGGGGCAAAACAAGATGATGTCAAGAAATGCTATTATTTAGATGCAAGTCTCACTACCTAAACTTGACTAGATACAAGATTTTATAATTATTTAAAATACTAATGATTGACCTGATAGATTTGTGGCACCTTATAAAAAAATATGTAATTTAGTTTGTAGATTTCAGACATTGTATTAAATTTGTGAGGGATTTTGGTACACTTTTTGAACCTTATTGATTGAACCAAGAGCCATAAAAAGCAAAAAAATAGTTGTAATAAATTGATTGAAAATGCCACAAACATAAAGTAAACATAATCATGAGTTGGCTTGTTTGGAGGCGCCCGTGACGGATGGAGATGTGATGATGACCTTGTTGGAGAGCTTGCCTCCGTTTTATGAGTTCCTCATCTCCGCATTGGAGACAAGGCCTATGAAGGAGCTGACGGAGAGTGTCTTAGTTCAGTACTGAGAGAGGGAGGTTGGATGTTATTTGCTTGTTGAGAGTGCCACAATGTGATGCCTACCTTCTACTTGTATTCTAAGTCATCTCTACTTTTTACTATGTTTGGTTAGGTGCTTCCTCAATTGCCCTTGGATTCAAAATGAGTTTTTCGCGGAAATGCCCTCATAGAGAAAATGCCCTCGAAATCCAATTTTCTAAGTAGAGGAATTGCCCTTGGAATCAAAAAGTCAGTTTGTATTAAAAATGCCCTCATGGTAAAACATTAGAGAGGAAATAAAACTGTTTTTTAATCTTTATTATTTTTTATTGAAACTGATGACATGGCACTATTTGTGCCACGTCAGCGACATGTCAGATTTTAATATTTTAAATACTTTTTAAATATTTTTTTTGAAAAAAAATTATTTTGAAAAAAAAATTATTTTTTTATTTTTCTGTTTTTTCACCTTGGGGGCCGAAAAATGAATCCTTAACAGTCCTCTTGAGGGCTCAGATTTTTTGTAATGATAAAAACAAACATTTAAATATGGAAATGTTTATTTTTAAGAAAGGATCTCAAAAGAATAGTAAGGATAGAATATTAATATCTATACTAATTTAAAGAAATCTACTCGAAATCACTTAAAGTTTAAGAATACAACCCCTTAAAAAAGGATCAATACTAAAAACCATTGTTGTATCTTCACATTTGATGACTATTTGTCTCACTTGGGTAAGTGCTCAATTGCGCCCCCGAATTGCTTGCAGCTCCTTGCAATTGTTCGTTTCGACCCTGTGCATGTTTGTTTTCATAGTGATCCGCGTCTTTGTCACCGAAATCGGCTTGAATTGACATATCATTTTAACCACATTGTGAAAATTGTTGGGCCTTAAAGCTATTCCTTGGGCACATCTTTTGTGAAAATTTCAAAGAAAAAAATAAAAATTTTGGTCCTAGTGAGCTACCCCAAATTGCTATGTTGTCAAAAAAACAATATTTGGTCTTTTAGGGGTTAAGAGCAATCCTACAAATTTCTAGTAGATTTATAATAGTATATATCTAAACAACTAGCCATTATTATTGTCACTGTACAATGGAGCAACTCTTGTACCCACTATAGGACCTCTTGGTTACTGGCCCCAAAATACCAATTACTTTTGTAATTTGACACAATGTGGCATTTATGGTATTGTACTAATCTACATTGGGTCCTCATTGTTCCCTGTAAACATATTCTTTCTTTTCTTTAAAGCATGATGGCGATGTTTGTTCCATTTTTTTTTGAGATAGAAAGACTTTTGTTGGAAATTTGGAACATTTGTTGGGACGACAAGACAAAAGACTGTGGAACCACAAGACATATGATTACATTTCTATACAAAAGAGGTCTAAAAATATAAACATTTGTTGGAATTTTAAGAGATCTTTTAGCCTTTTGTAATACTAAATTTTGTTAATATTCAATTTTATTTGTGTTGCTCTTGTTCTTATCTCTTTACTCGATTGTGTTTTTTTTGCATTGATGGGATTAATAACATTATTACTATTTTTGTGTTTTTCTTCCAAATACTATTGGTGAGAGAGGCTTGTATTGAAAAATGTAGATATTTTTTTTATAAATTTAATTATAGTGTCATTGCATTTAGATGAGGTGCTTTACAATTTTTTGATTTTAGTATCATATTTTTTTCAACTATAGAATGCCTCACTCTTTTTGAAATTATTTTTGTAGAGATCTTTAAGGTATTAGGTATGATTCTACTAATATTTTTTTAAATCCTCAAATGTTATGTCTTGTTATATTATCCTTGTGTAATATTTATTAAACTATGGATATCAACCAATTACTCTAAAAGCTTGTTTTTGTCACACATTTTATCACTAGTGTTAAGGATAAGTAGAATGTGAATTTCTTAGCAAATAACTTTAATTATAAAATTTAACTATGTTAAATTTTAGATTTGTAATGTATTTAATATATATTTTCTAATGTCATTTAATGCATTCTGATTGTACTATAAACTTTTATTTTATATAGGATAAGAAAATGTACAAGGCTAATAAAATGACAAAGCTAAATTAGCACAATATTAAAATACAAATGATTATTTATTAAAATCTAAAATATATATTTTCTTGAAGTGAAAACATTTTCACTTCAACATTAAATTGTCTCAATAGAAGGTTAGTCACTTGAATTGATTTATTGAAATGAATTTAAAACTACAATGTTTTATAATTAATATCTATAGTAGAAAAAGTAATCAATTTTATTATAATCTTATTAGAACTATTTGATGTAAGATGTAGGTGACAAAAGCATGTATTAAATTAGATGCATGGATCAACATACTCGATCACTAAATCAACTTTAATTTAAGATTCTTCAAGAAACTCCAATTTTATAATAAAAAACAACAAGTCTCATTCTCTTTAAATGGATTATCTCATCGACAACTCTAATAAACCAATTTTATTGATTTTTGTTGATTGTGTTTGCAAATTTAATTATTTTCATAAATTGTTTTGGCTTGATGCAACAAAATCTTGAAAAAAGCGATTTGTAAGCAATCTGAAGTAAGTTGTATGACTTCATTTTTGAACCAGTTTTTCAATTTTGAATGATAGAAATAAATGTTGGTTCTCTTGCTAAAAAAATCATTTTTTGAGGCCTTGCCAACCAATTCCTTACCTTTGAATAGATGAGAATAAATGAATAAATGATACTCTCTAATTTACTCTCTACTTATTTAATGCAATTTTTTCCTTCAAATTGAATTTTTTAAAAAGACCACACCATGTCCCTACTAATTTTATCCTTAACTAGTTGAAAAACTAATGTTGTAACATGTAGAAATGACTAACAAAATTGATGCGAAATGCTCTATTTCAATTAAAAACAAAGTAAAAAGTTATTCTCTAAATTTGACCAAAACTTCCCATCAACACTTTGAGTGTGATCATGTAATTCAAGAATTTAGTTGCATATCTTTTATATTAAATGATCCATTATATATTCCTAACAAATGTTAATGTCAACAAGAAGTTGTTATCATTCAAACTAGATTATTATAGTTTAAATTTTTTTAAATATAATTGCAATTGATTTTCTACATCAATGACGTAAAAAACTAATTTTTAAGGAAAGTATATGAATCCAATAAATAAATAAATAAATATATATATATATATATAATTTTATTTTTAATAATTTTATTTATAACTTAATGAAAAAATTCAAATGTTTTTAGATATTGCCAAGCAAGAAGAAAAATGTTTTTATTTTGCTCCAAAACCTACTTCTATTGTAAGCTACTACAAGTAATTGATTAACTTATTTTCAAGTTGTTTAGTGATGGATTGTTAAGAGCTCAAACTAAAGGATTCAAAAAATTCAAATAAATTCAAATAAAAAAAATAAGAATTTTAATAAATAAATTTTAAAAACTATAAAGTTTGTAGTTAGATATTCATATCTTTCATAGAATATAAAATGTTTATTTCTTTTGTTGTTTATGTATTTAAAAAAAATTATATACTTAATGAAAAACAACCATATAATTAAGATATGAAAAATTCATAACATTTATATATTTAATATAAATTTGAATTAGCTTCAATCTAAGTTAGTTTCAATCTAAATTGATTATAATCTGAATTTGTTTACATAAATTTGAATTCTACATCTCGAACTTCCTATATGACTGAATGTCCATTTTTGTTGTACGGATTCCGTTGGTTCATACAAATTTACAGATTACGTGGGCTTCGCAGTGTCCCATTCGCACGTAAACAACATCCATTATGACAATACGTATATCGTGTCTCTTCCGTGTATATTACCATCGTGTTAATGTCGCACGGAAACCATGTGTAACCAATTCCGTGCGGATTTAGTGTCTAAGTAATGCTTGACGAAAGCGTCAGTGATTACGTCCTGAATCAACTTGTACGGAATCCGATTGAGATAGTTGAAATAGTTGAAATATTCAACTATCTCAATTTTGTAAAAATCAAATCACAAAAATTTTGAATTTTTATGGATGCACCAAACGATCTAATGCAAATAAAGAATTTTTTTTTAAATTTTTGATTTTTTTTTAACATAAATTCCTAAGAACAATGAATAGTTTTAAGTATGAAAAATTTACAACCATTTCAATAAGTAATTCATGTGGTGTTTTGGTTAAGAATAACCTTTGTAAATGCGAGATTGTAGATTTAAAATTGGCCACTGTGAAGCAAGATTGGGCAACTAATAGTAAGCGCAATCTAAAATATTCCGGATAGGATAGGAAACCAAATTTTTGTTCATTGGGTATTGCTTTGATCTTTTTTTTATAATTTTTTGTTGATTTGGCACAAGTTAACAAAATGGTCAAAGAAATTTGTTGATTTGGATTGTACAAGGGGGTACAGTCCATTTCCAAATTGCCTATTGTGCCATTCAAATTTTCTTTGCACAGTATAGAGAAAAATTGAATTTTTTTGTCTTGTATAATTAATACTCAATTCTTACGCAATTCCAATTTAGTATACCAAATTTCTGTTCCAAAAAATGCAAAATACCAATTTTGGTGAATTTTTAAAGCCAATTTGCATGGTTATATGTAATATTTTATAAAAAGCATTTGGTGATGAATTTTTTAATTCAATTGCTTAGATATGTAAAGAACATCCATATGCACATCTTTCATATTAAAAAACATCCCTTAAGTAACAAAAATATGAGCAAGGAAGAGTTAAATGTGAGGCATTACATTACCAAACTTTGTCAAATACATACTTATATATTTTAACTAGATTTTGCTATTTGACCTGCACATTGTGACTAATTTTGTAAATGTGAATATGATGGTACAATTACTTTGCCAAAATCTATTTGAAATATAAAAATATCTATTTTAAAAAGTTTGGTCATATGACGCTTCATATGGAACTTGTCCTAGATAATATTTTTGTTACTCAAAAATACTCCACATCGATTTTGCCAAAGACTGCTCCTGCCGGGGACTGTTTGGAGCTGTAAAGTACCCCGGAGAGCTTCCAGGATCTGGAGAGATACACAGGCGATCATCTTTGAAACCCATCTGCAAAGCAAAAACAGATATTTTACACGAAGAATCTTACAAGAAAGCAGCTGAATAGACAATCGAAATTTGCAGAGCGCGAACGCACAGTGGACCGCAGAGCTTACCGCAGAGTTGTTCGGACAGTGCACCGCAGAGCGCAGGGCAGAGTTGATCGCACGGCAGAGTTGATCGGAGAAGGTACCGGCGGAGTGGACCGGCGCAGCGAGGAGCTGTAGACAGTTTTCTACCCAAATACGGAATCCGTTCGACAATTCCGAATCTCTTGGACAAATTTGGAACCGTGCTTGCAAGATTCCAGACCATGGACCGCAAAATGCACCCGGAAGTGCACTGCCGTAGTGGAACAGCGGAGTGACTCGCTGCGGCTCAGAAATTTAGGGTTAAAGCCCTGGTTGGGAGCTAAATTCGCAATGGAACTGGAACCCTGAGCGCACACGTTGTAGGGTAGAGAGGAACGTACTTAGGGAACACACAAGGTGTTTGGCTGCAAGTTTGTGAGTGTAGATGGAAGATATCAAAACTCGAATCTTCACTTCATCTTCAAAATCTTCAAACTCAAATCTTCACTCAATCTCCAACCATCCTATCATGTGGTGGCTCTACAAGGCCAAAGGTAAAGGTGTGTGATAAAAAACAAGGCCTCGGACGGGTAAAACGGGATAGCCAAACCACGAGTTGGCCTTCCGAAAGATTGGTTTCTAAACTTCAAACCCACGGTGACTAGGAAGCGCCTTTCACTAGTGGGAACAACATAAAAGATCAACCATGTGGATGATCAATCCCACTTCGTCGTCCACAAACATAAAACGGGGCTATTATTGGATAACCACATAGTTCGCAACAATGTTTACTATGCAAAAAAAATGAGAACAACAAGCTTCCAAAACCGGCTAGGAACAACAATAAAAACACAACAAGCCTCCAAAACCGGCTAGAAATAACAAGCCACAAGCCACAACTCACGAATCTTCAATCTTCTTGTCTTAAAGTCTTGATTTCTTCAAAACTCTTCAAACCTCCTTCAACTTCAATTCCTTCTTTTTAACTAAACTTTGGTTTGATGTCATGGCTACTCTACAAACTCAAATGAGATGTGTAATAATTTTTTGAAAATTTTAAATAAATCTCTATTTTTACTCTAAAAATCAACTCAAACTAATACTCTGTCCATATTTTATGACCGCTCGAAATTTCACTCTCAAGGATTGAAGGCAGTAGACCCTCCTTCACTTCCACATTTATAAATCACTCATACATTTTTTAAATACAATAAATGATAGCTTCATAGAAAGCTAACAAAAGTCTCCACATTTTCTCCGAATTTCAATTTAAACTAACACTCTGTTCATTTGTTATGATCGCTCAAAGTCTCTGCCCCTACAATTGGGAGGCAGCAAACCTTCTTTTACTCAAAATAGCACAAATTTCAACTCACACTTTCAATTCAAGCAAGAAAAGACTTTTCTGAAAGATAACAATATGATCTCAAAACCCACTAATTTTCATTTCAAAATTCGTAAAACTCCACTTACAATAGTCCTTCAAACATTCGCGTCTTGCCAACTACAACGAGAGAGAAGATGAATAGTGTCTACCTTTTTCTCTCCTTTATTAACAATTCCCTACCTTAAAAGCAAATGGCAATCAGTCCTTAACTTGTTCTTAAGGCTAACTTTTAATTATTGACCTTCCTATTTGGTCCCACAACTATATCTTTATCTTTAACTTAGAAGAAAAAACATTTCAAAGTTCACCTAGAAGGCAAACATTTCCATCCTTTCCTTCTACAATTATAATCACACAATTTTTTTTTATAAAATACTCCAAACATGGATATAAACACTAACATTAAACTAATATCTATTCGAGGTAAAAAAATAGAATTTCAAGACAAACTTCACTCCATCTTCAAAAATTTGAGAATGCGCTTGATAGTCGCAGCGACATATTCTGCACAATCCGCCTTCGTTAAGGGATTGACTGACTCTTCTAACCATCGTTGATGGCCACGACTCTCCTTGATCGGCCTGACCATACAATAATATTGATCAACGTTTAGACCCTCAAAACACCCTTCAAATGTCACTTCACGGCTATCGGGTTCAACACATTCAACTTGTAACAAGATTACCAATGCACGAGCATCCCGCTAAAGGTTTCCATACCACCACTGTTCAATACAAGGCTGTTTTGGCGGTCGAGAAGGCCCAACTTCATCTCATGGATGCACAAATGGCGATGGCAGTTCCAGTGGCAGAAGCGACTCATCTGGTAATTGTGACAATAAAAGTTCAAATTTAGTCTCTAGTTGAGGCTCTTCATCTTGAGACTCAGAAAAACCCTCCAATTTGACATTCTAAATCTAAAGTAGGAAACAAAACCACTACTGGATTTCAATGAAGCTTTAAGGCAAAATCGTCCTCTTATATAGATGTCATACACCTTTCGAAATGGCGTCACCTTGAAGCTACTCTATAAAATATATTATAATATATTTTTACACTATGCACAAATTTACAACATGACAACGTACATGTTGGTGGAATTCTTTCCTCAACCAGCCTATTCAAGTCCACAAACATCGGACTCTTCCTAATGGGCCACTCCTTTGTGCAGCCATCTTCAAATCAACTCTGTATATATGGTTCAATCCCTTCAAGTAATTGTTGAAAAAAAAGTCAAAAAATCTGGATATGATAGTAGGGCCAAGTCCTAACTTCCACCCAACTCAAAAAGTATGGACTGCAAAGGCAAGTTAGCACATGAAGTTTGGAAAGTGGATTTAGCAAATAAATTTAGATGGGCTAGGGATTATATAGTCCTTGCCCAGGCCAACAACGTTCTTGCTGTCGTAATGTAAATATGTACACTATATAAGATACGTGCTAATTTATATTTTAAAGAGATTCTATAATTTGAAGGTCAAAACTTATTGGTGACGTTTTTACTGGCTTCAAGGTGATGCTTGTTGCTAATAAAGATGTTGAAAAGACAAAAGCCCTTAGACATATTTTAATATACTTTTAGGGCTAAAAAGTCTGGCTAGTACTTGTTTGGGGAGGTTATGACATTTTTTTTGAATTTGAAGTTTGAATGACTTGAAGATTTTGTTATCAATATAAGAGAATGGACAAAAGACCTTGAATGTAATAGAATTTGAGTTGCCTAAATGCTAAAAATAGAATTTTGTATTTTTGCTTTTGTGCTTTGAAATGGCGATTGTTGAGAGATTTTGATTTAGAATTTTTTTGTTAGATTTGTGTTCAACAAGAAGCTGATTTACAACAATACTAATGTCTGGAGCATGGAAAACACAAGGTACAACTTATAGAGCGCTTGTGCCAATATAAGAACAATTGATGTTTTGCACAATATTTAAGAGTTTGGATTTTCTCTATTTGCACTACTATAAAATTTAGTGACTAAAACAACTGAAATTTGTTGATTGCATCTATTGTTTTGAACGTGTTGTTTTGGACAAATTTGGGAGAAAAAAATTGTATAAAATTAAAAATAATTAATTTTCCAAAAAACATTCTATCCAAAAATTTCAAGCAATGCGAAAAATTAAATTTTGAATGTTATTTGCTATGCGCGCAGGGCCACCCGCCTTGCAAGCAGGAATACCAAGGTGGCAACATCAAGTAAAAGGGTGTGTGCAAGGGTTTGAACTTTGCACTTTACACTTATGGTGCAAGGCCCTTGGTCATTACACCATCCACAAGCTCATGTGCTTAAAGTGAAATCTTCATGTTATTTATTTATTTATTATTTTCTATTATAAGCTCAAAAGAATTTAGAGGCCATTTTCACATAGAAGAACAACTTTTTAAATATAATTTGACCTAGAAAAAGTTGTAAAATCAAGCTAACTTCTATCTGCAAAGTTTGTTTGAGATTTTGAAACCCCAATCAAAAGTTAAGGACAAAATTAAGAGAGGATTTTTGAAAATGTCAAAAAAAATCTTTTTCAACCTCTCTTGAACTTTGCCCTTAACTTTTGATTCAAGGCTCAAAATCTCAAATGGATTTTTGGAAATGAAATTTAACTTTATTTTCCAGCTTCTTTTAGAGCTACTTTTTCTGAAAAAAATTATTCAACTTTGCCAAAATGGCTGCCAAAGTCTTATAGGCTTAAAAAAACTTGAATTGTAAATGATTAAGTTTAAAAAAAATTCATTGTATAGTACCTTCCAAGAAGTCTTGCAATCCTATTGTCTATGAATTCTTTCACACTTTTTTTTTTATTACATTTTATGTATATTTTGTCAAAGTTATTCTATTAAATTTATTATTTTATGCAATCTTAATTTACACAACAAATTTTAATTTCAAAAAATAAAAATTATATTTTTAATAAATTCATTAATTATAATTATAATTTAAAAATAATCAATATACAAGGATCAATTAGTATATATATTTAAAAGTATATGACATAGATGTAATCATAGTATAAAGATCAATTGGTAAAATATAATTACAATATGGAAATATCTATTTAATAAAATTTGGGAAGACAATACCTTGATATTGAATTTTTTCTAGTGTAAATTATATTTTAAGTAATTTAAATTTTTGCACAAAGTGAGTTGAGCACATTGATGTTTGTTAAATGTTTCTATAATAAAATTTTAAAAATTCATCACCAATATTTTTCAATCAAGTGTTATGTAATACAATGAAAAGTATACAAAACAATTGATCTAAAATGATAATTTTGTTTTTGAAGTTGAAATTTGGTGTATTAATCAAAATTGCATAAAATAATAAATTCAATAGGATAGTTTTGATAGAGTATTTTTAAAATAGAATTAAAAGAAAAAAAAACTGAAGAGCTTCTTGGAGGGTATTGTACATAGAATTCCAATTGTGGAATTCTAAACATTACCCAAATGAGTTAACTTATTTCAAACACTTGTAAGTCAAAATTTTGTACTTGTATGCCTTTCAGCTTTTAGAATTATATTAACAATTTTGTTGAAAGTATGTATAAAGAATTTTGAACCCATTGAAATTTCATTATCATGGTTGCCCTAAACTGCCCATTTCTAAAAAAAATGACCTTCTAAGACATAAATTTTAATTGCAACTTGAATTAGTCTGAATTTTTTGAAGCATTGAATTAGTATTAAAATACACCCTTGGTAAAAAAAAATTCAAGAATTATATTCAACATATTGCACTTGAAAGAACCTACCCCTAAAGTAGAAATTGGCTTGAAATCATGCTTCAAGGCCTTAAGGGTTAATTAAATATTCAGCATTAATGTGCTGACCTTGGCTTAATTCTATAATATGAGAACATTCCAAAATCTTCTAAAATATTATAAATGTATTAAGTAGAATTCAAAAAATTCAAAAAAATTCCATATTCCCTAAAATTTTGTTGATTCAGACATTGCACTACTCAAATCAACAAAAAATAGGTGCCATTTTGTTGACTTTCACAAAAAGTTCAAAAAATAGTGAAAATGGTCATTCAAGTGCTCCAAACAACATAGATTATTTAATTTTTTATTAATTTGGTCATGGTTTCCTAGTACTGTTGGTTGTTAATGAATTGCAACTTTCTTTTTGTTTTGTTTTGATTTGAATTTGATTATTACATATTTGCTTATTGTTCTAAAAAGTGTTTCTATGGGTATAGACTAATATTGTGATCATTGATAAGAGAAAACAGAGCACAAATGAATACTACAATACATGATTTAGATATTCGAACTCAAATTTTTTCTATTGCTTTAGCACATATACTAATTGCAAAAGCCTTACAAGCATAGTTGACTTTGAGTTTCTATAATTTATGACCATGTTTTAATTTTAGTTCCTAAACGTGTTTTTGTCTTACATTGTTTCAATAACCCTTGAGTACTTCAACGTCCACTTTCTGGATGATAAACAATTCATATTCTTGTTTTTTTCTCATTATTGCGTGGATGAAATTCATCCTAATTTATGGAGATATTTTATTAAATTTTTGTCTTATCTAATGGTTGGATTTGGTGTTAGCAAAGTACATATATTTTTCTAAATTGCAAATGTGGAAATATGTCAAGTAGTTGACTAAGCCAAAATTGCAATGACTCTAGTTCAAAGTTGGATTTGCAAAAATGAGGTCATAGATTTAAAGAACACAATTTTTTTTTAAATCACCATGTCAAGAAAACCTCTTTTCAAATCCATTCCAACAAGTTTTACTCATAAAATGATGATATTTTGTTTAGAATCAAATTTTAAAGAAATTTTAAATTTTTTGTTTCAAAATTTGTAATAAAATATTGTTTATAGCATTGGTAAATCTCATTATAGAGATGGAATCTAAAATTCAATAGCTACATCTTTTATTTATAAAAAAATCAATTCTAAAATATTCTTCCAAATTGTACTTTATAATGATTTTTTTCAAATCATCAATTCCAGGGAAGACTCTAAATGTTTAGGAGTTAACATTGCAATAATATATTTTTGTGGCAAATGTTTTTAAGTTGATGATTAATTCAAATTTTCAATTGATAATGCAAAGGAATTATAGGGTACTCTAAAAAAATTATATTTAGACAATAGCTTTGGAATTGTGGGATTTTAAATGGAAATTGCTACATTATAACAATTGTTCTCCTTGTTTATATAATTGTCTTCTAAGTTGATACAAAATATTATTTGGGAATAATCTTAGATAGTGGAATATAGTAGTTTGGTTGAATCATAGTGTTTGTAGAAATTGTGGTATAATGCAAATTAGTATTTGTATTTATATTTTCAAATGTACATTCTTGAAGGTTACATATATAAATGTGAAATTATAATTTCTATAAATCTTATATTGAAATGTATATTGATTGAACCAAAAAATGTAATCATTTTGAATTTTTTGTAATATGAAACGTGCACTAATGTAATATAATTACAATTATATTGTCTTGGAAAAACAACTTTGCACTTGCATAATTGTAGCAATATAAATAGTGAACAAATTAATTATAAATGCATGCATATTTCAATATTGCAAGAGGGTTGTTGTTGTACAATAAATATACATAATTGCAATATTAGAAAGTTCATTTGATGTATTTTTCAATACTGACCTATAAAGAATTTTTAGTTCTAAAACAATATTGTGCAAGCAACATAGTAGTACTAAATAACAAAGTGTTATGCAATATTAATTTGGTATTGCATTAATATTGCATGCAATAATGTCTTCATTTTTATTGCAACAATATTAATTTAGAGTTGGATTGTGAGCACATTGACACAATATTAAACCCTTAAGGCCTAGGGCCTTTTTGGATTTAAAAACATCATTGCTTTTAAAGTGCTATAGTTCAAAATGTCACTAAAGTATAAAAATCTCAATCATACAATCTTGAAGTATACGTGTCGTAGATGACGTAAATCAAATTTGGAGTCATTTGGGCACATAGATTGCAAGATTATAATGTGTTAAGTGTGGAAAAAGGATGCTGAAATTTTCCTTGCAACACAATTGGAGGTGAAACTTGATGTTTAAATTGATTCAAATGGACAAAAATTCAATTTGTAAGGTGATTCAAAACCAACATATAGACACATTAGTAAAAAAAATATCATTAAATTGACTCATTGTGTTTGCAAAATGTCTTTGAAATGTCAAAAAATAGCAAGTAAAGTTGCAAGAACACAATTGAGGCTGAACTTGCTTCTACTAAAATGCTTCTCATTCACTCATAACTTCTTGGATTTATATTAAATTTTAGCCACACAAACTAGACTAGTATGCACAACTTTTTCATAAACAACTATTGGAAACGGACACTGTATGAAGAAGAAACAAGCCGCCAAAGTTTACTATAATCCAAAAATATTGGGATTTTGGACTCTGAATTGTTTCTAAGCATTCAAAACAACTTGGATTGATATGAGAATTTTATTACAATAACTAGACTTTAAGGGGAACATAATTCAACAAATTTTATTGAAAACAAACATTGGATGAAGGAGATACCCTCCCCCCCCCCCCCGCCCCTCGAAGTAATAGCCATCAAATGCAATTTAGTGAATTCAAGTTGAACCTTTGAACTTTGATTGGCTTACAAAAAATCAGTACATCTTAACTGATCTAAAAATTTTACCACACAAACTCTAAGGAGAGTGAAAAATTTCCAACAAGTTTTATTGAATTTGGACATTGGATGCAAAAGTTACAACACTTTGAATTAGATTTGAAACTATGTGAGGATACTTTTGGTCCCCTTGAGCGGTGAGAGGTTAGGTATATACTACAGCAATAGGGGAGCCAACCCATTTCTAAACACTTAAGCAATTATGTATATTTAGAGCACATGATTCTTGAGTAGAAATTTTTTCCATGTACATAAATAGACTTTGGAAGGATTCCATAGTTTTTCAATTTTTTTTGGTCAAAAAGTAATTACCATAAATTTTTTAATTGAAGATTATGTTCAATCTATACTGGTCACATAGGTCTTCCTATTTCTGACCAAGGGGTGGTTGCAATATTGAGAGACTTGTAGCCAATCATAATGTGCCAAAACTACACCAGAAATTGCGCCATAACTAATTACTATTCATCTCTACTACACAAAAAGAGAACATTCTGTGCTACCAAAGTGGGGGATTGAATGGATTTGGCTCCCATAATGTTTGAGCCACTATTTTTTTCCTGATGCCTGTTGATTATGGACTAGGTAACCTTTGAGCCACTGGGAGACGGCAAGTGGGTTATAGGACATAACCAGCTTTATCCCTGGATGAAAATTCATGCAATTGTTGCCTTCATGGATGAATACCGTACGAACTATCTTGCTCGTGGACGAAACACCGTCAGGCAGACAGGTGGACAAAAGCAGAGCTGGTTACTGTCACCACCAAGTCGAAAGCTAAGCGCCTGGCGTGGTTCGATCCCTGGTGGCCACTTTCGACAGGCTAACTGTTTATTTTTGGCGGGCAGTTGGCGGGCAGGCGATGCGCGGGCACCCCAGGCGGAACCTTAGAAAATAAAGTAGTTTCTATCTTTAAATAAAAGTATGATGAGGTTTGGCAAAAAAAGTTTCATATTTTTTCAGTCATTGGTGGTTTTGCAGAGTTGCTGCTGGGAGCGGCTTCGCGCGGTTCCAAGCTGCCATGTGAGTGGGACTAGCTGAGCTTCGACGTGGAGAACATTTCCTTTCTGTGCTCACTCAATGCGGCTCATGACTTTTTGCCTGGAAATCGAGAGCTTCGGAGTTGTCGGAGCGTGGTTTGTTGGATATCCGACTGGAGCGAAGGTTTAGGGTTTGATGTTTGGTGTGCAGCAAGCTTAAAGAGCTCCTCACACTTAGGTGGAGAAGGTGGAGAAAGGTAATGGTGCGATGACGGCCGTGCAGGCGTCCATGAGTAAGGTGTCTCTAGATCCAGCTTCTTCCGGTGTACCGTATGTGAAGCCTGCATGGAGTGCACCACCTGGCCACCCTTTCAAGCTGGAAGTTCTGAAGGAAGGCGTTCTTTTGAGCAACGTCGACGTGTATGTTGTTCTTGCCTTACAATCTGGAGCTCAATCGATGAGAATTTGATGTCCAGCAATACGGGCATTGCTGTTTTGCATCAGTCGTGCTCAAATAATTTTTAGGTTATATGCTTGCGATTCTTGAAGCAATAATATTTTGATTTTTTTTTTCTTCCCAAAATTGATGTTTGTACGTATCTTTCTGAAGTAGCTCGATTTTCGTTCTTCTTGTGAACCAGTTTTCTGAGACCAATTAATCTCGTGCCTGTTCAGATGGCGCAAGGGAGCTTACATGTTTGGGCGCAGCGATCGGTGTGACTTTATGTTGGAGCATCCCACCGTGTCCCGCTACCATGCAGGTACTGCGCTCTAGCTTATATTGGTATTTGATTATCTTCAGTCTGAATTCTGGTTCACGGTGATCTGTGTCCCACGTAAGGTCCTGGAAATTGGTATCTCATTTACTCTCTTCTTTAAATGCCCATAGAGGAGAAGATTGAGATATTGCTTGTACATTAATCTCTTTGTTTTAGCTGCTGGCATTACATTAAACTAAGATAGAGTTTCATTCTGTATTGATTATTCAGATTGTTTTCGTTTCTCTTCTTCTTGAACAGTGCTGCAGTACAATGACAAAGGAGAAGCCTTTATTTACGACCTTGGGAGTACTCATGGCACCTTCGTTAACAAGCGTCAGGTTTGGCACTCCTGCTTTTGTTTTTACATTGGCACTTCAGAGGATGACATGTCTGAGTTTCATCTTGTTCAATGTGGATCTCTTCATTTTCTTTTTTCATTCTCTGTTTTTGTCGGGTGCTACTCTCTACATTTCAAGTCGAAGAAATTATATTGTCACTGAACCATGATGGTGGTTGACTAAGCAGGTGAAGGCTAAAGTTTATGCTCCACTACATGTGGGCGCTGTTGTGCGCTTTGGCCTGTAAGACATGAATCCTTTGATAGGGTAGTCGCTGAGTAGTTCTAATACTTATTCTATCTCTTTTCGTTGCTTTTGGTTTATGAAGCATGTATTGAAAGTGTCATTAATCCTTACAATTCACTAATTTCTGCTCTCGGTTTTTATTTGCAGTTCAACGCGTTTGTACGTGCTTCAAGGGCCAAGCGAACTTATGCCTGAGGTAGGTTTCCTTTTTCATCTTTTAGGAAAACTATTAAACCACAATCATTTTGTGCTGATTCTCATCAGTTTACTCTTGTTTATCATGTGTTATTTTGCAATGTTTATCTTGATATCTTGTGACTTCTGAAATTATGTTATGGAATGTCACGCAGGAAGGGCCTTCACTCAAAGGTCGAGGGGCAGCTGAAGATGCACGTATGAGGGAATTGTCACTGCAGCGAGCAAAAGCAGAGGCTGCAGCACTGCAGGGTGCCAGCTGGGGCATGCAAGAGGATGCTGAAGTTGAAGAAGAAGAGGTTTACTTTCTGTTTTACTTAAAGTTCTCATGAATCGTGATTTGTGACTCTTTTTTCATGCTAGTAATTTTGTCCAATCGTGCTGATATCATAATGGGCGTCATACAGGAGGACTTGGACGAAGTTACTTGGCAAACATACAAAGGATCTTTGACAGAGAATCAACAAAAGACACTTGAAAAAGTCCAGAAACGTCATGAGAAGGTTTTTATTTTTACTTTTATTGATTTTTCTTTCAGTTCATTGAGTTTGTCACTCTATCGATTTAGATATTCTCGGACTATGACTCATTTGTTTTGCAGTTTAATATATTACTCTTAATTCTTATTTTTTCTCGCTGCTGCTTTTATGAGTTGTGGAAAATCTCTTCATGTAGAGATTTGATGCTGGTCCCTCACTATTCCTACTTTGTGCTGGTGGTTTGATCAGATGGCAAATTTGAATAAAGAAATTGATGCTATTAGAGCCAAAGAAGGCACTCAAGGGGGGCTTACACAGGGTCAGCAGACACAAATTGCACGCAATGAGCAACGCATTGAGGCGGTACTTTCCTATGATCATATATGTAGAAGTTGTATTATGTCGTTATCGCAGTGATTCTGTCTCATTCCTGGGCTGGCTGTTTGTAAGTTTGCTTGTTTTCCTTACCCTTTCAAATGATGTTGGTGCTTTGGTTCTGCAAGTACATGACATAACTTAGTTGGGTAGGCATTTCCTTTGCTACGGTGTTGTTATGGATAGCTCACTTCATGATGTCTTTTGGACTTGTTTCAGATTCTCGATGAGTTGGAAAGCCTGGAGGAGACACTCAATGAGAGCATCCGAGAGAGTTTAGGTGCGCGCACAGGGAAATCTATTTTAAAAAAGAAACCTGTCTTTGAGGATGAGGAGGATGAAAATGACAGGTACTATGTTTCGTTCTTAATTCCTCAAGGTCCAAAGGCACCACACTAGAATTAAAGTAAATTGTCTATGGGGAGTTCATTTATGTTTTGGAGGGATGGAAGGTACTTGAAAATAAAACAATGTAAAAATGTATCTTGATGCCTACGAATGGTAAATTAAAGTGGAGGTTTATGCATCTTCTGGACTAAGGCATTGAATGAATTTCTATCTGGTATGTTTTGGTTGTGAGATTGGCCTAACGGGAAGTCGTGTTACTGATCATTTTCAGTGACGATGAGTTCTATGATCGAACGAACAAACCAAAACAGAAGGTCAAGAATGGAGAAGCCGTTCACGTGGTAGAGACAGCTGAGACTCTTCTGGAGAAGAGAGATGTGCTTGCCAAAGAAATAGATGTTGTCTCGGCTGAGCTGCAAGCTGAAGAAGCCAAATCAAATACAAAAGAAGAAAGCGGCGTCACTTCAGAATCTATAGATCCTCTGGATGCATTCATGTCCAGCGTATCCACAAATATTGGTACGTCAGTTGTCTTACACATCAGCAACTGCCTTTGTCTTTGAGATGTACACTACTGGAGTTGTACTCTAATGCACAAAATACGTCATATACTGCAGACCACGGTTGTAACGACAGGCCATAGTATTAAATATTTTTCAAATGTAGTATGGCACATTTGACCACTTTGGGAGCTACAAAGTAGCTTAAACCCTCCTTGGGCATAATTGTTGTGTGACATATTACATTTTCACCCACAGTAAATGATGTATTTGTAGTGGAAGCCTTGAGTATGTAACAGCACTAATATGTTGCGGTGGTGTACAGTTAAAGACAAGGCAGCCCGCCTCTCAAAGGAGCTATCAAAGCTGCAAGCTGAAGCTGATAGGATCGCACGCCTCATGAAAATTGCAGACCCATCTGCAGATGCTACTCGAATATGGGATGCTAAGGCTAAAGGTTCAAGCCAGTCACAGAAGGTGGAATCTATAGTGGAGAATCGGTTACGGCTACGTGCTAGTAAGGAAATTGCTCGGGAGCTTGCATCTCAATCAAAGGATGCTCTGGATTCGGTTCCTGAAGTGATCTCTGCACCATCTACTCCAGATGTCGGTTTGGATTCCGTTGACACGAAGGCTGAAACAAAGGAGATGCCAAGTCTTGCACCTACTCTTCTTCTTGGTGCACCACGACCTGCACCTCGGCCTGAGGCACAAAAGAGCGAAGCTGCCAAGAGTTCCATCGCTACAGAACAACACACAGAATCTGGCAATGAATTTGTAGGGTATAAAGATAGGAAACGTCCAGCCTCTAAGGAGGACCATATACAAATAGAGGAAGTTGCAGGTGATCAGTTGGGTAGCGAAAATAGAGATGTCGCGAGTAATGCTGCCATGGAGGCCGTTGCCCTTCTGATGAGGCATAAATCAGGTCTGACAGTTCAAGAGGAAGCGCAAGAACAAGAGTCTCGGTCTAGCAACACCTTGCAGCAGAAACCAGCCGGAAATAAAACCGTAGGCAAGAAAAAACGCAAGTTGGGGCCTGACAGGCCGCCTACACTGCCAAAGGAGTCGGATGAGATCGAAGAAGCCTGGGCTCCTCCTCAAGGTAGCTTCTACCAACTCTCGCCTTATGAATGTTTCATGATGGGGTTCAGTTTTGGCTTTACATGTTTCAGTATCAGACTTTTAATTTAAATTAGACTGTTTGAGGACCTTTTACACAATATCGTGTTGAAGAATTGTTGCCATGATTCTTGGGGAGGTCTCCCTATGTTCAGAATTTTTGTTTAACCCTGTAAGGACGTCGCGAACCTAAAAGGGTTATAACTACGCTGTTTCTGTCCATGTTATCACCTTTACTCTCCAACATTATTATCTGTTCCTGCTTCCTCAATCCATGATAATTATACCTAATTGATGATGTCATTTCTATACATGCACCTGATAAACTGATATGACGTTTTGCAGGGCAAACTGGAGATGGGCGAACTGCACTTAATGATAAGTTAGGGTATTGAAATTTCTGTCTCTTCATTTGATCTTATAGGACGTTAGAAGTAGCACCAATTTCTTGGATAGTCGGAGAAGGGCCAAATTGTGTCCCCTGCCGGCACACATCGACGAAGAGTGGTTTGTATTCTACCTGAGTGTTTTTACTGACACCATACTCAAAGCTCGCGGTTCAGGACTAGAAAAGGTGCCCCTTGTACTTGGCCGTCAAATCTGGTCATTCAACCAGGGGTCGTTGCTCATTTGCGATGAAGATTGCGGAGTCGGTTATCTCTCTGTGTTATGGCTTGAGGTTTTATAAGCTACAATGCTAGTAGCTGTTATGGCTGGAGTCTAATTACTTTTAGCTTCGGTGTAGCTGGTATTCATGAAGACGCATGCGAGACCGAAGACGCATATGAGACGACAGTGTGCTATACCGATTTGTTCCATCCAAGCTCTCATAGAATATCATGACTGCAAACATGATGTAATCAAATTGGAAGCACTAAGGTAGGAGGCTCGAATTCCGCTCGGGAGACACTGTCGTGCATTGTGTGATTATAGGGTATTAATGAGTTGACAAGTGCTATTGTTATGAGCACTTTAAACACAGAAATATGTTCGTAATTCAATTAGGATAAAATAGAAGTTCAGTGAAGGGAGTACAATGAATTCTGATTTACAGTGCGTGGATTCATTTTGGAACTTTAAACCACATTCAAGGCAGAAATGAACATCCAAAGCACTCACTTTTTGAGACTCACTTATTCCATTCACAGACATCCTGTAATTGCTGAGTGCATAACTAGCTACCTACGTGCCTTTGAGTTTTGTAAATTGTACTCCGGAGTATGTAATTCATTTGGGGTCAGAAAGTTTTGATTAAAATTGCAACTCACTTCTTCCTCATTTCTCTTCCTGCCATAAAAATCTCCAAATGTTTCAGTGGACTGACTTCTCCACAGACCTGTGTTTTCCCTTACATGCATGCTTTATGAGCCTCCTACCTACCTTAGAGCATGAGTTCATAAAACTTAACACACCCTATACAAACATTTGAGTGAAAAATGAACCCCACTTAGAATTTTTATTTCTTATCCAAGTCTTGCACTACTAATTGAGTTGAAAACAAAACTCAGTCATAGTCAAATCCAATTGAGTGCAAGTAGGGCCCACACCTTAAAAACAGCTCCTCCAAGTTCAATTTTTATGATGTTTTGTACACCACATAAACTAGAATGATCCCTTTTTTTGGCTGACTCCCTGATCCGTTACAGCTTCGAAACTCAACTCAGCAACGCCTTGAAGCAAATCGAACGCCAACCCACCAACAATCGGAGTTTTCCAAATTCAAGTAAATTTCCCAACTCAACTGTCAACACTATCCAGATGAACATGGCCTCACGTTCCATTCCAAGCCCACCCCATCTTTTCTCTCGACCCGGCCTCGGTTGCTGTCGTTGTGGCTGCAGTTCCCCGCCTCCGCGCATATCCCTCTGGCCTTCGCAATCCCCCTTCCTTCTCGTTTCTTCATTCTCCGTTTTGTGTTCCACGTGAGTCCCATTTTGCAGCATTTCCTGCAGCTATGGCGACGGGCATGGCGATGGCGCAGAGCTCAATTGCAGCTCAATTGCAGCACACCCCTTCTGGATCCTTGCGACCTTCCTTGTCGCTGCGCGCGTTGGGATTGTCTTCCTTCCATTGCCAGCGCGCAGGCTCCTTGGGCTTGTCATGGAGCGTGCAAGGGAATGGCAGCAGGAGGGAGTGTGTGCGACCAGGAGCGGCGGTGATGGGGGTGCGAGCTGCGGCAGCCGAGGCGAAGAAGGTGTTGGTGGTGAATACTAACAGTGGGGGGCATGCCGTGATTGGATTCTGGACGGCCAAGGACTTGGTGGCTGCGGGGCATAGTGTGACGGTGTTGACGGTGGGCGAGGAGGCGTCGGACAAGATGAAGAAGACGCCGTTCTCGAGATTCAATGTGTGTACGCGGACTCTTGGGGGATGTTTCTTGCTTGGGGGCGCTCTCTGCTGTCGTCTCTGTTGCAAGTTTTCATATCTTTGGGGGGATTCGCAGTTACCAATCTTTCTTATTACTTTTGGGAATTCCTCGTTTCCAATCTTTCATAGCATTTTTAAGATTCTCAATTACCAATTCTTCATGCCATTTGGGGGATTCAGAGTTACCAATCTTTGATACCGTTTTTGAGATTCGCAGTTGCCAATCGTTCATAATATTGTTGAAACTTGCATTTATCGATCGTTTATACCATTTTTGGGGATTCGCAGTTTCATCCCTTTTGGGGGGTTCATAGTTTCCAATCTTTTATAACATTGCAGTTGCCGATCTTTCCGGGAAATTTGCATGCCATTCTTGAGCTTCGCAGTTGCAAAGAATCTTTTGGATCTTAAAGATATCATTTAGCTTCTGTGTAAATTAACTTGTTCTCCATTCTCTCCTGTTCTTGAGATTGTTCCACCATAGTCTCAAATATTAGCTCCACGTAGAAAACTCTGGAAATGGTGCCACTATATTTCAAGGGACGCTTATCAGGGCTTTAATTTCACGTTCTCGTTCAGAGTGGTGACCTGAGACTTTGGCTTTTGGCCTTACATTGCACAATTGCAATGTACCCTGCTTATGGCTCCATGTAAGCCAGCACGTGATTTTTTCTTCATTGAAGGATTAAAGGTTTTCAATTGGCTCGAGTATGTTTCATATTGGGAACTTGACTGAGGTCAGTTTGTGGAGAACAGTTCATGTTAAGTGGCGTAAGTTGTGAAGGATGTGCTTGTTTCGCATCCGGGCTTCAAATTTGAGTTGTCTAGGATGATTTCAAGGAGGACGTTACAATCGTGGAGTGATCCTGTAGCGTGGTAGAAACCGAAACGGATTAGGGGTGAAACTTTGCAATTCCTGCTCCACAATTTGTTACCAAGTAGAGCAGAACGAGACTCTGTTTTATTCATAGTTCTTGTCCACTCATAGATTTTCAGAATGTGAGTCTGAAAAAGCTCTGAAAAAGCTTCTTCTGTAGATTAGCTCTGACACCCCCTATCGTGGCATTAGTTGCTGACAATAGGGGTTGGAACATGTCCGTTCAAGTGCATTGAGGAGAATTTGAAAGCCAGGTGCTGATCGTCTTTCTTTTCTATCGCAGGAGCTCCGTGAAATTGGAGTGACGACCGTGTGGGGTGAGCCTTCTGACGTTGGAGCGGCTGTGGGCTCTGCCTCATTCGATGTGGTCTTGGACAACAATGGAAAGACCTTGGATGTTGTTCAGTACGTTTCTCACCTTCTGCTCGTGCCATTTTACCAATTTTCAAGATTTCTCTGACAGTGCATGAGAGAACAGTGCAGGACTCCAGACTCTCCTCCTTTGCAAAAGCTATCCTTTTACGGTTGCTCGGGTGACTTCCAATGTATTATGGTTTGGTCTGAATTAGGATGCAAATTCTCTTCTTTGGGATTCTCGATATTGGATGCTTCAAAGTTTTTCATTCTTCATTCTTCAGCTCGGCACTGGCTAGTTTTATGTGAACTGATAAGCTGCTTGGCGTGCAGGCCTGTGGCAGACTGGGCCAAGGCTAATGGTGCCAAACAGTTCTTGTTCATCAGCAGTGCGGGTATCTACAAGGGTTCTATTGAGCAACCGCATGTTGAAGGGGTATGATCTCTTTTAAACCGAACTTCACCTGAATTGTAGTTACAATCGTCGGGATTCCTTGCATTCACCTAGCGAGATAGTTCGGTTCATTCCAGGGCGGAGTATTGTCTATTATTAGTCCTTGACATTTTTTTAAAAATGCAACAGGATGAAGTGAAGGAAGATGCTGGCCACAAGCAAGTAGAAAACTATTTGGCGGGCTTGGGTTTAGAGAGCTGGGCTTCCTTCCGACCTCAATACATGACTGGAGATGGAAACAACAAGGATTGTGAAGAATGGTTCTTCGACAGTAAGTGCTCTCCCAATATCTTTGAGCAAGCTCAACGCCCGGGTGTCCACGCTGATCAGTTCCTAGTGTAGAACTGTTCTGTGATAGTCTTCTCATTCACTTGCCATTAGTCTTTTTAACCCTTTGAGAAAGTCGGAGAATCTTTTAGTGGAAACAATTTCATTACCATTTAAGCACTTACGTGAACTGGATTGAAAGTATACAACCTTTGGAGGTAAATAGAATTTGGCTTTGAAAAAATCCCAGTCATGTTAACAAGAGTATCATTTAGGCGTGGTCTAAGCTGATGAAAATGTTTGTTACGTTAACCACCTGTTAAGATCAACAATTTCTACCATTGAGCTAAGAATACTAATATGAAAATTCCAGACATGTTTGAATTACATAATTGACGTCCTAGTATTTTCTAGGTTGATTTAGATTCTGCATATTTTCAAGGTTGATTTAGATTTTGAATGCAGTACTAAAATTACAAATTTGAATGTTTTTTAGTACAAATGTAAGAACTTCATATATCAAAACCAAACTGAGTAGTTACATTGATAAAAATGTTTCTTTATCAAAAATAATGATTGTTACCTAGACTTATGACACGCAATTTTACATTGTGAGTTAGGGTACCCAAATTCCAATTCCCACGTACACTCGTTCATCGTGGAATCATTTTGCTGACTCTAATCTATACCATCTTAGATCTCATAGATGTCAGTGAAGTCACAGTTACGGTAAGTACACTTAAATGTCTCCCAAGAAGCAGCGATTGAGCATTGTTCCTGTTAGACTAATTTTTGGTTGGATCTTGTTGGAAGTCAATACATTAATCAGCATTCCCTATGCATTTTGAATATGAATAAATTATGAGTTTTCAAATTGTTGATAATATGTGCACTCAAAAGCGACCCTAGGCTCTCGTGAATAGAGGCATGACATTTTAGGGAAGAATCTATATCCATAGAGGTTGGTTTTAGAAAAGGGTCAGAATTAGGTGTGGTTTACCTTACTAACTTTCTTATCCTATGTTGGGACAATCCATTTCATTGCAGGGATTTCCAGGGGAAGGCCTGTTTGCATTCCTGCCCCAGGAATTCAAGTGACCAACATCTCTCATGTGCGTGATTTGTCCAGCATGCTCACCCTCGCCGTGCAAAAGCCGGAAGCTGCCAATGGCTCCATTTTCAATGCCGTCTCTGACCGGGGCACCACCTTCGATGGCCTGGTGAGAATGTGTTCCAAGGCAGCTGGAAAGGAGGCCAAGATTGTGCACTACGACCCCAAAGCTGCGGGAGTGGATGCGAAAAAGGCTTTTCCCTTCCGCAACATGGTATTCATCTTTCCTTACTTGCTCCTGAAATTCGAGCAACTGTTTGGAAAAAAAAAGGGCACGTCCGGTTGGTTCACATCATATCATACATTACGGTGGAAGCACCCAATAACGTCAAAATAAGCAATCCAGCAAAGTTGGAGATACTTTTTCCTTAAAATAATATTTTTGTAGTATTAGAAATTGAAAATCATGAATTTTTTATAAAAAAATTAGATTTTTCAGATATGGCATGTAATTTTTATGAATTTTCAAAGTGGAAGCTCCCTAGACCACTGAAATCGTCACATAGGTAGATCTAAAATCGAAATCTCAAAAAATCTACAATCAACCAATCACAGTGAAGCACGGGGACAGTTTAATGACGCTTTTCAAGGCCACTTTAACGAAAGTCTAGGGACAATTTAATGGAAATTTAGGATACATGAATAAGTTCAGGTCCAAGAATGAGTTTTCACCTTACTAGGCGTTAGGGTTGAGAATTTGAAGCAAAAGATTGAACTCAGTTGAACTCTAGTTACCTCCAGTGACCATGGTGTGTCGAGAGAAAACCAAGAAAGGAATTCCAATACCCTTTTATCATTACGTGACAAAATTTAGAAGGGAACAAGGGAGCCGCTAAGAGAGCAACAAAAATAGATTCTTAAAATGTAGCCGCTCTCATTGTATTTTAAGAAAACCTAGAACTTCACTATTCATGATGACTTGGGATAAAATAGAAGTCACAAGAAAACTTGCTCCAATATGTAGCTCTAACGACCCCCATTCTATCAACTCCTGAGTATTCAAACCAAAAATGCTACTACCTCTATTTCTGAAAAACTCCTGAGTATTCAAACCCAAAATGCTCCTACCTCTATTTCTGAAAAACTCCTGAGTATTCAAACCAAAAATGCTCCTACCTCTATTTCTGAAGAAGACTTCTGTTTCCTTTTTAAAACACAAAGGAAACACAGGTCTTTTTCAGAAATAAGAGGGAGTATTTCATGAAGTGACTGTGAAGGACTGAATGCAATTCCTGGTTTTGATTTGTCGCACTATTGATCCTGCCCTCTTAGTTTTGATTTGTCGCACACTCTTCCTAGAGACGAGAGACTCATTATATTAAGAAAAGTGCAATTTTCACTTGTGGATGTGCAGCACTTTTATGCAGAGCCTCGAGCAGCCAAGACCAAGCTGGGGTGGCAGAGCACGACCAATCTGGCTGAGGACTTGAAAGAAAGGTACGAGGAGTATGTGAAGATTGGCAGAGACAAGAAGGACATCAAATTTGAACTTGACGACAAAATCTTAGAAGCCGTGTCACAGCCTGTTGTTGCAGCTTAGATTGGGGTTTCCTTGTATCTATCAGATGCAATAATTTGCAATGTTTATTACAGTAATGATTTAAATGAAGACTGATTCAATCATCTACTACAAAACTAAAAATGGTTGTTTTCAAGTCGTCCTGGTGTAACGAAGAATTGAGTCTTTTGTTACACAAATTATGACCTGAGATTTTAGGAAGCAGCAGTGGCTCTGACTGGCACAACAGCCCTAGTAGTTGCCCTGGCTGTTTTTTTCAAGTAATAAGAGTCTACTAAACTTCATGACCTTCACTGTAAATATAGATTTATTAATTTTTTTAATTGTCCAACTGAAATGGAAACTACACTTGATAATCTTTCATTTCATTAGTTGGACTCAAATTCTAAAAATATCATTTTCATGGCTCAAATTCACATCAAGAGTAAATAGCAAGAAATAGGCAAAATATGCTACAAGGGTGATCTAGGGAAATCATCCCTTTGGATATTGTGGGAATCACTAGCTTAAAAAAATGCAAAAGCACTCATTGAAAGTCTAACTACTTTAGAAGATCTCCCCTTTTTACAACAAAATTTTGAGGATGAATAGTTGCACTTCTATCCTACATGGAAGGATTCTCTGTCATTCATCGTATACAAAATGTTTGTGGCTTTATTTATAGGTTACTGCAAAGCCTCCTCGTCTTGAATCCTAAACAAATAAAGATGGAAAGCTTGTGAGTAATCAATCAAGGGCACAACTTGCTAATTTGGGATTCTGGTTTGTTGGAAAGGCTTTCTTTTGAAGGGAAAACTAGGCATAAGTTCTTTTGCCTTGGGAAATGGAAACTCTCGAAACCAGTCATGGTTTACGGCCTCGTTTGCAAGAATGCGTTTTAGTGGATCATATGTAAGCATACGATTCATCAAATCAAATCCTTGTGGAGATAATACGGGCTTTGTTGTAAATGTTGTCGTTGGAAACTTCGCTCTTAATTTTGTTGGTTCTGTGAATTTGCACTGCCCTCCCCACAACTTTGTAAAATTGGGCCATATCTTATCATTTGGAGTTCCAAGCGTCTTGAATATCTTGTCAATTTGATCAATGTCGGATTTTCCTGGGAACAAAGGTTCTTGTGTAAAGAACTCTGCCATGATGCAACCTAAGGACCACATGTCAATGGGAGTAGAATATGTCTTTGCACCAAGAAGAAGCTCAGGTGCTCTATACCAAAGTGTTACCACATCATTTGTGTAACTTGAAGGTGGATCTCCATATTGGCGTGCCAAACCAAAGTCACATATTTTGAGTTCTCCACAATTACTTAAGAGAATGTTGGATGGCTTTAAATCCCTATGTAAAATCCAATTGTCATGCAAATAGTTCACACCATCAATCAATTGTAACATTAAACACTTAATTTCACTTAGACTAAATGGTTTTTGCATACCATCCATGAAATTTCTAAGGTTGTGTTCAACATAGTCCATGACTATAAAAACCCTCATGTGGTCCAACACATTGCTAATGACATTTTCCTTCACAACAACCTCCTTTACCTTAATAATAGAAGGATGACAAAGAGATACTAAAATATTGATCTCACGCAATGATGTCAATGGAAATCCATTGCGTTCTTTTATCATCTTCACTTCTTTCAAGGCCACAATTTCTCTTGATATTTTATCTTGTGCAATAAATACTATTCCATAAGTACCCTCACCAATCTTATTTAACATTTCAAACTCATTGACTGATCTACATCCATTATGCTTCTTAAAAGCATGATTGTACTGTAAACCTCTTGAAACAAAACCCTCCTCTACATTAAACTCTAATTTGTTACATTTACCTTCTCGAGCATTGTTGTGTGTTTTTCTTTTTTTGGATTGTTGTGATATTGTTGATATTTTTGTTTCTACATCATGATTTACAACATCTACACTTTTGGACCTTTTTACATGAGCTTCAGACCTTGACAAAGAAGAAGATGCATTACAATCTAAAGTATTATCTTCATCTTCCCAACGACAAGAAGCAATAGGTTGATTTGAATGAATCAAAGTATGGTCCAAATTAACATTTTCATTTACATCTTCAATCTTTTGGGTTCCTATAATCATAGACATGTTTTCCTAAATATCAAGTTGCAATATAAATTATAATGAATTGCTATGGAAAAAGACAATTGTAAATGAACTTATACTATTTTGTTGAATACAAAAAAAAAAAAAATATCTTTCCTTCAGAATTAAAGTAAAAGTTTCAAAATTAAAGTAAAAGCTTGTCGCTTTGTCAAAGAGTTTTGTAAAATGAATGTTTAATAATGTCATTTTATCTTTAAAATTCTTGCAAATAACAAAATGATTAAACAATTTAAACATTTTTATTTTATCAATATAAATGCAATTTATATATTTATAATCAACCAATTTTGTAAGGTTCAAAATTTTCCAAGGAATGAAGTTTGAGAACAATTAAAGCATCGCTGAATCCAAATCGATTCATGATAGACCCTAGCTTAAGACGGGTGGCCTAGAGAGTATATCTCTATGCAAAAAGGATTGAGAGTAGTACCTTAACATCCCTCGTAGAAAAATCATGGTTTCACCTTCTTGCATTGAGTTGTACATGTTATAATTCAGTTTCCAAGCAATTACTTCAAACCAAAGCATTTCTAATTTTTATTTTTAGCTATTAGCATGAAAAAAAGAATCATTTCCAACTTCTTTTAAACAAAATGGGTCATAAATAATAGTCATGTATGATTTAGTCCTTGATGCAGTAAAATAATTTGTACTGTACTGCAGTTACTATTGAAGCATCTTGTGGGTCAACAATATACTTATTTCCATTGAAAGCCATGGATTTGGCAAACCTCCTTATGAAATTTAGCACACACAAATTCCGTGTCCATCAAAAAATTCTTCACATTATTGAAAAAACAAATTTTCATCGTTTATAAATTCATGACTCCTTGAATTGACCGTGTTCGTATCCTCTACTCCAGCAGCATTATTTTCACGTACTTTCAGAATCGTAGCTATAACTTGAGGACTGCAGCTCCCGCAGATGGTTTTGAAGCAAAGATGTAAAGATCTAAATCCTCCTCCTTAATTTTCCCTTTCTTCACCAATGGTTCATAGTAGGACTCCTGCACAAAGACCACATTAATAGATGATCAAAATTTGGAAATGCTTTTCATTTAAATGGATTCTTAAAGCTCCCCTCCAACATGTTAGCATATAACAGAATGTACCATTTATATGTTTGCTTCGTTTCAAACTTATAAACTTATATATATTTGATCAGTTGAATCAGTTGTTCTAAACAATGAAAATACTACTAAGGTAGTAGGGCGGTCCAAATCCATGAGATGCTTAGATCATCGTAAAACAGAAAGATTTGGTATATATTGATTATGGAGTCTACTGCTCCTGTACAGTACAATGAAAACGTAGAGAGAATTCTAGAACCCAGCGTTGTAATTTTGCAAACTCGTAACTAATTCATACGGTGTCCCCAATAGCGCTTTAGTAAATGAATGTTTTTGGACACTTCTTTCAAAAACGTGAAATAAAAAAATTCATTAATTCCTGTCTGCACATGAATACTCAGTTCTGGATGGGAGGTCACATCTTAATAAAAGGAAAGTAGAGATAACGTACCTTAAGAGAAGAGATGAAAGAATTCACGTCCTCTTCCTTAACGAGCGCAACGACACATCCGCCCCAACCTGCTCCAGTTAACCGGGATCCAATTGCGCCGTTACGTCGGCAGAGTCCAACTAAACTCTCCAACTCAGGACAACTGAAAGAGCACAGATGAAGTTCACCACATTAGAAGGGAACTACAAACATTATGCACAAAGAAAGTAAACAGAGTGCAAGGGAAGGTCAGGGAAGGTCAGGGAAATACAAGGAGAGACAAACAAACCTGCATTCATAAAGAAGGCTGCAGCTGGCATGGCTCTCATTCATGAGCTCACCTAACCTCTTCAGCACCAACTCTTCGCTGCATCACATTGAACCTCAAAGTTAGGAATTGTGAGAGATACTTTTTTGCAAAACATTCGTAGCATTATTGACCAGTACAAAAATAGGGACCTGTTAGTGAGAAGTCAATGACCACTTTAATTAACCCACCCAACCCAAAATTCTAGAGAAAGATATTCCATCCTCTAGGGAGATGTCATGCAAGGGTCTGAGAAAGGCAATCCTTATGTAACAGCATGTTGCTATCGTAAAGAGGCACAATTAGGTGTAGTTACATTATATTTCATAAAAAATGTATGCACCGAGGGAACTCATTAATATTAAAAAGTACCTGTCTGATTGCACAGTGGCATTTCGGAAATCGTGTACCCGAGCAGCTTCAGCGTACACATGCTTGGCCCTCTGCACAACATGCACCCACGTTCTTTCACCAGGACAAGAAAAAGATCTAAATGCCCAACAGACTTCGGCATCTTTTTGTGAAGCGTAACTTATCAATTAACAATTCTTACAGAACTTTAGCAACATGCCTCAAAGTAACCATCTCAAGATTGAGCTCTATCAGCAACACGCGTAAGTCCGATTAATCAAGCCCAGTCTTACATAAAAGCCTAAAGAAAAATTTCAGACTTGCGCCATAGGGTGGTCAACTGACCTGGTGGAGCTTGAAATGGGTGGCAGCAGCCAAAACAGCTAGAGTAGTAGGCGACTTCATCATCATAGTGGTCAATTTCTTTTGCAGGATGTCTTCGATTTCTTCAGTGGTGTATGAAGCTTCATGCAAGAACTTCTGCAGAATTTTAAGAAAAACATTACTGGAAAGTAAGAAGTACGCCCGCGTGGAAAAAAACAAATGGCTAATTGCACGTTACAGCAAACAGATATGTCTAGCTTCATTATAATCCTGGGTACGATTTCCGATATATGATCCTAGATACACACCTCACTGATTGAAAATTTGAAAAATCGTCTTAAACAATTTTAGAGTATTACTATTTCTATAACCACGTGACACAATCGTACCTCGACAGCGACAACAGGGCTCGAAGAGGCCTGGGTAGAAGCGTATTTAACACACAGACCCTCCACGTCTGAGAGCGTGTACACTGACGTCCTGGCCGCCTCCAATGGCATCCCAAGTTTCACAGCAAGCACCATCTGCCATATGAACGTAACTATTATTAATATCTGTGCACGATTCATGCTCGAATACAAACATTCTTAAAAGGAGCTGCTAACAACTTGAACCCATCCATGAATCAAGGTATCCAAGATTCCTTGACATCGTTCTTCTTGATAATAGTTTGCGAGTAACAATGTTTTTATTCAAGATGTAAAAGGGACATACACCCTTCAGAAAAATGATGAGAAATTAAACTAGCCCCCGACAGAATCTTTGTGGCAAGAAAAACAAAATACTTCACCGAGTAGCAAGAAGCATGATTTGGTTCATGCATATACGAAGAAAGTCCAAATTAAGAATACAATACTCAGTCAAGATAGAAATCTTACAGCAGCCAAGCGACACTCCACAACACGGTTGTTGTAATTTGTGGCAGCGGTCTCTGCTTTCTTCGATTCCGTGAGAGAGTTGGCAACCACAAACGACCCCGTCTTGGGCAACACAACATCACTAGCCCGAATGGGATCGAAATCAATGAGCTTAGCTACTCCAGGTGCTGCCATGATGGAGATTGCCTGGTCCATACCACCTGACTGTGTACCAATGTGCCGCTCGCAAGCGCAACTGAACTCTGCCACCTCTTGCTGCACAAACATAAACAACAGAATCCTTCCCAATCAATGAGGTGGGAGATGCAGATAAACCAAGGCTAACTCAGTAATGCCCTATACAAGGATCCATTGTCTTATGAATTTACTACCAAATTTGAGTAATAAAGACCCACCTGCACCAACAAGGTGTCGCTGACTGAAATTAGTTACTAAAGTTCAAGTTGCCTCAGATAGCAAACTAGTTAGCAAATTGGTGCTTACTTCCATTTATTAACTTGCAATGAATTTACATTCATTTCCAACTAAACTAACTGTACCTGGCCGGAACTGAAATACCTTGAGGAAGCTTAGATTGAATAAAGACGAGAGGGAAACAACACAAGCACAGACAAGTGCAGAGGAGCTGGAAAGTCCCGCACCTGTGGACACATAAAGGAGAGAAATCAAATAGAAGAAAATCAATCAGATTGAAGAAAATGACCTTGGTACTCGATATATTTAGAGATGACATTATCGCGATTGCAGAAGAGCAGACAATAGCTGCGGAACTTGATAACCCCGCCCCTGCATTCCCAAATATGAATTTATGGTTATTAAATTTGTCCACAATTTCTTTCTGATGTAAAAAACAATTAAAAACAATTAAAAAAGTATTTAAAAAGTATTAATAAAGAAAAGAAAAGAAACTCCCACAACAAAATTTAAAGTAAAAAACATTTGTGTCAATGAAGGTTTGAAATAGAATTTCCTTAAAAGAAACTTTAAACTTGTGAGATAGGGGCAACACAAATAAATTGTTCATTTTTCTTGTTAATAGGATGCAGATGAACAGTTAGTCCACTATCATGTCTGCTACTTGGAAGTTTAGACGGCAGAGACTAACCAATTGGAACTGTGCCATCAACTACAGCATTCAACCCCACATTGGCTCCAACAACTTCTCCTTTAGATGCGAGATGTTCAAAGACTCCCTTGTATCTGCGGCACAATTTTCACAGCTTGATATGCAAGAAATTGCAAGGGGAAAAACTCCAAATTGCATAGTGAAGTTCAGTATTACCCTAAGAATGACCTTCAGAGTCAAATTATTCATAACTAATTTCATAGATTTCCGAGTCATCAGAGCAAACGAAGCAGAGACCAAGTAGTCAAGCCAACATAAGGAGAGTCCATACCCGCAAATAAAGTAATTTGCCCACACATGATTCGCTCTATTCACTTCCTATTGATATCCAACACACAAATTTTTTATTAGTCCCTAGAGGATCAAGTATTCATGGCGTAAAAATGATCAATTATTCAATCTTGCTGTGGAAAAACATATTCAGATGGTATAAATTTTATATAACCTGAATCAATGAAGGACATTGCATGTTTTATTCCAAAATCAATAAAATTGAACAAAAGAAGTCTATGCAACCTACTCCAAACTGCTACAAAAACATGAGGCTCAATTTTGGCTTCTTGGTGCTTTAAGAGTTAAGAAAGCTTCATGTACAAGAAGGTACTAAAAAACAACTTGAAATAAGGTGGAGAGTCAAATGACCTGAGATGGATCAGCTGGAAACTTGCAAGCTTGAAACTCCGATGAATCCACATTGGCAATGTGCAACATCAAGGGCTCCCCCTCTCGCTTACCAATAGCTACCACAGTGTCTTGACGAATTGCCATAGGAAGCACAGAGTAGCCCTCGTAATCAATATGCTCTCCTATTAGATTCACCCTTCCTGCAAAAACATCACATGAACTCAAGGTTAGGTCGCAAACTTAATTGCAAAGATCTTTCTATATGTCAAACAAAAACACTACTCCGATGAGTGCAATTCAAGCTAGTGAAAATTTATTATACAATCCAAAAATCATAGAATCAACAAAAGTAAATTATTGCATTACTCAAACCTGGAGCACGGGCGTAAAGCTCAGGCTCTCGGCCATAAAGCTCCACAAATCGTTGTTTTAGGTTTTCATAGCGACCAATGGCTTCCTCTAGTAGACTCCCTTCGCCATAAATCTGAGAGAGGGACGTAAAGACAGGCACCAATTCCTCCATGTTGTCCGCCATTGAGGAAGAAAAACACTAAACAATTAGGTTGAAGACGCACACCAAAGAGTACTGTCGAAACCTAGCTTCTGCACAACGGAACAGTGGAGATCGCAACAAACTTTCTTAAATGATTTGATTCAAAGAATATCAAGCAATAATCAAAATCTCCACTTTCTCTCACACGTTGTTACGAATGCTAGACGGAAAGCGCTTCGAAGTGGGATTTCAATCAATAAATAGGAGAATCGTATTCCACAACTATTACTTTTGGCTATTCTTAAACCTTAAGACAAGTGCGAAATTAGAACAGTCTGCCGAGCAACGACCGAAAGTAAATAAGTAAAAGACCAGAACCTCAACAGAATCCAATTACTCCAAATCTTTGCACAACAGCAACCCCAAATCTCCATACAGAGGTCTCGTGAATCAATAACCTCCTAATAACTATAAATTTCAATCCTGAACACCATCTCAAATTCAGAACAACTGAAAATCACGTACCCTGACCATCAATTCCTAGAATACAACTGAAACGGAGGAAACCAATCCTTTTCTAGCTAAATATGGTCTGATTTCAACAAAAAAATTGTCATAGCTCCAAGCATAGAGAAACTTCAAGAGAAAATTTTAAGAGGAAGATTCAGCCAAAATTGATGAAAAGAATTGTCAAAAAACTTGTCGTGCATCGCCAGAGATGATCCGACCAGGCTTGCCAAACTTTGGGCGGAAACACTAATTACGGCTAATCACAAAGAAAGATCGCAAGAGCAAAGGGACAAACCATCCTGAATTCAAAGAAACCCTAACTCATCTCCTTTTCGCAACCTTCAAAGCTCAAGCACACACGAAATCGAATACAACCAAAGCGAAGGAAGTTCCATCCCCGCACCTGAAAACCACGAGTGCGTTCTCACTGATCAGCACCTGGGCCTTCGCCACGGCCATGGATCTCTCCTGCTGCCCAATCGTGGCGACTTCGAAGTCCGTACTCACTTCAATACAATACCACTGAAACCAACGAGAACAATCAGCAACTAGAAACAGCTGCAGAGTGTCTGAAAACAGGCGAGAGGAGTCCAGGGCTGCAAGAACGATGGCGAACTGGCAGAGAGAGAGACTGAGAGAGATTGCCACTCTCCACACGATACAAAACAAGTGTCACACCTTCTTCATAGAGAAGGGAGTCCTATTGGCTCTTATTTTCACTCCATTCTTCATGGAAGCTTCATTTTCAGATAAGGTGTTAAACCATCAAATATTATGAGTGTTTCAAAAACTGGTGTTTCAAAAACTTTGAAGCTAAGTAAAACCCAACCAAATTGCTATTTTTACCGTAAATTGATTGGGTTGTGCATATTAGGCCCTATAACCTCATATTTTATTAGTGACCAACTTTTTAGAGTTGACATGCAAAAAGAGAATTGAAAAATTTTCATAGTTTTAACACCAACATTATAATCTTTCAATCTATAAGTGATATTGTTATGTTTTCTTTTCCAATGTGATCTCTAACATGTCTAGTTTGAATTTGTACAATTACAATTCTAAAGAAATTGGTACAACTTATGAAAATGTTCATTTTTTGTTCAATTTAGAGCAAATTTCAAGAAGCTCCAAATAGGCCTTGGGCATTTAGGCGTTAACACTCAAAGCTCAGGTGGATACAAGTAAGAAGCATTGGTCACATAATAGAAGGTTTTGAGGGCATTGTGAATGTGGTTTGGAATTTGGCATGCCAAATAAGATCTAACTTTGGATTGGTTTATAATTAGAAACTTGAATTTCTTTTGATTGAAAGTGCATTTAAAAGTACTTGCTATAGGTACACAAAAACTCAAATTTAGACATTAGACAAAGAAAATAAATCACTTTATAAGCTAGCTAAAAGATTAAAAAATTATAGTGGTATTGGCTAATCACAATTACCAATGCACTTTGCATTCTAAATTGGTGCAATTTGGAATGAAATGTGCATTCGTAACTATGATTTGTCAACTCCTATATAATTTTTGTTCTTTAGCTAGCTTATGAAGTAGTTTATTTTCTTTGTCCAATGTCTAAATTTGGATTTTTTGTATAAACATACTAAAGACTTTTGAATGCACTTCCAATGAAAAAATTATAATTATAATTATAATTATAAACCAGTTGAAAATTAGAAGTTCATTCAGAGAGGGCCTATTTCAATCTCCATTGATGGGATTTGCATTGAGACTGATTCGAAGGAAGAAAAGTTCCCTAGTTTTAGGGCCATAGCTACGGGTTACATACCCATTTCCAAGTGCCTATCCACAAGGGTACCCAAAAAATCTTGAAGATAAGTAGATTTTGAATTCAAGATGTTCAATTTTTATTTTTCAAAATTAGACCATAGTTTCAAAACTCTACTAAGGTAAGGTCAGAAGTCTATATAGCAACATTTTACTAGTTGATTTGCAATTTTATAGAGTTTAGCCTTCTGAAATATTTTTCAATAAAGTTTTATTGAAAAAAAATGGAATTGATATATAATCCAAGTCATTTCATAAGTTTTAGACCTTTGTAGAATTAGTTAAGAATTTTGAAGTGAAAATCACAAAGGACTCTACAAGCATCCACCCCTTGATATGTTTACAATTGGTACATTGATGAATACAATTAGTACATTGAAGGAAGCAATATGTACTTTTGTGTTAGAGAATGCTTTTTGAGCCTAAACTATTTTATGAATTCCTACTTTACACCTTGAAAAATCATAATTAATTTGTATGATATCCAAAAAATGTACAACAAAGTATTTTAGAATATTTTTTGAGTAGTCAATAAGATTCCAAAGTGTTTTATGACAATTTAATTATGGAAACTACTCTATATGGTTTCAGATGTTCACTTCTAGGTTCTTGTAACTTAGACCTTATCTACATTAAGGGTCAAAAATCCCAAATTTTTCACAAGAGGAATAAATGTATCTCCCCATTATAAAGAAGTTAACCCTTAAATAGTCAATAAGAACATTTGGCGTCCGATGGATGATAGAGAATCCTTCTAGTAGGAGAAAAGTGTAATTATTCATCCTTGGAATTTTGTTGTAAAAAGGAGAGGTCTTCTAAAGTAGTTTAACTTGCAATGAGTGGTTTTGCAATTCTGTAAGCAAATGATTCATACAGTAATCAAAGGGATGATTTCCATGATCACCAATCCATCCTTTAAAGGTTAATGCTTGTATTTGGTGTCCTCTTTGAATTGATTCAAGGGCCTTGATTCTAAACATGATTTTTTTTAATTCCAAATTTAAGCATCTAAGGTAAATAATTAAAAAGTGGCAAGATTAAAATTTCAAAGACTAGTTGTAGTCTACCTTTGGTCCTACTTTAGATTGTACTATCATAGCAAGGCAAAAACAATAGAAAGCAAAAGCTTTTCTCTCCTTAATGACTAGGGCCTTTTAGATAGAAATTGTCAAAGATTTCCATTTTTTAGGGCAATGATAAAAAATAAAATATAAAAATATAAAAATATAAATTCAAACATATAAAACATACTTGACTGCTATATGTTGTAAGAATGTGTGGAAACAAATTGAAAGTCATTATAGCATTTGAAGTTAGAATTAATTTTTTTACCCTGTTCAATAAGATCAATAGGATTGAACTCCTTCTACAATGAAACTTTTGTATTAGACATGGATTTTTTTTAAAAGACAATTGCTTCTTATATCAAATTCATTACATATTTGCCAAATTTCAAAAGTAGAAGAGGACATTTGCACATGTTAATTGAAGTTGCATGACTAGCCCAAAAATCTTTGAGAACCATAAGTATTTATTTTAGGTAGATGTGAAAGGACAAATCAACCTATCACATTGTTGGATGGCAAGAGTGAAATATTATTTGCTTGATATGATTTAATATCCCAAATAAGGGACATAAAGAATCAACAAAATAAATGAATATACAATGTTTTCACTCCACACTCAATAGTGTGATTTTCAATGTTATCATATAATGATAGAAACTCCTAGGATCAATGACATTTTGCTCAATATGAAGGTCTTCTAAGTATGTGATTATTTATATTGTGACCCTTTAGTGAGTACCCTCTAAGTTTCTTATCCAAATTTATAATTGTTTAGCCCACTACCTATGAATTGTCAATGAGGTCTTTGCTTTGGTAAAATGACATGATGGTATTTCTTGTACGGTTGCTAGCATGTGAACCTAGGATCTTGAGTGCATAAGCCTAGGGGCTCTTATATTATAGGTACCTTCCATAGTTATAGGATATTTATATTATAGGTGCCTCTATTACATGTGTCTATGTTGTAGGTATTTATATTATAAGCATTTTCCATGGTTATAGGATGTTTATATTATCGGTGTTTATGTTATAAATACCTCTATTATCCCATGAATGATGCAGAGGATGTTTTTTGGCTGATGAATGACAAAAAATCTCTCCATGTAGGATAGAAGAGCAACTATTCATCCTCCAAATTTTGTGTGAAAAATGAAGATCTTCTACAATAGTTTGTCTTTCAATGAGTGCTTTTTCATTTTTTTATGCCAAAAATTCACACGGTACCCAAACAAATGATTTCCACGGTGACCAACCTGTCCTTTAAGGGTTATAAGCACCTTCCATGGTTATAGAGTACTTTTATTATAATATGTATGTTATAGATACCTTCAATAGTTGTAAAGTACCTACTTACATCTAGGCTCAAGGCTCGTAGGCTCACATGCTTGTGTCATTGATGTTTCTAGTGGTAGGTAAGAGTTATAAAAAACCCAAAATAGTGTCCCCTAGTGCCCAATTAATTGATTCACTAGCCAAATAGTGAATTTCTTGGGTGAGGAAACAAGAAACTCATTCAACAAAATAGTGACCTTGTATTTTGCCAAAGACAAAATTTACTCTAAACCACTAACAATGCTCTAAAGTCAACTTCCAAACCAATTATGGTAAAAGGTTTATAAAGTGCCTAGGTTTTGAAAGCATTCTCTAATACCAAGACATATATTGCTTTCTTCAATGTACCAATTGCATTTGACAATGTACCAACAATGAACAAACTAGAGGATAAACGTTTTTATTTTCCAACTTCAAAATTCATAACTAATTTGACAAAGGTCCAAAAAACATGAAACAACTTCAATTAGATGCCAATTTCATTTATCTCCCAAGGTAAAATTCCTCAAAAATATTTCAAGAAGTCAAACTCCCCCAAATAGCTAGTAAATGGCCACCTTATAGACCTATTTTAAAGGCTACACATCAGCATGGCGTGTTTTGTTGGACATCACCATCGTTTTCAAATGCCCTGACTTCTTCAATTTCGACGCTGGGGACCCAAAAGGTGACTGCCCTGTTGAATGTGTCACAGGGGTGCTGTTGGATATTCCTGAATGTCGTTTAGAGGTCAAATTTAGTAAACAGGTCTGACACTCTGACTGATACATGTGTACAATTTCCAACAGGATTTTCGCAATCAAAAAACACAGAATCGAAATATAAAATAAAGTTGGGCAGCATAAGATAGAATTCTGAATCAGTAAGCGTCATGTGAAACAATAATGGAAGATTCCCAGTTTCAGCTGATCCATCAGCAAAGAGCGGAGCATTTGTCCCGGAATCCCTGTCGCATACTCATCATTCAAGCCTGTAATAGCTCAATTGCTCCATTCCTGACGTTCTCGGGATAGGAAGATCATTTCAAGGTCATCTGAAAACCCGGAATATCTGCTAATGGGACTAAATTGGAACAAACGAAAGCTGCGATCGCACCTCGCACCTGGATGGACAATTTCATGTGCGAGAAGTGGTATCCAGATCAAGGGTGAACACGCACAGGACAACATCTACAATTGCGTTTCATTATATCGGCTTATTCCGAGTATTGCGCAACCACATTGTTTCTGAAACCAGATTCATCTGTTCGCCAACTGCTTCACTCAGATCTGCCATAAGACAAGGAGTCATGTGCTTTGAAACCCACAGTATGCTCTGAAATATTGACCATCGTCCACATTGGGTACAAACGTGAATGTTGCTAAACAAACTACAAGATAAAAATCGGGATGCGACTTACAATCTAGAATACACATCAAGTCCTCAGAACAGTCGACACACCCTTCCAGTTGCTAAACTCAGGACTATCTCAGCTACCCTACATCGTCAGATCCAAAAACAGGGAATCCCACGGTCGATCAACAATGTACAATCCGATCATGAATAGTTTGCACAGACCGACCTCTGAACAATGCACTGCCGACCTCTCCACATCTTCCACTTCAAAAACAAGCTCAATGACCTAGAAACATCATGGAAACTAGATAGCGCAACGATTCTCACATCCCAAAAGATACGCAATCAATGACTAGTCAAAGAAGGTTCCAAACATAAACAATCCTCAGCAATATCGAGCACCTCCCCACAGTATCATGATTCCTGAACAAACCATACAAGCTGCGGAAACACAAAGAATTGAACTGCGAAACAGAGACACCGGGGTATATTCACAAAACCATACTAAGAAAAAAGAAAAACTCACAAAAAAAGAGACTCAGAGTCTCTCTCCACAATCATTCAACCTCGTCATCTCTGCCGACCCTACCATCAGACAAGACCTAATACTTGTAATTCTTGACGTGCAAGCTCTCGGTGCCCTCCTTCGAGGCGCTGCCTCCGTAAGTGCCCAACGTCGCCTCCGAATTCGCCTTGGCTCGCACGAACAAAGCCTTCTGCGCGGCCTCCACATTCTCCTTCTTGCCGCCCCACGTCTTGAGCACCGTCGCCTGCAGCGCCCGACCGAACGAGAACGAAAGCGTCCAAGGCTTCGTCGTCTTCAGCGCGTTCATGGCGTTCAAGTTCTGCGTCGCCTCCTCCTCAGACTGACCGCCCGAAAGGAACACGACGCCAGGCACGGCGGGTGGCACCGTCCGCTGCAGCGTGCGCACAGTGAACTTGGCCACCTCCTCCGGCGACACCTTCTTGGCATCGGACCCCGGCGTCACCATGTTGGGCTTCAGCAGCGTGCCCTCCAACAGCACGTGCTGGTCGTTCAGCGCCTTGTAGCACGCCGCCAACACCTTCTCCGTCACCTCGGCACACTTCTCGATGCTTTGAGAGCCGTCCACGAGAATCTCGGGCTCCACAATCGGCACAAGACTGACACACAGACGAGGAAATTTTTTCTGTTAGCAGCCGAAGACGACTGATCATTCAAATACGTTTCGAAGGAAGGTCAAATCCCAACGCCGTCAAATTGAAAAAGAAATTGACCAGATCCTTTCGCAAATTTCACCAAGAGGAAATGCTACGACAAACTAATCCGATTGCAATTGAGAAAGTTCTCGATCGTCAGGGAGGTGCTTCAGCAAGGTGTCAACTGAAGATCCATCTAACCTAACTCCAAATGAGACCACTACATATCGGATTTGCACTCACAATCCACGACAACGTCCAATCGAGAAAGGCATACAAAGGGCAAGCGAGCTAGAGCCAATGAGGAAAACAAACTGACAAATGGATGTACACGCACCCACTCTCCTGGCAGATGATGGCATATCTCGCCAACCCCTGTGCGTTCTGCTCGATCGCCAGCGCCGTCGGCTCCAGCTCGCCGATCTTCAGCACCGCACGCCACTTCGCGAAACGCGCACCAGCGTTGTAGTACGCCGCACAACGCTTGTGCAGGTCGTCGAAGCCCTGCGTCGTCGTCTCCCCGTTCGTGCCCCAAAGGTCGATCGTGCCCTTGTCCACCTTGATGCCGGGCACCACGCCGCCAGCCTTCATCACCTCGACGAAAGGCTTCCCGTCCAGGGTCTTCTGGTAAAGAGTCTCCTCGAACAGAATCACGCCGCTCAGAAACTTCTCCACCCCGGGGGTCGTGAACAGCAGCTCACGCAGCGCTTGACGGTTGGACTCCACATTCTCCACCTTGATGCCCGACAAACGCTTCCCGATGGTGCCCGTGCTCTCGTCGGCCGCAAGAATGCCCTTCCCGGGGGTGGCGATGTACTTGGCGGTCGCCACAAGCTCATCAGCGTACTTCCCCGCGTATGGCGCCATTTCTCTTTCTCACAAATAAATCGATACCTGCTCAATGCACACACAAATCACAAATAAGACTCCCTGGACCAAACGAAGACCTCCAATTCCACAAAACTTGGCCATCCCCTCTCAATGTCCCGCAATCCTCAAAGACCCGCTTCACTCGATTAGACGAGCAGTCCTCACCTTCAACAGCTACCAATGCAAGCAGCTTGACCACCCGCACCGAAACCCAAACCCCAGAAGACTTGGACCAAGCAATGGAGATCTTCGTCTTCACTGAACTATTTTCAACATAACAAAAATCAAACAGACGGGCTAAGGGAGGAGAACAACACGCACCTTGAAGCTGCAATCAGGAAGATGCAAAATCGCGGAGAAGATTGCACCAATCTTCCGCGTCTCCAGAGAGTCTCTCGCAGGGCGGAATGCACGAGGGTGGTCCCTTAACACCCCTAGCGTCTATCACCTCCCTCACCTGCAAGGACATATTCGTAATGGGAACGTGATATGTGCGTTCCCGATAAGGGACCGTGTGGGAGCAATTAGCAAGCCTGACTCGACTGGGTGGATGGGATTGGGAATATTCGGCAGAATGGTTGCATTGTAACTTAAAAAATCTTGTACTGACTGTTGACGTTGATTCAATCTGACAAGGATTTTTATTTTTTTTTATTTTTTTATTTTTTTAAGGACTTGACTGGAGCATGGAAATAAGTGTGCATGCTGTGGGCCACAATAATTACCAATGAGTTCGTTTTTGTTCCATTGAAATGCAACTTCTGGAACCATGTTTGACATTATTTTGTTGAAGGATTTTTGCATGTTTTGGAAATAAGATACAGTTAAATACCAAACAATCGTACAAGCATTTGAATAAGCATTTGAGTATGGTTACTATACTTAGAAGAAATATGGTTAAAATAGCCCAAGCAAATAAGATGTACTCTTAAAGTATACACATACCTTACATGGTGACTTAGAATATCTAAATTCTTACCATGGGTGATTTCATTATTTTTTAGCAACTAGATTAGTTCGTAAGTGTTGCAAGTAAGGAAAACTGCACGTAATTGGGTTCTCTTTCTTAAATCAATCCCTACAAATTCTTGCCTAAAATGTCTTGCCTTTATTTTATAAGAGCCTAGGGTTGCTTTTGGATACACTTGTTTATAGCACTTTGAAATTTCATAGTTTATTCATATGGTGTACATGCATGTATAAGAAGAAAATCTAAAATATTTCTTTGACTTCCATCAAGACGCAACAAAAGAATTAGGCAATTTAATAATAAGGAACAATTCTCAATTGCTTATTCAAACACAATTAGATGTAGTGACCTTAGACTTTTTTAGTTTTTATTGTGTCTTATTGACAATTCACAATGGATTTGATATTTTTCTAGCTTTCATTTTCCTAACACTACATGAAAAAATTGTGAAGATTCAAAATCAGTCCTAAGCTTTCATATTTAGCAGGTGAGCATTGAATTAACCCCTAAAGGTCAAAGACTATGTTTTCACCAAAAACGCTCCAAAATTGTCATTTCTAGTTCAAGTACCAAATTTTTGGAAAAAAAATTTAAACACTTATAATTGTAGGATCTTGTAGTGCGCTGGTTTGAGATTATGTGGAATTTTTTTTGAAGTTTCCACCTTGTGGATTGCAAGATAATAGCGTTTGAATTGACAAAAATATTTTTTTTGTCTTTGCAAAAATCCGGGTAGTTGCACTTCACAAGGTCACATTTGTATGAAAAAATGTCCAAAATGGTGGTTACTCTTTGGATTCATTCTTCAAGGCAAGTTGGCTACATGCTTGAAAATTTTCAAATCATTTGAAATTGTAAAACATATAGGAAAAAAATAATAAGTAGAAAAATGTAGAGAATGTTCAAAACACTAAATTGTTAAGAATTTAAAATATGGAATTGAAAAATGTCAATCCCAACGGTTGTAATGTTGTAATAAACAATCTACACCCAATGTTGTTGTTGTTTTTCAAAAATATTGAAAATTAAATTAAATAAAATACTTCAAAGTTTATCTTAGAATAGAGATTCCATAACTACCCTCAAACTAGAACTCCTTGTAACTTTCATTTCATTAATCAAAATGGAATGATTCAAAGCTTCCTACGTAAATATAAATCTAAAGAACCAATTTCAATTTTTTAATTTAAAAAAAAAAATTTCAGCTGCCCAGGTTGCCTGCCGATCAATGAAAATGACATATCATGCAATAACTTTTTAACCACATAGTCAAAAGTTATGAAAATTGTTGGGCCTTAAAGCTACTCCTTGGGCACATGTTGTGTGAATTTTTTTTTAAAAAAGAATAAAAATTTCAATCGTAGTGAGCTGCCCAAAATTGCTATGTTGTCAAAAAACAGTGTTTGGTCCTTTAGGGGTTAAGAGCCTCCTACCTTATATTCACCTAAGCCTGTAACATAGATACAATGTGTCCGCAGTGCAAGAAATAATTGTAAAGTTGATTTCTAATGGCACATAGATAATGAAACTCCACTGGCAATAGAGCAACCCAATTATGTTCCCCCAATTATATTCCCTGCCCAATTCCGTCCCAAGGTTGTCCCTGTCATGCCACAACCGGACGTCTGGATGTTCATCCGGACGTTGGGATTGAACCCCAGCTTCTGTCAGGATGAAGTCTGTTGACATAATGTGGAAAATGGATGAAAATTTGCACTGTGCGGATGAATGTTTCCGTCGACGATGGATGTGGATGGACGTGGCGACGCCCGCGTTGGACGACTTTAATTGACAATAAACTTTAAATTGGACGGCCGTTGGACGCCCGCTGGACAGACTGGACATCCAATCAACGGACGCGTCGACGGGCTTCATCCATTGCCTGGATGGCCCGTCAGCATTGTGGACGGATCCTGCCGCGTCCGGTCTCGTCACGACGGACGCGTCACGACATCCAAACGCAAAAAGCCAACGTCACATCAGTTTAGACAACCCTGTTCCGTCCCCTATTTTTGGCCCCAATTATGTCCAGAAAAACATCCAAATCCATTCATTTTTTGATAAAATCAATGAATTAATGCCTACAAAGGATAATGTGTCAATTCTTTATTGGTGAGTACTTAAGTCAATTATGGGTTGTTTGTGGGATGTTTATGACTCCAATCTATAGACAATTTTATAATTTCAAGGCAAATCACAGAAATTTACAGAAATTATAATTTTAATCAAAAAAATATAATTTTACTTGGATTTTATTTGTCTCTGAACTACATACATCTCTGAAAAATATGTGCCCCTTTTGGGATTGGCCCCAAAATATTCAGATTGTAAATCATGGTGGTAATAGGCTTGTCTACTTTACATCACATTGGAAGTTTCATAGTCATTGTGGAGAGTCTTTGGATTTATAGTCATAGTGATACAACTGCCACAATTTGTCAATTATATAATTAATCAAACCAACTTTTGGCTTCCAAAATTCATAGTAATTTCAATTCTAGAAATAAAATTACCAAAAAAATTACAATCCCTATGATTTCTATCTTTTTACGCGAGAAAAATTTGCATCTTCTTACAATGCTCCACATCATGAGCAGAATTGTTTAAGTGACTGGTTATGGGTGGCTTGACCTTAAGTGTCAAAATGGCCAAATGATCTCTTCAAAAGAGGCCAGGAATTGAAATAAATTTGTTAGAAAAATCTAAAAAAAGATTAATAAATTTACCAACAGAAGTCAAAACAATCCAAATCCTACATTTTGTATAGGGCAATGCCTCCTTCACATGGAGTTACCCTGCATATATGAAAGAATTTGGTGAGCCACAAATGCATGCATGATTGAACGGGCAAACCTCCTAACAAAGTGTATAGTGGGAGGCCCCCTCCCAAAGGCCTCCCGGGCTGTGAGGGCCCTGCCACGAAGGCGAGGGCAGGAGCCCGAGCTTGAGTGGCGAGGCTCTCACAGCTTGGAAGGCCTGAGGGAGGGGGCCCTCCCACTGCGTTAAGCACATGGGAGTGCCTCAGTAATAGTGCCTGGCACTATTATCGCGCCCTGGTGCTGTAATAGTGCCGGGCACTATTACCAGGGCGTTATGCCTCATAATGAGGTGAATTTTCTGAAGGCCCTCGCCTCCAGAGTGCTTAACAATTATATTTTGCAATCTATCATGGAAATGAGCGCAACACCTCCTATCAGTGGTTTACAAATGACACAAGTTTGCATTGCAAGTTACTATAATTCACTATCAGTGTCCAAAGTGAACTTTCTATATTAGCTTGGGACAGTTACAAGGTTAAGGTAGTCTGTTCTTAAAGCAACCATTTAAGAGCTGATGGCCTTTTGGGGGGAAGCTAAAGTCCTCGAAACAATTTTCAGTAAATTTTCGTAGGAAGAATGGTGGAATTGGCATCTAATCCAAGTGGTTTCATATTTTTTGGACCTTCTTGGAATTAGTTATGAATTTTCAAAGATTTTTGTCCTAGGCACCTAATTGTGACTACAAGTCTTCCAAAACCTGTCCACTTCCAACTTGTAAAGAGATGTAAAGAAATCAAGGAGAATGATTGGCTCCCGAAATAAATAATACTTTTTCCTCGATGCACTCAATGGCTAAAGTGGTCAATTCAAGGACTACTTCATATCCATTCCAAAGCTAATTATAGGAGCGGTTTGAAGAAGATGAGTGCTTTTGGAGCAGACTACCTTAAATGGCTACAAATGTTAGGCTAGGGTGAACTGACCCCCTTCTTGTCCCCCTAAGTCATTTCAAGGGTGGATGTAAAATAAATAAATAAATTTATGCATTTCAAGGGTGGATGTAAAATAAATAAATAAATTTATGCATGACTAGGAAAACCACAAGACCTTTTTATTTGCCATGCATGATAAAAGGAGAGGTGTAGAAGATAAATTAGTTAAACACAAAAATAGGGGGCCTTTTTTTTTACATGCACCCCTAGGAAAAAAAGCCGGGGGCTTGAGGAGAACGAGTGATCGAGTGGGTCAGTTCACCCCGACCAATTGTTTGAACATCATGAACCAAAGTTTTGACTTGAAGTGACATTGGAAAAATAATGCTTGCAGCCTAAGGTAGGAGGCTCTGAAATGGAGCGGGTATTAAGAATGGACCCTACAAATGGCTCTGAAATGGACATGAATTGGTTCTAAAATTGACATGTATAGTCATTGAATGAATCAAGGAAAAAAGCATTATCAATTGCAAGAGCCAATCATTCGCTTTGCTTTCTCTAGTTTTCTGTAGAATTGCAAGTGAACCGTTTATAGGGACCTATGACCCAACTCGTTTGAAAATTCATAAATAATTCAAAAATGCTTGGAAAAATACAAAACCACTTGGGTTAGATTACTTGTCTATTTCTCTTTGTCTGAAAAATGAGCTAAAATATTCCCATCCAATAAAATACATAAAAAAAAAAGGCGGAACAGCCCTTTTTGAGCCTCCTACCTTAACACAAGGGAGTTGTCACTCAGTTTTATACACTGCACGAGAGATTCTCAAGATGTCCATGGAATCTGCAATTTTCAGAGATTGAAATTACCGAGGGTGGGTTGAGCATACCTTGAGGGACCACTGCAGAGTTTGCAGGATGTTAATAAAAGTGGTCATATGAAGAGGGTTCTACATGGTGAATTTTGTATTCTACAGGATAATTGTAAGAAAATCTCTCTGTTTGGTGTCATGTCAATTATATGTTCCTCACCTCGGCCATCTAGTTTAGGACCTTTGATTGCAAATATGAATTCCAAATTTCCAAATTTTATCATGTGTGACAAATAAGAAATTATTGTATTTTTCCAGGGGATAAATTTACCCCCACGGGCTACTTTATATGGCCACTTCAAGGTCATGCCTGCAGTTTCATTGTTACTAAGAGCATCCGCACTGTGACATGCAACAATTGGTCAAAATGCATTTGGTTGGGGCCAGGCTATTTTTTGCACTACACCATGAGCTTGCCAACAGGACAAAGGAGCCTAGGCTTGCCAAATTCCAGCCTTTACTTGGCAAGCTTCCATGGCCGCTCCAGGTTTCAACGCACCCTTCTTTTGGAGTGATTCTTGGTCGGAAGCTATGTTGATTGACAAGAAAACAAGCTCCCGAACTGAGAAACAAGAACGGGGTAGGAACATATCTCCAAAAGTTGCGACTTTCTACGGATTCAAGGTAGGGGTTGATTAGCTTTGTGTGGCAAATGGGCAAGTTCTTGGCCCACCAAGTTCTATTCCGTCCTCTTCATTTTCAGTGACACGGTTTGGATGCTCTAAGCTTAAGAGTCATTGTCCTCAAAACAATTACTCCAAGTCTGAAGAATTTGTACTATCAAATGCTTGAATAGGCAAGATGTATTACCACCTTGAGATGTTTGATAATACAATTTAATATCAACAAAAGTAATTAGAACCATTCATTCCAACAAGATATCAATAAAAAGTTGAAAATTATAATTAGCTTTCAATGAATATAATTTTTTATTACAATTGGTGTTTGAGAGCAAAAATTATGACACTTTGAGACCAAAATACAACTTGCCAAGTAGTTAAAAAAAATCACAAAATGCAAAAAAAAAACTCAAATTTTTTCTTCTTATAGAACTTTCTGTTGTCTAAATGGAAAGATTTGGTTCGTTCTATTTGGACTAGTAAAGAGAAAATTATGGACAATCTTGTTTTGGAGTCAATTAGAGCATCTTTTGGATAAAATAAGCTATAAGATTCATCTTTTACTTCAATTAAGCTCACTTGCTAAAACAATTGCAATTTATAGTACATCTCAATTTCATCTTAGAGCTATTAATAATTTTTTTTGTTTTTTTTCAATCTTGTGCCAAATTCTACTTAACAATTTCTTAAAGAATGAAATCAAGTTTATTTTATGGGAATGTTTTTTTCATAAAGTGACTCTCAACTCAATTCTTCAACATACTTTTAAAAAAACTTCAAAGTCTACATGCAAAAAAATTAAGTTAACCCCTAAAGTCCCAAGGCCATTTTTTTGTCAAAAAACACTCAAACCTACCACTTTCTTACATTCACCTATACAAATTTAAAAAATTAAAATTTTAGAATTTAACCGTAGGATCTTGTTCTACACTTGTCTTAGATTATGTGGTAAAACTTTTGTGGTTTTTGACCGTACAGATTGAAAGATATTAGCATTCAAAGTGAAAGAATTGTTTTTTTTCAAGAAGTTGTTCTAGTTGCCCGCAAAATAAGAAGCTCCAAAACTTTTACATCACCAATCCAAATAGAATGAGTCAAAGCTCTCAATTTAGACAAAAATATAACCTACAAGAAAAAAAATATCAAAATTTTTATTTCATTTTTTTGTGGATTTTTTTGGCTGCCCGGTCTCCCCCATTTTGAGGTTATTGTGGCATAACTTTTGCTTCCAAGCACCGATTGAAATAAAAATTATATTCCCAGAAAGCTAATAAGTTTTTCTATCATTTGAGAAAGTTTCAAAAAGTTTCAGTAAAAATTGAGATCATAGGAGCCTCCCCGAAATCCATTTTGTCCCCCGTAGGGACAATGGGACTTTAGGGGTTAAATTCATATTCAAAGAAAGGAACACAAATTGTCAAATTACACTACATGGTGACCTATATTTTGGAAATCAATATTTCTCTAAAAATATTGCTATAATAATTCACTAAGTTTTGGGTGCCACACCAACATGCCACTCCTTCCAATGAGTCCAAGAAATTTGGATGAGAAATAGTTGTTTTCTATCTTCTGCAGAGCTTTCCATTCCTCAATTAGACTATTCTAGTCCACATTGTCCTTTCAGAATTAAGCACTCAATAATGAATACTTCCTCCATCCTAAAATGATCTTCCTATTGGACTTAATTTTTGTCCCAAAATGATGCTCATGTTTTCTTTGTAATATTAAAATTGGTCAAATTTGGCTTTCATTTGCTACTCAATTTTCTATTTAGGACTAGCAAAACAACTCTAAAGAATAGTTTCCCCTCCATCCATGCAATCATCACTTGAAAGACAAATGAAATGACTGAAGGGGACAATAAACATTACTTCATTCTTATTTTTTTGCATCTCTTTGAATATTGTCTAATTGAAGGAAATTAAGTTTTGGAAGGTAGTACAAAGGTCCACATATGGTCTTGGCCCATATTAACTACCAACAAATTGACACCTGACAATGAGCAATTAAGTGTTCATTGGTGCTCCTTGAAAATGCCTAAAAAATTCCACTTTTCCATATTCCAAAACTTGCACTTTGAAAAGGGTTCCAAAACTCAAAAAATTTAGGAAACTAGAGTGCATTGAACTCTACTTACAATGCAAAGCAGATTTTTTAAATGTTATTTTTTGCCTTAATCTAAAACATTTTGTTCAACAAGAAGATCATTTTGGGATGGAGGGAGTATAAGAACTCATGTACTAGAATGACTAATCAATCATACTTGGACACCCAGCCCATGCTTGAGACCTAAGGACTTACCTTATTTTGCATAACTTATTATCTAAAAACAACAGAGCTAACTTGCAATAGATGGGATAGAAATCATGGAATCACTAGATGCTTGATAATTTAACCTTAGAAGAATGAACTGGTCACCGTGTTAGTCATCCTTTTTGGTACCATATGAACCATTTGCTCAAAAAATCCAAGAGCACTCATTAGAGGTTCAAATATTGTGTAAGACCATAACACCGTCAAGTGCACCTCCACTTTCTACAGCTAAAATCTCTTCCATCATGTTTCCATTAAGCAATGTTTCGTAAACAAGTACCAACTAATTTCTTTTCCCTCAAAGTTGAGAGAACACCCCAGCACTTCAATACAACACCTAGTGTCAAAATGCATTACAAAAAATTTCAGCCCTCGATAAGGCTGTTTAGAAAGCTTTTTCGCCCCCCCCCCCCCCCCCCCCGCGGTGCAGTTACAGAAAAATAAAAAAGTATTTTTAAAATTTTTTTAAAATTTTTTTAAATTTAAAATTTAAAAAAAAAATTTAAATATAAAATTTTTTTAAAAAATTCTCCAGTCTGACGTTGCACTAGTAGTGTCACGTCAGATTCCCCCCCAAAAAATTTAAAAAAATTTAAATTTTTTTTTTTTTTTTTTTTTTTCCTAATTGCACCACAGCCCTGTAAAACTCGCGGCCTTTCCGAGGGCTGAAATTTTTTGTAATGTATGACTTAGGGTTGCTTCACACTATGGCCTACCAAGTCGAGAGGCCGTGAAAGTGAGAGTCCAAACTTTGGTGAGAGTCCAAAAAAATGGGCAATATATAGGCCCTAAAATTTAGGAATTGGAGACTTTGGCCAACCATAGTGTGAAGCCTCCAAAGGCCAAGCCCAAAGTCCAAACCTCACCCGTGTGCCAATTTTTTCAAGCAAAAGATTAGAAAAACATGAGAAAGGAGTCCAAAATGGCCTTGGAAAAAAATCACAGCACATGCTCTTATCAAAGGAAGTAGGTTAAGGGAACTAGGTTCATTGAATGCAAAGACTCTCCATTGTAACGGTGGAGACTAGGTTTCAAACCCCAATGGCGACAAATAACAAATAACAAAAAGGATATACTACTACCTACTTCTACAAATCCAATCTATTACTCTAATCTAACAACTGCAATCTTGTCATTTATGACATTTTTTTGAAAAATATTTGACGAACTTTCAACCATAGTTTGGGTCACCGTTTTTGGCCGATCCAAACTATGGTTGAGAGTCCGTCGCGAGGCCATCGCCATGTAGGCATTTGTTGCCATGTAGGGTGCCACAAGGGCGACGGGCTCTCAACTGTGCTGGCTAATGTGAAGGGCCGAGAGTTCAAATTTTTGGTTCTCTAGAATTTGATTGGTGAAAACTGACGGACTCTCGACTGTGCCGCCTAGTGTGAAGTGGCCCTTAAAACCAGCTGGTCAATTTGGGAATTGCCCTCTCAAGTGCGGTCTTAGATTAGATTCTCACCAAGCTTCATGAAGAAGTAAAAAACAGTGATCTGTAGATGGCTATCACTGCAATTTCTTCTAACCCATATCTCCCCATTTCCCTCTATCCAATTTTGTCCCAATTTTATGCTCTAACTTAGATCGTATCTCCCCCACAGGTCTGGACCAACTCAGGTTTGCCATCTGGTCCCAATACGTGTGCAGATGTGAGGCCAGGATAGTCATTCTTGAACAGCCCCAGCAATTTGGTACGCAACACAACATGTAAAGAAGATCACCCATTTTTGACCAGCATCCCATTCTCGCAGCTTAGACTTGCTCCCATTTCCAATCACCTTTCAAGTAGGTGACAGCTCACGTCTAGCATGATTAGCAAGAGCAGTAGAAATGTCTGCAAGGTGTACATTGAAAGCCTACAATGATCACAACATGTACATTAAAAGCCACAATGATTACTTACATTGATTTCGCAACCATCCTATGGTTGGAAATGAGTTTGCCTATTATATTGAGAATGGGACAAACAGAATCTTCACAGAAAAAATTCATAGTAATTTCTTTTTTGAGATTGAAAATCTGGAAAAATCTGGAATCCTCTTCATTTGTATTTATGTAGATGGGAAAAAAATTCCCCAACCTTCTTCATGTTGCACATGGGCCAAATTGCTTAAGTGGTTGGAAATGGGGTGATCTCTTTTAAGGTGTGACCACCCATAACTGACAAAATAAGTCATTGTGGACATGATGTGGAGTATAGTAAGGCAAAGGAAATATTTGCACAAGTGTAGAGATAGAAATGAGGGGGATTGCTAAAATTTGGTAATTTTATCGCTTGAACTGAGATTACTAAGAATTTTGGAAGGTAAAAGTTGATTTGGACCCATGTTCAATGTGTAGACTATTTCAAAACCGCTCAAACACTACTTCTTGTTCACTTTGGCACTTCAAACCAAGCTGATGTGTCATGAAAAGAATGGAGGAATTGATGGTTGGAAATCAAGAACTCATGTTTAGAAATTAGTTCCAATCTCTTTTACATTTCTGTCACCCTACTAGCTGCCGATGGGGTGCTTGTTGGTGATAGGTGGCTCTAACTCATTGAAATCAAATTCCATGGACCTTCAAGCCGAACTTTTGAACCATTCTATAGTCTTAGAACTTAAGTTTTGAAATTGTAATGGTGGTGTACATTCAAGTTCTGAAATGTACACCACTATTATAATTCAACCTACAATACATGAGCTTGCTCCCATTCTGTCCTTAATGGGGTAGTTTACCTTATATCATGGCAGTGCACTACTTGAACATGCCCTCTGTTTAAATGCAAAGATATTATAAGGAATTAGGATTGTGTCACACTCTTCTTTTTTGTTCCATATACTTGAGGTTTGGCTGAGGGAAGTCTATCATGACTCCACTAGGTGAGTGGAAGAATGATTGGCATGGAGTAGTCTACTGTTGACTCCTTTTTATCATTTAGTTCAATGAACGTGTATGAAATCCCATCGTTTGCCCAAGAAGTTGCTCTGACCATATGAGAGACCACAATTGCATAGCAAATACTCCCACTAAAAATCTCTAAATCAAGCACAGTTGTTGTTCCATTAAAAAACTCCATTTACTTATTTCAACCATTGAGTGAGCATTAGCGGTATTGAACGACCTCGTGGGAGGCAAGTCAAGTGATACAAGGAGAATCCTCACCTGGCAAGTTTGGCCATATTGGGCACCTTGCATTTGATGATTCTCAAAGAGAGTAGTGTTGATGATGGGTTTAATAACCACTTCGATGTTATAAAGATTTGTTTATGAAGTGGGCCAAGTTTCTTTGTTGAGGGTATTTAGGTTGGAGCAAATATTTCTAGAATTGCATTGTTGCCACCAACCTTTAAATCATCAAGAATGACAAGCCAAAAATGTTCATAGACTGTACTCAAATATAATACTTTACATATGGATTTTGGGTGCCTAAATTATGGTGACTAAGCTGGAGATTTTGCATAGATTTGTGGGATGGGTTATTGATTTTTGAATACATGTATCATTAGCACAAAGACTAAAAATACAATTAATTCCTTATGGAAAAAAATTGAGGAGTTATTTAGTAGGACATAGGTAGTAATAATATAGCAAGTCTAAGTACCTTATCTAGTGTTCTATTCTTTACTATGCTAAATGATAAAAAAAATTGAATTAATAACTTGAAGAGTATAAAATTGACTACCAATTAACATTTTCAATCAATTAGCCTTGAAAACGCAATAAGAATATTAATATCATCAATGCTATAAAGAGTCAAAGATATTGTTGTAGCAAAATGAAGATATATCTTACAATGATTCTAATATTTTTTTTAAATGCAATATTTATCTTTTTATTCTTAATTCTAGTGAAGACCTTTAGATTGGAGCTAATTTGGATTTTGATGACTATAAGATCCACTAGTCAATTTATAAGCTACCAATTGCAAGGATTTGTGCTTTAGCAAAGAGATTTGCAATGTAAGTTTGACATGCCATAACTTTGTAGCTACATGATAAATTAGTATGAATGTTTTGAGTTATTTGAGGTTGTCAAGTCTCACCTACCCTATCATTTGTCCTTTTTTTATGGCATGGTAAATTGCAAAGTGTGTGTGGATTAGCAAATTTGGTTGGTGGTTTCCCATAACAAATAAGTAAAAGAAGTAAAAGGACAAATAGAAAAAATATTGATGTAATGATGGTAAAAAAAAGTTAAAATTAAAGTATTTTTCAAATAAATTTAAGACCTTAATAGTTTACAAATAAAATATATAGTAGATTTTAGATTTTGGATTTTACCAATACATAAATTAGATATTATGCATTCTAAGTTTTAAAAACAAACAAATTATAATTTTATAAATCTATTGTTTTGAAAAATGAAAACCTTAAATCTTTTGGAATTTTGGAACATTTTAGTTTAGAATTAAAAAAATGTGCACTCTAAATATTTACAATATACAAGCTTTCAAAAATGTAAAAGCAAATTACGTTAAAGCATAACTCAATTTAAAGAAAAGGCATGTTAATTTAAATAAAAAATGAATTTTATATAAGTAGAGGAAAATTATCTTGAAATGAAAGTAAATTAAGTTAAAGTTAAAGCAAGTTACTTTAGAGATAAAATAAACAAATTTATTTCAAGTTAACTTCAAGTAAAATAATTTTGGACTCAAACTTCATGATTTGGGGACCAAAACCTCAACTGTTACCAATCTCATCCAAAGTATTGTTGGGTGGTCATGCTATCAAACAGTCTCATCAAGATCCCGTTGAAGCTTCTCATATAGAGAAAGAGCTTGGAAATGCCGAATTGGTAAAATGGAGTAAGTAATTGCAAAGCACGCCAAGTTATCAAAATAATTGCCTAGTTAGGACCTACCAAGCCACGGGTTGCAGGGTTAGTATTGACTTGAGATTATTTATGATAACTTGGCCTACTTTGCAATTATTGGACATAATGTCAGTGTAGGAGAGTTGAGTTGTTTGACTTCTTCGATTGCTTAACCAATCAAAACATGCCACATTGGGGAAAGTCTCTTGCATTTAGATTATATTAAGTGGACCCACACTCACTAAGTTAATACTAGTTGGTAGTAGTAGATATTTTCTTAGATTTCTCCCACTACCAAACCAATGAAATTTCTACTTCATACCCACCCAATTGGAAATTTGCACAAGGCAAGCAGTGAGCATTATTAGTCTTCATCCATCTCGCTTTAACCAATCAAAACATGCCACGGTGGCAAAACTCTCCTATGGGTAAATCTAGTATACATATCCTACATGCTATTGACATTAACCCTAGAAGGACCTAAAAACACTTGGTGACCGTAGTATATTATGAATACAATGATATTCAACTAGAAAAACATTGACCAGATACTATTCAGTACAAAGTAAATTAATGATCATGATAGTATGTAAATAACAATGTATCACAATTCATATAGTAAACCACAATTGAAGAATTATAAGGCTAAATACGGATCTTATAGATGGATCCAAAGGGCCTTTCAAGGGTTAAGTTTACGCCATGGAGATTTGTGACTCATTTTCTTATGAATTTCTTAGCCAGCGGCTTTAGTTATCTGGTAGTTGATGTACTTGGCACATGCTGAAAAGGGAAAAAAAAGAATTTGTGAAGAGGACCAGAATGGGCTAAGCAACAGGTGAGATATAGCATATTTTTTCTAAGTAGCGGTTCTACATTGAATAGGGGTTTTCTGGGGACCCATACTAATTGAATAGGGGTTTCTTCAACTCCTGTAGCGGGTTTTGTCAGATACTCCTAATATTTTCTGATGTGGAAAGGGTGCACGAAATTCGGAGCAGGGCTTTTTTCTTGGTCTTTTTAGTGCCAAATTGCACCGCACAAAAATTGATTTGACTAAAAAATGGCAAAAATCATGAAGTTTTTTGTCATGAAACTTTGAATTAAAAAAAATCTTGGATGAAATCATCAAATTGTGGATGAAAATACAATTAGAGACATGTGATATGTGTGAATGTGATATTTTTTATTCAATATTTGGATGAATGTTGAAATTTGGAGCACCACCATAACATTTTATACCACCACTTTGGCACTTCATAAAAAATGAAAAAAGAAAAGCCCTAATTCTGAGAGTTGTCATTAGGAGGTTGACATGGTTCTTGCTACACTCAAAACTTTTGTGTTGCAATCATGGACAATTTCTTCCACATTGTGATCATTGATGAAGCCAGCCATGTAGTTTTCTAAACACTTTCTGGATCTGGCATTTTTTAATTTTGTTAAGTTTGAGGACCTGTTTACACCCATAAACTTTGGGTTGGAGCCCAAAGAAATGGAGTGTTTTGATTGGAAGATAGTTGTTTACACCCAAAGTTTTTGGGTGTAAACAGGCCATGATTCTGTAGTTTTTAATTACAATGTCCACAATTCCCACAAGATTCATTGACTCCCGAATTCTCAGTTGTGTAGCATTAATTTACTATTTCCCTCATTTTTGGAAATCGATGTACAATTCACCCTGAACTCACAGACATATTATGACAAGGTACCTCTTAAATATCTTCTTTCTATCTTGGACTGCAATATTATGGGCCAAGCGTAGAATGCCGCAATTTCAAGTCTGATAGCCATTTCTGTAATTCCAAATATCCAAATCTGCTTTAACTTTGCTTTGCACTCTTTTCTGTGGGCTCTGGAGCCAGTCACACTGATTCCTATCCAGCTTCTGAAATTAACAAACCCCAGCCAAGGGGGGTGATGGTGAGTAGTGTACGTAACCTCAACCCTAGAAACAGAGGGCTATCAAGTTTAGGGACATCCTCAACATCATTACTTTTCTTATTATTGATTAATTTTTTTTACAATAAAAAAAGATACTGAAGATCAACACGCCTCCAAACAAATAGATTGGCGATCCCAAGCAGCTTCCAGCGACAGATTTTACAATCGGCCTCAAAGATGGGTTTTGAGCTTAGCATGTTCGAGCGTTTGCAGCGGGTTGGATACCCGTGGCAGTCCTCACTACGCAAGTGAGTGCATCTTGAATGCTAGACCTGTTTGATTTCAGTAGAATGAACTAAAATAGTTTCATTCTACTGAAATCAGAAAATAGACGATAATGAAAACCTAATCCCACCAGCATATTTCTCCTCAAAACTGAATGTGTGAACATGTGGGATGAAAACCATTTGTTGGAATGATGCAATCTACATCCAAATTAACCAAAGAAGTGAAAGAAAAGTCTTTCTTCTCGTATTCAACATTGAGTAAAAAAATGTTCAACTTCACTACAATGACTAAGGTTTTCAAGTCATTCACCTTCAGTTTTCTAAACATGAAGTAGGAATCAGCAACTCTTTCCTACTTTGTGGTTAGAAAAACTGTAAGTGAATGTCTAACTTCGTCGATGTCACTGCCCTGGAAGATGTAATTTTGGGCCTCCTCGAGTTCTTGACTCCCTTCATTCTCTATTTCCATGTCCACTGAGCCATTCCTGCATGTGGCTCCATCCCAGTTCCGTTAGTCTTTCGGTCCGTTTGTTCTCAATGATGATATATGTTCTCCCTCGTTAAGAATTAACATTTATATGACCACATTCAGGATTCTTCGATGTTCAAAACAGAAATTCTTACATGTGCACATTATGAATTCTTCTATGTTCACATTATAGGTAAACATGAATGAACGTACGTTCACAACAAGAATATCCTGAGTATGCCAAAGCTGAATGAATTTAATCCCATCTTACTTACTCCCGATTATGATGGTTTATGAACCAACAATTTGGACATTCGTAACTCACTCCTACAGTTATGCATGTGAGCTTTGGTGTACCCATTAGAATCCTATTGAAAATAGTCACAAGCTCCACACTCATTATTCTTTAAAATTCACTCAAAAGTCGCAGAGCCTGACTGATAGACCTTGATTGGATCACTGGGAGAGGTGGATAGCTGGTGCATCTTCGAAGAACTGGACCAGGAAATGGAACCTCCCCACCAGAGTGCAACAGCAGGTGGTAGCCTCCTGAAGATGACTTTCTATGGAGAATTCTCATTTCTCTGAAGAAAATCATCTTGAGGAAGGCTACCAACTGCTGTTTACTGCTGTTCATCATCGCCAGCCTTTGCCCAAGCGCACCACTTGGTGGAAGTCTTGTATGATCGTGGTCCAAGTTTGTCCGGTTGGACCCGTTCTTCTAGAACAGACTCTTGTACTGTACATGTAACACCTGACGAAGTCCATCAAGAAGTCGAGATGGACTGCCACCACAGCAAACAAACGTACATACATGTTCACAAATCTGAGAAATAGCTGGACAAAAACATTAAACATGCAATATCTGAACATAAACATCAAGACTCAATAGGAATAAAACTTACTTGTTGATATGGCTGGGTAGTGCCGACTTTTCCTATGCGGATCATGAAGGAAGCGTCTTCTTGACGGTTGCATGTCGGTTTTCCAAAACTCGCCCAGCTTCACTCCGTGTCTAAGGACATTATCTTCGTCAGCTTCGTCCATGCTGTGAAAAACTCCGCACTGGTGTTAGGGTAATAGCTGTAAGTTGGAAAGTCTGTTAGAGAACTGCTTCACTAGTGGACTAAAGCTAGGTATGCAAAACTATCTATAATTTGTGAACACCAAAAGCTCAAATAGAGAAATGAGAGTGCACAGCCAAGCCTGCGCGCATTAGCAAACTATACACAGCAAAGACTACAAAGATCTGCAGTTGCATAGCCTGGGCTCCGTTCCTAGAAGAGTTGCGCCGTGGTCGTCCACGTTTGCTTCTTGTCTCTCACACCAAGGGACCCTGTTGTAACATACATGATTTGTTCAGTTACACCATTTCGTAGCAAAGCAAAGGATAGCAAAGTACGTCTGCAAACTATCGCTCTAAAACAACATATCTATGCACTGTTTCTTTTCATTTATTGTCTTATAAACTCCCTGGATGCGTAAGACGTGTCAAGTATGCTTATGCTTAGCTAGAGAAAGACACAGTTGATACTCAAAACCACAAGCCTGCATTCTCAGTCACCACGCAAACAGGCAGACAGACCCCATTACTAACTTACGAAGAAAACGACGACGACACGATTGCAAGCTCACACAACACTAATTAACAAACCCAAGTGTGGTAATTATACCATCAATGGAAACAAAGAAACATTCCAATGCATCAATGGTAAGGAAAGCCCTGCGTAGTACCGCCATTCTTGCGCTCCAAAGATCCATGCCAACTTTCCCGCAAGCTCTGAACGCAGTGAGCTGCGAAACTTCACTTGGGAAACTACGAACCAAACTGGGAAGACACTGTGTTTTAGACGGATACCTGCATACATATTTAAAGAGCTTGGGTTCAGGGTGAAGTGAAGGGGCCGGTTCCAAGATGGTGATGGCGCCTCGCGATGTACAGCTTCATGTGAAGGGCCCTGTGTGATGGCGACGCGGGATGTACAGCTTCATGTGAAGGGCCTGTGTGATGGCGACCGGGGTACTGGTACTTCAGCAGGTAAGTGGCATCATTAACCCTTAAAAGGACATTTCATGTTCGGACTTGGTCTAACTTCATTAGATTTCTACATGTAACCACACATTTCAAAAATTTGATAATTTTTACATATAGTAGTGCTTATCTAAATTTTATTCTCATTTTTTTCACAATCAAGAACATCAAATTGAATTTTATATGACTATTCAAAGAAATTTCTTCATTAAAATCATAGTGATTATAAATATGCTTAAAATAGAATGAAAGTTTTAAGAAAATTGGAAATAATAGTAAAAAACATCATAGTGTAATTGTTGTATTTCTTGTATTCATACCAAGAAAACTTCAATTAAAAAAAAATTCAAAAGTGGTGTATTTTGAGTTTTTAAGATGCTATCTTCAATGTGTCACAAAAATTACAGATTTATCAATTTTTGAAAAAAAGAAAGTAAAATGGAATAAAAGGTAGAGTTATTGGAACTACATTTTCTTAGTTATGCTTAAGAACATTTGATATCAAGAATTATGTGAAAATTTAGGTTTTGACTTTCAAAATGCATATTGGGCTTGTGATGTCCTTTAAGGGTTAATAATAATAATTTGGTGGTGTCATGGAGTGGAATCATGGAAGTTTTACTTTCATTTGAAAAAGTTTAAATGGCATATCTAAGTGGGGGTAGGAAGGGAAGTGCATTTTTTAACCATGAAAGGACCAAATTGCGTTTTTTGGTCACATAGCAATTTTAGACAACTTTCTATGAATGGAATTTTTATTTTATTTCTTTAAAATTTTCACACAACATGTGCACGAGTTTGGTTTTTAAGGCCCAATAATTCTCATAAATTTTAACTACATGGTTAAAAAGTTATTGTATGGTATGTAGTGTTTTTTCTAGATTAGGTAGTCCAAACAGATAAAGATGAAATCACTTTTCTCAAAAATAAAAAATTGAATTTTTTTCTAGATTTATATATATGTGGAGAGCTTTAAATCATTCTATTTTGATTTATGAGATGAAAGTTATGATGAGTTTTAGTTTGTGGGTAGTTATGGAATCTCTACTTTGGACTATACTTTCACCAAAAATGCTCCCAAACTCCCATTTATAGTGTATCAATTTTGAAAAAAAGAAGTAAAATGAAATAAAAAAAATAGATTATTGGTGGTATATTTTATTAACTAAGATTTATAAACATTTAAGATAAAGAACTATGTGAAAATTCAGGTTTTGACTTTCAAAATGCCTATGGAGCTTGCAGTGTCCTTTTAAAGGTAACATGTAAAGTTCCTCAACTATAATTTCACCAAAAATGCTCCAAATTGTTATTTTTTGTATAAGTACCAAATTTTATTTTATTTTATAAAATTTTGGACACATGTAAGTGTAGGATCTTGTAGTACGCCGGTTTAAAAAGATGTGGAAAAATTTCAAAAATTTCCATTGTGAAGGATTACAAGTTTGAATTGATAAAAAAAAATTTGAGCCCTGCAAAAAATAAGGCAGACACACTTCACAAGGTCACACTTATATGAAAAAATGTCCACACTGTTGGTGCTTTTGGGATTCAGTCTTCAAAGCAAGTTGGTTAGATGCTTGAAATGATTTAGATAATTGGGAATCGTACAAATTATAAGAAAAAAATAGTAAGTAGAAAAAAGTAGAGAATGATTATAAACACTAAATTTTTAACAATTTATTTATGGAATTGAAAAAATGCCAATCCAATGGTCGTTATGTTATAATAAACAATCTACATCCTATGATTTTACTTTTTTCAAAAAATATTGAAAATTAAATTAAATGAAAGATTTCAAAGTTTAACTTGGAGTACAAAATATATAACTGAGTGCAAACTAAAACTCATAACTTTCATCTTATAAATCAAAATGGAATGATTTAAAGCTCTCGACATATATGTAAATCTAGAAAAAAAATTCAATTTTTTATTTTTGAGAAAAGTGATTTCTTCTTATCTGTTTGGACTACCCAGTCTAGAAAAAAAACTACATACCATACAATAATTTTTTAACTATGTAGTTAAAATTTATGAAAATTATTGGGCCTTCAAAAACATACTCGTGCACATGTTGTGTGAAAATAAAATAATAATTCCATTCATAGAAAGCTGTCCAAAGTTGCTATGTGACCAAAAAACGCAATTTGGTCCTTTCATGGTTAAAAAATGCACTTTCCTTCCTACCCCCACTTAGACGTGCCATTTAAACTTTTTCAAATGAAAGTAAAACTTCCATGACTCCACTCCGTGACACTAACAAACTATTATTATTAACCCTTAAAGGACATCACAAGCCCAATATGCATTTTGAAAGTAAAAACCTAAATTTCTACATAGTTCTTGATATTACATGTTCTTAAAATTTAACCCCTAGAGTACCAAATTGCATTTTTTGGCAATAGAGCTTACTAGATCTCTACAAATGGAATTTTTTTATTTTTTAAATTTTCACACAACATGTGACCAAGGACTAGCTTTAAGGCCCAACAATTTTCATAACTTTTGACTAGGAGGTTAAAAATTTGTTGTATAATATGTAGTTTTCATTGTTTGGCAAGTAGCCTAGACAGCTAAAATAGCTTCTTTAAAATCACTTTTAAAAAAAATAAGAAGTTGAAATTGATTTTTTAGATTTTCTATATACGTGGAAAGATTTGAATCATTCCATTTTGATTAATGAGATGAAAGTTTTGAGGAGTTTTAGTCATTGATAGTTTGCGGGTAGTAATGGAATCTCTACTCTAAGATAAATTTTGAAGTCCTTTATTTTATTTTATTTTCAATCTTTTTGTAAAAGAACAACAACATTTGCTATAGATTGTTTATTACAATATAACAACCATTGGGATTGGCATTTTTCAATTCCATAAATAAACGGTTAACAATTTAGTATTTTGAATCATTCTCTACTTCTTTCTACTTACTATTTTTTTCCTATATGTTGTACAATTCCACATGATCTAAAAATTTTCAAACATGTATCCAACTTGCCTTTAGGAATTTATCCAATTAACTACAACCATTTTGGACATTTTTTCATACAAATGTAACCTTGTAAAGTGCAGCTGCCCTATTTTTTGCAAAGCCCTACAAAATAGATTTTTGTCAATTCAAATGTTTATATCTTGCAATCTACATGGTGGGAAATTTTTGAATTTTTTTCTCCATATTTTCAAACAAGCTTACTAAAAGATTCTATGGTCACATGTGTCCAAAAATGTTTTGTTTCTAAAATGTGGTACTTGTACTAGAAATGGCAATTTGGGAGCGTTTTTGGTGAAAACTTAGTCAATATCCTTTAGGGGTTTCACAAATAAAATGTAACTTCAATAAATACTTTTTTTTTCAATTTGTTTTCAAAAAATGATAAAACTATAATTTTTGTGACACTTTGAAGATAGCATCTTAAAAACTCAAAATACATTATTTTTGAACTTTTTATTATTGAAAGTTTTTTTGTATAAATACAAAGAATACAACAATTATACTATGATGTTTTTTACTATTATTTCCATTTTTCTTAAAAATTTCATACTATCTTAAGCATATTTATAATCACTATGATTTTAATGAAGAAATTTCTTCGAATAGTCATATAAAATTCAATTTGATGTTCTTGAATATGAAAAAAATAAGATTTAGATATAAAATTTAGATATATACCACTATATGTAAAAATTGTCAAAGTTTTGAAGTGTGTGATTTTATGTAGAAATCTAATGAAATCTAACCAAGCCCAGACATGAAATGTCCTTTAAAGGTTATTTGTATTTGTTGGGACAAGTTGACAAGTAAACTTGAATTTGGTTGCACTTTAGTGTGCATTTTTGGGACTCAAGATGAATAAGTTATGAATTTTTAAGTCATGTTTCTAGATGTATCAAAAATTTATAGTAGATTCTCATTGATTTTTACAAGTTGTTATGTTCTAATTGCATACATCTTTTGAACTAATCACCGAAGTTTCAAGGTCATTTTTTTGTAAAAAATTACTAAGAATTGTCATTTCTATTGCATTGAGGCAAGAAAATAGGGAAAAAAAAATCCTTAGTAAATTGTAGAATCTTATACTAAACTTGTATAAGAACACTTAGTAGAATTTTTCTTGAAATTTGACCTCATAGATTGGAATATATTAGCATTTGAGTTGAAAATAATCCTTTTTGCACATTGCTTTATAAGACGATAAGACTATGAATCCTCTTAACTTCAATTTTTTGTTGTATAAATTTTGATTTTAAAAGTTTTATATTGAAAAATTGAGTTGAGAGTCTTGAAAAAAAATTAATAAAAATTAATTTGATTTTTTTTTCTCTAAAAAATTGTTCAGTAGAAATTGCTAATAGTTCTAAGATGAAATAAAAATTTGCAAATCCTAGCATTGAGATTGTTAGAAAACCAAATCTTGTGGAACTTTTTTTCTTGAACAAAGAAGCCTATATATTATTTTTCACAAAAATGCTCTAAATACCTACAAAATAAAATATTTTATATTTTTTTCGTCACTTATTCAAATGGAATGAGTCAAATATTTTCAAATTGAAAAAATATATATTCTATGAAGAAAAATTCATAAAATTCATTTTGAATTTTTGAAAATTTTGTTGTATTGCCTAGATTTGACTATTTTTACATTTGGCGGCATAACTTTTGCTCTTGGGCATATATTGAAATAAAAAGTATATTTTACTAGTAATGAGTTATATGAAGTTGTTTATACTGGATAAAAACATGCCTAATCATGGGATGCACATTTTCAAAGGATATTGTATCCTACTTGTATGTTGCACAATCAATATTGAGAGTTTAATGTCTCTTTTTGGTGCAAATGTATGTATGTGTTGTATTTAGGATTGTGATGATTATGGGTGTTGAGATGGATGGACCTTTTTTTTGTTTTCAAGTTGTAGAATTATAGCCCCTTAATATGGACCCTACCAACCTATCCTTTCAATTAATTTTAGGAAGTATAATGATTACATTGTCTTGAGAATCAATTTAGGGATCTTTTAGTAGATATATACAAGAAGGGATTGCAGTCAAATGCATTTAGTTTAAATTAATATTTAACAAATTATGTATAAGGTATGTTGAAGGTATGTTCACTACATAAAAACAACAATATAAATGACTTGTCCACAATGACTGCAAGCACAACAATGACTACAAAATTACTATTTTGTAGTCATTGTAGGCAAGTCATTTATATCCTTGTTTTCTTGTAGTGGTTGCAAAGATGAAATAGTAAATAAAAGGTTTTATACCATTGTAGTCATATTTCTTTGATCTCAAATCTTGTCCATTACTCATTCAACATGTAGTAACTCTTTTTCTTCGATATTGCACTAATTGCTACCTTGTCAAAAATAATAAGTTTATAGGAAATGGACTTTTGAAAAGAAATAATGAGACTATTGGAAAACTCAACAGAGTGGTGAAATCTAAAGTGATGCAACTAATTAAATTATAACAAGTTTGAGGCTAGCCTTCTAGGAGTTGTTGTTCCAATTTAAAAGCAAAGACCCATTAGATGTTTTTGGGGGGCTCTGGAGGGCCATTTTAGGCCCGTTCCCCTATTGTTCCTAATCTAGTGAAAGAACGGCTCGTTGTTAGAATTTTGTTTTCTCTAAATTTTGTTTTTGTTTTTTGTTTTTAAGATTTTATCTCCAAGTATGTAGAATTAGACTAAAGCTTGGAGAAAAATACTATAAAACATCAATTCATGAGTAGAGAAGGAGCATAAAAGTTATATGTAAGCTATGAATATATGACTCTTATGATCTAAAGATAGGATAATTTAAACACATTTGCTTTTTTATGACTATTACTAGGAGCAAGATTAAGATTTTTTCTTTGAAAAAATTCCCACCCTCCCACCCTTTTTAGAAAAAAATTATATAGTGGCTATATCTTAATGACACTATATTTTTTTTTGTTTGTTGATTTAGGAATATGGTATAGACCAAAATCAACTCAAAAGGATGACAAATTATAGAAGGATTTTTGTTTCAATTTCCCTATTTTTTTCGTTCATTGATTTGGGGCTAATACACAACCCAAAATCAAGTCATTGGGATGGCGGCCTTGGCTAGCCTTAATATTGGATTACCAATGACACAAAATCAGATTGGATTATGGATCCATATGTGATTAGTAAGTGGGCAATGGGTTAATCAACATGTAGTGAAATTGGAAGATTAAAAGCCTATACTAAATGGAAACAACAGTGAATAAGTGGCGCTCCTCTGATGGGACCCAACAGTAACAACTCATAAAGTTTGAGCTATCTATTTGCAGCCTTAATGATGGGACGAGCTGGCAATTTGCAGCCTTAATGATGGGACGAGTTGGAGTGACGGGACCAGCTGGCAATTTGCAGCCTTAATGGTGGGACGAGTTGGAGTGACGGGACCAGCTGGCAATTTGTAGCCTTAATGATGGGACGAGTTGGAGTGACGGGACCAGCTGGCAATTTGTAGCCTTAATGATGGGACGAGCTGGAGTAGCAGAGTGATTGTATTGCAATCAGGGAGCTAATTAGTGACCTTGATATACTAATCTCAGTGCTTGAACTAAGGTCGTTGGATGCTAATAATAATTCAAAGCCAAGTTACCTTCATGCTAACCAAGCTTGTTGCTGGACACACCTAAAACAATGATGTTTGTTCTATAGCTGTTCTTAGCATTACATGTTATTTAACCCTTGTAGAGGGCTGCAAGTTCCCCAGGGTTCCCAGACTCTGAAACTGTTTGGAATTGCGCCGCAACAACTACATGACGTGGCAGAGAGACTGCCACGTCATACCCCCCAAAAAAATTAAAAAAATAAAATAAAATTGTTCATCTAGTTTTTTCATTTTTCCATTTTAAGATTTTTTATTTTTTCAAAAAAAATAAATTTTGATAGCAGCCGTTCTTTTGCTGCCGGGAAAATAGCGTCGAGAACAAGCCCAAAACGGCCCTCCAGACTCCCCCAAAATCATCTAATGTTTTGCAAGCTCTAACATGAGATTAGCAATATAACTCTTTTGTATCCATACTTTGCCGTTGGTAGTAAGTTGCTGCGAGAGAAACATAGCTTTTTCACAGTCTATTACTACTCCTTCTTAGGTTCATTTGATGTTTCTTGAGGATCATATGCATGTATAGGAGTATATCTAGAATTTTCCCATGTGAAAGCAATAACACACGTCTGTGGGGCTGAAGACACCTGGTCTAGCCTCACTAACATTTAAATTTGTTGTCTTGTTTTGGGCGTGGGCACAAGTGAGGCCCACGACCTCGCAAAGTATTTTGAATGCTCTACAAACAATTTATTCTTTTAGATTTTGCCCTATTGATCCTATTGGTAGAAGGTTTTGAGACATACAAAGTTTATATGATGTCTTGGTGGTTTTTGACGTTTTGGTAAAATCTATCTTGTCACTTTGACATTCAAATATGTAAAAAAACGTATTATGGATGTTGTAGTTATTATTACATACATGATTTAACCCCTGAATGGCTTGGAGGCCATTTGCGGCCGTATGTGCTGGTTTTTCACGTATTTGGGGCAATAAATGTTGGATTTAGGGTTTGGGGGAAAAAACTAAGTTGTCTGTGTTGCTAGCACGCATCGACTATTGCCTTCCATTTGCAAGAATACCTCGAAGTACTGTGTGGGGAGAAGATCAGAAGATAATACGGGAAATTGCCTACAGTACGACTGCGCATACGTATCGAAGCAGACCCGTTGATGCTGCGGGTTGCTCCTTGCTCGCGTGGCCATGTCCGTTGGCAGGAGGAGGCGGGAGAGCGGGGTTGAAGGAGGGAGAACAAGCTTCGGATTCCACTGCAATGAGGGACACCTTGAGGTTCAAACAAAATTCTACAATGCAATTCTCATGATGGAAGGTAGTGTTAGTACCGTGTCTGAGGTAGTGGGAGGGATTAGGGATTGTAGCAACAGGTCTATTTCACCCATGATGGAGGACGGAGCAATCATGGATGCAAGGAGCGTGCGCCGTTGCGGCTTGAAGGTGGCGGTTTTACTCATTTGCAGGCGTGGGAGTTGATTTCCATTTCCTGTGCTGACAAGTGCCGGAGTGCTACGATTCATTCAAACCTCCACCATGTTGCCGGATGCGCAACCCCGTCTACAAGAGGAGGCAAATATATTGCGGACTTGGGCAACACAGTGTGGTGCCAATTCCAGGCAAGCTCAGCAGATTATAACATTATTGAGTGTGGACTACCTTTGTAGCATTCCAAAAACTTCTCGCACTTATCGAAAATCAGGCACTTTTGAACATCTTTGGTTGTGGTACCTCTTTCGGAGATAAGTTCAGCACATTCTGAAGTGGACAACCAGGCGAGAGGAGAGCGACCCGGACGGTTTTGGAATTGAAGTCAATCGAATCATATGGGAGACGCTCTTCCCAGAGCCCAAAATTCAAAGCCATGGCGAGACTACGGGCGGATGCAAGGAGGGCTGCAATCCAACATCAGGCACAAGACAACAGCCGCCCCTCTACGGAAATTGTGACAGGCTCAGAAAACCAGGTGGAGATGACAGCAACCACCGTAACTTGCTCCACGCTTCCGCGCATTCTGGTGTCAGCGATAGGGCGGGTCCCCCCTTTGGCACACAAGACTGTCCAATGACACCGCCAGAGAGTCCACACAGCCTGTCCTATACGTGGGAGCGTACGAGCCTCGTGAATGGCCGAGCATTGGGCCGATTCATTCTCCACCTCGGGCCAACTCCCTAAACATCGCCAATGTCCCGCGATCCCCCGAATTGTATTGTAATAGGGAAGCAACTGAAGGAGGTGCTCCGTGGGAAGGTCAGTCGCGGCCGAAGAGGAGAAAACAAAGTCATGACGCAATTGGAGGATGCAGCAGCAAGTAATTTGGAAAGAGGAGGACGCACAACCTACGTTGTGGAGGCGCGTGAAGGAGGTAGGGGTCGCACTGCGCGCACTCCTCGGGAGCGGCAATTGCCATTGCATGGGCAGCTCAGATCGACAGCACTGGCGCCTCCGGGATGGGAGCCACCTCATATTGGATCCATAGAAAGGAGTCCAGTTCAATTGCGTCCACGAATTTAGGCCACCGGTAGAAGCCTTACGGTGGGCGTCCCCTGTGATCTTGTTGAGGATATTACGGGAGTCTCCGATGCACCCTTCAAACTTGATGATGTAACACTGCCTGCATCAGATTCCCATGTACAGCGCGAGGCAACACCGGAAGTCAGCAACGACATTCGCTTCTTCAATCCTGGAGCGAGTCTTCCAAAGTCTCTCTATCGTGACCCTGTTCATTCGCCAAGTGATCATGCTTTCTTGGACGAGAATGCCTTCCCCAAAAGGTTGACAATGATGGTGCGCAATGAGATGTTAGACCTGGACCCGGGTCTTGTGGGCGATGAGAATGGGATAAGTGGCGTTGCAGTGTCCCAATTTTACTACCATGTCACAGGGACGCCCATGTTCCACGTTGATTTTGGTGACGGGATTGGCGCCCGCTCAGTGCACGTCCGTGACAGCACTTTGGATGTGTCCACAATGTTTGTCGATACTCAGCGCTTGTTGTTTCCCAGCGATGATGTTCCTCCCGAAGACTGCGCAACACCGAGCCTCCTTGCAGCAGAAGAAGCAGCATCATCAGACGACAACCTGGAGTGGGAAGTGGAATATGAAGATTTCTAGTCTGACGATGCGGCAGGTGCCACAAGCTCCAAGTGCAATGTCGGGGGCTATACGGAAGATCCACTGCAGGAATTGGGGCTTTATAACAAGAAAGAAGACGTTCAAAATTGGCCTTTTGAAAGACTATTTGCGGACGACTAGTGGCAGGATCGATCAGTGACACTTCTCAAAACACCCACAACTTCTTGGGTCTAGTTCCAGGACCAACATCAGCTGTTGCAAACTAGCCCTTAGATTATTTCCTCCGATTCTGGCCTCTACACATCCTTAACCGCGTAGTTCAAGAAACTAACGGGTTTTGCTCTGACACCTTACACTAAACCGTGAAATCTGCGTATGCTTGTTTTTACACTATTTGAGTATCATGTGGGTGGAATGGCTCTAGGATGAGGGAAGTCCTTTGCTTACCTTGGGGTCCGCTGGGCTTTATCTTCTTACAAATGGCAAGGCTGATGTTAGTACATGAATGTTGATCGATGCTGATGAGAAACCTATCATGGTGTGGGTGTATATGCTACAGGTATGCGTGCCAACTATCGCAGCAAAATCCAGCCGTAACAAATGGACGGCCTGGTTGGACGCCACTGGACAACGATGAGCTCTTAGCATGGTTTGGAATTCTCATACTCATGGGGCTAAAGGAATTCCCCCACATCCGCTGTTATTGGGACCGCACACCATTCTACAACTACCCACTAATCTCGGAAGCTATGCCTCGGAAACGCTTCAAGGCAATAATTAGATGTCTACATTTAGTGGACAACAACGTCCTTGTGACTGACCGAGCTGATCCATTGTATGATAAGCTGGCCAAGGTACGTTGGCTCTGTGAATCCTTTGCTGGCATGTCTCAAAGTCTCTACAACAACAAACCGATGCTGACAGTTGATGAAATAATGATCCCGTATAAGGGCCGCTTTTGCAACATTCGGCAATGCATGAAGTCAAAGCCAGTGAAGTTCAGGGTGAAGGTGTGGACTTTGGCCAATTCCGAGAGCAGGTATGGATTCTATTCATGTTAGTAAGTCATATTGTCTTTCCTTCATTTTTGTTGCGATGTTGGTCTTCAGTCCAAATTGATTTTCCTTGTGGCCGCAAGTTGCCATCATCAGGGATTTCCATCATTTCACTTGCCTTGTTGGTGAGAATAGGTAGAACTTTGGTAATGTTAGTAAGTCACTATTACTTTCAGTTATTGGGCCTGCCAGGACTGCAGGAGCATTTCTTCAAATGCTGTGAATGTATCCTCTGTTACTGGGGAGACCAATCAATGGTCCCACGTCGTTGGTGTCGAATTGAAGGATACTGATTGAATGCCTTGAATGTAGCCTCTGTTACTGGGCTTCCAGTCATTGGTCCCACGTTGTTGCAGCCCAAATTGAAGGGTATTGACTGAGCATGCCGTTTGAATGTGGTTGGCGCAAGTATATCTCAAACATCATCGTGTACCTCGGAGCTGACAACACATGTACAGAGGGCGATTCTGTTGGAGAAGATGCGATGCTGACCGCCATTACTAGGCTTGAAGGGCGCGGCCATGTCATTGTAACTGACAATTTTTTCACGTCCTTGCGCCTATTCATGAAGTTGATGAGGCGTGGCTTTTGGGCGACTGGCACATGCAGGAAGACAAGAAAGGGGTTTCCAACTAGTTTGGCTGGGTTTGGAAACACGGATCTGCCAAACCGCATCCACTTGGTACTAAAGATGCATTGCACTCGCAAGATTGCAACCATCTGTTGGATGGATGCCAAGCCCGTCTTCCTGCTCTCCACTGCGTGTGATCCTATTGGAGAGGACTCTTATGCTAGCCGGTGGGTGGGGCGGGAGCGTGTGGAGTTCCCAACATCCCCAATTCTTTTACAATACCAAGCCGGGATGCGAGGTGTTGACCTAGTCAATCAGCAACGGCAAGAGTATAGCACCCAGCTGCACTCCCACAAGTGGTGGCACAGGATATTCATGTTCGTGTTAGATTCTTTACTCCTCAATGCATACATCTTATATGCCTTTGACCGTCGAGCCTTGGGGATACTAGTGCATTCCCGACTGTTATGGCACTATGGCGTGGCCACGGAGCTGTTGAGACACCGGATGGTCGTTGGTCACATTCGAGGGCCGCTTCGGAACTTGGCAGCAAGTGGGTTGCATTTCAGTTCAGACCACCCCCAGCTGCGCCGCCGTTGTGTGGTTTGTTTCCGCAGGACGTGATGATTATGCCCAGGTTGCGGCGGGATGTTCCAATGCGAAGGGCAATGCTTCCGGGCAGTGCATACACAACATGCTTACCGGCCCTACATGCGTGGTGCGCCGGTTTAGTTCTAAGCAGCTTGTTTTTCCTTCATAGAATGCCCAGGTGACTTCCATTTGCATGAAGTAGATGCCTATCCATGTTCTCCCTTCACTACAAGAGAAAGGGGTGTTTTAAGTAGTATCCTAGACATCAGGTCTTTTAAGTAAGGTTTTAAGTAAAATTTTACTAAAAAGACAGTCTTTTTACTTAAAACCTTAATTAAAAGACGTTACCTAAAAGACATGATGTCTAGAACACTACTTAAAACACCCCTTTCTCTTGTAGTGCTTCTTACATTCACAAAGCCTCGTCCTGTAGAGGCATTTTGATGAGGATGCAAGGAGACAATCCGGATTGTTGTTTGGTACAAGGGTGGAAGATGTGTAGTGTCTCTCAGTCCTTTCAGGTCCATTGGCAGGAGGACTTGAGTGGCACATAAGCGGAAGGACAGATTTCCATGTGCTCAAGCGTATGAATTTCCGCTTCATATTTTTGTAATGCTGACTGTTGAACATTGAGGCTTTTCTTTATTTGTTTTGAATTGAAACTATCTTGTAGCGTTGTTGTGTCTCGGGGCTTAGCTCCAAGAGTGGTTACTCTTGTCTTGTTGCCGGGAAACATTGCTAAGTAGTTTCCTGGCAAAACCAGTTACCCTCCCGCCATGACGCACAACCCGCCTGTTGCATTGGTGTGGCATCACACATGCTTCCGACGCCAACGTTGATGTGCCTTGTGGCACGTATTCTAGAATCACCTGTCGCAATTGCGGGCAACCTGGCGGTCAATGCATACGGTGAATGTATGGGCACAATCTTCCATCCACGTTGAATTAGAAGTCCAAATTTTTTGTGCACGGTAGGAGGTTCATTCTAAGTGCACCCACCGCAACAATCTGCCGTTGCTTTGCAGTAGAATTTAAAAAAAATTAAAAACCGGACGTAGAAGACTGTGCGAAGAGCTGTGCGGCACATTCAATTGGAATTCTCCAAACTACTTCGAACCCACGCCTTGCCAAAAATCAAGCATAACCTGAAGCACACAAGAACACTATCCGAACGGCTAGATTTTCAATGTGCGGTTTGCATCACACTTCTTCAGATTGGGCATTCACCATATAGAACAGATACGGTGCCGTAGAAGAAGAGCCCGAGGGCCATTCAGGGATTAATGGTAATGATCATTTACAAACAAAGTCCTTAAGCCTTGACAACAAAATGGCTATGTGACTAGTATAGGTTTTGATTTGAAACAAATTGCTTTATCTAGATTGAGGATGCAAGACAGTAACATGTTGAACCATGATCTATGAAAAGACAAGTCACTATGAGGAAAGTATCTTGGACATGAAACGAATTAAATTGTTGTCCAATAATGTGGGATGTTCCAGAAAAGAGATTTGTTCATAAAATGATAAATGAAGTTGAGAAAAAAATTCATTTTTTTTGTGACGTGACCGAAGGTCGACCACGTTAGACAACAATGGCGCAGTAATGGCGCAACTCCCTTATTCCCGCAATCATAATAACTTAGAGCTTTCTAGATCTTCGAAATCTCCCCTAATGAAGTACGGTTATAAATCTAGATGACTCACATCAGAGCTGATTTTGGTAGCTAGCTTTACATGGCATGGCTATGAATGTTGTGTCTACACGTGTGTGGGTAAGATAAAGAAATTGTACAATTCTAGAGACATATCTTTACACAATCTTGGCCATGATTGATAAGTTTTCTTGATTGAAATCTCTTTGAAATCACATTACATGCTTCTTGTGGTGAGATTGAGTGCAATTTTGAGTTGTACTTGGCTTGTTGTCTCCTCATGTCCAACTTCATTGTCTCCTACTTGAAATTATGACCAAGACTATATCAACAATCTAGCTGTCTTTTGAGCTCTTTTAAATTGGATGTTCCTTGCCGCCTATAATATTGTCCAACTTGAACCATTTTGAAATTTTTTGAACTCAATCTTCTAAGAAATTTATATTCTATTGTTTAAGCAAATATAAGTTGGTTTGAACCATCAAGACTCCTAAGATTCAACTCCAATTGGAAAAAGGTTTGCTGGTGATTGGACTTTTGACATGGACACAACTTTTATGGCTCATGAAAGTTCCTCGATAACATACATGCTGCTAATATGTCATTGGCAAACCCTAAAGGCAAAGAATGGCGCTTGTGATGTGATTATATAGAAGCACATCATTTAATTTGGACCAAGCTAGACAAAATGTGAAACAAGAAACTTCAAATTCCTCAAAACCTCATTTGCATTTGATTACTCCATCAACATTTGTTTTGTATGAAATATGAGACAAGAATCACATGATTTCCCGCATGGGCCATGAAGAGGCAAGTCCATTTTTACACATGATGATAATGGTTTTGATGATCCATTTTTTGCTGAAAATACTAACTTCCCAGATGAATCAAAGGCAACAGCAAAGAAGAGTAGCAAGATGAATTCAAAAGACTCTACGAGTTTAAAGAAGGGAGAAGAGAAGGAGCAACATAAGAAGGAAGAAGAGAGGGATAAGGCTGAACTTGAGCTCCTTCTCAGGGTTTTAGGGCTACTTTATACTTTGAGGCCAAGCCAATTCTCCTTGAGGTTGATTCCACAAAATTTCAGTCCTTTTGGATAGAAGGTTGACCTCAACTACTCATTAGAATAAGATCATTACAAGGCCAATTCTGCCGTATGTAAAGATTTGGAGGCCAAGAAGCCATGCTAATTCAATAAAACCTAGAAAAGAGAGAGAAAGAGAGGAGTTTAAATTTTCAGGGCCATTTCACTCTTAGAGACCAAGCCAATCTCCCTTGAGGCCAATTGCACAAAATCCAGCAAATCTAATTAGTTAAAAAAATAATATTTTATTACAAAAAAGTTTTTAAATTGAAATTTGACATTGGCCTCTCATTTTTGGTGCACCCAATTCAACGAGCTTGGACCATGTCAAATCATGTTGTTTTTTAATAAAAAATTCATTCCACCAAATTGGAGTGGCCTCTAGGTGTAAAGGGGTTGAGACCGATTTCAGCCTTTTGACCAATCACAAGTGAGGATTTGGGGGCCTTTGACACAGAAAATTATTCTGGCCTCTCGGTGTAAAGCGACCTTTAACCTCAATAGTAAGGACAAGAAAAGAAAAGCTGGACAAGGGAAAGAAGAAGGTCGTGAAGGATGAAGATGATCAGGAAGAGGAAGATAAATTAGCCACTGCAGATCTTACCAATCCTCATTTTGCTCCCCTTTTTTCAAACCGTAAACCACTCCTAGGAAATGCGTCGTTCATTTCCTGGGAGGCTTCTGCAACATAATGCCCGATTGCGCGGGATTTCCTGCATAATCGAGCATTACGGATTCCTCATCCGAATTAAATTCCTCATCCCCAATATTCATCTAGTTCTGCTTGTGATTTACATCGGACAATGGCCTCTCATCGTCGGGCATTTCGGGAAATAAAGGGCCTCCTCGTCAGGCTCCGCCCTCCCCATCGGCCCTTTATTTTCCGAAATGCCCTCCTCCTCGGGCATTGCCCTCTACATCACTATGCTATTGATCCCACCAATCCTCAGTTCCGAAAGTCTGCAACGCAGCTGAAAATTCTTGCTGAGTGAGTCGCAACGAAGAAGATTGCAGAAATCTGATGACGGTGGCGACTCTAAGGGAGCCAATGTTGCATCCGATGTTGTGAATCCTGATGCTACAGATGCTGCACTGGGATCCCAGCTGGGATCCTCAAGAGAAAAAGCTGAAATCTCTTCTTCAGTAAGATCACTCAACTGAAAGGAAAGCTGGCAAGCTAGCCAGGGTCGGTAAATAATAAGTGAAATATTCGTTGAAACTCTATTAGTTTTTTCTTTCGGTAACAGGTAGTTACAAGAGTGTTGGTGACTGTCTGTATTACTTCTTGCAGTTATTAAATTTTGACTTGAAAAGAGAGGTGAGATGGGAAATGATGCCTAAGCTTTTCTTCTTTTCGTTGGATCCTTGCTGTAGAATTTCATTTCAGAATTGAGAGAGGTTTCTTTTCAAATGAAACTGCTCTTTCGACGCTTTCAGTGAAGGTGTCAACATCTCACCGGGGCCAAATGCAAGGTAGTTATCATCCATGATTCACTCACTCGAAATTTTTATCTCCAGAGTTGGTGTCAAAGTTTACAATTGTGTTGGAATGAGACTCATTCAGATGTTGCATTGGTGAATATTCGAATCACTAGGAGGTTGAGCGTGACTTGTTTTTGAGAAACACTAAGCGAGTTGCAAGCAAGCTTTGAATTGATTTTGGGTGTCAGCGGTGGTTTTGCTGTTAGCTGTGCATTGCGAATACTGATGCGTATCCCACAGTTAGCTTCTACCAATAGGACTTCGATGGAAACACAACAATAATATTGAATTCAAAACAGTTTCAGAAATCGGTAGGAGGTTCCAAAATGTATCAAAAATCCTACCATCCATTTCGAAAACTTGAATTCATAACGATTTCAAAATTCGGTATAAGGTAACAACAAAATGTACCAAGGGAAGCAGAAACCGTCCCCTCCATTTCCAAATGATAAAACATGTTTTGAGCTACTCGGAATATAAAGCCGGACGGTCCAGAGCCAATTAACAAGAAGAGGAACTGTACTGTACAAGTTACGGCATGTGTGCAGGCACCAGCCTTCCTTAACGTACTCCTTCGGGATCGAGCGTTGTGTTGTGGGCCTGATTAAATGTTGTCGATTGCATCGGAGCAGTCGAGCTGGCCCACGGTAGTCGCCACAACGCAAAAGATGTGCACACAGAAGAGGAAAGCAGACATGGAAAAAGCAGGCTTGGACTGCAGCAGCTGGAACATAAATGCATCGCCTTCTTTGGCCCAGCAGACGGCGTGTCATAGAAGTTTTGTCTGGTCCCGTCGGCCTTGTACAGCGCTTGCTCACGGTCGCACAGACACACCTCCACCTTGCTCACGCTCTCTCCGTTCCAGTCACCTCCAGGATCTTCTCAAGGATGGCCTGCAGTCAGGCAGGGACAATGAACCCAAACCGGGAACCAAACACAGACAGTCCTTAATTATTGAGGGCACACTTGAAAACTTTCTCGGAGGGAACAAGAGGTTTTATATATGTTCCTGTTTACTTTTAGAAATTCGCCTTCTTGGGAGATCAGGAGTCATTTGAACTGAAGAGTCATGACAACCATGTGCATCTAAGTATGAATGCTTACATCGTTCATTTTCGATATTTTCTCAGATGGCTCAACATTCTTCTGTTTGCACCATTAAACGAAAGAATGGGAAGGAAGACATCGACGAGGGAGTTTTAAGAGTTTCCCATGGAGGATATCAAATATGAAAGTGCCAAGTTTGTGGAATGCCGCCATTTTCACGAAATTTCCCATAAACGGAGTTTACCATTGCAATTGAACCATTACCAACTCCTATTGTAAGTGCTAAACCCCGTTTCATTACCATGCACAATGAGAAACTCTTGAAACTCCCTTAAGATCAGAGATACATACTAAAGATTCAAGACATCATGTACAATTCCTATTAAATGATATCCATTCAAGGCTCCAAGCTCCTGAAAGAAAGATATGGATCCACTCACTCAATCCCTTTCCTGTTTTCACGAGAACTCTACATCACAAGATCGTGGAACATTGCAAGTTGAGCTAAATTTTTTCTTGCCAGATGAAACCTGTGGTAGACTTGCTCATCCTTCATCGCCATCAAGAACCTCTCATTCTCCAATGCAGAAACAAATCGCTTCGCTGCCTCCACAACCACGCGCCTCTCCTGGTCACTCACATCATGTCTTTCAAACTTCAACACAATCTCTGAGAACCTTGCTGCTGCAACACACGCATCGCTGGGCTGCTTCCGGAGGAACCTCCAGCCTCGTGGTAACTTGAAACGGGAGGTGCAACTGGAGGAGGACGCTTCACTGTGACTGGTTTCTTCCGCATCTCCGGATAGTACTGGAATGGAAGTTCATCGCCAATGGAGGGAGTTACTCTGGTCTTGGATCTGAGGAGAATGAGCTCAATTGTCAGGGGAATGGAATTTAGGGTGGTTCAAGCTTAACTAAATTCTGAATGGAATTTAGAGCTTGTTCAAGGTGTGTGTATGTTGCGCTCTGGTTTTATGAGGGGCTGCGTCGTTGCTGGTGGGTGGTAAATGGGAACTGAATTTCGTCGATGTCACGGCCCTGGAAGATGTAAATTTGGGTTTTTTCAAGTTCTCGAATCTGTTCATCCTCTATTTCCATGTCCACTGAGCCATTCCTGCATGTGGTTCCATCCCAGTTCCGTTATTAATCTTTCGGTACGTTCGTTCTCAACGATAATATATGTTGTAGCTCGTTAAGAATTAGGGGTAGTCACGGTATGTTCAAGTGGTGTGTGAACTGTGAACAATGAACAATGGAAAGTGCTTTGAGGGGCCAATGAGAAGTGACGAATATTGAACAAGCCGTGACCACCCTTTTTGTTCAAATGTTGAGAATGAACAATGGAGGATGGATAATGGCAAGATGGACGAATGTAATTGAAAGTTAAGAAAACAAAGGAATAATCTTAGCGGAACATTGATTGTTCACTCCCAACATTCACCTCCGGAGGTGGATGTTGGGAGTGAACAATCAATGTTCCGCTAAGAATATTCCGTCGAAAGAAAGCCAACCCTTCACTGCCACCACTTCAATGTTCATTGTTCGCCATCACGTTCAATGTTCATTGTTCGCCATCACGGTGAACATGCCGTGACTACCCCTATTAATACGGCCACATTCAGGATTCTTCGATGCTCACAAAAGAAATTCGTACATGTGCACATTATGAATTCTTCTATGTTCACATTATACGTAAACATGAATGAACGTACTTTCACAACAAGAATATCCTCAGTATGCCAAAGCTGAAGGAATTGAATCCAATCTTACTTACTCCCAATCCTGGAGGCTTATGAACCAAAACTTTGGACATTCGTAACTCAATCATAGAGTTGTGCATGTGAGCTTTCGTGTACCCATTAGAATCCTATTGAAAATAGTCACAAGTTCCACACACTTATTCTTTAAAATTCACTCAAAAGTCGTAGAAATAAGTTTTCTAAAGGTGTGCTCTTCTAGCTCTCTCGTATGCTTGTGTTAAACTGGGCACTGGGGCACCTATGGTCCATATTGGTAAAGAATGACCCTTGTCCTGGTCGGAATTCAGAGAGACTGCAGAATTGGGGGTGGTTCTCATTTATGGAACTGCTGATGTTTGAACCTCACTGCCATGGTAATGCAATGCTTGTCCTCCATCCACCACTTGCTGGAAACCAGGCTGTAGATCAAGCTGGCGCTGAGTCTCTTCACATGATTAGGTCCCTGGGCAAAAGATGCACCAGCTATCCACCTCCCTGACAGGGACCCTGACTGGGTCACTCAGAGAGGTGGATAGAAGTTGCATCTTTTGCCCAGATGGTCAATGAACTGGACCAAGAAAGGGAACCTCCACACAAGAGGGAACAGCAACTGTTAGTCTTCCTAGAGATGGTTTTCTGTGGAGAATTGGCGCCAGCCTTTGCCGAAGCACACCACTTGGTAGAAGTCTCGACTGACCATGGTCCAAGTTTGCCCGATTTCACGAATAGCCTGAGGTTGTGGAGTCCGCTGTTAGAATTTAAGTCAAGACCAGAGTCCATGAAGTCCATAACTGCAGCGGCATCAAGACTGCCACCCAAACCTGAAAAGGAGACAACAGCTAACTGTGAAACGTTCCGCAACTTCACGAGGAGCTCCTAAAATAATCCAGATGCATGCCCCAACGTGTGCATACGACTAGCATGTAAATCCATCTAAAGCTAACACCCAAGTCCGTGATGACATGACGACCTTCAACCTACATTGCTTCGACTGTTGGCCTCACCAACCTCTCTAGTGTCACATACATCATCGAAAAGCGTAGCATTCATTTGGAACTAAACAATCATCATCTCGATTTTCAATCAACAGAAGCAACGCTCAAAAATTGACAAATATTCTACTCCAAAACGCTATTTCAACAACTATGCACGTTTTGAATGTACTTACTTTCAACTTTGGGCGCAAACAAGATGAGGGCATCGTAATGGTAAGATCCACATGATTGGAGTGCCAGGTTAGGGTCATTGGCCAACTTGATGTCGAGCTCAAAACCCCTGTCTGCACCAGATAGCCAACACTAGTCAAGCAAAAGCAACACTGACTCATACCAATTCTACTCTTCAAAGAGATGAAAGACAAACCCTCACATTATGAAACTGTTTCAAAGAGGTCAATCTGAGCAGAAATATTTAGCAAGCAAATCTCTTTCCTCCCAAACACTCTTCCCATCAGACACCCTCCTAGATATGTACTTGGCTACGTTCCTTCCGAAACCTTGATCTTTGTGACTTCACATTATAATCCGTGCTCTTGCCAAGCGAGTCTAGAAACCAAGCATTCCTAGCACCTCAAACGAGAACTGCAGCCTAAAGCCAAAAATACAGTTCTCAAAGTAATTACGCACCGTCGCCTGAACATAAAGTTTCCGCTGTACAGACAAGTCAAATTTGCAAATCCAACAAAATAGCGTTCCCCGAACCGAATCGAACCACACGATTACCAATGAATTCGAAAAAACGTACCCAGATGAAGCAAAGGAACGATCTCTAAGCCAGCCAAAAACTAGGTTACATTCCCACATCGGCTCATAACCTGATGACCTAAACTTCATAGTCCAAATCAAATTCCCAAATCGATACAAAACCATAGATTACCTAAGAATTCGAAAAATGTGACAAGTGAACAACCATTTAAACGAGCCAAAAAATTAAGTCACATTTCAACTTCACGGGACGCAAAAAATTGGCAGATCGGACAAAGCAATATTCCGGAAACTGAATCGAAGTAAGACGAGAAACACGGATTACCTGTGAGCGAGCGGAAGTAGAGGGAGTGCGAGGTCCTGATCGCTAGGTCGTCCACGAGCACGAGGACGCGTCGGTCGGTAGGGCTTTCGGGATTGAAGGCGGCGCAGAAGATCAGCAGGACGAGAAAGGTGAAAAAAAAGTGACAGAGGCCGTCCCGTAGAAGACGCCATTGCTGTGGTGCTGTGAAAAATGGGCAACGGGGACGTGAACTGAGCTCCCAGCTTGTGCTGCAAAATCCTAGTAGCAAGTGCAACTGACTCACAGAGGAGAGACGACGACGTAAATGTATACGTATTCGTATGATCTTATGTACTAGTATTCGTATACGTGCGTTCAACTCTGTGCTCTGGTCTCAGGTACATTCACACCCAAGGTGATGATGCCGTGCAAAATTTTGGTTCATACAAAAAACCGCAGTAAGTCACTACACTGATTTGTCCTAATACTGCTTGTGCAAGTAATTTACCAAAGTCACACTATTTTGAATTAGTTCAGGATGAATATTGCATCAATTTTCACAAAAATAAAACTTTGTGGTGGTACTAATTTTTCAAGAGGTTCTAATTTTTCCCCTCACTATTAACCTCCATTGACACAAGCGACCATTTTCTAGTTGTTGACCCTCTTTTTTGAACTGCTTGTTTTCATATGTATAGTATTTTTTAAATAATTTTTTTCTAGAAAATAGACTATGTTATGAATCCAATGGCAAGTAGTTTCATCAAATTCCAAGTTAAATTCCACCTTGTGGAATTTTTCAAGTTGAATGGTGTAGTGTAGTTCACAATTTATTTTAGGGGTTTTAGTTTGGGCATGGATTAAAAAGTTAGCCAATCAATGCCACCGTTGCCTACCTTGAAAAGGGCAAACTCACATAAAAAAAGGGCAGATCCAAGGATGGCTCAAGGAAAGACAAGTATCCCATTCTTGTTTTAATTACACACCACTCTCATTTTTGTGATAACCGTGCATTGCAAGCTCAACTATGAATTGAAAAATGTTCAAAATGTTGTGAAATTTTAGATGAGCATTTTCAAGTTCTCTTTTGTCTTTCATTGAGCACAAAACGTCATCATTTCAAAATATTCTTAGAAAGATATGCTCCTTCAAAGTGCATTGCCCTATTTTTTCATTGACTCAAATAAAACTTCAAAATTAAATATCTACTAAGTTGTGTGGTTAAATAATCTAAATTTTTTTGAGGTGCTCACTCTCAATTTGAACTTCAAAATCTTAAGGATACATTCTGTTTGATCTCAAGACCAAAAAGCAAACAAATTGCCTAAGTTCTTAGCAATTTTGTATAGTGTTCAAAGGACCAAATTTGAGGGGTTTTTTTTATAGCTTTCAATTTTGTAAAAAATTTGTATAGCTAGCAATGGGCACATGCTTATTTGTGTGAATTACCACATGGTGAAATTATATCATCTTTGCAAATGTATTAACATTTGGGAAAGAAAAGAGATTTTGCCTCTTGTTGAATTATGTGTTTGTTTACTTCAAACTCTACCACATAGGAAATTAATATTATCATTTTACATATATTATAATGTGGAAGATGTAAAAAGATTTTTCGTTTGGTGAATAAGGTAAAACTCGCTACCTTCCTTGTGCTTCTTGTCTCTCACACCAAGGGCCCTTGTTGTAACATACATCATGATAAATTTATAATCAATTTTGATATATATAATATTTAGTATTGAAAAGTTATCTGGGAATCTTTGTTGCACATTTTTATCATTTTAAAGGATAAAAATGCTATTGAAATTTCTAACTTTTACATGTAGAGAAAACAAAAGTGCCACATAAGAAGGTTTCACTCAGTCATAATCTCGGGGTACTGACTTTTGCAAAAGATTGATTGAGAAGTTGTTGAAAATGCATCTCAAATAATTAGCATAAATAAAAAATAAAAATATTTCTACATTTTTCTCCTAAAAGTGGTGAAGTTCCATAAAAAGTGTTAAAAGTGTCAATGAATTTTTATTTTGTTAAACTTTTACACTTTTCAGTTGTTTTTATTGTTTGGTTCAACAACACACTTTTAAAGTTTCAAAGAACCTTTAATTTTCAAGGTTGAAAATGCTTAACAATTTTTCAATAGCCACGTAGAGAATTGTAAGTATCATGCAAGAAGGTTCTATTCAATGGTGAATTTAGCTTAAACAATAATACATACTGGTCCAATATTAAATCATTGAAAGTGTGTCCCATCTTTTATAGGATCATAATTTAAAAATGAAGGGACTAAAATCCAAAATTTACTTGAGTAGTGAAGTTTCTCAAAAAAAGTAAGAAGGCTATTTTTTAAAGTTTTTTATGGATCTTTTTTAATCCCTAAATGCTTATGGTCACTTTCTAAGCTTCTTGAAATTTATTCTATATTGAGCAAAAAGCCAACATTTCAATAAGTTTTATAAAAAAAATTTGGATTGTAACCAAATAAATTCAAACTAGATATGTTAGAGACCACATTAGAAAAGAAAACGCAACAATATTGCTAATGGATTGAAAGATTATAATGGTTGGTCATGAAGGTGTTAAAACTATTAAAGTGATTTAAAATCTTTCAATCCTCTTTTCACATGCCAAGTCTAAATTTGAATTACCAAAAAATATGAGGTTGAAGGACATAGCATATATAACCACAATCAATTTACATTTTCTTAAAATCTACTCTAGAGTGTGTTTTAAAAGGACTTTTAGCATGATTTTTTCTCCAAGATCTACGTCATAATATGTAGTAATGAATATATATTTAGTTTTTTGTCTATTAACAAATAATAAAAATTTAACTTATCAACTATTTTTTGACTATAAACAATACTATGTATTCTAATTTATCAACTTTTTGTCTATTTTAACATATAGCAAAATATTTAACACATAGCAAAATATATTTACAAAGGATATTCTGAAAAATTAGTAATGTTTAACATCTAACATTCTTCTTTGAGGATCTAAAAGAAGGGTGAATTTATATAACATTTATGAGATTTCAATGCTTATCAAGGTTCAACTATATGCCCAAAGGAAGAGTTGTGCATGCAAATGTAGAGTAAGTATATATCTATCTATCCATACATTAAATTAGGTTGTTTGTTTTGTTTGTTTGTCTTGTTTATTATGTTGACATCTTTGGAATTGTGCACCTTTCAATCGCATTCTTGGTACCATCAAAAATCTCTTTGCGAGGAAGGAAGCACGGACTTTGTTTGGTGGCCTTCCAACTCATAGTGTGAAAGTTATCGAGTTTCAAAGTTTTTATGAATTCAAAAATTCAAAAAATATTTTTATTTTATTTTATTTTGGTTGTGGCAATAGCATTGGCATATGATAGAACCATCCATAGTCGACCACTTAAACAACTCCGTGCATGTTCAGGAGCAATTTAAAGCAATGTAAATTTTTTGCCATGTAGGAAGATAGAAATCATGGGGATCCCCATTTTTTTATTTTTTTATTTTTTTATGCTTCAAATTTAAATTACTACAATTTTTGGAAGCCAAAAGTTGGTCTAGACCCACACCCAAAGTATAAACTCTTTCAATTCATACCATTCAAGAACCACTTTCTCGCTCACTACTTCCTACTTTCTTGCTCACTACTTCAGGACATGTATAATGACCTTATTAGTCCCAACCTTGAAAAAGAGAAATAAATACATTCTAAGTTTTGGTTAGAAATTTGTTTCAACCTTGGTTGGAAATAGCTGCACCTTACATGTTGGATATGGATCCCTAGTTGGGAATGAGTGGTTCTACCATTATAGTGGTATAAGGTAGGAAGCTCATAAATGGCACATCTAAGGGCTGGTCTGCCTTATTCGTGTATTTCATTGAACAGAAATAATTTTAGTTCATTTTTCAGACAAAGAGAAATAGATGAGGAATTTAACCCAAGTGGTTTCGTATTTTCCAAGCATTTTTGAATTACTTATGAATTTTCAAATGAGATGGGTCATAGGTCTCTATTTATGACCCTAGGTCTTCTATAAACGGTCACTTGCAATTCTACAGAAAGATGGGGAAAGTAAAGTGAATGATTGGCTCTTGCAATTGATAATGCTTTTTTCCTTGATTCATTCAATGATTGTACATGTCAATTTCAGAACCAACTCATGTCCATTTTACAGCCATTTATAAGGTCCGCTCTTAGCGCCCGTTCCATTTCAGAGCCTCCTACCTTACTGAAAAGTAGTTCTGGCAAGGGTCGTGATGGCGTAGAGATGTAAGTTATGAGTCTCATCCGACGGTCAGCTGAGGCATATAACATAGAAACAACTCTGGAGTCGGACCCTCCCAATCCTTGTTCTACAATGGCGGATTTTGGATAACTTCTTGTTCTGCCAGTCTTTTGATGGGCTAAAATATCTGAGTGTATGTCTTGGAGGCCATGTCTTTTTTGACTTGGATTTTGACATCCTGTCCGCTTTTGAAGGCCAGGGAGAATTGCCCCCCTCATTGCCTCAACCAAGGATATTTAAAAGAAATTCCCCCTATTTTGTGCCGCGTTTATTGATAATTCTTCACCACTCCTACCTAATTTGGGGCCTCTGATTGCAAATATGAATTCAGAATTTAAAAAATAAAATTAGTATATTGCAAATAGAAAACTCCAGTGTTTGCCCCAATGGGGGCAATGAGGGGGTCAATTCACCTTGGCCGCTTTTGAAATGGTGTAGGCCCCGGTTCAGACTAGGACACCCAATATCATTGCACAATGTTTAGAGCAATTTCATTGACCAAAGAAAGAGTTTCATTTGCTAGGGCATTTGCACCAAAATGGACATCTACTTGAAGTAGCTCCATGTGTCATCACCCACTTCCACCAAAATTCAAGATAAAGCCATAGTTGTAGTAGACAAGTTTGGGATCATGTTGGGAGGTGATCCCTAATTTTGTTCTATGGTCACAATAGGTTTCTTCAAGAAGAAAGGAATTGTGAAGGAGCTTTCATAAAACAATAATGCAAACTTTCACAAGTATAATTTCATTGGACGTCTAGTTTCTAGTGTCAAGCCATGCACCGGATGGACAAAATCCATAATAACGTGGCAATTTCCCTTTATACCAAGGTGGACGAAGTAGTGGACTAAGGGTTTCATCCACTACCACTAGACATACCAATCTAAACCAAGCTTTAACTACATCTAAATCCTAACACATATATTGCTATTTTTATCTATATATTCAATGACCGCAAAAATTGAGTCTATGAATTGATCAATTTCACTTTGTCTACCATACATTGAAAATGAGTGGATAGAATTCAAATGAGCAAACATGAATGTTGTAGCATCCTATGTATATTACAATCTTGAGAATACTTGAAGCAAAAAACAATTATAGGATGGAAGTAAATGAATTCCAAAGCTAACCACCCCATAGATTCAACTGTTAAGGCAGGTTTTGTAACCACTCCAAAAATCATCTATGCTTCATTTTTAGCCACAGTGAATTGAATATTGTATTGCATGTTGTTGTACATCATTTAAGACCCACACCCATTGATATTGTAAAAAGTTGACATATATATGCGTGCTTTCAAAAATTCATATATAGAAAAAAAGTTAGTTAATATTAATTTGAATGGAATTTAAAGATTCTTAATGAATCAAAGACTTGAGATTTCATTTATTGTCATAGATGATCATAGGTTGCAATTTGAACTATTGTTGCATCTATTTTGAATAGATTTGAAGATATTTGTCCTAATACACAATTAATACAAATCATTTTAATTTGTATTTAGCAACCAAAACAATTATTTTTACCACAATCTTTTTGAATCCAAGATATTAGTTTGTAAAGGTTATATATAATATATTTGTTTGGATTGTAGGTGGTTTGCTAAGACATGACAACCAACAATGTGATACTAAAATTTTAACAATATGTCTTAATTTAGTTTTTATCATATATGTTTGTCAATATTTTTGTCGTATATATTTTTGTTATTCTACAACAAACTAACTAATTAGTAAATTATTGAATTTAGATTAAAAATACTTTTCAAAATACTTCAAAATTTTGGTATCACTCTGTTATGGTATTGCAATGGTTGCAAACTGATTTCTCATTTCAGGTGTACTTTTAATGAAAATAATGTTTACTTCACTGAAGAAATACATTAAGTAAATCATTTATAACATTTTTACTCTTGCATTTTTACTCATGCACCCAAAAGTGGCAGTCACAGGTTTTGCATTAATTAACAACCCCCGCCCCCCCCCCCCCCCCCCCTGCTAAAAAACGAGAACCGTTGATTTTTTTGTAAATAAAATTACAACCCCCCCCCCTCACAACCGTTGATCTCAAAAAAATTTGAATACGGATACAGATACGGGATTGGGTACTAATACGGTACTAATACGGTACTAATATGGTACTGATACGGGTACTGATACGGATACGGATATGTATTGGAATATATACGGATATTGATACGGTACAAATACAAGTGCAATATGGAATATATCCCATATTGTTTGCACTCCCTCCCACCCACCCACCCACCCCTGAAAATTACAAGAAGGGGAGGGTGACAGAGGGTGGGTGAGGAGCGGAAAAAAAATTTAGTTTAAATTTTTTTAATTTTTAATTCAACCCCCCCCCCAAAAAAAAAAATTAAAATTAAAATTTTTGAAAGGGGAGAGGGGTTGAATGAAAAACTGAAAAATTTTAAATTAAATTTTTTTTCCATGGTGCATAGTTTTACACATAGCACCATGAAGTGGCTGTAACAGCCAGCCAATACAGCCAATACTTGCCTTTCTATATTGTAAATGGAAACAAGAAAAACTCAAAATTGAACATTTAATGTTAAAATGTGCAATCCATTTTGGTTTGTTAGTTGCAAGCATTTTTCTTCTTCCTACTTGAAAAGAGTTAAAAGATATACCTAAAAAGAGATTGAATTTTTTTTTAAGCATACTGATGAAAGAATTCAAAAAATGCTATGTCTCATTATACAAATCAATGGTTAACCCTTAAATGCCAAAAGGCCTTTTTGAGCTTCTTGGAATTTGCTTTAAATTGAAAAATAGACATCATTTTTATCATTTTTATCAATTTTTTTGAGGTATAATAGAAAAAATTGAAACTAGACAAGTTAAAGATCACATGGAAAAAGAAAACACAACAATATTACTCATGGATTGAAAGATGATAATGTTTGATCATCAAGGTGTTAAAATTGTGAAAGTGATTTTAAGTCTCTCAATCTTCTTTTCACAAGTCAAATCTAAAAAATGGGTCACCAAATATAAGTTTGAAGGGAAAACATGTATAACTCCAATCAATTTATAGCTTCTCAAAATCTATTCTACAACTTTTTTAAGTAAATTTCTAATGTGATTTTTCCTTCAAGATTTAGAAGGTCTAACCTTTTATCATTTAAAGAGTACTATTTAAATGTATAAAATTGATATATTTTTTCAATGTTTGGTGGCGGTTGGTGTTTGAAAAGTGACATGTATCCATCTTTTCTTGTCATGTAATTTTTGTAAATTCATTCACACTCTAATATAAAATAGAATGCTTCAATTAAGATTATAGGGCATACCCACTACAAGAGAAAGGGGTGTTTTAAGTGAGTTTTTAAGTATAGACCTAGTCATGTATTTAAGTAAATTTTGATTGAATATCTCTTTAAAGGTCATTTCCAACGCACCTAGGTAGCATGCTCTTAGACTCTCATGAATTGAGATAGGACATTTTAGGCAAGAATTGATTATATAAAGGCTTCACAATTAGACTTAGTTACATGAACACCTAAATTCCTAAAGCTCCCATAGAGGACTTTTGGGATTTGCAGTAGGTTCATGCAACCTCAATTTTTTACATGATTTTCTAAAACTCATTTTAAAGACAAAAGAATACATTATAATTGTTGGAATATAATTTTTTTATTTCAATCAATGCGTGAGAGAATAAATTATGCAACTATCAACTCCCAAAATAGTCAACCAAGCTTGGAACACTACATGTTTCTTTCTATTTTGTACCTACTCTACATAATAAATTTTTAAAGAATGAAATCAATTTTTTTTGTTTGAATTCATTTTACCCATACTCTCAACTCAATTCTTCAATATAAAAAAATAGAAATTTAAAGTTTATAGTACAAAAGCTTGTGATCTACCCAAATTTTCTTTGAAAAGCAAATAAATGCAAAGATGTTTTTCAAAAAGAAGTGCTCACAAGTGCTCAAAAAGAAGATTCATACCATTTATAGAAATGTGTTTGTACCACTTATTGAATTCAACATCTACCTCACTTTGCTTCAAAAGTCATCCATTATTTGCATTTAGAATTGAGAAGACAAGCCCTTTATATACATGTGGGGTAATAGGATGTAAAACAACCCATGTGGGACACATGGGATAAAAATAGACATCCAAATCCTAAATTGTAGGCCTAAATCCTTAAATTGTTGCTTAAAATCCTAAAACCATTGTTGTGTTTATTCTATGCAAGACCCATAGAACAATGAAATTGTATTGTGGTCTTGTAATTTTGTTGGGGCCGCAATCTTGCAGCCGCATTTAGCCACCTAGATGCCATTGGCCAACATGTGCACCATGTCAACTAGGCCCACCTTCAAATGGAATATTTAGTGTCCTACTTCTTATACTAGTCTAATACAAGATCTTAAATTTAGATATGTGAAAAAAAATTCTTCTTTTGCCCTTTGCAATAGAAATGGCATTTTTGACTATTTTTTAATGAAAAAATGGCCTTGGAATGCAGGGATTAATGGTAGCTATTAACCATAATCAAATGTTTAATCAAATGTTTTCTTGGTGTGGTTTCCTAATTTTAAAATCAAACAAAATCCCAATAACAAGTGTAAGATTAGGTAGAAGTACCTATTTGTAATAACTTAAGCATTTCAAATTGTAGGATATAGGAAATTTGTTGAGAAATTGAGCTCCATGTTTGCAAACATAAGGATGAGAAAGAATGCAGAAAAACAATTTTTTTCCAAGACTAGATATTTTAGTCAATATAAATGTGAATTTTTCAATTGGATCCATTATGATCTTAGACTCATCTATTACGGTTAGCTTTGGCACTTCTCCCTAAGCAAGGAGGGAAGAGTGATGAGTGGACAATAAGATAGAAATAGAGAATATTTTTCAATGAACTATTGTCCAGCTATTGTCCACAATAAGTCTCCCTAAGAAGCCAGGATGGAGGTTGTCCAAAATAGGTACTTCTACCATATCAATCGTTCAAGAGTTGGATTTCATTAGAATAAGGTAGCAACATCCATTAACCGCTCAATGTACCCAAAATTGTCTCCTCTAAAATCTTGGGAAGTGAATAGATGTGATTACAAGGATATACTACATTTGAATATCAAAGCCTAGTGTCAGTATCAGGTGCATCTATAGTCGTCTCTTTAAAAATTCACAACTTATATGCATAGTGTCCATATAATACATTTGAAAGTACTTAGGAATTATTTTTCTCTTGCTAGTAGGGTCCAATAATTTGTTGAATTAATAAACATCATGTCCAAAATCCTTAAAATCACAGTTATGGATGTTGCTACCTTAGACACCAACTCATTTGTAATTATTGTGGTCCACAACATGTACACTTATTTCCATGCCCCAGTCAAGTATACTTAGATTGAATCAACGCTAGCAGTCCAGTACAAGATTTTTTAAGTTACGTAAAGCACCACCACGAAATTGCTAATGGCTTTTCAGGGGCTCGGGGAATGGACCCCCTTGCTCGTCCTCTGAAAGTCATTCCAAGGGTGCATGTAAAAAAAAGTCTCCTATTTGTGCTTGAACAGTTTATCTTTTATTTCTCTCCTAGCTAAATTTGGGGCCTTTGATTGCAAGTATGAATTAAAAGTTCCCAAATTTTATCATGGGTAGTAAATAAAAAATTTCAGCATTTTCCCCACGGATAAATTTGGGGACAGTTCACCACAGCCCTTTTCATGATGTATTTTGTGACGTAGTTAGGTTTGTTTTTCATGTCCATTTGCAAACTAGAAGTTCCATATTTGTTATCAAATCATTTCATTCTATTCATCCAATTTTATTTCATCCAATTTTTTGTTGATGCTTTATGTTGGGAAATAGCCTCATTGCATGGCATTCCATCCCAAAAGGCCCTCCTTGTTGGGCTCCATCCTATGAAATACTTTTGCACACCAACATTCACAGTTGCTATTTTTGGGATTTCGGATTTCGGATTCACAATTGCAGACTTTTTTTTCTCCGCCTAGACTACAAAATAGCCTGTTTGCACAACCATTCTGGGCAGCAATCAGTGCACTTCAATCTTGCAGCGCTCGACGTAGAGGTAGGTACTTCTCTTTGCTGTTCCCATCTTTTCAATTCTCTCAACTTTTGCTTCTAGTTCCGTCCTTCATTGCTTTTGAAGTGCTTTTCGTTGCTCTTTGGAGTTTTGCAAAATCAAAATCTCTTCTTGAGTTTTCTCAACAAATTTGTAGAACATAACTGCCTCATTACATAGGCCTTCTTCAGCTTTCACAAGTTGCGGACTCATCCGTGGTCCATGTAAGGTAAAACAGCCCATTATAGTCAGAATTAGGAGTTCAACCTCATGTGGTTGCTGAAAATTTTCAATTTTTTTTCCATAGTGGTGCAAGTGTGAGAAATAGTAAGAGTAATTGAAACTATGTTTTTTCGGCAAAGTATGAATTTGCTATGAGTTTTTGAAGTGCTCAATTCAGCATGGCCCAAAAGAGTCTGAAGACTACCTTATAACCAACAAAATCTGAATCCATCATGCTCATTTTGCTCACCTAAAGCAGTCATAGTATTTTCTAACAAGGAAGGTCGAGAAAGTCAATTCTTACAATAAATTCTCATTGAAAAAATGGGAGTTCCTAATGAAATCACTAATCACTCCATTAGTGTCATGTAAGACATGCATTGAAGCCAAAATTTGAAAATCTAAAAAACCCATGATGGGGTCATTCTCTAGGTGTCTACTATGGGTCATCTGACCACAATGGACTGCTTTACCTTAGTTTCAAGACACTTGGATGTGAAGCATGATTAAGGTAGTAGCATCCATAAGTGTACTAAGTTGTACGTATAATTGCCAACCTTAAAATCTTGGAAAATCCTGGGAAGTAAATAGATGTGATTACAAGGATGTACTACATCTAAATATTAGAGCTTAGTATTGGTATTAGGTGCATTTATAGCTGGCTCTTCAAGACTTCACAACTTATACTCACAATGTCAAAAAAATACATTTGAAAGTGCATTGGAATTATTTTTCTCTTGCTAATAGGGTCCAATAATTTGTTGGATGTCTATTCATAGATATCATGTCGGTTATGGGTGTTACTACCTTACCTTAGTTTCTAAACTCATCAACAAGCTCCACTTTTGCTGGTTCATCTTTTGTTGTTCCTGAATGGATATGGCTAGTTCTCCTTGGGTAGACCCCCTAAAACCTTAATATTTTTTGCCCAATGCAAACATGCAAGGGCAATTAGTACACCAATGGGTGTCTGTGGTGCACCCATGGGTGCCCGCAATCAACAATTTCTAATGTACGAAAGATGGACACTACATCGGAAATTTTCAAAAATTGTGATTGTAAATGTTGGCATGTAAAAAGCATTCTATAATAATCTCCTGATTGGGGGCTTTTTTGGCGGAATCCCCTTCTCCTGGGGCATTCCTCTATGCAATAGGGTTAATCACACTTTCTTTAAAAACAGAAATTTCTATGAAGAATGAGAAGTTGTAGGGAGAAAATAGGAAACAATTAGGTGCTAGAAACCATGAAGAAGGTGTTGGTGAGGAGAAGGATGGAGAATTGAAGAACAAGATATACCTTCACAAATTCTGCGATGGACATGCAAGCAACATAAAACACACGTGAAGGTATACAACTCAAGATACGTACAAAACGCACAAAACTTGGAATATAGAACAACGAAAATGTAGCAAGTAGGGTGAAAGTGAGATTGACAACAATGAAAAATTCTTCACCAAAATCTTCTTCAAAATCATTCTTCATCTTTGGAAGAGAAGAATGTCCATTCTCAATCTTCAAAGAATGGGACCTTTGAGAGCCAACAAGAGTGTGCCGTGTCCCCATTTTCTGAAGATTGAGAATGGGGTGAAGTAGGTGTGACTATTTCTAAGGTAGACTAGTCCATAATTGCCAACTATCTATTTCTGCAACTCTACTTGGCCCCATTTTCTACACCAAACTCATCCAAATCCATTTATTTTAAAATAAAATGAGTGCATTAATGCCAAGAGGGATAACATGTCACTCCTTGATTGGTGAGTCCTTGAGTGCCCACAAATACATAACAAGTTGGTTATAGGTTGTTTATGGAACATTTATGACTTCACTCTATGGGCAGTTTTGTAATTTTAGGACAGACCACTTCATAATTCATAGAAATTACAATTTTCACTAAAAAATTGTGATTCCATTTGGGTTTGATTTTTGAAACAAGTGCACGCCTCTGGAAAAAATATGTGCCCCCATTGGAGTTGGGCTCAAAATACTCTGATTGCAAATCGGGGTGGTAATAGGCTTGTCTACCTCAATGCACCAATCCAGGATATTCCAATTCCATCCTCCCTGCAAGTCCTGCGAGTCAGCCTTGCTAATTGCATCCCTTCTCGGGAACGCACAAACCATGTTCCCATTACGTCCCCCAAGAGACCGAAACTATAGCCGTAGGATCGGGATAAGCTCTCCGGCCATCCCTCCACACCAACTCAAAATACGGAATACGTACCCCTCCATTATTTATACGTACACAAATATCATAAGAATACGTGATTGTAGGATAGAGGCCAGGAATGCACCAGAGACCCTCGTGCATTTGTCTCTGCGAGAGACTCTGTAGAGACGCCGAAGATTGGTGCATTCTTCTCCACGATTTGCATCTTCCCGATTGCCGCTTCCGGGTGCGTGCTATTCTCCTCTCTTACCTTGTATATTTGTTTTTTGTCACGTTGAAAATAGTTCAGTAAAGACGAAGATCTCGATTGCTTGGTGCAAGTCTTCTGGGGTTTGGGTGTCTGTGCCGGTTGTCACAAGCTGTTCGCATTGGTAGCTCTCGAAGGTGAGCACTACAGCAGTACTGGCTATGGGGATTGTTATGATTGAAGCGGTTCTTTCAGGATTTTGTGACATTGATTCCCGGGGGATAGCGAAGTTGTGTGGAATTGGAGGTCTTCGTTTGGTGCAGGGAGTCTCATGTGGTTTGTGTATGCATTGAGCAGGTATCTGCGTACTTGTGAGCAAAGAAATGGCGCCTTACGCGGGGAAGTACGCTGATGAGCTTGTGGCGACCGCCAAGTACATCGCCACCCCCGGGAAGGGCATTCTTGCGGCCGATGAGAGCACGGGCACCATCGGGAAGCGTTTGTCGGGCATCAAGGTGGAGAATGTGGAGTCCAACCGTCAAGCGCTGCGTGAGCTGCTGTTCACGACCCCCGGGGTGGAGAAGTTTCTGAGCGGCGTGATTCTGTTCGAGGAGACTCTTTACCAGAAGACCCTGGACGGGAAGCCTTTCGTCGAGGTGATGAAGGCTGGCGGCGTGGTGCCCGGCATCAAGGTGGACAAGGGCACGATCGACCTTTGGGGCACGAACGGGGAGACGACGACGCAGGGCTTCGACGACCTGCACAAGCGTTGTGCGGCGTACTACAACGCTGGTGCGCGTTTCGCGAAGTGGCGTGCGGTGCTGAAGATCGGCGAGCTGGAGCCGACGCCGCTGGCGATCGAGCAGAACGCACAGGGGTTGGCGAGATATGCCATCATCTGCCAGGAGAGTGGGTGCGTGTACATCCATTTGTCAGTTTGTTTTCCTCATTGGCTCTAGCTCGCTTGCTCTTTGTATGCCTTTCTCGATTGGACGTTGTCGTGGATTGTGAGTGCAAATCCGATATGTGGTGGTCTCATTTGGAGTTAGGTTGGATGGATCTTCAGGTTGACACCTTGCTGAAGCACCTCCCTGACGATCGAGAACCTTCTTAATTGCAATCGGATTAGTTTATCCTAACATTTCCTCTTGGTGAAATTTGCGAAAGGATCTGGTCAATTTCTTTTCAATTTGACGGCGTTGGGATTTGACCTTCCTTCGAAATGTATATGAATGATCAGTCGTCTTCGGGTGCTGACAGAATATTTTTTCCTCGTCTGTGTGTCAGTCTTGTGCCGATTGTGGAGCCCGAGATTCTCGTGGACGGCTCTCAAAGCATCGAGAAGTGCGCCGAGGTGACGGAGAAGGTGTTGGCGGCGTGCTACAAGGCGCTGAACGACCAGCACGTGCTGTTGGAGGGCACGCTGCTGAAGCCCAACATGGTGACGCCGGGGTCCGATGCCAAGAAGGTGTCGCCGGAGGAGGTGGCCAAGTTCACTGTGCGCACGCTGCAGCGGACGGTGCCACCCGCCGTGCCTGGCGTCGTGTTCCTTTCGGGCGGGCAGTCTGAGGAGGAGGCGACGCAGAACTTGAACGCCATGAACGCGCTGAAGACGACGAAGCCTTGGACGCTTTCGTTCTCGTTCGGTCGGGCGCTGCAGGCGACGGTGCTCAAGACGTGGGGCGGCAAGAAGGAGAATGTGGAGGCCGCGCAGAAGGCTTTGTTCGTGCGAGCCAAGGCGAATTCGGAGGCGACGTTGGGCACTTACGGAGGCAGCGCCTCGAAGGAGGGCACCGAGAGCTTGCACGTCAAGAATTACAAGTATTAGGTCTTGTCTGATGGTAGGGTCGGCAGAGATGACGAGGTTGAATGATTGTGGAGAGAGGCTCTGAGTCTCTTTTTTTGTGAGTTTTTCTTTTTTCTTAGTATGGTTTTGTGAATATACCCCGGTGTCTCTGTTTCGCAGTTCAATTCTTTGTGTTTCCGCAGCTTGTATGGTTTGTTCAGGAATCATGATAGGGAGGTGCTCGATATTGCTGAGGATTGTTTATGTTTGGAACCTTCTTTGACTAGTCATTGATTGCGTATCTTTTGGGATGTGAGAATCGTTGCGCTATCTAGTTTCCATGATGTTTCTAGGTCATTGAGCTTGTTTTTGAAGTGGAAGATGTGGAGAGGTCGGCAGTGCATTGTTCAGAGGTCGGTCTGTGCAAACTATTCATGATCGGATTGTACATTTTTGATCGACCGTGGGATTCCCTGTTTTCGGATCTGACGATGTAGGGTTGCTGAGATAGTCCTGCGTTTAGCAACTGGAAGGGTGTTTCGACTGTTCTTAGGACTTGATGTGTATTCTAGATTGTGAGTCTCATCCCGATTTTTATCTGGGAGTTTGTTTAGCAACATTCACTTTTGTATCCAATGTGGACGATGGTCAATATTTCAGAGCATACTGTGGGTTTCAAGATCAGATGACTCCTTGCCTTATGGCAGATCTGAGTGAAGCAGTTGGCGAACAGATGAATCTGGTTTCAGAAACAATGTGGTTGCGCAATACTCGGAATAAGCCGATACAATGAAACGCAATTGTAGATGTTGTCCTGTGCGTGTTCACCCTTGATCTGGATACCACTTCTCGCACATGAAATTGTCCATCCAGGTGCGAGGTGCGATCGCAGCTTTCGTTTGTTCCAATTTAGTCCCATTAGCAGATATTCCGGGTTTTCAGATGACCTTGAAATGGTCTTCCTATCCCGAGAACGTCAGGAATGGAGCAATTGAGCTATTACAGGCTTGAATGATGAGTATGCGACAGGGATTCCGGGAGTAATGCTCCGCTCTTTGCTGATGGATCAGCTGAAACTGGGAATCTTCCATTATTGTTTCACATGACGCTTACTGATTCAGAATTCTATCTTATGCTGTCCAACTTTATTTTATATTTCGATTCTGTGTTTTTTGATTGCGAAAATCCTGTTGGAAATTGTACACATGTATCAGTCAGAGTGTCAGACCTGTTTACTAAATTTGACCTCTAAACGACATTCAGGAATATCTCACTGCACGCATGCAGTGTTTTTTTAATGCACTATTTTTCACCAAGTGGCTACAGCGAAAAGATGTTGGCTATTTTTTTGGTGAAATTTTCATTTTGGGGGGTCAAAATAGTCAGATTACTGTTATATTTTAAGATGAGTAGCCAAATTTCACCTAGGTATCATATGAGTATTGAAGAAAGAATTGGCTCCTTCTCCAAAATGAAAAAAACAAAACTATACGCTTGATACATTCAAACAAGGGTAGTCATCTCTTTGGTTCCCTATTGTGGAAATTGATGAAGTTAGGGCACTTGAAAACAATGGTAATGTCCAAGAAAATATAATGTCAAAACCTAGCCACTTTATGAAACTTCTACTTAGACCTTTAGAATCCCCATGCCATTTTATTGTCAAAGAACACTCAAAAGTGCCATTTTTAGTGTGTTTGCCCAAGAAAACAAAAATTTAGAAAATACAAAATAAAAGTTTAGAATCTAACCATAGGATCTTGTACTTGACTTGTCTCAGATCATGTGATAAAAATTTCATGAAGTTTGATTATACACATTGGATGATATTAGCATTCAAAGTTGAAAAAGTGGCTTTTTGAATGTTGTCTTGCAATTTCAGATGACTTTGATCACTACTTGTGGAAATTTTTTGCAGTGAGGGAGGCAACCCATTTTTGACTACTTAAGTAGATATATATATTTACAAGGCTGGTTTCAATAGTGGGAAGTTTTTTCCATGTGTAGAAATAGAGTTTATAAGGTTTCTATAATATTTTAGATTTTTATTTCTTAAAACAAAATTACTATGAATGTTTTAGCTAAAGATTTTGTTCTTCCTGTATTCATCATATAAATCTTTCTATTTCCAATTTAGATCTGGTTGCAAAATCCACCAAGGGATAGTTGCAATACTGAAAGTCTTGTAGCCAATCATAATGGACCACAATTGTGCTAAGAACTGTACCATATTGAATCACTATTAATCACCTCTTGCACATAGTTACACCACCCTATAGTGCCAGAATGGAACAATGATCAAGAATGGATTGCCTTCCATATTGAATTTGAATTTTTTTAAATTATATTTAAGAATTGGGCTTAAAGTCTAGGAATTTAAAAAAAAAACAAAAAAAACTTGATTTTCATTCTTTAAAAAGGTGTTAAGTAGAAGTAGGTCTAAGATTAAACAAAAAACTAAACTTTTAATAGCTCTAAGATGGAATTGGCACAATAATCCCAACTATGAGATTGTTCTAGCAAACATATTTAACCTTATCAAAAAAATTTATTTTTAAATTATAAAAATTGCATTCCAAAATGAATAATGTAAGTTATTTTTTTAATAAGATGCTTAGATTGCATAAAAAACAAGATTGTCTATATTTTTTTATGATTAGTCCAAATAGAATGAATTGGAGCTCCCATGTAGACAAAAATAAAGTATTTTAGAAAAAAATTAAAACATATTTTTCTTTTTCTTGAATTGTCTGCTACCCTCTCTTTTCCTTATTGTTGCCATAACTTTTTCTTATAGGCACCAATTGAAATAAAAATTATATTCCTAAGAAGCTTTTATATTTTTCTAGCTTCACAAAAAATTTATGAAAGTTATAATGAATATTGAGACCTTGTGAGCCTACCCAAAGTCACCTTTTGGCCCTTGTAGGGCCTATGAAACTTTAGGGATTAATTGGTCCAAAAGTTGGCTTAAGAGCATTATTAGTGGTCTAGAGAAAGTTCATCTTAGCAAAATATAAGGTCGTTTTTTTTGTTGAATGAATTTCTTGTTTTCCTCACCCATGCAACTCACCATTTTATTGGTCAACTAATTACAAGTCGCCCTAGTCTTTCAAAATAAAAATAACCTCTTTGACTACTAATCAAATGAATATGTAGTTTTGGCAAACTATTGCTAATTGTCCAACCTTGACAAAATTGCAATTGGTATTGTACGTGCTATAGAGAATCTTTGGTCACGGTCAAGCATTTATTTGAAAAATTTTCATCCCAAAATGTCCAAGTGGACTTATTTGGCATATTAATAGTAATGTATTAAAGAAAAGTCCATTTGGTAGAGATCCCACATTAAAGCCTATTGGACAATAGAATTTCTATAAAAACTATAGGATAAGTATTACAAACAATTGTTTCATGGACAAACACTTGCAAAATGGATGTAGCTCAAATTGTCAGTGCTTATTGACATGAACCAATGTATCAATTTAATTGCTTCTTTTTTGTAAGGAAATATAAAATATTCTTTTTTTTTATTGATTTTTGGAGCATATATCATGAAACTGGGAAACTCAAGTGCACCATTACTACATGCTTATCTATTGCCATTCTCTTGCTATTTTCTATTGTATATAAGTAAAAGAACTTCAAAAGTGAAAGACTTAAAACTAATGAGGACTATGATGATATTGCATAATGCGTGTTTATTAATTGTCATTGCACCTAATTCAAAAATCACATTGAATTTTGTAAGGCCACTTTATAATGCTACTCCAAGTATACTAAAAGAATTCATAATGCTTTATCTACAAGGATGACCACTTTGTCAAAGCAAAGATTTCATTGATACCACTTTATGGACTACTCTTGGGCAATGGGCCCAACAATTGTAAATTTGGAAAAAAAACACCTAGAAGTCATTAGTCCCTAAAGTCCGATTGTCCATATAAGGGACAAAATGGATATTGGCCCTGACGTAGGTAAGATGGTCTTAATTTCTATCATGATTTTTGGAACTTTTTTGAGGATAGAAAAATTTATTAGCTTTTGGGGAATATAATTTTTATTTTAATTGGTACCCAAGAGCAAAATTTATGCCACCCAAAGCTCTAATAGAATGCATTGGGTAATACAAAAAAATCATAAAAAATGATATAGATTCAAGATTCAAGATTATTTGGTGTACATTATATTTTTATTCCACTTAGAAGATTTGATTTATTCTATTTAGATTAGTAATGAGAAATTTATGGACAATTTTATTTTCTAATCAATTATAGTATCTTCTTGAAAAAATGGCTTATAGGATTCATTTATGAATCCAATTTTTATGATTTTTTGAACAAAAAAAGTTCCACAAGTTTAAATTTGCTTGCAAGAACAATCTCACTATTGGAATTGAGAGTATTGTATTTCAAATCCATCTTATAGCTATTAATGATTTGTTTTTTCCTTGAATCTCATACCTACTTTTACCTAACAATTTTTTAAAGAATGGAAATCAAGTCTATTTTTTTATAATGTTTTAGACTTTCGATTGAATTCTTCAACATAATTTTTTCTTAGTTCAATATTGGTAGTGCGAAAATTTTAAGCTAAGAATATTCAAAGTCCTATAATGTAGTCACTTAAGGTGCAATAATAACCATTTTCTTTAAGGTTCAAATGCAAATATCTTGCAATCCATGCAGTCAAAGTTTCTGAAATTTCTTCTACACATTTTAAAACTATTCTAGTGAAAAATCCTACAATTAAATATGAAAAAAAATTTCCTCCTTGCAATAGAAATGGTAGTATTAACCCCTAAATGCCTATTGTAAATTTTTTGAAGTGTATTTTTCCTATGAAAAATGAGCACAAACTTATAATTATCTTCAATAAAGTAAATTATTTTTTTCCAAAATCTAATCGTATAGATGTTTAACCCCTAAAGGCCCAAGGCCTTTTTTTCTGCCAAAAACATTCAAAACTGCCATTTCTATAGCAAAGTGTAAAAGAATTAAAAAATGTTTTTTTTCCACATCTAACCGTAGGATCTTACACCTAACTAGTATAAGAATGCGTGGATTTTTTTTTAAAAGTTTTTGACCACACAAATTGCAAGATATCTGCATTTAAAGTGAAAATAAGAAGTTTTTCAGCACATTGCGGGACTAGATTTTTTGACTTCAAACATTTTTAACTTAAAATTTTTGCACTACGGCATTTTGAGCTTTAAATCTTTATAGTAGAGAATTGAGTTGAGAAACATGAAAAAAATAAAGTTCAGAAAAACTTAATCATCATTCTTAAAAAAATTGTTAAGTAGAAGTAGGTACAAGATAGAAGGAAAATCTAAAATAATCATATATTTTAGATGGAAATAAAATGCACTAATCCCAATAGTGAGATTGTTCTAGCAAATAAACTAAACCATGCAAGAAAAAAAATTGAAAAATTTGAAAATTTGAAAATTTTCATTCAGAAATGAATCCTAGAAGTTATTTTTTTCAAGAAGATGCTCTAAATCCCCGAAAAACAAGAATGTCCATAACTTTCTCATAACAAATCCAAATGAAATGAATCAAAGCTTTCCAAATAGACAAAAATATATTCTATGAGAAAATAAATATTTAAAAAAAAATTCAATTTTTTGAAAATATTTCTTTTGCTACTTAGGCTGCCCCCCGTCCCCTGTTTTGAGCTTATTTGGTCATAACTGTTGTTCCCGGGCACCGATTGTGAAAAGAATTATATTACCACAAAGCTTATTAGTTTTTCTATCTTTAAAAAAAGTTTAAAAAAATCACAACAAAAATTCAGCCCATAGGTACCTGCCCAAAATCCTATTTGTCCCCCGAAGGGACAACAATCTTTTAGGGGTTAAAGAGCTTGTTTATTAATAAGCATGCCAATTTTGAGTCCAAAATTACGTAGGAGCTATGAGATTATAACAAGTGTAATGTACATTTTTAATTTTTAATATGCTACCCTTCCCCACAATGCTTCAGAAATTTGCACATAAGAGTTTTTTTTGGAATTGGAGGTGACATGAACAACTACAAATAGTGCTAGCACACTAAAATGCACTTTAAGAAAACTTAATTTTACATGAAAAGCTATCACATTCATTACACAATCCACCTTACAATTGTTGTAATACAATTTTTTAATAAATAGAAGATCATAAATAATTCCAAATTATCATTTGCATGTTTACATTTTCAACAGTGAAAATCATGAAAACACTTTAGTCTTATTGTTGGGACCATTTTCAAAGTAAATGGATATGTACAATTTTATATATCTCAAATCAAATGAAATTGGTAAACTTTGCTCAAAGTCCAGAAATTGATTAAAATTTGTAAACTTTATTCTTCACTAATGATACATATATGCCTTTGAGGACCTCTCAATAATCAAATATTTAATTTTTTCAGTGAAAAATGAAACATTCCAATAGTTAACCCTAAAAATTGCCCATAAAATTTTCTTAAACGGTCAAAGGAATTTAACTGCCCACACTAAACAAGCCTGAAATTTCAGATTGACCATATATGGTCGCTTAGGCAGTTAGGGGTTAAGTGTTTTTTGATGAAAAAGAGCCTTGGAACTTTAGTGGCTAATGAAGGGTCATAATATGGATAATCACATGAAGGACCTTCATTATCATTATGAGCAAACTATGAGTGAATCTGAAGATTTTTTTTCTTTTATATGAGAACAAGGTCAAAGCACACTCAAAGGTACCACAAAAGGGATCAGACAATATGAAAACTGCACTTTAATTTTTTTTTAACTATAGTTTTTCAAACCTAATCCACTAATTTAGTCCTTTTTGACCAGCAGCTCAAGTCAAGCTAAGACTAACATAATTTTTTCATCAAAAAATTTAATTTCTTTATTAATTTCTAAAATCTTATTGTCCCTTTAGAGGACAAAATGGATTATTGGTAGGCTCATTTGACCTCAATGATTTTTTTGAAACTTTTTGTGATAGAAAAACACATTAGCTTTCTAGGAATATAATTTGTATTTCAATTGGTGTTGGGAGCAAAAGGTATGGTACAAAAGGTCTTCTTATCGGTCTAGGTGGGCAGAAACCTCCTCACATACAATTTATTTATTTTTAAATTAAAAAAAAAAAAGAATGAAGAAAAAGTTTTTCATTAATTGTAGTTTAATTTATCTATATGGGAAGCTTTGATTCATTCCATTTAGATTTTTTATATGAAAATTATGAGTAATCTTATCTTTATAGGCAATTAGACCATCTTTTTGAAAAAATAACTTATTGGATTCATTTTTGAATGCAATGTTCACAATTTTTGAAGAAAAATTTATTTGTCAAGGTTAAATTTGCTTATTAGAAAAATCTCACCATTGGAATTTCATTATTTCAATCCCATCTTCGAGCTATTAAAGGTTTATTTTTTCTTTAGATCTTGAACCTACTTCTACTTAACAATCTTTTAAAGAATGAAAATCACGTCTATCTTCTTAAGTAATTTTCCTAAGCTTTCAACTCAATTTTTCAACACACAAAATTTTTAATTTGAAGTCTATAGTGGTCAAAGTCATCTGAAATTGCAGGGTAGTGTTCACGAAAATAAAAAAATTTCAACTTTGAATGCTAATATCTTCCAATATGTACGGTTAAAATTTATGAAATTTTTACCACATGATTTAAGACAAGTTAGGTACAAGATCCTATGGTTTAGATTTTATTTTATTTTATTTCTTGAATGAATGTAGTAGAACTAGCTATTTGAGTCATTTTTGACAAAAAAATGACTGGAACTTTAGAGGTTAAAGTTCCAATTTAAGGTTGACAATTTAAGTCTTCAATTTAACTTCAATTTGAACCTCAACTTCAATTTCAGCTTGTCAACCTTTTTAATGGTAGAAAAAGTGTTTGATACCTAATGAATATCAATGTAATTAAATCTAGAAAAATTATGTGAAAGAGTAGGAAAGAGTGGAAAAGTACTACAATTTGAGTATTTTTCCACTTTTTATAATATTTAGAAGTACAAACATTTAAACATGTTGATATAAAAAATAATCCAAATGTCAAAACAAAAAACAAAAAACATGTATATATTATTCTTGTCTAAAACACTATATAGACTACTTTTAAAATTAAGTGTTTAAATTTGTTATTAGAATAAATCAACAATTTGTTAATGATTACATAATTAATTAAAAAATTTAATATTTTGTATGCAAGATTTAATGACTAAAAATTCTTGTAGACAAGTGCATACATGAAAAATATGAAACATTTGGATAAAAATTTCCTTTATATCGTTATATTATAATGTAAACATTTAATTTAGCCTTGCAATTGATAATTTACGTCCTTACGAGGATTTTATTTGTGGAATTTTGTCTCTAGTTTATTATATAGATGGATTGTTAAATTATTCATTCTTAAATTTATTAAAAAGATGACAACATCGATGTAAACAATAAATTCAAGAGTTCAAAAATTTGTTAGAAAGGACCCTATTCCAGTGCTTTCAAAGTAATGGTTGTGGTACCTTTAAGTGTGATTTGATCTAACATTGAGAACCACACTATTGAGTGTGGAATGAAAAGCATTACAAAATAATTGGTTCTATTGATTTGTCCTTTTTTAAGAATACTAAATCAAATTAAGTAAATAATAGTACACTCTTACAATCCAACATTATGATATTATTAGTAGATTGATTTGTACTTTCACATCTACCTAGAATCAAATATCATACTACCTAAAGTTTTTTTGGGCAAGTTGAGCAACATGAACAAATATTCCCCTCTATATAAATTTGGCATGTAGGTAATTAGCTTAATATGGGAAACAACTTTTTTTTTTATAGAATTCATATATATAGTGCAAAAATCTCATTCTAGGAGGGATTCAAGTTTATTAATCATGCCAAGTCGGGTTGGAAAAACTCTTTTTGTTCTAACTTCTAGCACCATAATCTTTCAAATTTGCACTCTCAAAGTTTCCAAATTTTTTCTACTCACTCATGTGGTAGTCAAGTACAATTTATGTGTTTGAATTTTATTTTTTCACATTTTTCTCCCTACCCTCTAAATTGACAGTTATGCCCCAAATTTGCTCCAATTCTTTAGAATTTATAGGGATGCCTTATGTTGCTCATAGCTTATTATAAAAATACAATTTAAAATAAAGTTGAAGATAGACTACATCTAGTCTTCTTGTGAAATTCTAATCCTATCAAGTTTCTAAATTTACATTTTATGATCAAATTTAGAAATTTTGAATTCATATTCGGAATCAAAGACAACCTCAATCAATATAAAGAGGTCACATAATGCAAAATTAATTGCTCCACTCAACAAGGGCAAACTTTCACATATATTCTTGTCATAAAAAATATGGCATTGTGCGTATCCAAGACTAGATGTGGTCGATAGTAGAAGGGTCTACAACAAAACATTTAAACCACATAGAGTAATTTTCATCATTGAATTGTTGTGAATGCTTCTCGATCTTAGTCATTTAGCAATTCAAAAAAGATTTCAAACACATTGTTGTATATACAATGGGGTACAATAATTTTACAAACAACCTATTTGAGCCATGCAAATTTTCTTGTATAATGTGGAGTTGAATTGGTATATTTTCTTGGGGGGTGCACTTAGTTCTACTACAACAAAGCACGTGCGAACAAGTGGTTTCTAATAAACTATAATTTCAATCTAAAATTTTGAGCATTGTTTAATAATAACTATAGGTTTCTATTGCCAAAATTTCCAACTCAAATAAAATATGAAATGATTTCTAGAAGAGGTTGAAAATGAACTAAAATGGCATGTTTTTCAACTCAAATAATTATAGAGAACACATTTAGATGACCATTGAATCAATATTCAACTCAAAATGAACTTTCAATGGAGAGTTATTTTTAGGAATTTTTTTTCATTTTTTAAATAATTTTTTCTTATATAATATAGGAGTGTGAAAGTTATTTTTCAATTCTACAATGTATCTTTTTACTTCAAAAATTTGTAACTAATTATTTTTAGCAAATAAAAATATCAATAATTCAAAACATATACTTTCAAAGTAGAAAAATCTATTGATATATTTTCTTTTCTTTTTAAATTTAAAATTCAAAAAATAAATAGGGGGTCCAAAGTTTTGTTCGCACGTGGTTTCTAATGGACACTCTAAGTGAACTCCCCGAGTATATTTTGGTAAGCATAATTATCATTGCATCCTTACACAATCAAAATCAAGCATACCAAATTTCAATTTCAAAAAGGTAAAACTCCATTTTTGATAAACTTTAAAAGTCAATTTTCATAGTTTTACATGATATTTTATTGAAAATAATTGATGATTAATTTTTTTAATTGAATTGCATAGAAATGTAGGGCACATCCATGTGCACATATTTCATATTAAAAATACACCATTAAGTAACAAAAGTATAATCTAGGAAGAATTCAATGTGAAGTATCATATGACCAAACTTTGTTAGATGGATATTTCTATATCAATTAACTAGATTTTGGCAAATTAATTGTTTCCTCATGCTCAAATGTACAAAATTAGCTATTACATGAGAGGCAAATAGAAAAATCTAATTATAATAAAAAGATATCTATTTCTATAAAAGTTGGGCATTGTCACCCTAACATTGAAATTTCTATAGAAGGCCAATTGTGAGACATTTCTGGAGATGCTTGTTGAAGGAAAGATGTGCATATGGATGTTCCCTATATATCTCCACAATCAAATTTAAAAGATTCATCACCAATTGTTTTCAATAAAATATCATGTAGAATCATGAAATTTGACTTTAAAAATTCATCAAAAATAGAGTTTTGCTTTTTTGAAATTGAAATTTGGTATGCTTGATTGTGAATGTAATGATAATTATGCTTACCAAAATATATCAATTCAACTCCATGTTGTATACAAGAAAATGCATGGCTCAAATAGGCAAGTTGTAAGATTATTGTACCCCACTATATGATACACTTTTAGATATCATATGAATTACTTAGAATTTTTCAAAGTGTACCTTAGTAGATTTAAAAAAACCATGGCTTCATTTTGATGAACACAAGTTGTACATCTTGAATTCAAAATCTACTTATTTTCAAGATTTTTTCGGGTACTTGGAAATGGGTATGTCTCCCTTAGCTTTGGCCCTAAAACCAAGGAGCCTCTTCTCCCTGGGAACCTTCCACTACGTGGCCGCTGCTTCTCCTTCCACCTCTCTTGCACACTTGCACACTTGTACACTTCCTGGATTGTACTTGTGCCCTCCGTTACACTTCTTTTCTCTCTTTTTGCTTTCTATCGTTGGTTCTCTCTAGAACCATCCACTAAAGTGAAAGACCTAGCTATACTTCTTTAAATCCTTCAGTTTTAGAGCTCTTTGGCAACCTCTCTCTGTGCCAATTCGCCATCATTCTTGCATCCCTGAACTCTTGTCGCCTGTATTGATCAAGCCCAGGCACTCTGCAGCTCTTTCAATTGCTGATTTTCGTCGTTGGTTTCAGTGTCATCGTGTTCTTGTATTGAAGTGAGTTCGGACCTCGAAGTCGCCACGATTGGACAGCAGGCGAGCTCCATGGCTGCGGCGAAGGCCCAGGCGCTGATCAGCGAGAACGCACTCGTGGTTTTCAGGTGCGGGGAGGGAACTTCCTTCGCTTTGTTTGTATTCGATTTCGTATGTGCTTGAGGGTTGCGAAAGGAGATGGGTTAGGGTTTCTTTGAGTCCATTTGCTTTTGCCATTTTCTTTGTAATTAGTCGTAATTAGTCTTTCCGCCCCCTCGCGCCCGAAGTTTGGCAAAGCCTGGTCGGATTATTGGTCGGATCATCGGTTCCGCTTTAGGTTTGTTTGTTTGTTTGTTTGCCGGTTTGGTGTCTCTAAGAAATTATTTGAGGCTCCCAATTATGACGACGACTTTCGTATAATATTCTTGCTATTTTGGTAGATACAATACAATCTCTGGCGATGCACAACAAATTTTTGACAATTTCTTTTAATCAATTTTGGTTGAATTTTCCTCTTAAATTTTCTCTTGAAGTTTCTCTATGCTTGGAGCTATGCCAAGAATTTTGTCGAAATCGGACGATATTAGCCAAAAAAGGGTTGATTTCCTCCGTTTGAGTTGTATCCTTGGAATTGATGGTCGGCTTATATGATTTTTAGTTGTTGTTTTTGAATTCGAGATGGTGTTCAGACCACCCACTTCTTTTCGTATTTAGGTTTTGAGTAACCTTCGTTGACGTGATTTGTTGTTGTCTGGTTGCAGCAAATCGTACTGCCCCTACTGCGTGAGCGTGAAGTCGTTGTTGAGAAGCATTGGTGCGGAAGCCAAAGTTATTGAACTCGATGAAGAAAGTGAGTATTTGTGCTTCCCCTTATATTGTAATAGTGTTTTCTTGATTGCACCTGCTTTTGACATACAGTGACTACCAAAACTGGTCACACGCATCCATTACACGCATGCCAATTGCATTATGGTGAAGATACATCTGTAGGAATTCATCTTTTTTTTGTGAAGTTAAGAAAGTTGACTGTCAATCTACGGTAAGAGTCTTCCGTTGAGACTGGAAACGTGGACAAGAAACTTATCCGTCACAAGATATCTACAACAGTCTGTGAAATGCACTGGTTTGTTTTGTATTGATGCGACAAGGTGTCTTTGTTCAGGCGATGGAAATGCTGTCCAGGCTGCGCTTGTTAAGTTGTCAGGGCAACGCACGGTGCCAAATGTCTTCATTGCTGGTCAACATATCGGAGGATGTGATGGTAAGGATCTTTGCAGAAATTTGAATTATTTGCACTGTGCCGTCGACAGCTGGTTCATCGAGGTCTTCATGTATTTTAGTTTTAGTTGTTGACGTTGCCTGCGATGTGTTTATGGGATTCTGATTTTTTCTTGCTGCAAAGTAACCTGTTTGGTGGCCTCCATCCCGACCCGGACATGGTTTCTTGTAGACCGTCTCGGGATTTGAATCAACATTCAGAGACTCTACGTTGTCTACGACTATGATTGAAGCTCTTACCTTTGTGATAGCTGTGTTCTGTGTGAACTGATGATTGAATTTGGGGTTTGCAGATACAAAGGCGATGCACTCGAAAGGAAAGTTGGTGCCTTTGCTGAAGGATGCTGGAGCTTTAAAACTCGTCAGTACGTAGAGAGATCATGGTCTTAAGATCCAGTATACATTAAGTATCGTTTCAAATTTTAGTCGGTGTACAATCATCGATTGACATTGTAGACTGTTTGAGAAAATTGTGGCTTTTTTCCATACCTGGCAGTTACGGATTGTCACAATCCAATGACTGAAGACTTTTCTATAAATGCAGTTAACCCCTAAAGGACCATATGGCCTCCACACGTGGCTTCTGCGACTACATTTGTAGAGACATCTGAAATGTGAATTTTTTTCGTTGAATTTTTTCATGCAATTTGATCAAGAAATGATCACGTGTGCAATTTTTGGTGAATTTTTTGGGAGTTGTGGGTTGTCACTTCACATCCTCACATTTTTTTGTTCACCTCAAAATGATTTGATATGTGTTTTGGAAGAAATCAGAGTTTTTGGAGCACTTTCAAGTATTCCAATTTGTTCAAAGTGTTCCCTAACTAATTATCTTTCATCAATCTTGTCAATGTTTGCATTTTCTCAAATATTTTGTGAATATATTGATTTTTTTCATAGGAAAGTAACATAAGTCTTTTTTTCATTTCAATAGTGGTGGTCATTAAAACTATTTCGCAGTCTTCTTTCATTTCAATGGTGGTGGTCATCAAAACTATTTTGCATAAATGAGGAATTATGCTTGTTGTAAGAGCTAGTTAACCCTTAAACGATGGGCTCATAATTGTAGAAATCATAACCTTTAAACGACAGGCTCATAACCGTGGAAATCATCTATTTTGTCACCGTGTGAATTGTTGGATTAAAATAATGCAAAAGTACTCATTGGAAGACAAACTATTGTAGATGATCTTCCCTTTTCACACAAAAATTCTATTCTACAAGGACAGATTCTTTGTCATTCATCGGCCAAAAAATGTCCTCAACGGCATTTATGGGTTAACGTCCTAGGTGGCATTTATAGGTTAAGAAAACAAAAATTATGTTCAAGCACCTTTGGTCCTTTAGGGGTTGAATGAGATATTTTTTGGAACTAAAACCTTGTCTACATTATTCAAGGAATATATTTTAATATTCAACATGGTCACCTTGTGAAATTCAAAACCAAAATTCAAATTTTGGGATGAGAAATAAACCATATGGTTATTGATTGCAATTTGCAACTCTTCCATATAATTTAGTTCATTGGGGATTGACTAGATAAAATTAAAAAATCATAGATTTTTCTACAAGTTTCCAAAGCATTGGTTTGGTGTTCCAAAACTATGATTATGACAAATTGAATGTGTTCAAGTGTGCTGTGATAAATAAGAGTGTAAGGTGAAAACATCCAAAACTATCCATATACCCACTTTTGATAAATAGAATTCCATTAAACCATGTCTTCAAAGTGTCACTAAATCATTCTTATACTTAACTACAATTGGTTGACTACTGATTTATCTAGATTTCAGTTTTATAACCAGTCTACATGACAATTTCAATCGCCCAGGGAGTTCTATTAGGAATAGAATGAGGCTTGAAGAACATCACTTCTCCTTTGGAAAATAACCCACGCAAGGCTATAGGTAGACAATTTGAAAATTCAATGAACAACTTTGATCATTTTGAATATACACCATCCAATAGTAGATTAGAAATTAATTACTCTATCAACATTTCCTTCTCTTTCCCAATGCATATTTCCTTCATCTTTCTTGGTTAGTGAATTGTCCAATCATCATTCCCTCCATCTTTGATATAGGCTTGGGTGCCATTCCTTTGCATATTGCTTCATTAGAAGACTTCACTTTTGTAAATATTTGTATTATTACTGATATGTGCTTCAAATTTTGAAAGGGGCCCTAATTACATTCTGATGATAATGAATGTTTTGCAATTATTTATATTCAACCTAATTTGATTACAACTACAGTATTAAATTTATTAACATATTGTTTCAGACTGATTTTCCTCTTATTCGGTTGCACATTATAATTGTCGTGATGACATAGATTGACATTAGTCTATGCGAACTTCGCAGATTTGGTGATCAACATTGCTGTGCACTCACCCTTTGTTTGCTTGCAGCTTAAGGAGATGAGGGAAATGATGTCGATGATCTCGATTGCATTTGGAGCACCATACATATGCAGTAGCGATTACTCTGAAAAAGTCAATGGAAATAATGAGCTAAAGTCTCATTTTTTTGACTTCGTGCACGAACATGATCCTAGGCGTTCTATCCTCTGTGATGGAGTCGCTACGGAAAATGCTGGAAGCGGGAGTAATCTTGAAGTGGGCAGAGTCGTGATTTGGAATGGAGTTGCTGATTGTGCAAACGAGGTTGCATTCATTCGAAAAGCTACTACTCAGATGAAACGCGCTTACGGATCGCTCAACCTCAAGACCGGCCAGGAGCCGAAATTCTTCCCAATAGGCGGGAATTCTGTCTTGAACGGCCCGAACACGTCCTCAAGCAATCCATGGTCACGGGATACGTTTTTTAAGTCATACAAATCCGCATTAATACTTAAATCGGCACTACCCAAGCCTTCAGATCCAAAATCGAAGCTTGTCCTGCGCGTCACTACACCAACTCCTGTGGTATGCCTGTGTCCACTTCCTTGAGCTTCAAGCGATAGTTAATCCCTCAAAGTTGGTCCTTATTTACGTAGTAAGAGTCATGTAGCGATGTGAATATTGTGTGTCGAATTTTCGAATTATTGTAATGCACATGAATCTTTCTCGAGTTGGATGTGTGTTTCATCTGTTCAATTTTATGAAATGTGAGGTGTGACTTTTTCGATCCTGGATTCCTGGAATACGTCAATCTTCTGGTCATAACTAATTCAAGTGATTTTTGAAATGCGGGTAACCTGGTCAGATTTTCTTGACATGAGGTGTTGCTGATTGTCATATCTAGATCAAGTCTGCTAAACTGAAGGCCATGGATTCGGGAAGTTTCGTCCACGTCGAGGGAACTAATCTTCTATTTCTTCGAGAAACTGTCAAAATGAATGGATTGAGTCCTTGGATATGCAAGATACAAAAGGACAATGAACTCTACCTATTTGAGCCTCCCCAGACTGATGTCAAAAGAGAAGCTAATGACATGGAGAATGCGTTGACTTTCATCGTTCTCAAGACTGCCTTTGGAGAAGCGAGTCACCTGATTTTGGAGGTCAGTTTTGTTCGCATGACTTTGAAATGAAATTTGTGTGGTTGCATGAGGAATGGTTTATCTCAGGTTATTTATCTATTTTCTGTTTCCTTTTATTTTGTAACGAAACAAAAGCGATGATTAGTTCAGATTCTATAAATTTGATTTTCAAAATTTTGAACCATTTTCCTTACTTTTAGCTGTAGCAGACGTATCGATTCTAACAAAGTATCTCCAGAGGGCACTGTAGATGTACTGAATCCTTTAAGCAGTTAGAGGGAATACATATATTATGCAAATTTAGCACAGGCAATCATCGTTCAGATTTCAGATGTCATTGATGTTGGATGAGGACAGTGAGATAGGCAAGCTTTTCGCTCTGTGCTGTACAGTACAGGATGTTCCTCTTTGTGTGATTACTAATTTTTTTTATCAATGATTGCATCTGTAGAACACTGAGATGTCAGGTGGACCACCTCCTGGAGTTCGTAGGTTGCTTTTCAAAATTGTGCAAACTTTTGTGGCCTTGGCCAGAAAACCCTTGTGCATAACACAAAGTTCAGAGTTGCTTGACGACTTGGACAGCATTGTACAATGTAACATTCCACTTGCTTTTTCGCCAGACTCTAAATCTGCAACAACCTTGCAGAGAAGCTTTAGTGGTTAGTCCTAGCTGTTAATTTGTAGCTGCTTGCCAAATCACTTTTTCGTATTTGAAGGTTATTGTAAGTTTGAATTGAATGAGGTTAGCTTGTTCCATTCCTGTATAAGCTTAGCAGCTGCAGTATTTGCAGAGATTTCTTACGTGATTCTTGAAAATATAGCGATGTGATTGTTGAAGTTTTTTTTGCTTACAGTGACAGTAATGTGCACCAGGTGTACCGGATTTGAAAGATGAGAGACTCTCGAAGGTATTGAAGGAGATAGCGAATGGTGATGCCAACACAGATCACCAAGTGGATATTACAAAAATCAACACCACGGTTAAACAGGTGGTAGACTTTCTTACAAGAAGGTGAGTTGGAGGTTTGATTGTTTTTTTAAATCAGAACTTCTGATTTCTGGTTAGCCATTGATAGCTTTCAGGTGTTGGTAGAAGTCTTTCTGGTGTGTTGAAGTCATTGTTGAAGAATGGCGATGCTTGCTGTTTAAGAATGATAACCAAAATCTCTGACGAATCTCTCGTTTAGGATCTTTGTGCGATTGCAACAAACATGGATATTATTTGTTGTATTTTGCTTTTTTACTTTAAAATTAGAAGATCCCTAACTAAATTGAGCTTCAGGAACAAGAATCATTGAACTATTCTCTAGTTAATCACCAAAATGATTTTTTGCATGTCCAAATGTGCCTGCCAGAAGCTCATTTTGTGGACTTGTACTTAACATAGAATTCACTTTTTATTAGAAGTATTTTAGTTAACAATTACTTGTCAATTAAAGGAAGACCTCATTTTTCAAACGGGTACTCAATAACTCTAAAATCTTGTTTTCAAAAATCAATCATTTTTGACAAAGTATTCAAAATTAAAAAAATCTAATATAAATTTTACATTTTCAAACCCACCTACTTTATGAGTTTTAGCTATATGATTTGATTATTATTCTCAAAGTTATGCTTGAAAAGTGCTCAAATAAGTAACGTGTGAAAAAAAATAGGACAAGTGTTTCATACTTGCCTATTTTTCAATATATGGATTCTACATGCTAAAAGGTTCAAAATGGTAATGTATTCTACAAATTATCTATCTTGTGTAAAGAACTTAAGTCTTCTTGATGATATCTTAGCTTGATTTCTAATCAATTGAACGATCATGTACTAATGACTGTCTTTGAAGATGTGTGAGTAGCAACTAATAAGCTGATTAGTCAATACTAAATACTGAATTAATGGTTGTGGTCTTTGCTATGGTTGGGAAGTCATATTTTGAAAGTAACATGGTGAATTTTGTCTATTTTAGAGAGAAGGTGCACAAATAATGGTTGTGGTCTTTGCTATGGTTGGGAAGTCATATTTTGAAAGTAACATGGTGAATTTTGTCTATTTTAGAGAGAAGGTGCACAAATTGAGGTGCACAGTGGTGACAAAAATTTGAATTCATGTTGAGCTAGATCTAATGACACATGACACTCCTAATTTAAATCATTTTTGCACCTCCCAAATGCTGAAAGGTTCAAAATGGTCATATATTGTACATGTATGGTGACATATTCGAGCATGATATTGTACGTGAAGGTCTGATTAGGCACTCATGTGTGGAAATTGAATTTTCATGTCAGGTTCTTAGGGGTCCATGTCACCTCACACCATTCACAAGATGACATGTGACACTTTTTACAAAAATGACTTAATTTATCCCGAATCTAACCTTTATGTAGGGTAAGGTTTAGATGTAAAAATGACCTCCAAATGAAAGATTTTACATGTTGACTTGTCAATCCAATGACGTATGAATGTCTTTGCTATATTTTAGTGTATTATTCGTAGTCTAGAAGTCGAATGCAGTACCTTACATGTATTGTTCCCCACATACCTGTAAAAGCTAGTTATTTCCTTCAATGTCTTTTTTTGCAGTTGTAAAATAAAATATATAGTGACTTTGCCAGTCAAGTTGGGAATGGCTGTGGGGGCTTCCCAATTGCTTGCTGGTCTGACCATATTACTACCACTGTCGGGGCTCTTCTATGCTGCTAGTGGGGTTGCCACCTTGTACACTTCTTGCTGTGTGGCTGCCAGCGCCGGTGTAGCATCTGGGGCTGTGGCAATTTACCTCAGTAAGAATGAAATCCTGATCCCTGAGTACCGTGCAACGTTGGGAATTGCAATCCAAGAGGCACAACTTTGGCATGATGAAGGTCAAACATCAGAGCATCCAGAGAAAACCGAAGTCGAATTGGAATCCATGCTTCTAGAAGAAGGTAGAGCTAGATGCACAAACTTGGAGCTCTCTTCTTGGTAGTTTGTAGCTGGGTTCTTGTTTCATAATACAATCACTGTAACATCGCAGAACATATGCCAATTCTTAGATTGCCTGAGAATTATTGTCAATTTTGCAGCCGAGTTACTGAGCAAATTGTTTGTATTTACATAGCTTTGATGTGGAGCGGTGCATCTCTCTAACCCCATCGAGTTTTCTTGCACTTGCAACTCAGTTAAACGCAGTGGGAGCCGCCTGTCGGATATGATGGAAAGGATCCACAAATCTGGTGCAGAAGCAAAAGATATTGTGTTTTGTTCTGAGACTCTTAAAGGAGCTACCTTAGAGTCGAAGGGCAATATGTTACGAAGGATGCAAATTGTGACCAAAACATTGCATTTATACAACGAGAAGGTGAAAGATATTAAATTTGTGGGTGTCGTTGGGGCGGAGGATGCTGGGAAGTCGACCTTCATTCGGGTGGGATAGGAAACCACTTTCAAACCTCTTGTCTTCAGATCCTAATTTCCCCTTTGGTGGTGTGTCAAAATTTTTGATACTCCGTACAAGGTTAATTTTCTGTTCTATCATCGAGCTTGTACTTAACTTGCTTCTACTTGCTTACAGAAAGCTATCCAACAATTTGGAGGGAAACTTGATTCAGAGCTGCCCGATGTAGGCTTTAAATGCCACACCACGGCGGTCAGGGCCTACAAACTCAGAACCGAAGAAAACCTCTATCTCGTGGATTTTCCAGGCAGCAATGGCACAGGTGTCTATGCGGATGCGTGGAAGCAATTTACTTCGCTTCCCAGTTCCTGTGTTCTGCTCCTTGATTTTAAGGTACGCCCACAAAATCTGCATTTCACAGCTTATTTTAACACACTTCTTCAAAGATCACCCGGTTCTCAGTATTCTCGAAGCTGACGTTATTTCTTAGCAAAAGCAGCCGTGAGAGTGGACAGTTCTGAATTGCTACTTCAATTTAAATATCTTTCCGGGGTTGGCTAGCACTTCTACAACGAACTTATATTCACATACCATGCCTGCGCATTTGTGCTTTCAGGATGACATTAAGATGGATCAAGTGGAGATGTACGAGAAGATGAAGCATGACCTGGGCGGTTCAAAGGTCACCGTGGTGTTCAACAAAGTGGATGAGAAGTTCACCCCTCGCAGAGAAGCCGATTACAATGCCGAGTATTTCAAAAAACAAAGAGCTGAAACTGCCAAGATGCTCAAATGCAAAGAAGACGATGTGCATTTTGCCTGTTTGGACCCAGATCCGGAGAAGAAACTCATCAAGTTGAAGAAGGTGGGAGTGCTTGATTTTGAGGAGCTTTTCAAGAGGGTTGTCTGACTCGTTTGGCGAGGGGAACATTCTGTTCGGGACATCTTGAGCATTCAGAGTCTGCATGATTTACTCCGGTTTGAGAGGTTGACTATTAAATTCATGCACTGGTTATTAGATATGTGTTTGGCCGACTTGGTGTTTCATGTGCACCGAAACGTTTTCAATCGCTGATGCGGCTGCAGTAGCGGTGCTTTTTGTTTTTTCGATCGAGTTTATTTAAAATGCGGTACCCCTATTTTGGCGAGATGGTTCTTAGAGCTGAGTCTGGACTTTTTCTCCATGTAAACCTTCTTTGATGTGGCCGCATGACCTTTGTGCATCATTTGGAAGGATTTGTTGCTCTTGTGGTCTATCCCTTTAAATACTTCATCCCTTTGAAAGACGCTAGGATGAGGGTTTTGACTCGTGAATTACAATCAAACTGCTTCAATTTCTCTAAGGTTGTCACCTCCATAGTCTCCTTCACGCAGACAAATTCACACCTAAAATCGGACAAATAAGCTCTGTGGCATGACAATATGCTCCAGAAAATGAACAACAATTTTTGCACATTGGTGAAGGATTATGAATCAAAATGCAAGTGGTTCCATAATTTTTGGACAAATTGTGAATTAGTTACAAACTTTTAAAGATGTAAGGTGTAGGGTGCTAAAAGTGTCATGTAGGTAATGTCAAAATGCATTTGATGCATATGAAGAATGGCACTAGAGAAAAAGTTAAAGCAACAGAAAGTGTAACCAAAATTGTCCACTTCTAAGGTTTCCATAGAACTATAAATAGAGCTGCACACTACTCAAAATTCATCTTACATTTGTCCTTGTCATGCGCTTCAATTTTGATATCCTCCCTATTCAATTTCCCTTCAAAAATAGGGTTGATTTTGAGGAATGGTCCATTTCAGGTGCAATTACCTTACTTGAGGTGCTAACTTTTTCACAATGGCATAGTTTCAATGTGGGGTAAGTGTGTACTGTCAATGATATTTGGCAAGTCTAAGTTAAAATGCCGTTAACTTATAGTGATGATCATGAGCTAAGTCCACCAGTTACCAACATTGTCCAAATACCCACGCCGGAAAGGGACAATGAATGATCAAGGAAGGCACAGAAAATCTAGCTGTAGAGGCTAAGCTAAGCTAAGCTGACACTGAACGAGTGATAATTTGTGAATCCAGCGACAGTTGTTTCCTTGGTTTTCTGTGAGGCACTGATCATCATCCTCAACCTTTCTGTTACTCGATCACAAGTTCAGTTATTTTGACGTTTTTTTCTTCAACCATTTGCAACAACAGGCCGGGCGGTTGCCCTCGTGCACTTTTCATTTTCGTCCCAATGCAAAGTCAAAGTGTGCACTTCGATCTGAATCAGCAGCTCTTGATCACCCATAAAATCACCTATTATATAAATAACTTTTATCTACAAATTGAGAAATCAATTCTTTTCGAGAGATACAGTACTTGGCAATCTAAATTATTCTTTTAACCATTTTTTTATAAAGTTCATTTAAGTAGTCAATGCATAATTGAGTGAAGATTCTAACGAAAATTCGTCAAGAAAAATTGCCTTGGCGTTTAGGCTTCTCGGGTGGCTACTTCCCGACCCTGAGGTCGTCTCTCCCGCCACTGGAGTCTACGCGTCGCAATTGTGATCTTGCATCACTGTAGTTTGTTGCAAGGTGCTGTTCCCTTCGACGCGATTGAACCCTAAGTTCACGATCGATCTAGCAAGCTCTTTCAGTGGCGTTGTCATGAGCGCTCGGTGTGCAATTCGGCTGGTACAGTTTGATTTGAAAAAATTCAGTCATTTTAGCAATTGTTGCACAATTGAGCACCACATGTGATAGAGTCCGTCGCAGAGTAATTTGGTGACTAACGATTCCTGAACACGCACGCGTTGCATCGTTTTTGCCCATATATGCCGTGTGCATGTCCGCGCGTGTAACCGTTCCTCGAATAAAGTAAATAATGTGCATTTGTATCCTGCATTGCAAATTTGGCAGTCGGTTAAATACGTCTCATGTTGCAGACGCGCGACAGCGGAAGCACTTCGATGTGCTCTCGAAATTTAAGCGACGCTCTCTGTGCCACTGGTTAGGTACGTCTTGATCAAATGAAGTTGCTGCACATTGGTGATTTTTGGATCGATTCTGGGAAGTACTTGATGTCAGGTCCATGCATGTTATGTCATCGTGCTTTTGGTTTGGAACGCGCAGAAGATTGATAACTAGCATATTGTGTTTTGAACGGGTCCTTGATTTCTGTTTTGACACAGATTTTCAGGGATGGGTGAGTGGATAATTATATGCGTACGGATGGAGTCAATTCATGTTGTTGGTCCTGTTGACCGGAGACCAAGTGCACAGGATGTTCGGCGCACGTGGAATTCTCTGCACATTCGAAGCGTTCTAGTGGAGACTCGTCTGAAACTGATGCTGATGCCGTGGTCTAAACCGTAAATGTACCATCTCAGACAGGTATAGATTTCAGAAATTTTGGACTTATATAGCTTTCAAAAATCTAGGATAGGTATTCATTTCAGACCGCCCGGTCTCAACTGAAGAAACTGCCAAAATGGCTAAATGGTGCCATCTTCATCTTCATGAAATTTCCCATATTTTCTTTGCATAATGTAGAATACAATTGATATTTTTTGTTTGGCACAAACTTTAGCATTCAATTCTTACGCACTTCCAATCAAGCATACCAAATTTAAGTTTCAAAAAATAAAAAGTTTATTTTTGGTCATTTATTTTTCTTAATGTCCATGATATTTCATGATAATTCATTGAAAAACATTATTGATAACTTTTTTGAATTTGATTGCAAATCTGTAGGAAACATCCTGGCACACATCTTCCCTTCAACAAGGATCTCCAAAAACGTTTCACAATTCCTATGTAAAGATTTCAATATTGGCATGACAATGATCTAATGTTGGAAATAGGATATCTCTATATTGTAATTAGATTTTGGCAAAGTAACTATACTATCACACCCAAATGTCTAAAATAACTTGTAGTGTGAGGGACAAAAGAATTTTTTTATTAGAGTCAAGAAATATCTATTTACAAGATGTCTACTACAATCTATGAAATGCATTGGTTTGTTGTGTAATGTAAGGTAAAACAACCCATTGTGGTCAAAATTAGGAACTTGACTTCATGTGGTTGCTAAGAAATTTCAGTTTTTTTCCCATAGTAGTACAAGTGTGAGAAATAGTGAGAACAATTGAAATTATGTCTTTCTGATAAAGTATAAATTTGCTATGAGTTTTTGAAGTGTTCAATGCATCATGGCCCAAAAGAGTCTCTAGACTACCTTAGAACCAACAAATCTAAATCTATCATGCTCATTTTGCTCACCTAAAGAAATCATAATATTTTCTAATAGAAAAGGCTTGAAAAGTCAATTTTACAATGGATAACACAAAAAAATTGGAAGTTCCTAATAAAGTCACTAATCACTCCATTATTGTTATGTAAGATAAGCATTAAAGCCCAAGTTTCAGAAACTGAAAAAATCCATACTGGGACCATTCCCTAGGTGTCCATTATGGGTCATCTAACCACAATGGGCTATTCTACCTTATTAATGCAACAAGGTGCCTTTGTTCAAGCAATACAAATGTTGTCTAGGTTGCGCTCGCTAAGTTGTCAAGGCAACACATGGTTCCAAATGCCTTCATTGCTGATCAACACATAAGCATATATTATAATTGGACAAATCTTATCAATAAGGATCTTTGTAGAAATTTGAATTATGATAGAACCACCCATTACCAACCAAACATCCATAGTCAACTTGTAAGGTGTAGCTATTTCCAACCAAGGCTAGAACAGGTTTCCAACTAAAGTTTGGAATGTAATTTCTTCACCTTTACCAAGGTGGGAATTTAAAGTCATGACACATGTCTTGATGTAATGATGTAGTGAGCAAGAAAGTAGGAAGTACTGAAGTAGTGAGTGGAAAAGTAGTTATGGAATGATCAAAATTGGAAGACTCTGTTATTGGATGTGGTTGAAGCCAATTTTTGGCTTCCAAAATTCATATTAATTTGAATTTTAGGAAAAAACTCACAAAAAATTGGCAATGCCCGTCATTTCTAGCTTTCTATAGGGCAATAAATTTACACTACCTTCTACTACAACAAAACATGTGCATAATCGCTTAAGTGGTCAACTACGGGGGATTCATCAAAGCCTTTACATATTTTTATTTTTAGTTGTCAATGTTGTCTACAATGTTTTCTTAGCATTTTTAATTTTTTTTGTTGTGTAAACCATTGCTGACAAACCTCCTATTCATTTTGTAGGCGGGTTCTTTGGCGCAATCAAGCCGTAAATAGTCCATGATTACATGGGTTCCACGCGTAATCATGGATTATAGATTCTTCATCTTATGACATTCATCTCGGACCTTTTTGTTTCATCCAATTGTGGATTCTTGGCAATAATATATTGACCAATGCTTCTCGTTGTCGTCCATTTTGGTAAAAAGTGCCTCCTTGTCGTGCTCCACCCTTCTCATTGGTTATTTTTTTTCTAAAATGCCTTCCTTCTCGGGCATTGCTCTATACAAAGTAACCTATTTGGTGAACGCCATGCTGACCCAGACATGGGTTTTTGTAGAGTGTCTCGGGATTTGAACCAACATTCAGAGACTCTACGTTGTCTACAACCATGATTGGAGCTATTACCTTTGATTTTTTTCTACAAGTTTTCAAAGCATTGGTGTGGTGTTCCAAAACTATGATAGATTGAATGTATTCAATTGTATTGCAATAAATAAGAGTGTAACATGCTTTTATAGAATGTTGTTGTAGGAATCATTATCATAACTTTTAAGGATGTTGAAGAAAAAAGGTACAATTGTTGGTCCAAAAATCGAATCATTTGTGCGTATTCAATTGCAGCATCTTGCGCTGCAGTTTGCATTAGACTTGCATGCAAATGTGAAAAAAGTTTACACACTTTGACCATGTTTATTGTAAAATATTAGTGCTCAAAATTGAAGAAAAAAATATGTTTTACACCTTACTTTATTTGGTATTCAGACTTTCAATTTCCTTTACTCAAATCTTTTTGCACTTCAAAGTTTTGAGGCTTAAATCTTCCTGGTGGAAATTGAGTTCAAAATCTTTAAAAAATCTTTAAAAAATATATATGTATTAATTTTCATTTGTTAGAAAATTATAAAATAGGACTAGGCACAAGATGGAAGAAAAATTTAATTATTAATAGTTCTAAAATGGAATTAAAAAATGTCAATCCTAAAGGTGAGATTGTTATACTAGTAAGTAATCTACACCTTGACATAGAAAATTTTGTTAAATTTATTAAAAAAAAAAATTGAAAAAAAAATGAATCCTAAATGATACTTTTAAGGAAGATGTTACCATTGCCCCCCTAAAAAGACTCTACATTACATATTGTCTTTTACATCATTGGAATTGACTAAAGATTTCCATATAAATATAAATATAATCCATGACAAGCAGATCTAAAAATAATAGTTTGGAATTTTATGCATTTTGAAAAATTAGAGTAAAATTTGACATTATAGAAACTTGCTCAAAATCCTAAAAATTTGGACCTTTGGGAATCAAAGAGGTATGAGTGTATTGCATCTTATTGCATCTCACAAATTCTTATCCAAATTGCTATTTTTATTGGTGTTGTTAGTTCCCATTGATAAGATTTGTCCAATTATAATATATGCTTAAAACCCTCTTTTCACAACCAAGAGGACCCCACAAAAAGTTTTCCAATATAATAATGGGAACAATGTTGAATTGCCTATTTGTGCAATTTTAGGTGTAGTTACCTATAGACTTATATATGAGATTAGTTGTGGCATTTAATCCAGAATAACTGAAACTTATATACCGATGTTTTTGTTTTTATATTATGATTGTGAATGTATAAAATTTTAAAAATAATACATGTATTGTTTTAACTGGTCAATTAAAAAAGATAGAAGGAAAAAAAAAACATCTTCTAACTAGGAACCCTTTTTCATGGATTGAAAAATTATCCATTTACAATGTAATTATTAACTAAAACGTGTTGATTTAAAAAATATATTTAGTGCTACTGTAAATTCAATAAGACACTTCTATGAGAAATTTTATATATAATGTTGTACAATTCATAAAGATGAAAATTAAAATTGGTCTCAAATAAATATTTATTTATTTTGCAAGTAATATTGTGGCACCTCTTAATGATTAAACGTGTAGCAATTGCTCAAAACAATCTATGCAAGGTTTTTACAATTTTTTATGAAACTTATTACAAACTTTTTGATAGTTGATTTCTTCCAACATCTATGAAAATTTTAACATTTATGAAATCAATTAAATTCTATTGAATCATACACGGAACCATCCACATTATGCTCAAGGTAGTTCAAAGGTAGTTTGTGCTTGTATCTGAGACCCAAGTCTTTTTAACTTTAGCAATTCATAACTTAATTGATCATATAGTAGGGCAATTCCTTTTTGGACTCTCTAGACTTTGAAAAAATATTTTTGCAAAAATAAAAAAAATATTGGAAAATTACAAAAACTACATGGTGTTATAAACATCATGTTGGTATACAACAATTATGTGTTTAGGGTGGAAAAATTCAAAAATTGACTTTTTCTAATTTATCATGTTCAATACCTAGTCACATTAGAGTATTCAAATTACTATATATTTAATCCCTAAAGGATCGAAGCCTTTTCTCCATCAAAACACACTCAAAAACGCCACTTCTATTGCAAACTGAAAAAAAACTTTACAACCTGTTTCTTTTTGCATATCTAACCATAGGAACTTACATTAGATTAGTGTAAAAGTGTATGCAAGAAATTTCAGAAACTTTGACCACATAGATTGCAAGATATTTGCATCTAAAGTGAAGAAAACAAGTCATTTTGCACCTTGCTTGACTAGATTTTTGAATCTTCTTAACTTAAATTGTACTATCAATTTTGATTTCTTAAGTTTTTATGATGAACACTTGTGTTGAGAATCTAGGAAAAAAAATTCAAGAAAAAACACTTAATTTTTACCCATTAACCCCTAAAGTCCCAAGGCCATTTTCTGGCCAGAAACCACTGAAAACTGCCATTTTTGCTGCATTCATCCAAGAAAACAAAAAAAACATTTTTTTCAAAATCTAACAGTAGGATCTTGTACTTCACTTGTCTAAGATCATGTGGTAAAAATTTCATCAAGTTTGACCGTACAAATTGGAAGATATCAGCATTCAAAGTTGGAAAAGTAATCTTTTTGAATGCTGTTTTTTCAATTTCAGCTGACTTAGGCCGCCATTTGGAAAAAGAATTTACACTACAGACTTTGAATTTTAAAAATTTTGTATTGAAGAATTGAGTTGAGAATTTAGGAAAAAAATTTCAAAAAATAAGCACTTGATTTTCATTTTAAAAAAAATTGTTAAGTAGATGTAGGTCCAAGATTGAATAAAAAACTAAATTGTTAATAGCTCCAAGGTGGTATTGAAACACAATAATCCCAACAGTGAGATTGTTCTAGCAAGAAAAAACAACCATGTCTAGCATTTGTTTTTGAAAAATTGTAAAAATTGCATTCAAAAATGAATCCTATAAATTATTTTTTCAGGAAGATACTTAGATTGCCCGAAAAACAAGATTGTCCATAACTTTCTCATTATTAGTCCAAATAGAATGAATCAAAGCTTCACACATATATAGAAATATAATATTTTAGGAAAAAAAAAATTATTTATTTATTTTGGCTTTTTGTGATTTTTTTTGTGCTGCCCACCGAGTTTGGTTTTGGGCTTTTTGTAGTATAATTTTTGCTCCCAGGCACCAATTGAAATAAAAATTATATTCTCACAAAGATAATCATTTTTTCTATCTTCAAAAAAAGTTTCAAATAATCAGAACAAAAATTCAGCTTGTAGGTACCTGTCCAAACTCTCATTTGTCCCCCGAGGGGACAATGGGACTTTAGGGGTTAAAAAATTGTTAAGTAGAAGTAGGCTCAAGATTGAAGGAAAAACTAAATCAATAATAGCTCTCAGCTGATAGTGAAATATAATAATTCCCAAGGTGAGGTTGTTCTAGCAAGCAAATACAATCCTATCTAACAATTTATTTTGGAAAATTGTAAAAATTGCATTAAAAAACAAATCCTATAAGTTAGTTTTTCAAAAAGATGCTTAGATTGTCCATAACTTTCTCATCACTAGTCCAAATATAATGAATGAAAGCTTCAAACGTAGACAAATATAAATAGTTTTAGAAGGAAAAAAATTTAACTTATTTTGACTTTTGTGATTTTTTGTGTTGCTCGCCAATTTCTATTTTTGGCTTTTTGTGCCATAATTTTTTCTTGCAGACACCGATTGAAATAAAAATTATATATCCACAAAGCTTTCACAAAACCGCACATCTTCAAAAAAAATTTAAAAATTAGACTAAAAATTGAGGTCACAAGAACCTACCTGGACTCCAGTTGTCCCCTAAAGGAACAAATGGTCCTTTAGGGATTAAGGTTTTCAATTCAAAAAAAATAGTTGCGCACCTTATTCAATTTGTATTTATGTATATCATCTGTTTTTAGGACAAAGATGATGTGAAATCATAGTCCTTTTAAATCATGTAAAAATATGTGATCTTTGAAGGTACTTGTAAATAAAGAAATATATTTATTCATCAAATTAAGAGTTAAAATGAAGTATAGATATGATTCAAACATTGTTTTAGTTAGATTTCATATTTATGAACTATTTTGCTATAAATTGGTATTCCAGATTGTTTTTTTTTATCTCAAATGTAGACTTGAGACAATACTCTTTTGAGAAAAAAAGGAATAAAAAGGAATACCAAAATTGCTCAAATTTTCTTCTTGGTCAGTATTTTGGATGGAGTATTATAATTTTTTCATGAATTTGTCATTGAATTCTTGTAAAGTGAAAAAATACAAATTTTAAGACACATTAAATGAGTTTTAAAATGACAATATTTTGTTCTTTTGGGTACCCATATTAGAAACTTATCTAGTAATCAAATAATACACATTTTAGTGTGTTGGAATCCTCTTTAAATAAGGGGATAAGATCACCCCCCCAAAATTCTATTTTCAGATAACAAAATATACTAAAAAAACCCATCTAAGAGAATGGGTTCCTACCTATAGCTAGAGAAACTAAACTTAGTATGCAACTCAAGAGGAAAAAAGGCACATACAGCTACTTCCACAAATCACCATCAAATTCAAATTTTTTGAGTCTTGCTTAATTAATGGCCTAACTCTTCAAATAAAAGGAAAAAAAATCCCATATTGCATTGCATGTGGACCATTTTGAATTATCTCACCATCTATTGCTAATCATAACACTCTTTAGCAAAAGCCATAAAACTTGAAAGAAAGCTCACTTGCATTCATAGATGTGTGGTGTTCTTGATAATAATTAATTCTCAAATAATCATCCAACTCATGTTTTATTTGTCACGTAAATTTTATAAATAAATCAAATATGAGATACAATCATACAGTCATACAGATACAGTCATACAGATCTAAGTAAGAAATTTTCTTGTTTATTCTTTGAAATTCTCTAAGATTCTTCCTAATCATGACTAATTTGTCACTTTGAATGAACAAATAAAAAATAAAAGGTAGTGATTTAGGTGAAAACCTCTTCTTTCAATTTTTCCAATTTTTTCCTTGTGCTACTAATCAAGTTTTTTTTGTCATGTTGATTTTAAAAGTAGAAATAAAAGGGTGTGAAGATTTAAATAGGAAATTCTTCATTTTATTTTTGGAATTCTCAAAGGATCATGCTATTTGTATATTAACTATTACATTGATTTAAAAATAAAAAATAAGGATGAAGATTGAAGTAAGAATGCACCTATTTATTTTTGTATTTATTTATTCAAATCATTATACTACTGATACATTAATTTTCACTTTCATTTTAAAAATAAAAAATCGAAGGTAGAGATTTAAGTAAAAACTTCCTTGATTAACTTTTACAATTCTCAAAGAGTCTTTATATTGTTAAATTATTTGTTACATTGACCTAAAAATAAATATAAAGAATGGAGATTGAATTAAGATTTTCTCAATTTATATTGTAATTCTTCTAGATTCCTTATAATCATACAATCTTTGTCATTTTGATTAAATAAAAGGTGGTTATTTAAATGCAAACTCTCCTAACCTTTTTTTGGCAATTCTCAAAAAATCTTTTTAATTACAAATCACTTAATTGCCATCTTGATTTTTTTTTAAATTTAATTTTAGATGGAGAATTAAGTAAGAACTTATCCATTTTAGTTTTGCAATTCTCAAAGAATTATACTACTTAAGAATCATTTGTCAAATTCATCTAAAAATTATATGGTAGAGAATTAAGTAAGACCTTTTGTATTTGGAATTCTCTAAGAGTCTTCCTAATCATAAATAAATTATCATATTGCTCTGGATGTTAAAAATAATTAGTAGTGGTTTGAATAAAATATTATCTTTCTAATTTTGAACTGGTGGTAGAGGCAGTTATTGCCTTTTTTGAGGTGATAGTGCCTTCTTACACAAAATTCACAAGCATTCACAAGCATCCTATTTTACCACAATCCAAAGCATCAACACCCTCACAAATTGAGATATAAATTGCTAAATTTTTTTTCATCCAATTCATCTCCAAACACTATACGCAGTGGTGCAAATTGACTAACTAAACATTGCATTGCAAAATCCTCCTCTACATGCATCAAGCCTGTTGATTATTCTTGAAAATAATATCAAAGTGATTGAATATCAAGCAATATACAAAACAATGTAGAAGCAAATAATAGTTGAAGACTTACAAGAATCTTTGAGGCTCTTTGTTTCATCTATGGCCCATTTTAAAAAAAATTCTTCATCTTCTTCTATATATAGCTTAGACGTGCTACACAATTAAAAAAAAGAATGTCATGTTGGAACATTGGACTCAATATGTTGTATTAAAAATGGCATCCAAAAACAAAAAAAAATTCAAATATTGCTTACATAGAGAGATAAAGTATCCAAGAATGCTTACTTGAGGAAGATCACGCAAGGAAGTAAAAAGATTGGGAAGGGAACCTACTCTCAAGACAATTATTTTGTCAGTAGGCTCATAGGTGTCATTGCACAATGAACAAGTCTACCACCAATGTTTTCACATTCATCTGAACATGAATTGCCACCTTCTTTATTCTCTTTAGCTTCTTTTAATATTCATATTTCATTTAGTTTTATTTCTTTTTGTGCAATTAAGATCAATAGGCTTAGGAAGGGGACTAAATTATTTTGAAGCACGTCAACGGCTCTAGATTTTTCCAAAAGAAGGAAATTTTCTAAATAATTTGTCATATTGATAATAAAATTTAAAAATAAAAGGTAGAGATTGAAGTAAGAAGTAAGAACATTCTTATCTAATTTTTGCAATTCTCCAAGACTTTTAATCATGAATGATTTGTCATATTGATTTTATAATTAAAAAATAATGATTGAAAGTTTTAAATAAGATCTCTTCTTTTCAATTATTAGAATCTTTAAAAAATTATTGTACTCATATATTATTTTTCATATTGATTTTTAAAAAAAGGGTGATAAATTAATTTAAATACTATTATTGTAGTTTTCCTGCAATTTTTAAAGAGTCCTTTTAATATTGAATAATTTGTCATGTTGATTTTGAAAAAATAAGATAAAAGATGGATATTTTAAGTGAAAATTTTCTTATTCATTATTTTATAATTTTCAAAAAATAATTCTACTCAATCTATAGGATGGAGGTTAAAGTAAGAACATGCCTAATTGTGTTTTGCAAATCACCAAAAAACATTATTCTCAAGTATTATTTGTTATGTTGATTTAAAAATAAAAAATGAAGGGTGAATATTTAAATAAGAAACTTCATATTTATTTCTTAAAAATTTCCTAGACTCCCTCTAGTTGTGAATAATTTTTTCCTTTAATTTTATAAATTTAAAGTAAACAATGATGATTTAAATAAAAACTTTTCCTTGCAGTTTTTGCATTTTTCAATTACTTGTCATGTTGATTTTGAAAATGAAAAGTGAAGGGTGGAATTGAAGTAAAAACATACTCATTAACTTCTTGTAATCCTCAAAAAAAATCATCATACTTATGTATTATTTGTCGCATTGATCTAACAATAAAAATAAAGGGTAGAGATTTAAATAAGAAATTTGATTTATTTTGATTTATTTTGATAATTTTCCAATAATTCTTCCTAATAATGAATTATTTTTCACTTTAGTTGTATAGATAAAAAATAATGGGTGAAAGTTTTAAATAAGTTCTCTTCCATTTGTTTTTAGAAATCTTCAAAGAATTATCCTATTTATATATTATTAGTCACATCAATTTGAAGATAAAAATAAATGGTGGAAAATTAATTAAAAACTTCTCTATGTATTTTTTGCAATTTTTGAAGAGTCTTTTAATTTTGAATAATTTATCATGTTGGTTTTTAAAATAACAAATTAAAAGTGGAGATTTTAGTAAGAACTTGGAAACTTTTCCATTTATTTTTTGCAATGTTCAATGAATAACCCTACTTATTTATTATATGTCACTTTGGATTTTTTTAATGTACATGGGAGAGATTGAAGTAAGAATATATACAATTTTAATTTGTAATTCACAAAGAATCATCTTTCTCATGTGTTATTTGTCATGTTGAATTAAAACTAAAAATAAATAAAAGGTGGATATCCAAATAAAGACTTTCTTATTTATTTCTTGCAATTTTTCTAAATTCCTTCTAACCATGAATTATTTTTTACTTTGATTTTATAAAACAAAATTAATAGGTAGAGATTTAAGTTAAATCCTTCTTTATTTATTTTTGCTATTCTCAATGATTTATTCTACTCAAGCATTATTTGTCATATTGATTTAAAAATGAAAAATAAAAAGTGGAAAATTAAGTAAAAAAATTTTAACTTTCAATTTTTGTAATTTTTAAAGATTCCTCCCAGTTATGATTTATTTGTTATGTAGATTTCAAAAATAAATAAAAAATGATTTAGATAAGGACTTTACCTTCTATACTCTACAATTTTCAAAGACTTTTTGTAATCATATATTAGTTGTCACTTTGAAATTTAAAATAAAAAATAAAGGACAAAGATTTAAATAAGTATTTGCATAATATTATTTATAATTTGCAAAGATTCATCTTAATAAATCATGTTTTTATCTTATTTTTGTAATTTTGTATTTTTAAAAGAGGATAAAATTGAAGAAGATTGGATTTGAAAGAGATTGAAAAATTTCTTTCTACAATTGTCATCTCACCATTTTGAAATTGTCTACTTCACCTCTAATTGTCCCTTTGGCCATCCACAGCTGCATACATGAACTTGTCCCTTCACCCGTGGTCGTCTACATGCAATGCTCCTTCATCTATAGTCGCCCACATGCACTCGCCCCTTCGCCTGTTGTTAGGTAGAGAAGGTTTGCTCTAGGAAAACACAGGGTTTCCGGCCGCAATTAAATTTGGGTGAAACCATAAAAGATCAAATAATCAAGTGAAAGAAAACATTGTGTAGTGAAGACACTCCATGTATAGATAGATGTATATCAATGATCATATAAAACACACCAAATATAATGTTCCATGAAAATATAAAACATAAGAGTCATTTTCATACTTGCATAAGATTATACAATAATTCAAGGCATATATATATATACCTTGCAAAATATTTGAAGTCGTCTAAATGCTTATATATATTATGTAGAATATTCCAAGTCATATGTATATGTGTATATACTTTGTATAATACTTGAATTCATAAATATATTTGTATATGTCTTGTATAAGGTCACAAAAGTCAAATAAAATACTATAAGCTTGTATAGAAATTGTGTAAGTCGAATACAAGCCACTTGAAACCCTTGGAAAGTAGATCCAAAACTCAAATGATTGTCAAAGTTGACTCAAAACTTCAAATAAAGAATGTGATAGCTTTATGGAAAGCTAACACAAATGTCTACAAGTCTTCAAAATTCAAGTTTAGATCTTCTACTATCTAGTTTTTATAGTCGCTCAAAGTCTCCTCTCTTCAATTAAATGATAGTTCAACACTCAAGCCTATAACTTTTACATTATAAATTCAAAATTAGAATTGTAATAGATTTTTAGAAAGCTATCACAAAATTTTATAACCTCATTAAGTCTCAAATCAAAACCTTTCTTTGTCCAACTTTTATAGCCTGTCGAAGTCTCGTCTCCTCAAATCAAACACAACTCAACACTATAATATTTTCTAAGTCCATAACTCTTTCTTGCTAACTTCAAATCATGAGTTCTAAATCTTCATAGAAAGATAAACTCTTTATATATAACTCACTTAAATATCAAAATCAAAAAGCATTATAGTCACATCTCTACAAGCCCTTGAAGCTATTGCCCTCAAAACTAATTGGCAATTGATCCTCTCTCACTCCAATAAGCATAACTTCTTTATCCAAGCTCCAAATAATATGAGTTGTATCTTTTTGGAGTCACAATAATAATAAGAAAAAACTCCCAAAATTTCATTCAAAAACTTGTAATATACACCACAATATGCCTCTTCTAACACATGGTACACTCCCAGCTAACTATAAAGGAGAAAAAAGAGACCCGACTATCAAGGGACTACATCAGTCCATGCCCAAGCCACATGGGCTTCGATTTTTCATACTCAAAACTAAGATTTGAAAACACTTCTACATACAAAAACCAAAGAAATTAAGGCTTGTCAATTCCCTTTTAGAGAAAAAACAACAAAGTTTCAAAAAGAATATTACTCCATTTGCAAGAATTTGATGCATCTGATAGTGATTGCAATGTAGTTTACAAGATCGACCTTGGTTAAAGGATTAATTGGCCCTTCTAACCATTGTTGGTGATCATGACTCTCTTTTATAGGTCTGACCATACAATAATATTAGTCGTCATTCAAACCTTCAAAACATCCTTCAAACGTTATTTCTTTGTTGTCGGGTTCGGCACACCCAACTTGTAATAAAATTACCAATGCATGAGCGTCATGCTAGAGGTTTCCATGCTATCATTGCTTCACACAAGGTTGCTTCGGCGATCAAGAAGGCCCAACTTCTTCTTGTGGACGCTTATGCAATAGTACAAGGCCAAAGCCGCCCAACAAGCAGATGAGGCTGATTTGACAGTTGTAACAAGGAAAACTCAAATCCATGCTCCAATTGAGGCTTTTCATCTTGAGACTCCAAAAAACCCTTCCAATTTGACATACTAAAATCCAAAGTGTAACACAGAATAAAGTACATCAAATTGATGAGGCTCTTTGATGGTTTATTTTTTTTTATAGTTTGCTTGTTCATATTGGTGAGAAGGCATCATTTTGAAGCTACATGGAGTGATGTCATCTCTCTCAATACACTACTAATATTAAAATCTATTCAAACAATATATAAACATAACGCTCACATTTATAATGCAACACCATGGTCGTCCATATGCACTGCCTTTCATCTACGGTTGCCCACATGCACTCACCCCTTCATCCACAATCATCACATGTATGTGCCCTTTTATCCATGGTCGCCCATCTACACGGGTCTATTCACCCGCAATTGCCCTTTCATCTACTTGCTGTTGACCACTTGCACTTGAACTTCATCACTTACGGTTCACCCGCCCCTTCATCTATCCACAATTGCCTCTTCACTTGCTTGCGCCTCCACCCAAGGTCACCCATTTACCAACCCGTAGGTGCCTCCATCTACAGTTGCCGACACTAACGTGGTTCAAGCTTTTCATGTCAATCCGTAAACCTTGCCACGTAGGCATAATCCATTTATTGGGAGATAAATTTTTTTACCCCTTTGTGACAAGATGTTATGCCTACTCGCCTCTTTGTCTAGTGCAACATGTGACGTTAAACGTCATTCACGATGCCCAAACCCAAAAATATGTCAGATAAGACAACCCTAGGACCCCCACTTATTTTATAATGTCAAGAAAATGTGATGCAAGTGCTTGCACCTAAATCCATCCATAAGTCCACCCAAACAACAATAGAATGGCCTCAAATTGGTAAAGACGTTCCATCACTATTGCCAATACCAAGTGCAAAAATCACTTCTGCTACAACATTGCAATTTGTTCTTAGAATATTGATTACAAATGTTCTAGAAAGAGACCAAGATAACATTGAAAAAATACCTATTAAATTGAGAATGCACTGAATTCCATAAAGTATAGTGAGAAACCTAGCATCACCCTTTATCTATCATTGGCAAATTACTCTAGCTAGGGAGGTTATAGAACATATTTTGTCGGTCTTGTCGCCTCATTATTGCAACGCATTCATGAGGACACAAGCAATAGCCCTATTGAAAAATCTATTGCCAATATTAGAAGCACGTGAAGAAGAAATGCAAATGCTTGTTGGGGAGGTCAAGGAGCCTTTTTCAAAAGGACATGATGATGTTTGGTCATCTTTGCCTCCACTAGGACCAAACCTGCTATCATTTTTGTGGACGAGAGTTAGGACAATGATAAATAAAGGGGAGTTTTGGAAGAAGCTATGACAACTTACTAGGGACAAGAAAAAATACCAGAAAAAATACTAGAAAAAACAAAAAAGGAAGTTGACAAAAGAGTTGGAAGGAAAAAACAAGGTTAGTATGGGAAAAAAAGTGCTTCCTAGGTCTCCAGTGACTATAACAACTATTGGACTTCAGCAACATGTGGCGGGAAGTCTAAGACTATAGCCTTCAATGGCCCTTGCTAACCGTTTTTGTAGTCTTATTAGTCATGGCACTCATCTTTAAGCACACAAGAAGAAGTCGCATTTGTCAAGTGTTGCATGCTTTGGGATGCCTTTGTCATCAATATTTACAAATGTGGTTGTTAAAGGTAGTTTTTTAGTTGAGTTGAGCAGCTAGGGTGCACTAAACAATATTACTTTCTTTGAAGTCAAGTCCCATGCAACACCAATTAGCAAATTTTGGGAGCACATATATTGCTATGCCTTTAAGGAAGCAACCTTTGAATTTCCATGGCACTTGGATTGGAATAAATAGTCCCTGGAGTTAAAAGCTAGATTCACCTTGAAGTTGTATAAGGTTTATCCCAGTCCTTGAGATGCCAAGAGTATTCTCAAGGCAGTTGATGCCAACCTTTTAGAGCATTGAACTTGCCTCAAGAAAAAATTCTAGAACTTCAAAAATCCCAAACGAGTGCTACGATTTATGTGATGTTCTAAAAGGTCATGGATGATCATCTATGAATCAAGTCAATCAACTAAGGATGCATAGAAGTAGAGGAGAGAAAAATTGTACAAAGAGGCTATAGAACAACAATCAAAGGTGCAAGGATTTGCACACTAGTGCGGTTGAGGGGAAGTTAAAGTCCTCCATGATCATTTTGTGAGTGTTATGTAAACCATCCACTTGTACTTTTGCATTATTCAAAGTTTTGGGTGAATGTGTTCATGAAAGTCTAGTTTCCACCCCTTCTTGCTTTTGATTTGTTTTCTTTTTTTTTCATTGACATTTACGAGGGTTTTAGATCTCTGCAATGAATTTTCAATTGGTTAGCAATAAAATTAAATATGCAAAAATCAAGTATAAATTTGGACGTCTTCTAAATTCTCTAATTCCATTATTACTTAGAGTTTTTTTAAATCAGTTTCTTTGCATATGTCTGCTTGTAATTTCTAGTCTTCATGATTAATTGACATTTTCAAAAGAATTTATTCCAATCTAATAGGCTTTTACTATGATTCCAATTATGATGTAAGTAAGAAAAAATTAACTAAGATGAAAACTAATTATCTCTTACACCATGCAATGTCCTCTTCAGTAAATGCCAATCACATCAACAGATGTAGGATCTAGTTTCTATTCTGCAACAAGTCAGCTATTGTGTGCAACCAACAATTTAATTAAAAAAATAGGCAGTAAGTTATGGTCACATGAATTTGAGATAAGAGAGTTGGCTATGAAATGAGAATTCCGTTCACTGTCTCATTGTTTTGCTCAATTATGGAATGCAAAGTCCAATGTTGTAAAGATATCCTGTGAATGCCAATATCGTTAATTGGTTTGTCCTTGTTTTGTCTATATGAGGTGTTGCCTATGTCTTGGAGTATGCGTAGTGGTAGGGCTCATTCTCTTGCTTATGTATCTCCTCTTCAACTATGAGAGTTTCTTTCTACTCATGTACTTTCATGCATTCAACAAATTCTATTAATTTTTTTTATTGTGTGATAATAAGTATACAAATAGTAGAGGTTGGTAACTACAATCCTAATTTTCTTTGAAATCTAACTTTGTAATTGAATTTCATGGGCTCTAGTTGTCATAGGCAAGTGTAATTGATTTCATTTGATTTTCAGTGTGCTTGTAATCTCCAAATGAAAATAAAGCACATGCATATAATCAAATGCACGTCATATACTATAATAGGAATGAAGAATCATAGGAATTGGTGATTTCTTATCTTCCAATTCTAGCCCTATTAATGTCATTTTTTCATGTTGTGTTCAAATTTGTTATACACATGTGGATTACTTTAACTGACCTCAATTGATGAGGAGCTACAATATAGCAAATTGAATGGTGGTTATCTTTGAAAGACAAGAGAATGATTTGTTTTAGAAGTTTTTGGGTGTGCACAAAAACTAGGAAATCTACATTGGAAGAATTAACTGAAAATTTGTTTCTATAGATACAACAAGCCATAATGTGATGAAGCCATCTTTCACCTCTGATACTATTGGCTCCAATACTTCCTTAAATACTATCATTGAAAATTATACATGTATTTTGGAATCGAAAGAGGAATAGTGTAGATTGACTTGGGATTCGAATTGGAATTAATTCAAGTTTAATAGTTTAAAGTTCGTTCCAAAGGAGGTCAATTAAATAGGTTTGCTTCTACAACGACCAAAGAATAACCAAATGGGATACTAGAACACCAAAGAAAGGCATGCTTCCAACTATTATTAATTTGATTCGTTACAATTACATTCTAATTGCTAAATTCATTTTTTATTCCACTCTTAAAGCCACAAGAGTTAGATGGCTTCCAAATTGTTTTGCTCTTTAATCTTCAACTAGGTCTTTAATCCTTCCAAATTGGAGCATAGCAGCAGGTACAGTCTTACTACGGCACTTAGACTTCCAAATTGGACCAATCACTTTTTGCTTTTGTCTCCCTTCATAGGGAACCACTATTTTTTGCTTTATCAACTCACTAGGTAGGACTTGCACTGGTACCACCCGCCTTGGCTCTTGAGTTTCCAATTTAATTTTGCCAACTTGTCACTTCTCTTTGTTTTCTCCTTTTTCGATCACCAAATTTTGCTCTATTGATTTGATCTCTAAACTTCTCACTTTGCAATTCAGTTTGGTAAAATTATGACGCTTACAGAATGTACATTCTTTCTCAACTAATTTGGTTTTTTTTCTTTATGTCTTCCATGACACAGACATGACAACTACCACTTTACTCAGACAAATATAAAACCCAAACTCATAGTCACAATTAGGAATCAGAACAAGAATACATTTAGACTTAGCTCTTAATTGGAAAATCTCACAATCGACCCATACAAATACTTCTGATCTCCACCTATTTTAATTTTTCTCCAAATTAGACCTTCTCTCATAGAAACACTTTGAAAATCAACCCAAGCTTCCAAATGTAAAACCATAACTCAATCATTCATGACACACAAACTGGTTTGTGACCTCTTATATCAGCTTGTAGACAACTCACAAGCACCAACTTGTACTTAACCATAACATCATCCAAGCAAACATACACATGCATACACACATTGCACACACTACGTTCAATTGAGTGTATAATTTCAATTTGATTAATTGCCTTGGTGACAAATCACCATTACAAAAATTAATGTTTTTCTTTAGTAATAGCATTCTCTTCCAACTTGGAAAACTGCTAATTTAACATATAGCTTTTAGCACATTAACAACTTCATCTCTCTTTTTAGGAAACTCCATAAATTCTTCCACACCTTCTTTCCAGATTAAAAACAATTATCTCCGATTCATTGATTCTTCACCGACTAGGATTCTCTCACAAACTCACAATCATGAAACTATATTCTTTAGCTACATATTCCAATTGGGCCCAATTACCTCCACAACATCAACATCCAAATTCACCAATTTGGACTCTGCAACTAATTTGTAGACGAATCAATTTGGTTATACACACAACGTTATTCACTGTTCCACTTTCTAATCTTCACTCCAATTTGGTACACCTCCATGAGATTCAAATCTCTCCATCTCCACTAGGACACACACTCATCCAAACACACCAAACTAACACACCTTTACACATCCAAACTTCCTACTCATACTCTCCAATTTGGATCACCCTTGTGATACTACAAATCAACAAATTAATCTTCCTCACACTAAGACACACAAATTCATACTTAATCTCTTGGATCACCCTTGTGATAGAGCATGCAAAAACATTCAAACATACAAACACTAGCAGCACATAACCATTTAGAAACACACATAAAAACAAGCAAATACAGCCAACTAGTTGGGGCACACATTGAAACTCTAAAAAACAGTGGGTGCCAAACAAGATGAAGAAAACAGCCTAATAGGAAAACCCAAACTAGCGGTTACCAACTTGGAACAAAACAGTTTTATAGCCAACTTGCATTAACTGCCTAATTTGGAACCTGTCACCAATTTGAAACCCCGACTTGGCCAACCAACTACCCGTCAAGCAATCACTACCAATCTCCACAGAGTCTCAAGTTGGAATCCAAATCTCCCAACACAAAATCAGACTCCAAAATTGTACCCCCCAACTTGGTAAAATCAACTACAAAACAACCAAATTGGGACAAAAACTAACATTTAAATAGAAAAACACTCCGACTTGGAACTCAAATACGCAGCAAAAAGGCAAAATCAGAGCCAGAAAGTCAATCTACAAAAAGCCACCTACCATCTATTAATGTTTTATTAGATATGCTTGACTATTTTGTTACACTAGAAGAAAAACGTGTTCGTCACAATTAGCTAAAATGCGACTAAGTGTCCTAAACAACTCTCATGCAACTGTAGCCCTCTTTATTTGCATCAAATTTTGCTTCACTATTTTATATCATTGTTTTCACTATAAGAAACCCGTTTTTTATGTGAGGTTTTTATGATTTTAGAAGACAAACTTTTGTAGACGTCTGTACTCTGTAGACACACTTTTTAGATTAATTTTAAAGTTTTTGGAAGTAAAAGACTAATGGACCAATTTAAAGTTAATCCTAAGCTAATTAGAACGTCAATTAGGTCAAATAGACATGCAAATGTAGAAAGGACTAGTAGGCAATCGGTTAAGGGAGTTATAGTTAGTTAAGGCAAGTGGACAAGGCAGTTAACTTTCAGTTAGTTACACCAAGAAGTATAAGGACGATTAGACTTTGGTTCTTTCTCTCTCTTTTTTGGGGCATTTGCAATGATTGTTGCCTTGTCTATTGTACTTGTGCAATCCTTTGAGAATTAATACAATAGTCTATTTGTCTAATTTCATATTTGTCTAATTTCATATTTGTCTAATTTCATATTTGTATAATTTCTTTTAGCCAATGATTGGCTTGTTGTCTTTTTTGCGGGGAATGCTATTATGTGAGTGGTGAGTGGTGAGTAGAAAAAAATGGATTTCAGCAGTTAATTGTGAAATTTTATAATATTTTTGAAACATTTTTTACTTATAGGAGGGACTACGACCGTGGATTCTATTACACTAGTACAGAATCCTATAACCGAAGTATGAATTTAAGTATGAAAAAAATGAATTTGGTAATACTTTTAGAAAATATCCTATGTCCATAGATCATGATTAGTAGGGTGTGGGACATAAGCCGTAAGTGGCAAGAAAAATTGTGGATATTTTTCAAAAAATGAAGTATATAACCGTGGAAATTTGGCAATAGTAAAGCTTATATCCGTGTGGATTTGAGAGTGGTATAGCCGGTATATCTGTAGAGAATTTGCAGTTGTAAAGTCTATATTTGTGGAGAATGGGGAGTAATATAGCCTATATATGTGGAGAATTAGCAATAATAAAATTTATATCCATGAATGCAATGTAAATTAGTTTGTTCATGCATACATTTAATTGTTGTCTATCATATCTTTGTCATTTTTGTCCTACTTTGAAGGTTAATTTAGGATATGGTATCAGTTTAAAAGGAATCCATTAATAGCTAAGACTAAAAATAGTTGTCTTAGGGTAGCTGTAACCAAACGCATCATCATTTAAGCAATGACATGTAGATTGTAATGGTCCGTTTATTATAATTGAAAACCATTGCAAAAATAACAAAGGTAACAGACAAAAAGATGATGTAATAGACAAGAAAGAAGACAATGTTGAGATCAATTGTACTTGAATTTAGTGAAACAAAATACAAATGAATTCAAGCTCTGAAATAAAACAAAATATAACTATTCCATGTCATCAGAACTATCCTTGCTACCAATTCTTTTGTCTGCCTCTACATCTAGGTATTTCAAAACACCCTTGTGATAATTCCGGACTTCACGTTGAGGTCGTGGAGAGCTTAACATCAACATCATTGTTGTTGCTTGTTCAATGTAAAGTGGAAGAGTAAATAAAGACAATGTAGATGGTAGTAAGGGCCTCAGCATAGAAGGTGTAGGAGAAGTCTGGTGAACTCTGCAAAGTAATGTAAAATGAATGAAATTCCTAAAACTTTAAATAAAGTACATATTAATGTAATTAGATAAAATAACATATTAAACACTGAAACTTACTCACGTAAGGGAATGTGGTTGCTCTTCTGTTTCTTCTAAGGTGCTTCTCTTTGCATATGCCGGACGGCTTTCTGCTTCTCCAACATCAGGACGGTGGGTGATTTGGGAATGAGTGGTGCCAGGAGAGATTGAAAAATCTTTGAGTCTTCTTTGAAAGCGACTATGTGTCGGCCAAGTGCAAATAGCCGGTCCTACAAAATATAGAGCAATGACAAAAAATGCTTTAATACTTAATGAAGTAGAAAAATTGTAAATTGAAGGCAAAATAAATATGGAGTGAATGCAAACCGGTAGAGGCATTCCAATCAAGAACAATGTCCCCAATGGAGGTAAACGATTCCATCATTGACTTCATTAAGTCATCAAACTTCTCTCGAGGACCATGCCATGGTGATTCTCTACGCAAATGTTGAATTGAAGCGTCAACCGGATTGAACAATATGTCAAGCTCCTCCAACGAAGTGCTAATGTGGAACCTGGAGATATCTATAGTATCCCGTCCAAATAATTGGACACAGAATCATATGCCTTGAAACAAAGTACAATTTTGTTTAGTATGAAATTCCAAAAATTTAAAGATATTTATACATTTAAAATAGCAAATGGAATTTTATACAATCAACAGATCAAATTACTGTGGTAGAAGTATCTCAAGGTAAAGCTAGAGGGAGCTTGTTTAAAGCCCACTAATCGATGAGTAATTTGAAATCTTACGTCATTGCACATTCATCAATCTCCAATTGCAAATCTCAATTGTTGGCATGAAACAGAAGCAATGTTGCATTGTCATGGAGATAATTCTCAATAAACTCAAAAATTGTGTCAATGTACTTTTCTGGCCTAACATTCTATGGAAGAATGGCTAAATTTGGCACAGAGATCCCTGGAACGGGTAAATTTTTTGAAATATCAGCAATGATAAATCCAATCTAGAGTATTTGCACTTCTCACTTGAAACTTGCCGTGATCGATCTACATCAACCTGGAAAGCAAATGAATTAATAAAGTTGGAGATATGTTATATTATAATATCAACGGACATAAGTGATGCAATATAAATCATACCTTTGATATAAATTCATGAAGAGAAATCCAAGGCTAAGGTGGACCACCGGGCTGAGTAAGAGACTACATGAAGAAAAATAGAGAATAGTTCTGAATTAAGGATTCTGAGGGAAAAATTTGCGGTGGTGCAACGAAAGATTCAGATTGTTGAAATTGACGCTGCTTGCGTTGATGAACCTCCATACATGTGACTTCAATAAGGCTGGATCCAATAGCTTGAGAAGATGTCATGACCAGTGATGAATTCCAAGCAATTTCATCATCTCTAGTCATATCTCCAGGATTTGGTAGCACATAATCATTGACATCTGCCTTAGTTGTGAGGGTGTGGATGCTGGATTACCCACCTTTGGTAATCAAGCAAACACCAACCAGGTTCTATGCCTTTATCCACTTTTTTAATATATGGGGGTATTGTGAGCGTGGTCCACTGTGCCTACCAAGCAATGGATCTTTTTTGCTAACGTCTCATGAGTGTCGTGGATGGCAGCAAAACTAACTAGAAGTGCATGGATAACTAACATGCTAACTGCAATGATTAGGGATGATAGTAAATCCTAACTCCCTAACTATCTATCTTATGTCTAGGGTTGGCTGGGTAGTTGGCATCATTTCTAACGTCCCTAATTACGTGAAAGGAGAACCTTCACGTTCCTTCCATGAACCTCTAAGACTATCTTTTGAGTTTTGACACTTTTCTCGGAAGTTCTAATTCTACAGGCTAATCCTAAGCTTAGTTTTTACTCTAATTTCCAACCTCTAAATGTAACTCTAGATTTTTACTCCCGAGCGCTAACTCTAATTTTTACTTCCAGTTTTGACTCTATGTTTTGACTTTTATCCTTGGTTTTTTACTCCTAAATTAATTCTAGAATTCACCCTCGGAGTTTAACTCTATCTTTTGACCTTTAACCTTGGTTTCTACTTCTAGAATTAACTCTACAATTTAACTTTTACTCTAACCTTTTGCTTCAATTTGACTCCTAGATTAACTTAGATTTTTACTCCTAAATTAACTCTAGATTTTTAACGTCTAATTAATTCCTAGTTTAAATCCTAGGTTCTCCCTCTAATCTCAATTCATAATTTCTGTCCATGGTTTCTTTTGGACGAAATTTTAATTCCGTTCTTCCGTTTACCCCCTACTACTTAACTTATCCTAACATAGTCGATTTGAAGCCAAATCCTAAGTGTAATATGTTTTTGGAATCCTCTATCCCTAATCTAGCAACTTTTGAATCTAACATCTACTTGTACTAATCACGGCTTACTAATCACGCTTAAAGGGCTAATTAAAAAAATCAATGCTACTTAGAGGAAAACACCAAGGATTAATTCAGAAACTCACCTCTTCACTACCGGACGTACCGGTGTCGTAGATAAGTTCGTCCACGTCCGCGTGCACATCCTCATGCTCCATGGTGGTCCTTGGTTTGTTTGAATCTCTCCCAAGCTCACCGCTTATTTTAGAAAATTAGTACACCCGTGCAATCTAAACTCCTTCTTTCCTTTCTTCCTTCCCTTTCTTTCTCCCTCTTTTCTTCTACACTAACACTATTCCACCTAAGCTTTTATGGACGTCTTACAATTCCTCGGAGGTTTAATGTCCCTCCTACCCTCTTACGCGATTTATCTTTGTGTCATCCTAATCCACCTTCTAATGATCACTATGAATTCTCAAGATCTCCTTCCCTAAGTCTTCCTAATCCTAGGCCTAGGTCACTATTTATTGTCTCTCTCACCTCTTCTCCTATTTCATCCTATTTCCCTCTAATCCTCCTCCATTTTGTGTAGAGCGGATTTTTTGTTGGTGAGAGTGAGACTTTCTTGTGTGCACGTACGGTGGCGCTCCGCTCTTTTCTTCCTCCTCCCTTTTGTATTTTTGTGCTTATATTTTCCCAAGGTAACTTTTGGCCCTAGTTTTAGTTTTAGAGCCTTAACCCAGAAACCCCCAAAATACACAACACCCTAGGAAGGCCGTACCCCACCTGGACTGAATCCACTCCCTGGACTGAATCCGACTCCCTGGATGACTGGCCCAACTCCCCGATGACTGGACTAAACCCCCTAATGGCTGAACTCGACTCCCCAATGACTGGACCCAACTCCTCAGACTGAACCCCTCGATGGCTGAACCCGACTCCCCGGATGACTGGCCCAACTCCCCAATGACTGGATTGAATCCCCGATGGCTGAACCCGACTCCCCGATGACTGGACCCAACTCCCCGAACTGAACCCCCCGATGGCTGAACCCGACTCCCCGGATGATTGGCCCAACTCCCCGATGACTGGACTGAACCCCCGATGGCTGAACCCGACTCCTCGATGACTGGACCCAACTCCTCGGACTGAACCCCCCGATGGCTGAACCCGACTCCCCGGATGACTGGCCCAACTCCCCAATGACTGGACTGAATCCCCGATGGCTGAACCCGACTCCCCGATGACTGGACCCAACTCCCAAACTGAACCCCTCGATGGCTGAACTCGACTCCCCGGATGATTGGCCCAACTCCCCGATGACTGGACTGAACCCTCCGATGGCTGAACCCGACTCCCTGGACTGAACTGGAGGGTCTGGTTTTTTATTTTTTATTTTCCTTTTAATGGGCTGGTTCTTAACAGCTGGTTCCTAATGGGTTGATTCCTAATGGGTTGATTCCTAATGGGTTGATTCCTAATGGGCTGGTTGCTAATGGACTAATTTCTAATGGGCTGGTTCCGAAACTTGGTAAATGGACTTTTCTAATGACATACATATCTTGGAAGCTAAACTCTAGAGGTTTTTACAAAGGTCTTGGAAACTAGACTTTGGAATGGAACCCGGGGAGGGTCAAAGCTTTGCCACTAAGTTGGATTTAACACCAACTTTAGGACTTTGTGGCACTCCGGGGGTTCAAAGCTCCGCCACCTAAATTTTTAATACACACTTTAGGACTTCAACCTTGTTTATAAGTTCAAAGCTTCGCCGTTCCCAAAGGGGGTCTACACGATGAGAGAGACTTTAGGAGAGATAAAAGGCAAGAACTTTTTAAAGACAACTACACATAGGGTCAAGGCTTCGCCGTCCCGAAGGGGGTTCCACTCAACAGGGAAAATATTAGAAGAGGGATGTCAGAAAATTACATGGAGAAAACACACAAGTTAAGGCCACGTGGCAACACAAAGCTCATACGCTAAAGGCCTCCCAAAGTGACATCACCAAGATACAGTGGAGGGTTGCTCTAGGGTTAGTACAAGATCCACCAAAAGACTACCAATCCCACAAAAGTTAGCTCACGAGGACACAAAAATGACATACAACATATAAGAAGACGCTCAACTCATAACAAGAACACAAGAGTACACAACAAGTACACAAAGCACTATAGAAGGACCCCCAAGGACCTTCAAAGCTTGAACAACAACAACAATGGAGCCAAGAGTGCTCCAAAAACACTGTAGAGGTTTTTGGCTTCAAACACCAAAATATCCAAAATAACTTGGACCCACGAACTCAAAACAAGAATTGAGGGTGTTCTAGAGAGAAAAATGGGGACCTTAAATAGGTTTCTAAGGGCCCATTCCTCCCTCTAGAGTTCTAAGATAAACTTATCAACTTGGATTTTCATCCTCATCCTCAGAGATTTTCATCCTAATCCCTAAAAAAATACTTCTACCATCTACGCTGGACCAACCTCCTAACTTTTGGAGATTAACTCCAATCGTCAAACAAATTGCGCCGTTGGCTCCAGATCGCCGTGTTTAGTCAAAGATCCCCTTACTCCCCGTACCGAGGCCAAAAAACCATCGTAGGCTAATTTAGTTTAAAAACCAAATCGTGGTAAAATCTTAGATCTTGGGGGTCTCCTATTTTGAGAAATGTGAATAGCGAAGGGTCTCCGATAGGTGAGAGAGAGTCGGAAATGACTCTTGGTTGACTTTGTTTTGCCATCGTATGGTCCCAGAATGCCGGTCAACGTGGCGGGGACCCCGCCACATGGTTAATTCCCAAGGAATCTCGCCGGTTTGGGTACTTGTTGCTATTGGAATGTCGTGAAACTTCACGGAGCGCATTATTAACATAAAACAAGCTAGTCTAATTTTTAGTGAGATTTTATTGTAACCTAGGTAATTTTCATGAAATTCCCGTTGGAGGTTAGAAAGGTTGACCACCTGGAAAAGTTCTTCTGCAAGTCGGAAGATGACGGGAATTTTCACGTGACTTCTCAAGGAGTTGCGTGAAATACGTGTAGGTGTGTTTCCGTACCTGGCACAATTGGTCAGTGGAGATGAAATTGACCGTCTCCTTGAATTAGTGACGGTGCGAGAATCTTTTGCAGATAGAGGAATCTTGGCGAATCAATTTTGTCCTTGGATTCTTGGCATGGAATTTATCCTAGAACACCATCCTTGGGCTGTAGATTCCTCCACGGGCCCGGTCTTGCACCAGTGGCTCCTGCATGCTAACAATCGGGGTTTAGAGAATTCGTTGATCTAATGGAGAATTCTAAACCTAACTTTAGGACCCGACCTAGTGGCCTTGATGTAGATCCCTCGGACCGACTTAGCCATGAATTGCCACATTCATGGTGGGATTTAGCCCTTTTGGGGCTATGTGACTCAAGCCCTCCAAATCTACCCGTTTCATTATTTCTACCTATTTTTAGGTCAGGTTTGGGGGGATTCCCAGTCTAAATACAAATCTAGACCAAATACTATAATGGGTATGATACAATCCTCTTTTGGTTCAACACTCTTTTTATGGCTTTTTGTATACTTTCTTAACTTTAAATTGCAAATTTCCAAAAAAATAATTCTACGAGTCCCAAGTGACAAATTAGGAGCTCACAATTTGCACAGGGTCATTTGGATTGGAAATGTTTGGTTTGAAGGTAGCTACTTCGCCACCTTCAACATGGGGCGCTCCAAGATTTTTTGCGACTGCACCATTAGTTAAGGCTTCCTCCATTAGCACTTTGCCCTTCTAACATTAGCACTTTGCCCTTCTAACTAACATTTAGATGTATCCGGATCATGCTAGCTTCAAAAAAAATTATTATTAATGGATGGAATCAACAACCTATCCATCAATACAGATGGCTTGATGTCGACTTGGACCATCCAACTGTAGACGGGACGGACAGACTGTCCAGCTCAATAATGAGACCATCTAGGATTTTTTTTAGGATCTTGACAGACCCTGGACTTGGATCTAAACGTTTCATTGGCGTCACATCCGTCCAAAAGTGATGGTGACAACCCTGATGGCACTCTTCCTATAGAGTGGAATGTAGAGTTGAGTATATATAACATTCTTGATTCTAGAAATTGGCAACCTTAGTAGCTGTAGATGGAATAATTTCATCAATAATGCTATTGTTAGTATATTTAAAATTCAATATTATGAAATCAACTAGCTGTGCAAAGATGAACCCTTGTTTCATTTAATTTATAAAAAATTGTTATTGTGAACTACTCTTGAATGTTACTTACCTTGAAACTGAAAAACAACACCAAAGAACTCAAAAGTGGCGTAAATTGTTTCCACTTGTCTGCATAAGGCCCCACCCCATTATTGCCCGGGAAGTCGACCAGCTACAAGGAGTCATTCAATTTGTTTGGCCTGACAATTGTGATGTGGGAGTCGAACCCCACGTTTTGTACCTAAAGATGGTTATCTAGTGGGAATTATTTTTTCAAAACTTTTTGTACAAGGTCCGAGTATGATAATAAAAAATAGGCAATGTTGAATACAATAATCTCATTACAGATTAATTGAGCTAGCTTATTTTGTAGAAAATGCAACTATAAGGAAGAGCGCATTTTTATGAAATTAATGCAATTGCAAGAATGAAATCATTGATTTCTCAAATTATAAAAGTAGACTTCCTAACATAATCAGCTCCAAAAATGCCCATGAAGTGCACTCAAACAACCTCTAAGTTGTACAAGTAGCTGGTATTGTACACCAATTTGATTCAACACATTGTATTAATTTGATTGCATGTAGCTCCTTAGTTTGACAATAAAGTATTGAGCATCCGCTCTACAAGATCAATTTTGGAGATAGTGATGATGTTATATCTTCATTTTTTAAATCTTGTGGATGTAGACATTGACTAGTCATCATTCTAGTAACTTGATAAAATTCAACTTGTACAACATGATCATAGATGATGCATTGTTAGTTTCTCAAATCAATCCTTTAGGTTGTTCACTATTATTTTTATAAATAGATTCATTATTTTAAAAATCTCATTAAAAATAGATTCACACTATGGCATTGTAATGGAATATACAACCTTATTTTGTATTCTTGTTGTGTACTCAGATTTCATTGACAAGAAGGCAATTGGTTCCAAATGGATTCACATGTTTTCAAGGGGGGGTTTTAATCAAGAAAAGCCTATATAAAGTTTTCTATCTCTAATAGTTTCCACTATTAATTTGTGTGCATTAACCCCTAAAGTTCCATGACTATGTTTTCACTGAAAATGCTCAAGAACTGCCATTTTTAGTACAAGTACCAAATTTTTGAAAAAAACTTTTTTTACACATGTAAACGTAGGATCTTGTATTATGTTGACTTGAGAACATGTGGTAAGAATTTCATAAATTTCCCCCCCCTGGATTGCATGATATAAGCATTCAAAATCATTGAAATTGTTTTCTTGACCCTGCAAAAAAATGAAGAGCTGCACTTCAGAAGCTCACTTTTCTATGAAAAAATGGCCAAAATGGTGGTGCTTCTTTGGATAATTTTTCCTATACAAGTTGGCTACATGCTTGAAAAATTACACGTTTTTTGGAATTATATAACATATAGGAATAAAATAATAAGTAGAACGAAGTAGAGAATGATTCAAAATACAAAATTATTAAGAATTTAGATATGGAATTGAAAAATGTGAATCCCAGTGGTTGAAATGTTGTAAAAAAAAATCTATATTCTATGATTTTATTTTATTTTTTAAATATTGAAAATTGAGTAAAATAAAAGATTTCAAAGTTTATTTCAAAGTAGAGAATTCATAAGTGCCCGCAAACTAAAACTCTTCCTAAATTTTGACTCAATGGTCAAAGTGGAATGATTAAAAGCTTTCCACGTATATAGAACTCTAAAAAAACAATTTCAAATTTTTGTTTCTGAAAAAAGTGATTTTTTCTGATCTGCCCAGACTGCTCAGCTGAGAAAAAAAGTAACATATTAGACCATAACTTTTTACTCATATTTCCAAATGTCATGAAATTTGGTGCATATGAAAGATATTCCTTGCACTCAATTTCTATTAATATTTCAGCTAAAAATATGCAAATCTCCAATCACAGGTACATGCCCAAATTTCTATACTGCCAAAAAACGCATGCTCGTCCTTTAAGGGTTAACTAGGATATTAGATTTGGACATGATTTATTCATGCAAGAATGAAGATGCTATAAAAGAGAGAGAAAAAAGGTTTACTTTGTCAATCTTTTATTTCATATTTCATTGCAATTTTATTGTTTCTTTCTTATTATAAGATTCTATTTTTTACAATGCAACATGCTTACATGCACTCTTCAAATCATGTTAATAAATCTCACAAGGCAATTCATTCAAGATTTCATTCACAAGTGATCCATTGTCATACATTTAGCAAATACTACTACTTTCAACTTCAAATGAATCATACTTACGACAATGCTACTCGATTGAGAAAATATAGCCATAAAAATATTGCAAAGAAAAATATGAAGATCATGGCCCCTTATATTTTTAATACTATGAAGAAATAGATCTAATTGTACTTTGCTTTCCACTCCACATATAAGTGTGCATATTGGAATTAATGAATATATAACCGATGGCATAGAGAGATATCACTCTCAATTATGAACCTAACTAACACAACAATAATCAATAGATAAGCTACTATAGATCTAAAGCATTAATAGCTATAACATAGAATTAAAATCCACTAATTACAATAGTGACATTAATCTAACAATCCAATTTCATTATGTGGAGTGATTTGTTTTGAAGTTTTTTGAAATTTAAGCCCAATAATAAATCCTATACCTAATTTCTTCAAAATAAAACTACAATTGCCCACAAAACAAGATGCTCCATAACCTTCACATCATATGTTCAAATAAAATGAATCAAATCATTCCATGTAGATAAGAACAAAAATCTATGAGAATTTTTTTTTAATTTTAAAGTAAAGTTTTTGTGGATTGTTTTTTGCCCACCTAGTACTTCAATTCTAAACTTTTTAGGAAATAACATTTACTCCCAGGCACCAATTAGAAGAAAATTACATTCCCCCAAAAGCCAATAAATTATTCTATCCTATAATAAGGTTTCAAAAAAATTTATGCAAAATTAATTTTTTAATAAACCTCAACAAAATCTACTTTGTCCTCTACAAAGACAATGACAATTTAGGGGTTAACCCCTAAAGGACCAAACACCGTTTTTTGACAACATAGCGTTTTGGGGCAGCTCACCACGAATGGAATTTTTATTTTTTTTCTTTGAAATTTTCATACAAGATGTGCCCGAGGAGTAGCTTTAGGGCCCAACAATTTTCATAACTTTTGACCACATGGTTAAAAAGTTATGGTATGATATGTACTTTTCATTGTTCGGCGGGCAGCCCGGGCAGCCAAAAAAACTTCTTTAAAAATCATTTTCTAGAGAAATAAAAATTTGAAATTGGTTCTCTAGATTTATGTGCACAAGGAAAGCTTTGAATCATTCCACTTTGATTTATGAGATGAAAGTTATGAGGAATTTTAGTTGTGGGTAGTTTGCGGGTAGTTATGGAATCTCTACTCTAAAATAAACTTTGAAGTCCTTTATTTAACTCAATTTTCAATATTTTTGGAAAAAAAATATAAACACAAGGCGTAGATTGTTTATTACAACATCATAATCGTTTGGATTGGCATTTTTCAATTCCATAATTAAATCCTTAACAATTTAGTGTTTTGAATCATTTTCTACTTCTTTCTACTTACTATTTTTTTTCCTATATGTTGTACAATTCCAAATGATCTGAAATTTTTCAAGCATGTAGCTAACTTGCTTTGAAGAATGAATCCAAAGAGTTACCACCATTTTGGACATTTTTTCATACAAATGTGACCATGTGAAGTGCAGCTGCCCGTTTTTTCGCAGGGACAAAAAAAGGGTTTTTATCACTTCAAATGCTAATATCTTGCAATCTACACGGTGGAAATTTCTGAAATTTTTTCCACATCTTCTCAAACTAGTTTACTACAAGATCCTACGGTTACATGTGTCCAAAATTTTATTTTTTTCAAAATTTGGTACTTGTACTAGAAATGGCAGTTTGGGAGTGTTTTTTGTGAAAACATAGTCAAAAATCTTTAGGGGTTAACATCTTATCGGTGTATTATTTATCAAGTGGATTTTAAAGTACAAAATAATGAATGAGGCTTGGTGTAAGAATTTCTCCATGTGAAATTCTTTCCTATGTATTATTTACCACCAACTTGATGTAAAAATTAGAAATCATTGGAGAGAGATTTAAATTAGAACTTTCCCTTTTGATTTGTACAAATACCAAAGAGTCATTTTATTGGTGTATTATTTATCAAGTGGAATTTAAAGTATAAAATAATGAATAGAGATTTGTTTAAGAATTTTTCTATTTAAATTTTTTTGTAATTTAGGATTCACTATCAAATTATAATAAGCAAGCATATAGTAATATATTTACTTCAAAACATGACTTCTAAATGGAAGCCAAGGTCTTGTGAATACAAATATGAGCATCAACAAATTCAATGACAAAGCATTTATAGTGGAATTTGGGTCCTAATTCAATCAATCTAAATAAACCAAATTTCTAGCACAACTTTTATATTCAACAATGAGATCAACTATGCAAATATTCACTTTTAAATCCATCAAGATTAATTTACTCAACTCATCTACCTTGAGCGGTATATTTTTATGTCCTAAAAATTTGAACAACTTTAATACACCATAATAAAACTTTGTTTTGGGGTGATCTTTTGCTTGGGGAAACCTTTTGTGAGGGGCTACCTTGGGTCCAAAAGGAATCCATTGCCTTCTCTTTCTCCAAATTTTATTTTTTGTGATTTTGGGCAACCACGGGTGGGAGAACGCTTGTCCTAGGCGACCTCTTGTGTGAGGCTACCTCTTGTCCGGGACAACCTCGGGTCCAAAAGGAAGTTATTGCCTTCTCTTTCTCCAATTTTTTTTTTGATTGAGGCAACCGTGGGTGGGAAAATGTTTGTCCTAGGCAACCTCTTGTGTAGGGCTATATTTTGTCCAGGACGTCCATGGGGTACCAAAAGAAGCCATTGCCTTCTCTTTCTCCAAAAAAAATTGTTTTGTGATTTTAGACGACCACGGGGGAGAACACTTGTCTTGGGCGACCTCTTGTGTGGGGCTACCTCTTATCCGGGATGACCTCGAGTCCTAAAAGAATCCATTTATTTTTATTTTTCAAAAAAAAAGATTTTTATTTTTTGCACAACTTCTTGTCTTAGGCAACTACATGTTGGAAACTCTTATTTGGAAAATCTTGGATAGAAAACTAAGCTATCACCTTTCCTTTTTCCAATAAAATTGTGTTTTGATTTTTGGGGCGACTTATATTTTTAGGCATTTTCGGGTGGTCTTCTTTTGAGGAGAAGTTACAATGTTTGTTAGAAGGGCAAAATGCTACTGTTTTATTTATCTTCTTGGATGGCATTGTATCTTGTAATATTTTTAGAACATGTAAATAGTTTTTATCTAGAATAGCATCTTTCTTTGAGGTTTGCAATTTTGGAGTTTATTTTATGGATGAGCATGGTGTGACCTTGATGCCATCTTTAGGAGTGTATGATACTACATTTATAGCATTGTTTTTAAATATTTAAAAAAAAAATCATTCTTTTCATTTTAATGTGTATGCTGATTGGACTCAAACCCACTTATTGAAAAAAATTCAAGTGGAGGAAGCAAAACAAATTAGCCCCATCTGAATGCACAACCCAATGTTGGCATGGACCAAAGTTTATGTTGGAAGTCTCATATATAAGAGACCGGTACTACACATTGACTTGTCTCCTTATAAATATAGACAGCGATTTATATAAGAATATTTCCTATTGTTTATTGCGAATCTCAATGATACATCATAATCATAAAATATTTGTCACATTGGTTACAAAAATAAATAACAATGGCTAGGGATTTATGTAAGAACTTCCCATTCAAATCTTGCAATTCTCCAAGATTGTTCCTAATCATGAACAATTTTTTCTATATATTTTATAAATAAAAAACAAAGTGTAGAGGTTTAAGTGAGAATGTTCCCTTTTGGGAGGGAGGCAATTTTAGGCAATTAAAAGGAGATACCAAACACCTACACCTTTTCTCCTTTCCACTTGGAAAATTATTTATTAATATTTTTTTATTTGTAGGATCCTCATACGTTGTAAAGAGTCCAGAATAATGTATTTTTGAAAATTTTGAAAACCATTTTCTACTTATTTCCCCTCAATTTTTTTCCATTGAGATCTAGGTGCCCAAATGCCTTCACATTTTTTTCCTTTATCTTTAGAAAAGTTTTAGAAATTCTCTAGATTCCTAATGTCTTTATAACGTGGGATATTCAAAAGTTGCCCTTACTCACCAAATTGTCCCTATACATAGTATAAAAATTATTATTATGATTTGTAAGCTCATTCTTGTAATTATGGTATTGAAAATAAATAATTTGGTTGTTCAGCTAATTTTTTAGATGTTATTTAAGAATGAGTGAAAAAAAGGATACATGTGTTAGGGAATTCATTACATGTTTTTCAGCCCTTGTGGAGGGCTATGAGTTCTCCCAAGGTTCCCAGACATTGGAACTGTCTGAAACTAGGCTGCTGCAGCTATCTAACATGACAAAAAGACTACCACACCATATTAAAAAAATAAAAATAAAACATTTTTTTTCATTTGAAAATTTTATTTATTTGTTTTTAAAAAAAAATTCTAACAACAATCATTCTTTAACTGCTAGGGGAACAACTCCAATAACAGGCCCGAAACGACCCTCTAGACCTCCAAAAAAACACCTAATGATGTGAGTTCATTTTTGAGTCTCATGAGGTTCATTACTAGAGGAGGTCACTCTCACTACATCTGGGGTATCCACTTGTAGTGGAGTGATTTTTTGACCCCTTATTTACTTTTGAATAAACTATAATTTCATCCTAAAATTTTGAGCTTTGTTTAATAATGACTAAAGGTTTCTATTGACAAAAATTTCAATTCCAAGTAACATAAGATATAATGTTTAGAAAGGATTGCAAAATGAACTAAAATGGCATGTTCTCCAACTAAAATATTTATAGAGCTCACATGAAGATGACTATTGCATCAATATTCCACCAAAATAAACTTTCAATAGAAAGCTACTCTATAGAATTTTTTTTTTTATTTTTCAAATTTTGTTTTCTTATATAATATAGAGGTGTGAAAGTTATTTTCAGCTTTACAATGTATCTTTTTTCTTAAAAAATTTATAACTAATTACTATTAGCATAAAAGAATACCAATAATTCAAAACATAAACTTTTAAAGTAATAAAATCTACCCATAATTTTTTTTGGAAAAAAAAATTAAATTTTAAGATGTATTACATGTATTACTTTTTTCGCCGCACTTGGGTTGCTAAAACGTGGGGAGTGTCCTCCCCGGGATTCATTATAAATACCTTACTAAGGAAAAAAAGTTGGAGAACATGAAGAATAGTTGGTAGGTGACTCCAAAGTTGTTCTATGTACATCAACTACAACATTTAAAGAGGACCATAAAGAATATGTAAACAAAGTATAAATATCTAATTGAATCTGACTTACTTTATTGAAAAATTGGCTGAGTTAATGAGACTAATGATATAGAGGAATATAACAATGAAGTATTCAAAAATACATCAGCAATGGGCAACCTCTTTTGAGGAAGTTGGGTGATCTCATTAAGCTAAATCCGAAAAAGCGAATGACATGTGGATATGTTGTGAACTTGCTCATGGATAAACCATGGTTGATGAAGCCCCCAAAACGATTTTTCTCAATGATGTTTTATTTATAGGACATGATATTATTTAGTTAGCACAAATAGAAATGTTGGCCCCTATATTGGCCACATTTTGTGCCTCTAAATTTTGAAGGGTGGTGTAACCATATTAACTGCTTTTTATGTGATGTGCCATTTTAAGAAAATATTGAATATTCTAAATGCAAAGTACCAAGGTCCATGAATTGAATCTCGAATCTAAATTTTCTTGTGCAAATATTTTGTAATTTTTGTCAATCAATCTATTCTAGTCCGTTTGCTTCTAAGCTGTTGTGTGAGAAAGTTGACAAAAATGAAATTGAATTTCAACCCCTAAATGACCAAGAGTTCCTTCAAGAAACTTGGGGAGTTTGGATAGGTACTCAGAGTCTCAATTTTCATTGTGATTTTTATTATGGGCTCCTTCAGGGGACGCTTACGCTCCCAACATAGGGAATGCCACGGCATGACGAGGAAGGTTGAGAGTGGGGAGCATTGAAAAGCGTCTGTTAAATGGGGTGGCAATTCTCCAAATCAATTTTTTTTTGCTCAAAGGCCTTTGGAATTGTCACATTTCATTTTGGTTGTGGCATGGAACTTGAGCAATTGTCGCAATCTGCACTTGCTTTCTAACTCACTCACTGAGTGTATCGAAGTTATGGGCATCTCTTTTCAGCTTGGAGAGGCACATGAGTCTTAATACATATTTGATCTTGATTTCGGTTGCTTTATTGTACGAATTTTAGAGCTTTGGTTTTGTTTGCAGGATTATGAGAGAGTGACGAGGACCAAGTTGTGACTCTAAGTTTCAATTGCGAGAGGGAATTATGTCAGTGTTGTCTCGTGCTAGTCCTTCTAGCTCACAGAATGTTTGAGTATGGTTACAATTGAATGTTTTTAATTCGAGATGTAATTAGGTTAAGGCAAGAGTGGTGTCTTTCTTGTGGTCGTGGCTGAATTTGTTGTTTTGGAAGGCATGCAGATTATTGTATAGAAAGTGAGAGCTTTCAATTGGCACTAAATTTGGGTTGGGGACTTCGTCAACTCTGTTTTTGAAGTTTGGATTTGTCCGTGGACTTGGCTATGTTGTAGTACATTGAGCATTGCTGAGCTTATGAGACCTTGGGTACTGGCTGCTTGGTGGTTGAAGCTTTCTCATTTCTTATAGTGAGGTTTCTAGTGTTGCAGATCACCACACTGTCGGCATCTTTGAAAGAGAAAAGCTGATGGGTGAGCTCTCTCAGGTTTTTCAGTTTTAATTTAATTTGATTGATTCTAGGGTTCTAGAATTTTATGAATTTAGGTTCATAGGTTTTGAAGTGACAAGTACTTGTAGCGTATTTTACAGACAATTGTATCATATTTGTTGTGTCTCACTTACGATTGTATCTTACACTGAAGTTTCTCTAATGCAAACTTTACCAGTTTCCTTGATTTCTATGTAGTGTTGGTCCGACCATCTTTTTTTTGTGAAGTAAATTTGTTGAATTAGTAATTTATTGTAGTTGTTTCTTCTGGAATGAACATTGCCTACAGTTCAAATGAACATTTTTTGGGTGTAACTATGACGACTTAGCTAGCAAAACTACACTTGGGGTGTCAAGCTATTAGTTTGCATTGATATTGATACCTCAAAAGGTTGTAGACTTCAAAACAAATGGGAGGATGTCTTCATGAAAACACTTCCAAACGAATTTGAAATTGAGATGAAATTGTGAAGTTTGATTACCGATAGTTTGCTACTGCTGAAAACCAGTTCTGTAGTTGTTGAAAACTAGTTTTGTAGTCACTTGTTTGGTTTTTGTAATTTAAAGAATCCTCAATGCGATTGGCAACTCAGTTTTGGAGAAAATTAACTCTTGATTGTCAGGGATTGTCAGGGAGGTAGAAACCTACGTGAAGGTCAGATTTGGCACAAAGTAAGTCATTTCTCTAAAAAAAAAAAAAGTGTCTAATGTCATCTTGTAATTGGTGCAAGGTGATGTGACCTTTCAAAAGTTGATGTAGAAATTTTAATTGGGCATTTTTCATGTGACTCCAAATACGGTAAGGTAATATCTTCTTAAACGGTCTGCCTTTTAGAAGAAGCTAAATTCTTATAAATAGTTTTTAATAAATTTTTGTAGGAAAAAAAATAAAATTGACATCTAACTCGAGTTGTTTCATATGCTTCAACCTCTAGCTACCTACAAGAAGACGTTATAGGGATTCCACCTCGCACAAAAAGATTTAGATATTAAGCATTCATTACAAATAGTCTAAAGATAGTCTACATTGTTGTACCTATTATAATTATTTTCAATGTTTTAGAGATAAACACTATTAATAAAAAAATAATCTTTTTAAGGGATCCAACTTTCTTCAAAATATGAATTTGTAGGCAATCCTCTAGGGCCCACACGTCTTGTTAAAAATTGCTTTTAGTGACAGGAAAATACATCATCTTTCTAAAAATACAATTTTTTTTCAATAGGTGTCCAAAAGCAAAAGTTAGCCACTAGGAAGCCAAAAACAGAGATCAATGTGTAGCACATAAAAATCACAAGAAGTCAAAATTAAATTTCAAATTTTTTTCCTTCTATATGTAAAGCTTGGATTCATTCTATTGAACTAGTGATAAGAAAGTTACAAACAATCTTGTTTTTCAAGCTGTCTAAGCATCTTTCTAAAAAAATAACCTAAAAGATTTCTTTTTTAATATAATTTTCACATTTTTTCAAAAAAAATTCTTTGACGGGGTTAAGTTTGTTTGCCAAAATAATCTCATTGTTCAGATTATTATGTTTTAATTCCATCTTGTTTTAATTTTTCATTCACTCTTGGACCTACTTTTATTTAACAATTTCTTAAAGAATAAATATGTAGTGTCTTTTTTTGAATTTTTTTTCCTAAACTTTCAACTAAAATAATTTTATTTAATTCAAAGTCTTTAGTACAAATTTTTTCCACAAACTGCAGTAAAAGTCATCTGAAATTATAGTCAAGCATTTAGAAAAAACTTTTTTTCTAACTTTGAATGCTAATATCTTTTGATCCATACGGTCAAACTTTATGAAATTTTTATCACATGATTTGAGACAAGTAAAGTACAATATCCTATGATTAGATTCAGAAATATATATTTTTGGTTTTCTTGGATGAATGCAGCAGAAGTGGCAGTTTTGAAACGCAGTACAAGAGGTTGCCCCTACCCATGGTCATCTTATATTTGCGGTCACCCTAAATTGGCCATGCAGACACCACATGACAACCAAATAGGCTTAGGTAAATGGGGGATAATTTTTGGAAAAGTCAATGGATAAAGTTGACTCTATTAGACGGACAGGAGCTCTACTCAACGCCTTGTTTGTCGTGTTGTCGTCTTGTTGTCTTGTCAAAGAAGACAACCCTGGCCTTTTTCTATTGCCAATACGTGTGTACTGTAGATCCTTTGAAATTATCAATTTTATCATGTAGACCCTCTTAATTATCATTTTTGTTACATTTACTTTCTTTCCCCTACCTTCATTTTGACATGAAATTAAATAAAGAAATTTTAAATTTATAATATGTATGACTTTAGATAGTTTGTAGTTATTTACCATGGTGGCTTATAAATGCTCAAAATTAGAGAACACTAAAATGAGACATTATCAATTATCGAATGCTTGAAGTTTGGAAAGATTCTTAAAAATTACTCAAAGTTCAACTAATATGAAAAGTTGTATCAAAATCATGTATATGAAAGTCATGTGAATAGCGATATATTAAATTTACATCTAATGTGGCATGAAGTTGTTAAGAGGAGATTTGAGATGTATAAAGAAGTTGACTCTTAAAGGACATATTGGTCACAATGAAAATCATCCCTTTAGATACCGTGAGAATCATTGGCTTAAAAAAATACAAAAGTACTCACTGGAAGTCAAACCACTTTAGAACACCTTTTCTTTTGACAATAAAATTCTGAAGATGAATACTTGCACTTCTATCCTATACAGAAGGATTCATTACAGAAGGATTCATTGTCGTTCTTAGGACATAAAACGCCCGTGCCGTTGTTTATAGGTTAACCCCTGAGCGCCCCAGGGGCCAAAATATGGCCTCTTCATTTTCAAAAGATGTCCTTGTTTGACTTTTATAATCTTTTCAATGGTACGGTCAAAGGACACATCCCTTTCCTTGTATCTCTCTACATGTGTCTACTACCAATCGGTACGGTCAATTAGTGTGGATCTTTTCTTAGGTGATAGTTTAATTGGAATGAGTACAGAAGGGTTTGAATTTTTGTGAACATGGGTTGGGCGCTCAGGGGTTAAGAGGAAAAATTGAGAATTGATTGCAATTGATTAAAACCATCCAATTCTCGAAGTCACTCTGACGAAGAATCTCCCGAACTGAACCTCGAACATTCATCCATCTCTCGTTCCCATTCTAATCACCCATTATCGGCCAACCCCATCACAGCCGTCCGATCCATCATCGAACGGCCGCCACGTAGTGCAAAGAGCCGTTGGGCTTCACCAGGCTGTGGCACCCCTGCCACGTTCCTATATGAACCTCGGTCTGCATTCTCCGTATCACGCTACTTTTGAATTCATTCTCGAAGACGCTTGCTTACGCTCTCGATCTCTGTTGCTCTTGTTCACTACGCTCGTTCGCTAACCATAATTTTGTTTCTGACATTTTTGTGCTTTGTTTTGCGGATTTTGCATTAGTTTCTAGGTTGTGTAGTACTGTTTTAGGGATTCAATTGTATGTTGACAGACGTGTTTTGCATCAAAGAATTTGGATTATTTCTTTTGTTGTCGGAGCCTGGGAAGGGGCTCTGTGAGGTTTTGCTATGGCCATGATGCAGACAATGGCTAAGGCCTTTAAGACTCCGACCAAGAGTGTGAGCTGCGGGAAGTGGGAGAGCTCGGCATTGAGGGAGAATGTGAGTCCCGTGCAGCTCAAGAAGAAGACGCCCAAGGCCAAGACCCCTGGCAGAGCGGTAATATCCCTGTCCATTGTCAGATTTGTGGAATTTCAATATTGCTTTTAGCTGTCATTGAACTCCACGCCTTGCTTGTTTCGCTTAAGTCGTGATCTGGTATATTGGCTAGAGTACGTGCTAGATTGAGATAATGTCATTGAAACCCTAGTCTCATCGAGCAGACATTACCAATCAATAGTGATACGAAGAAATGTTCTGCATAGAACTAGCCTTGGCTTTGCGTTTCCGATGTTCTGTTTCATCAGCATGTGTTGAGCTGCAATCTCACATGTAATAGACAGGTTCAGAGAACGTCCAAATTGGCTAGGAACGTCATTCGTGGCTATGCATAGCAATTTATTTTTGCCTCTTGATCTGAGATTAAATTTCGGACCTGAGATTAGAATACTTACTCAACCTCCAATCTTCCTCTACAGACCGACCGCTTCATCACCGACCGCAGTGCCATGGATTTCAGCGTGGCTAACTTCCTGATGACCAAAGAGAATTCGTCAGTGGACATGATCTCCCCTACCAAGGACGATTACAAGAAGCAATTGGCTGAGAGCCTCTTGAACAGTAATGGTCAGACACAGAGCCGCATCTTGGCCTTCAAGCAAAAGCCTCCTCCTCCTCCCGAAGGCTTCGTGAACGGTCGCGCGACTCTGTACTCACAAAATGTGGCTTCAGGGCAGACGAAGCCCAAGAAAACTTTCCGTCACATTCCCCAGGCGCCTGAGAGAACTCTTGATGCCCCTGATATGCTGGATGACTATTACCTGAACCTGTTGGACTGGAGCTCCAGTAATGTGCTGGCGGTCGCCCTGGGTATGACCGTGTACTTGTGGGATGCCACCACGAGCTCGATTGAGGAGTTGATGACAGTCGAGGAAGAAGGACCCATCACCAGCGTTTCGTGGGCCCCAGATGGTCAATATCTGGCCATAGGGTTGAACAACTCGACTGTACAGCTCTGGGACTCAACCTCACTTCGTCAGGTACATAAATGATGACCGTCTGTAATGATCTTGAAGTATTGTGATAGTGAATTACTTGCGGAATGTTGGTTTTTGACTTCTGCATTGACACTCTTTTGATTGTGAAATATATGTGGACTGTTGCTTTGTGGGTTTTGTATCTTAGCTTTGTGATTTGATTCACGCATGGAAAATTCTATCTCGTGGCTTGTATATAATTTCAGCTCTGTGATTTTGACTATATGTGGATCATGTCTTTGTGGCTTCTGAATTTGAGGTTAATATTTTTTTGAATCTGTTGTTGCAGTTAAGGACATTGAAGGGCCACTCTGCCCGTGTTGGTGCTCTGGCCTGGAATGGGCCCACCCTTGCAACTGGCGGGCGCGACAACATGATTTTGAACCATGATGTGAGGATCAGGAACCATGTCATAGGGACAATGGCTGCACATGAACAGGAGGTGTGCGGGTTAAAGTGGTCGCCCTCGGGTCAGCAGCTCGCCAGCGGTGGCAATGACAACTTGTTGCACATCTGGGACGCAGCCGCTGCTTCGTCTGCTAATGCCAGCCCCCTTCACCGTCTTGACGAGCACCAGGCTGCCGTGAAAGCCTTGGCGTGGTGTCCCTTCCAGAGCAACTTGCTTGCATCAGGCGGCGGTACCGCTGATCGGTGCATCAAGTTCTGGAACACCCACACTGGTGCCTGTGTTAACAGCATCGACACCCGGTCGCAGGTGTGCGCTCTCCAGTGGAGCAAGCATGAGAAAGAGATTTTGAGCTCACATGGGTTCAGCCAGAATCAGCTTTGTCTGTGGAAGTACCCATCCATGGTGAAAATGGCTGAATTCACAGGGCACACTTCTAGGGTGCTGCATTTGGCTCAGGTGGGTTGACATTTTGCTTGCAATCTCGCTTGACTCTTTTGCATGTTATACTACTGTCCATTTCAATATTTAAACATTCTGTGCTAATATCTCCTTCGCTTGTGCAGAGTCCCGATGGATACACAGTGGCATCGGCTGCGGGCGACGAAACTTTGAGGTTTTGGCAAGTATTTGGAGCGCCGGAGACGAACGTGCCTACACAGAAGCGAACCAAGGAAGTGGCAAGTGCGCTGACATCTTTGACGAAGATCCGATAAGCCATATTCTGAAATTTGTATGCCAGCCCTTAAAGGCGAAGAGGCTCCGACATCATCAGCATCAAGGTACGAAACCAAAGTTTTGACTTGCTTGTTGAATTGCATTTGACTTCTAGTCGATAATGTCTGAGGGTTGTATATAATATAGACTTTGAAAGAACAAGAAGGGCTGGCACGAACTTAATTTGTCCTGTAAACCATTCTCTCTTTCACAGAATGTACGATGGAGCATCTAAATGATCAGATGTAGGGAAATCCCATCTAGGGGATAAGATTTCATCAACATGCACATTTGCTTGCAATCTCGATTGTCTATATTTGTTATATATGTCTTGCTTGTTACCCTTATGGGTTTACTCCACGGTGTTTCATAAATACCAACACATCTTTTGAAACTACTTTTCTCCTCAGTAATTCCAATGTAGTGTCGCCAAGGACTTGGATTGTGGCACACATCACCACAGCACTGGGCCTTAAACAGTTGAATTCACGACTTGTGCATGAAGTTTAAACCACTCCCGCTTCGACCTCTTTCGATGCAGGTGGTAGTGAAACTGTGGAGCCATGTAGGAGAAAAACTTCTTTCTAGGCACTATCTTCACCTATTAGGAAGTTAAGTTGTCAACTCCCAAGATATGAGGAAGGCATATGCTGAATGTACCTGTTGCACAATGCGGAACAAACTGCTAATTTGAATTTCTGACCGAAGCAATTTTGGAAATATTTACGATGTGTTTACTTTTGTATGTAACTAGGGCCTTGTATACTGTAAATCCCTATTAAGAGAAGAGGGTATTTCAATAGAATCTGTTAATACGAGTGCTTAATATACGGGTAAAGCGGAAGCAGTTTATGGATTTGAAGGTATGTGCCAACTACTGTGCGGCGTCGATCGCTATTATTTTGTATCTTACATATGCCTCGAGCATTTTACATGGATGAGCGTTGCAAGAAGTCTGCGCGAGACTGAAAGCAATGCGTATCGATGGTGAAGAGGTCGAACACTACAACACCCATTCACTAATCTGTATGGCTTATAAATACCTTCAATTCTGAAAAGAGTTTGGACCTTCGATGTCTTATGTTCGAGGAAATATGCAGTCGCTGTGGTTAGTCAGTTACCAAAAATTATTTACTGCTTATTCACTAACCCGCTATAAATGAAAATCAGGTCAGCAGAAAGACCAAAAGATGTGATTGTACATGGAACGGCCCCGAAGGTTGCCAATTGAACAGATGGTACAGAATGCCGAGAACTTACAGGGGAAGTTAGTAATCAGTGCCGCTTCCCTCCCCCTCCCAAAGACGCTGACTTTCACTTCCCAGTCGTCTTAAGTACTCTTGACCCTGCAGCTAGATAGCGTTACTTCCACTTTCATTAATTCGACTTCGGAAAGTTTGTGGCAGGAGCAATCTACTTTTCCTACTCACGTTGCCATGTTTCTCTAGTGTGTAGATATTATACAGATCACATATTCAATGAAACTAAATGATTCCCAAGTCCGAGCACATACAGGCAGCTGAGGACGTCATAGTCGTCGTCAGTAAAATATTCTGCTGCACAGTTGGAGCAATTGAGCAGGCGCTGCACCGAAGTACGAACACAGCAGATGGAGCGGCAGCAAATTGCAAAAGAATTAGGCAAACGGCAGTATTGATATGCCTGTCATTCTCCTGTATCATGCATCTGCTGAGAGGCTGACACAGGTAAAATCATGCACTTGGGGATCTCAAACCTTGCCAGGTTATTTGGAGAATGATATCCAACATCTCCAGGTAAAGTTTGCACGTACAACAAGAGTGAAGATAATCCTCCGAGGTTCGACAACCCCCTATGATAGTGTTGAATGGTCGGAGATGGTCACTTGTCGAGTGCTCAAACACCGAAGGTATTCGCAACATTAATATTCCTCAAAAATTCGAAACCCAAGTCAGTTCTGGTTAATTGAGATGAAAACTAAATGTCTGCATGTGGCTCTTTTTTCCAGGCAGGTGAGTCCTTTTAAGTGGGCAGACGAACAGGAGCTCCTGTAACTAGTTGGAATTGAAACTAAGCTTACGTTATGCTGCCAGTGCTGGTGCTACAGTTCCGCTCACATCTCGAGTGGAGTAGGCTGCAACAGTAATAATTATAATTATAATAAGTCGAGGAACTGTACTTCCCAAGAGTAGTGTGGAAACTGGATAGGTGGAGCATCCACCGACAATGAACAGTGGTGAATAATAGCAGCCCTGAGTGTCGGTGAGGAGATGCGCACGGAGTCAGTGGTTGGCTTTTATTTCGGTCTATTCAAACTGGAGAGTCCCATCCCCCGAGAATCGAAGGAAATTGTTGAATGATTCTTGTGTGTGGCAATGCAATCGGCTTCCTTTTCTTTATCTTAACTTAGTCTGGAGAAAAGAAAAAAAGCTGTTGGAAGCAAGGTTTCTTGGCAACGGTGTAACATAATTCAGTGTCCTTTCGCCTGAGCCAGGCTGCTGGTCCTCTGCAGCCTGTACATGGAGCTACTTCCTGGAGAAATGGAGCACAGGCATCATCAGGGCTGGAGTCAAGTAGGGTCTTCCCCAGTACCAAGTTTTACTGGTCCAATTAGTGGTTGCTTAGGATGCTACTTGCGCCCAAAATCCCGAAGAGAAGAAATTCTGTCTCCCTTCGCACGCTCCAATCTCCTCGCCCAATGCAGAATATTCTCAAAGATCCTTGGAACGCCCTCTTCGGTCCTGGAGAAGCTACATGCGCAGGTTTGTCTATGAATGTTTTTGACCCTGTCGTGGAATGGAAAGGGTTTCAAGGTACAGTCGAACCCGTCTATGCTTGTTACCGCGATAATCTCATATGATCCAGAATTTCCCTCCGTTTGTTTTTAGATCCCAAAAGAGAATGTTGAACATTAATAATTCATGTTTGACTTTTTACCATGCCCCATGGGCTTGATTGTCCTTTGTAGTTTTAACATGGGTTTTTTTTAACAATTATAGAGGAGGCATGGTGTGTTTTGGTTTGTAATACTTGTTGGGTAATACTATTTTTGGTTACTTTATGTATTTTGTAGGAAAGACAGATATTTGTAGCTAGTAGTTGCATACAATCTAGATGGTTGCTTATCCAAATTGGAATATGGATCTGGCCCTTAGCCAAACAAGGGATAAATGGCTTCTTACAACAGTCACACTAAATGCTTGTTAGAAATCTGTTTCATCTTTTTTTTATTTTTTTAATTGCCCTTTAACCCAAATCAAGCAATTGGACAATAACTTCAACTCCATTGGATACAGGAGTCTAAAGTGAACCCCTAAATGCCTAAATTGCATGTTTTTGACAACATGACAATTATAGGCAGCTCACTACAAATGGAATTTCTGTTTGTTTGTTTGAAATTTTCACACATGTAGACAAGTATAGAAGTATAACAAAAGGCATGATTTCTTTGGGTTTGCAATACCTCTTTGATCCACATTGAACATAATCCAAATGACTGCATTTTGAATTTTTTGTTGTAACATTTTGTTTTTTTAGGAATGGCAATTACTCACAACTAGTAGTTGCATACAATTTAGATGGATTCTTATCCAAATTGGGATATAGATCCCATCTTTATAACTTCAAATCCAAACAAGGGGTCAAATGGCTTCTACAACTCACTCAATACTTGTTGGAAATGTGTTTGCTCTTTATTTTATTTTTTTGCAACCTATTATCGGATTAAAGTCAAAAAATTGGACAATGACTTCAACTGCATTGCATACGTGAGTCCAAAGTTAAATTAAAAATGAAAACATACCATACAATTCTAAATACCTCTATTGTATCACTAAATTTAATGAGTGTTTTTTTTTTTTTTATCAATATAGTATATTGCAAAGTACTATTTGGACATTATGAATAAAAGTCAAAATTGAATTTCTCAAAGTTTACTCAAGAAATACAAAAACTACACCATGATGATTATCACTATTATCTCCATTTTTGCTAAAAAAATTCATATTGTTTAAAGCATATTTATTTCTCTGAATTTTACAAAAGAAATTATTATTTTTAAATGCATAGAAATATCATTTTTTATTGTGAAAAATGAAGTTGAATTTTAAAAATATAATACTACATGAGAAAAAAATCTAAATTTTGAAAGACATATTTACTATAGATAACTAATAAAGTTTGACCAAGTATGAACATAGAATGTCCTTTAAGGGTTGAGACAGTGGAATTTGATATAAGATTTCTCAAAATATTTAATCCTTAAAGGTTTGAAGTTTTATAATGAATATTTTAGAAGTTTGGGTATGTTCCTATGATGTCAAATTTTATTTCAATTTCCTGAAATTTATTTTGGAAGTCGGAAAATGTGTTGTCTTTATGGAAATATTATTTTGATTTCATTTGGAGCTTGGTAGAAAAAACTATGCCTTAGAAGCACAAAATGTTCAATTTTGGGCAACAAAATAAACCCACAAAAATTTTAAAATTTTAAAAATCTTATAGTATATATTTATGTCTTTTGAAAAGATTTGGTTCATTCCATTTGGATAAGTGATGTGAAAAATATGAAGTGCCTTGTATTGCAGGCAATTGAAGAATTTTTTATAAAAATTGATGTATAGGATTCATTTTCAAACTCAGTTTTCATAATTTTTCAAAACTAAAACATCCCTAGGACATAGATTATATGCTACAACAATTTGACTACTTGGATTGACATATTTCAATTCCATTTCAGAACTCTTAAAAATATTATTTTTCCTTCCATCTTATATCTACTTCTACACAACAATTTTCTCAACTTCAAAATACTAGTCTCCAAAATAAGGCTAATTTCCTCATCTATATTTATTTTTTAGCAAATTCAACCATAGGGGCCTTTAGTTAACTTATTAGTGTACATCCTCCTAAAATTTCAAAATAAAACCCTTATCAACTGCAAGATCATAATACTTGGATTCTAAAAAGAAGTAATTCAACACTTTCCAAATGGTTAGATTTCATATTTCAAACTTTTACCCAAAAATATGTTGATCCTACTACTTGCAACTTTGCATAATATGTTGAAGAAATAAATTGAAAACACATGTAAAATTTCAACAAAAAATATCTCATATTCATGTTTGAAAAAAATAAGAAGAAGAAAGAAGTAGATAATGGTTTGAAATATAAAATTGTTAAGAACTTAATTATGGAATTGAAAAATGCTGACCTCCAATGGTTTTAATGTTGTTATAAACAATCTACATTCAATACTTTTATTTTTTTTCAAAAATATTGAAAATTGAGTTGAATAAAGGACTTCAAAGCCCGCTACAGTGTTTATTTTAGAGTAGAAATTCCATAACTTTTGGCAAACAAAAACTCCACATAACTTTCATCTCATTAATTAAAATGAAATGATCCAAAGCTTGATATATATATATATCTAAAAAAACAATCTCAAATTATGTTTTACACAAAAAAAAAATTTAACCTTGTAGTCAAAAGTTATGAAAATTATTGCACCTTAAAGCTACTCCTTAACCACATTTTGTGTGAAAATTTCAAAGAAAAAAAATTAAAATTCTGCTTGTAAATGGATGACCAAAAAATCCTATGTTGCCTCAAAATGCTACTTGGTCATTGAGGAATTAACAATAGAACCCATGCCCAAATGCTTATTTGAAAGTCTTAGGACATAGACATTGTATATGAAGTTTTTATGGACATTTTATTTTCCTTCTAGCACATTAGTTTTTGAATTTTCGTTCTTTTTTATCCTTTAGTAGGAAGATAAAGATTTTGTCTCTAGTAAACTCTTCTTGCTTATTTAGTGAGAAATAGTAAGAGGTCTTTTTACATGTATATTATTTTCAGAAGAAATGGTGTTGCCATTTCAAATAGGAAGATTACAAAAGCTCAGTAGAGGGTGCAAATGAACATTATGGAAGAGCATGCCCATTGGGCTTGCAAAGTGGATGAACTTCTTAAGAGGTCATCCAATTTGCAAGCCCAATAGGCATTTGGACTTGAAAACAAGCTTATTTTGCAAGCTAGTGTGGCTTAAAAATGACCTTCTTTAATTGATTAGTTACCTCTTAGGCAGTAGATCAAAATAAAACAATATAATCGATATGAGCTGGTTGATGTAAGCAATAAAGTCGGCTAAATGTCGATTTCGGTCGCCAAGTCGTGGACTTGGTCGACTGGTTTCATACGTCGGTGGTTAACCGACTCGTCCGTGGTTTGATCCTCGTCGATCTCGTTGACTGGTTCGGGAAACCCGCGGCTTGGCATGCTAGTGAGGCAGGAATAACAGCCGACCCGCTATCCCACCCTTGAGCTGTGATGTGACAAGATGCAGGACACCCCAAGATGGTTAACAAGCTCCAGCATTAAAATCCAAACCGTGGTTCTCACCATGACCCCACCTTTTACTATTCAAAAATTTCCGTAATCTTAAAGATTTACGGTTTAGGGCTCATTAAAACCTTATCTGGGAAAACCTTGGTTGTATTCAAGGATAAAACCACAGATGAAGGAAAAAGAGTACAACTCCTTTATCAATCCATTCTCATAGTAAAACCCAGTGGGAAAAATCTATGGAAGGATATCTAAAGGATCAATAAATTTCATAATAAAAATCTATTGAATTTCTTGTTCCAAAATGCTAAGTCGCCGCATTCCAATGTCTTGGAGAAGTCGACGATGGGTAGATGATGGAAGAGCCTTGGTAAAAAGATCAACAAGATTATTTGCTGATGCAATTTTCTTAATTTCAAGTATTTTGTCAGTAATCAAATCATTAGTATAGGTGAAATATTTTGGATCAATCCATATAAGGCACGTTGTAATTTAACGCCACGATATTTGCCTGAGATAGATGGACTTGGACTGGTGGTTTCAAGACCAGGAGGAACTTTCATATAAATATTCGCATGAAGTGAGCCATAAAGATAGGCTGTCACCACATCCATGAGACACATCTCAAGATAGGCATGAACTGCCATTCCTAGAAGATATCGGAAAGTGATGGAATCCATAACTGGAGAATAAGTAATATCATAATCAATACCAAACTTTTGTGTGAAACCTTGAGCAACCAAACGAACTTTGTAACGAATAATATGACCCTTGTCATTGCGTTTGCGTACAAATACCAATTTGTATCCAAGAGGTCAAGTAGTAAGATTGTCCATGATAGGTCCAAACACTTGTCTTTTGTTCAAAGAAGTATACTCCTCCTTAATAGCAGCTTTCCACTTTGGCCAATCTAAGCGACACATTGCTTCTTTAATAGTACGTGGTTCGGGATCATCTTTTTCGCAAGAAAGATTTTTCACAATCATAGAAATGAATGGTTCATCAATGTCAATACTTGCTCTGTCCCATACGTGACCAGTACCGGAGTACATCACAGATAATTCTGTGTTCAACTTTGACATTTCTTCTTGAGAAGTAGACGGATGAGTAAAATTGGCAGTGGTTGCTGTAGGTAGAGAATGATTAGCAGCATCAAAGATTGCCTTGCATTTACGTGGTTGCTTATCTGGTCCACGAGTCCGTTTGCCCATATGTTGAGGAGTAAGTAAGGTTGTAGTCTCTGGTACAAAAACTCGAGCAGGAAGATTTCGAGCTTCATTCAATGGAGTTTTTGTAATTCGTGGCGCATCATTAAAACCATCAGGTGTCTGATCCGCTATCTTTTGCAAATGCAAAATTTTGGCAACTTCATTTTCGGCCAAAGATGTCCGTGGATCAGGATTTGATGTAAGTGTTTGAGGTGCTTGAAAAGTAAGACTTGTAGAAGTTTCTTGAATAGATGCTGCTCCTTTCAAAGATGGAAATACGTCTTCTTCTTGTTTTCAAGCTAAGCCACTAGGCCCAGTGGTGATGCTCTAAGAGCATATACACCATGTCCCTCAAAAAGAATCTAACACATACCCAGGTTGGATGACAAGTGCTCCTACCCTTCAAAAGATTATCATGGCACTCATTTCTAGTATGTCAAGTAATGACCCTTGAATTCAATATTCATCCTAAGCTTAATGAACTTTGTCCTTTATTGACTTGGTGAATGATTAGTTGACTATGTATAGGGTACATTTAGTGAGCATGGGTAGGATACAAATTTTTTGAAGGCTCTTCAAAATACATGTAAATTCTTAGAGCATCTCCACTAGTAAGGCGCCAAATTAGCATGCCAAATCATCTATGGCGCATTCATTTTAAAAAAGTCCATGCTATGTTTTATGGCCCCCACCGGCAAGCATTCTACATTGTCCAGTCACCCAACAAGACCCGATTCCTAAGGTGCACAAAAATGAGCCGCACAAGGAAATTACATGCAGCTAGATATTACATACCATGCCATCAAAATATTTTGGAATTAGTCACTTTACAACTTCTAGCTCTAATTGAGCTCATAGGTTATTCAATGCAAACATGACCTTATTCAATGCTTAATCAAGCTCTTCCATTGAATATAGGTTCAAGTCTCTCTTTATCTATCATACCGTGTCCCAAATCAAATGGACAAAGCACTAAAACTTGAAGTGGAGTGGTTGAACTTTGATGTGGCCTATGTTGATAAAATAAAAAGCCTACAATTGGTAGGACACAAGAAACCAACAGGGACCAAAAAACCACTTGAAGAGGCAATATGGCGTGTTTTAGTGGAGGTGCTCTAAGAGTGTCAAATTTGGCAAGTGCTAATGCTCTGAGCTTATATATGTACTCAATAAAAATATTACACCCTTGGACCTACTATCTTCATTGTTTTGGGTAAGAGCATCTGCAATGCTCCTTGCAACAGAGACAATATCGGCACTATACCAAGAAGAGACTTATTTCTAATTTAACTTTGATTCCAGTGCAATTGTTATTAGGGCCTCCAATTCCACGGCCTCAGTATGCAATTACCCACGGACGGCTAATTTGCAAAATGTGAAGGGCCTACGAGTTGACCCGTTGTAGAAATAGTCATTATTATCAATGCTTTTCAAGCATTGATATGAGTGCTAATCAATTCAACCTTCCCTTGTTTCCATGAAAAGGATTTTTTTAATTTAGATTTTTTTCTTTTTTTCTTTTTATAATATGGAAAAGCTAATTTGATGTTTAGATTGTCGGCTTTGCATCAGGTCAACTTTTCCAAAGAAAGAACCGACACTATGAGGGCCTCATGGAATGGCCTCCCATTTGTAGTTATAGGGCTTGTATGTTGAGTGTGCATTGTAGATGCTCTAAGAGCATGTGCAATGCACCCGGGAACCCAGACAATATCGGCATTGTGTCGGGCCCGGATTAATTTCTAATTAAAATTGTACTCCAATGCAACCATTATTGGGAATTACACTTCCACGGCCTTGGTATGCAATCAACAAATTTGCAAGATGTGAAGGGCCTGCAAGTTGACTCGAGGTAGAAATAATCATTATTGTCAATCCTTTTTTGCATTATTATTTGTGCCAATCAATTCAACCTTCCCTTGTTTTCAATGAAAAGTCCTTTTTTAATGCAGATCATTTTAATTCTTTCTTTTTATAATATGAAAAAGTCCACTTGACGTTGGGATTGCTGATTTTTGCATTGGGTCAATTTTTCCAAAGAAGAAACTGGCACTTCCACGGCCTCGTGGAATGGCCCGCCATTTGTTGTTACAGGGCAGGGCTTGTATGCCGAGTACGCATTGCAGATGCTCTAAGTTAGGTCCAATCCCATGTTTGCTTCAATTCACTCACCGCCACCACTAAAAGTGGGCACGCTCATCAGGATTGGAATTAAGATACCCTGCCTGCCCCCAGGCCATTGAATTTGGGACATTTGCTGAACTGGCTTTCTGGACAGCAGCCTGCTGCTCCCTCCACGTAAGTTAAGTTAAGCTTATGTTATGTCACTCCTCTGTTTGTCGTGTTTTCTCACAGTTCTTTCTCGAGCCTCTAAGCTCATAAAATGTGTGCAGCAGCTTCCGTTGCTGCAGAAAATGGCTGGAGCGTCCTCCCCTTCAATGTTCCCCATCAATGGATATTACATGCTCTGGGAACGCAACTGAAGATGTTTTCGCTGCAAAAATGGAAATCCCAGATCACAATGAATAAATAAAATGACCTTGTGGGAAAACAGAAACAGAAACCAGTTCTCAATGAATTCTGGTGCAAATGAAACTCTTATTAACCCCTGAAGGATCATGAGTATGTTTTCACCAAAAAAAACGCTCCAAAACTGCCATTTTTATTACAAGTACCAAATTTTTGAAAAGAAACTTTTTTTTGACACATGTAACCATAGGATCTTGTAGTATGGTGACTTGAGAACATGTGGTAAAATTTCAGAAATTTCTTCCACGTGGGTTGCAAGATATTAGTGTTTGAATTGACGTAAACCTTTTTATTGGCCCTACAAAAATCCAAGCAATTGCACTTCAAAAGCTAATTTTTCTATGAAAAAATGTCCCAAATGGTGGTGCTTCTCTAGATTCTTTTTTGTATACAAGTTGGATACATTCTTGAAAAATTACACATCATTTGGAATTGTACAACATATAGGAAAAAAATAGTAAGTAGAAAGAAGTAGTGAATGATTCAAAATACAAAATTGTTAAGAATTTAGTTATGGAAGTGAAAAATGCCAATCCCAATGGTCACAATGTTATAATAAAAAATCTACATCTTATGATTTTATTTTTTTCAAAAAATATTGAGTAAAATAAAGGGCTTCAAAGTTTATTTTAAAGTAGAAAATTCATAAGTGCCCGCAAGCTAAAACTCCTCATAACTTTTGACTCATTGATCAAAATGGAATGATTAAAAGCTTTCTATGTATATGTAACTCTAGAAAATAAATTTTGAATTTTTTTTTGTTGATAAAAGTAATTTTTTTTAATTGCCAAGACTGCCTATTTGGAGAAAAAAAGAACATATTAGGCCACAACTTTTTATTCACATTTCCAAATGTCATGAAATTTAGTGCGTATGAAAGATATTCCTTTAGTTCATAATTTTTGACATTTTTTCCCTCAAAAATAGAATTATTTTAATAAAGATTCTATTTGTCTCATTCTTGATATATATGCAAACTAATTTTCAAACACAATCTGGTTACAAAATTGATATAAAAAACCATTGTGGCTTTCAATGTATATGTTGTAATCATTGTATGCTTTCAATGTACACCTCCCATACATTTCTATTTCTCTTGTTGGTCTTGCTCTACATGAGTTGTCGCCTACACCACAACTGATTGAAGATTCAATAGCTTAAGATGTAAGAATGGGATTCCGATTGGGAATGGGTCATCTCCTTTAGTGTACGCAATGACTACAAAGTAATTTTCACCCAATTCTTGTGTTTGGGAGTTGCTTGATTGGAAGTGACTTTGGATGGTGTTGAAAATTGTCTTATGCAAGTATTTATGACCTTTCTACATAAGAAGATGAAATAAAAGTAGATCACAAAATATGCTATTCTAGTGTATATTAAAAATTTGTTGCTCCCTTGTCTAGATCTTTTTTTCTCCTTTGAAATGATATTGTTTGATTTGAGCTCAATTAATGAAATAATGGTCATTTGCTCTAGTTCTTCTCTAATTTAAAAATTCCTAAAATTCCTAAAATTGAATATTTTATTGCAATTTGAACATTGGGCATTTTTCTAATTTTTATTGAATTTTAATTATAGAATGATAGGGAATTTTGTCTACACTATAATACTCTTCACTATAGTATATACCTACGATAAAATTTATTTGCCATTTCATGTGATTGTTTTCACTTCTATTGCAAAAAAATTCAGAAATTCAATCTTTCATAAAAAAAATCTAAATTTTTAAAAAAGTAAAGAATTCATATGATTTTATCTCTAGAATTCTAAAAATACTCTATTCGTGTGTAGTTGCTAAATGGAAGCATACATATTGAAAGAATTTGACTTGCAACTCCACAATCATGAATGCAACATTTCAAGGTTACATGTCCAAACCAAATCAAAGGATTTATGTTTCTACAAAAAGATGTATCTCTAATTCTTTAACAAGTGTGTCATCTGTGCATTGTACTTATCCTGAATGCAAGCAAACAACAGAGAAAAGGCAAATTTGATGCACAACATTAGTGGTGAGTGAAGTTATTCATTTGTAAGACTAAAAAGATGTCCACTTGTTTTTAATTCATTGGTTTCTAATTCAAATGAGGTTATTCTTTGTATTTCCATTGTACAAGTTTTGAATGACTAGCATACATAATAGAAACCACTTGAAGAAACCAATTATCAGTTCTAGTTTTTGTTTCACATGTATGAAAATTAGCAAAGTCTAATTTTTCTATGGTTTAGGATCTCAAAAGCTCATGGTTTTAGGATTTCACTAATCTAAACTCTCTTGCTACCATAAATGGTACATATCGGACACTCCTTCTAAACTATGCATGTGATCATGAAGATTGTCATATTGTCTATATCTAGCAAAGTTGTCATTTGAGTGTTTCACCACGTAATTTGAAGAAAAAAAACTTCTTTTAAAGTCTAACAAAATTTTCACCCTGATGACTAAGATATTGGTCACAAACCTAGCTCCACTTGTTCTTGTCAAAAACAACAATGACATTAAGCACATTGGGCTAGTCGGAACCTACAAGTACGTATTTGTTATTGCGCCCCACTTATTGGACAGTCAACAAGCTAGAGTGATATGCATGCTTCAAAGGTCATTGTTGCAAAAATGACTAACTCTAACAATGGTCAAGGCATGGCCACTCCTAATAGCAATGTTGTTGGTAGGAAAACAAGACCATTCCATATGAGGGGGGCGTGTTGGTGACAATGATGAAGGACATAGACCCCCAAGAGACGGAAAGCGGTGTGGACTTAGATGATGACGAGCAAGGGGACAAAGAAAAAATCGTTGAAAACAATTCAAATCCTTTGGCCTCCACAAGGGATAATGTCATAAACAACATCATACCAAAAACATCTCTAGTAAGTAAGGCCTCTCACCTAATGGACATTGAGTGCAAAGTCTTTCAAGTGAGGTGGTTCATAAGGGAACGCCAAGGAATCAAAGAAGACTTGTGAAGATAGATGTTGTAAGTTGAAAGAGAAGCCAAACATGTTGTTGGCCAAGCCATTTTGCAAGGACTTCTAATACATTGGCAAAGGCAAAAAATTGGAGACATGCAACCATTGATCTTGTTCTCTTGAATTTGAAGGAAGAAAAATGGAACCCATTGAAGAAACATACCAAGAAAATGAAGAAGTTTAGGAAGAAGGAAAAGCAAGATTTTACAATCACTTGAAGTTGACTAAATTATTGCTTAGGAAAGCTCAAAGGATGATCCTTGAACAAGAGGAGAAGAAACAATTCATAGTAGAGCAATAGAAGCTTCAAATGGAGGTCTATTTTTTCGGTTGCAGTAGAGGCAACTGTTGCTTCTAGATAATACGCATATACTACTCCTAGCGGGTCTAAGCAAGGAGGTGGGATCAACCTTTTATTGACTTACTTTAACAAAACATGGTAAAAAAACTGCAATCAAAATTGAGTGCGGTTCTTTTTGCCACAGTTTTGTGTAGACCCGCTACGCATGCAGTGTGCTTCTTTTGCAATTTATGACTTCAAATTTTTGAAATTTGGAGGCATGTAATATATCATTGGAAAGGTCTTGCAAATACATTCCAACGATATATTAAACGCTTTCAGTTCCAAAAATTGCAATGGAAAATTGCAAAAAAAGTTGACTGCCCACTACGTAGGTTTGTAAAAAACTATAGCAAAAAGAACCGCACTCAATTTTAACTGTATTTTACCATGTTTTGTTATAGAGACTCAACCTTAATTTTAATCAAAATTTCATGCTAGGACATCCACTGCAACAAAGTCTTTATAACATCGCGGTCTTTATAACATCGCGGTTGACAACCCATGAGGGACTTGGTCATTCTAATCACTCAAGTACAATGTTCGAGCTCATAATAAGTGTGATTTATTGTATTGTATCCTTTTGGTATTCATGTTGAACCTTCAATTATAAAAGCATTATATTCCGACAATCTACATTTAGAATTCATTTTATCAAATAAATGTATGCTTTGTAGAATGTTAGGCCTCTCTATGATGCATTTCATTTCATCCTTGTAAAGTGGACACTGTTGACAAACTATATCAACTGTCAAGTCCCTTTTGAAAGGGCGTCTTGGGGGAATGACGTATATGTGGGCATTTGGAATATTGAAGCAATTTCATTGATAAGAAAAGTCTCAAGCATTGTAAAAGTCCTTGGAAATGCTTGCATTAATGCCTAGGTACTAACTATCATGTTCCAACCTTTACATTCAAATTGTGCTTAAATTTGTTGCTTTCTTGTAATTGATTAGCACAACTAAATGTAACAATAATGAAAGGTAATGTGCCATCATCTACAAGATTTATGATGGAGAAAGGAACACTCCACAAAAGATTGTGGAATTATAAATAGGTCTTTCATAGCCAAACTTTGGACACTATTGCTACATAAGTAGGAAAACTAAAATTATAGCTAGGATTGTGGGCAATAGTGGTGGCAAAGACTAAATTCTTAGTGATTGTGAAAACGTTTTAATATTCAAGGACTCAATTGATTGAGATTAAACTTTTAAACTGTAATTGTAATTGAGTTCTACTTTGCTAAGGGCTTATTGGATAGAGGGCGCTAGTCCTGTCACTACATTTTGGTGTGATTGTTACAATACAATGTAAGTTCATGCATATGTCATTGTATCACAAATGAAGATCATCTAATAGGTCTAGGAATCTTGAGCAACATACAAACAATGCATATATAAGACATGTACATGGTTATGTAATGTCATGATGTTTTTCTCCATTGTTTGATTCATGTTGTGTATCTTAGGTAGGGTCTAGCCTAGAATTGGGTTGTAGTCAACAATCATTGGTGATATCTCTAGTCAAATGATTCACAATTTGATAGTGTTAGATGTGAACAATATCTTCTACAAAATAGAGCATGTTGTCTAGTGGCCAAGAAAATTCTCACATCATTCTTTTGTATCTAGAAGGCGTCTAGTAAATAAGCACATATGTAGGTCTTTGTGATTTTTTTAGTGCAATATTCACCCACTATTATGTCATGGTGTAGAACAAAATGAAGGTGGATAGGAATACTAAGCCAATTGCTAGAAGGGGATCTCAACCTTAGACAAGTGAAAATTTTAGGATAGGATTTTTGTCTTACCTTCCTCAATGAGAGGAGACAAGATCTATATTGTCTACGAGATCAGAGGATGCACATACTCTTTAAGTGTTTTGTTGAAAAGGTATGATAGAGGATTGATGAGTTGAAACAATAATTGGATTTGAAGCCCTCTTGTGCCAATACCTTTCTTAAAGATCAAGCCATTGTATTATTTAAAGAGAATATAAAACCATTGTATTATTTGAGGCATTTGTTGATGTAATTACAAGAAAATTGAAGATCATTAGATACAATCCAATGTACAAGGGAGTATCATCATTGCTAAATGTTGAAAAGTGGAAGCATGATTGAAAAACATGTATTTAATTAATTATCAGAGATTTCTTAACTACATTTATATTAAAATCATTACAATTTCAATCTAACAATGCCTTGCAGACAATTTATAATTTTTTAGGATTGCAAAGGATATCCCATACTTTTGATTAAACCAAAAGTCTTCAAATTTTTATTTATCCAAGTACCAAATGCATTTTTCAAGTTCTAAATAATTTTCATATCTATTAAAGGTTAAATTTTAATAATTCTTAAATGTATTAAGATTAAACTTTAATAATTTCAATGAAGGTGGATGTTGTAGGATGCGTCACAGACATTCATCCTTATCAGCTTGGATAACTCTTTTCTACCTTTATTGGACTTTGTAGAAACCTTCTTTTGATGATAGGTATTTCCGCCTAGTATTGTAAAGGACTCCTATAATATTTGTGTGGCTACTTGAAACCTTTGAGTGACTCTTATACACTAGATATGCGACCTCTTGAAGCCTCTTAATAACCCTATGATTTCTTAATGCCTCTTAGTGCCTCCCAATACCTCCTAGTTTTCTTTGAATGTTGAATGTGATGGATATTGCTACTTAGACTCTAGAATTGCAAAATTTGAGATTCATTCATTTTTGAACCATGAGTACATTTTGCTTCAAATTTTGTAGAAGTGTGGAGTACCTCACATACTACAACTTTTATATTTTCACTCATATCTTTTCTTCAAGCATTTTTGTGCTATGGCTTTATAAATATAAATTTTCCTAAAAGTGACTTTGTTTTGTCAGTCATTATAGACAAAAGCGTAGAAAACATGGCTCCAATACATTCACTAATGGTGCATCAATGGAAATCTATAAATATAGATATAACAATTAACATCTATTTATGAGTACCTATAAAATGTCAACTAAATTAGTTTGGACCTTAAGCTCATTACAATAATTTAATTGTTTGACCAATTACTTTGAGAAAATAAAGTGTTCATAAAAAATGCTATTTTAGAAATTGAAATAATAACACATAGGTACATTTTTCTTTCTTCAATGTACCAACAACGTACATTTTAGTGACCACTGTGATTCAACTTCAAAAATTCATAATTAGTTCCACAAAGGTCCAAAAAATATGAAACAACTTGGATTAGATGTCAAATCTATTTTTCTTTGTATACAAATAAATTAAACATTGTTTCAAAGAGTTTACTTTCCCCATACATGCAACTAGCTCTTACATGGTCGTTATAAGAATAGACTACATTAGAAAAAGAATTGGAAAGCATCTTGTACTTGAAACATACAAAGACATGACAAACATGAAATAACAAATCACAAAAACTACAAGGTTTACGAACAACATTCATTCACTGTGCTTGCAAAAAAATATGTCTTTTATATGTATTCACAAATCCAAGGTCCTAGAAACAAAGTACTTGAGGTATCTACAACAAAGCAAATGTGTTTACAAACACAATTCACATTCATTTACATCACTACAACAACACTAACACTACTGCCACAAAGTACAAGCATAATTCTAAATGTTTAGGATGGAAAACTACATGCATTTCATGCTCAGAAAACCCTAAACATCACACACATTTGCATTTGAACGGCCAATTCACTTCTGAAGCACATATGGAGAAGATAACCAAACACTTCAAAATTTTGCAACTACAAAATCTATACTCATAATCTTTGAGTTAGGGTTACCCAAACAAAAAGTTTGAGGGTGTTTCCACCACCCTAAACATTAAATCTCGCCTCAACAACGTTGGATAACAAAAGCAATTGCTTAAACCCTAAAGAATGGATTGCCTCAATGAATAAACAAATACACATATATACTAAAATCACTACCCAAACACACACATGCATTGCTTTGTAGGAATGCCAAAATCTCCTTAGTAGAATGTGCTACACAAAATGTCCAAAAACATGTTGATTAGTAATCAACTGTTACAAAATCATAGCTTCTTCTTGCTCACAAAATGCTAGAAAACTATACTAAACATAACTTAGACGTTTGAGAATTCTAACTTATGCTTATTCATAGCAATAATCAATATTCTTTTCTTTGTAGAATAATATATTCAAGCATTGAATAAATATAGTTATATTAATAAAATCTTGTACTCCCTCCTTGTTCCCAAAATGATCTTCTAGTTCCCTTTAGTTTTATTGCAAATAAGTTTAATACTACACTTTGAAAAGGCCTACAAAACTCAAAGTTTTAGGACAAAAAGAGTGTGTTGAACTCTACTTATAGCTCAAAATGGGTTGAAATAAGTAATGTTATTTTCAGCAAAAAAATCCCAAATATATAGTCCAACCGGAAGATTGTTTTGAAATAGAGGAAGTATTTATTTTACTAAATTTCTATACCTTTTCAATAGCTTCTCGAACTTCCATTACAACAAGTTCAAAGTTGTGATTGCACACGCATTGATTGTCAGCAGTATAACAAAGAAGAAAATAATCTTCATGAAAATTCTGCAAATAAATTCAAAATCTATTTAAAATAGGATAATTATTATTTCATGTTGATTAACAACTAGTATCAAATCAAATATATTTTTGTTAAGTTCAATAGTTGAATGTTTTTGAATAATCTGAAACAATATATTAGTAATAAGTAAATGTTAGAATATATAATAATTTTTTTAATTGAAAAATATATAACTAATTAAATGATTAGAAATTACCATCAATGGATCTTTCACAAGATAAAAATCAGATGTAGCTTCCAATTCTTTTATATGTTTTTTGACGGCATTTGTATCAAATTTGAAATGTACATTGTTTTTGGTGTCTATTTTTTTTCAATATTAATCTTTTTACAAGTAGCGTCAGAGATGTACATTGACACCACCCAAAAAAGATGTTCATAAGGCATTGTAATAAATTAAATAAAAAATTAAGTACTTTCATATTTCATTAAAAAAAAAATCTTATCTTTTCTACTTTTAAAATGCATTTTAAAACGTTAGGTTTAAATAACATTTTTAATAACCTATATTTAAATTTGATGTTCAATTTTTGTTTAAACCTTGTGGTGGATGTGTAGGAGTTTTTTCTTCAACTTTCTTCTTCCTTGTGAGAATTGCCAACTTCTCTGCTATTAACATTTCCGCCGTGGTTGCAATGTAGCCTTAATAAGCGAATTCACCTATGATATTTAAAAACTCGGAATGTATATTTGGCCTTCACAATTGATGTTGTAATTATTTAGGTATAATGCAACCCCTTTTTGAAATCTACAATTATAATAAAAATTAATGAATTACTCTTAAGAAAATGAAATTGCATCAAACTAAAATGGAATTTTGATAAGTGTGATCACTTCCTCTCCTTAATATATTTTGCTGATAAACTTCATTGCCACCAAGTAAGTCGCAAGGATAGGGGCGAGCGGATACTAACGGCTTCCTCTTTAAGTCAAATTGAATCATACAACTTTTGTTTTCTTTTCAAATTGCACGATTATTGTTTTTTCAAAGGGAGGTATTGTTTTCTTTTTGAATTGCACGGTTGTTATTTTTTATTTTTCACTTAGGGGATCAGGGTTGGGTTGCCTGACTCTTCTCAAGAAATAGTGTGATAAATAGTGTATGAATAAGATACTTGCCAATTTATCTAAGGAATAGTGTGTTAAGTAGTGCGTCAATAATCAATTGAGGAATTTTCACATTATTCTCCTCTGAAGTACAATTTTTATAGAATTATTATTGTGATTTTGTAAAGTGATGTGTTTATTTTAATTTATGTCAGTTAGAATAATTTGAGATTTTCTTGTAAATTATAGGTTAGAAACTGTAATTGAAAACATTATTTCCATTCATCAAATGTTTTAAGTCATTTTCAAGAAAGAAAAGGATGAATGGAAAACACACAAAATGGAATAATTTTGATTCAAATACATGGAGTTTTCAATTTCACTAATTCATTTCATTTTTCATTTTTCATAGTTTAAAAAATTAAGTAGAAGTGAAAATTGTCAAGCTTCCTTTTCTTAGCATAAATCAAACACTACTCAATATTTTGAAAGTTGCAATTAAATTTGACCAAGGCACATCTATTTAGGGGATGTGGGAACAATTACAGGTTAGTGTGAATATCTGGTTGAAATTTAGATGAAAATAGTTGAAAGTCGATTTGAAAATCACACTATTTGCAATGATATAAAATAAATATAGACCACATAAAAGAGATTTTATCTAAAATATAGGGGAACCAGTAAATTAGTGTTCCTTGCAAAATTCACATAATTTCCAAAACTTATAATTGACACCTAAAATTGTCTATTTTTTTTCATTTTTCTTTTATACAAAGTATGAATTCTAAATTCTAATTCCTTTTCATTTCTATTTTAAAACTTTGAGCATGCTTAAATTTTTTATATTCTGTTGTAAATAATAAAGTTCCAGTGAGATTAGGATCCACAACAGTCTGCAATTAGTCAAGGAAAAAGCCCAGAGCCTCTCAAAAGCTTCGCCTATCACTTTAATTTAGCCAGGATTCCCAGATTAGCAAACTTAAAAAGTTTAAATTGATGCACCATCCCTTTAGACCCCATGCCCTCTTTTTTCTGCCAAAGGCCATGACCTCAAAAGTATTCTGCCCCTTTGAATATCCTGGAATTAGCTTCTGCCCCTCTGATGTCAAGGCTTTCACTTGTGTTATTTGTTGCCTATTGGGGGGGTCTAAAACTCTAAATTTATATTTCCCCTCAATTGTGGGAGGATCTCGCTCACCATTGGCGTAAACTAAAAAAAGCTGTCTTCGCAAAAATTCAAAGTTTCATTACTCCAAGACGGCATGGGCTTACGTCATATTCGTTTTTCTAATTTAGGTTTCGAAAATTTTAATTTTCTTTTTTCTTTTAGACCAAATGACGGCCTGATGTGTCATAAATGGAACTTTTGGGGGACCCGGAAAAACAGAAGCCAAAACCGGTCTGCTAGTGATCTTTTCCAAATATTTTTATTAAGTTTTGGTTTTAGTAATGGAATTGATTTGTCTTATATAGTCCTATATGATAAGTGCACGTGACACTAAGCTTACAAACGCCTCAAATATTTGCAATAGTTTGAAGTCATGCAGGCTGAATTATTACTGCTTTGGCTCATTTTTTCTGAAACGATTTTGGGTAGTGACACTAATTTTGCAGTGACACTAATAAAATGGACACCTCATTAATAGGATAAATCAATTTACATCTTTTTCAACAACTATTGCGATAGAAATAAGTGGTAAATTTCTGAAATTCTAGAGATGCACTATAAAATTGTAGCTTAGAATAACAATTTGATGATGACGTTCAAATAAAAGTTGTAAAATACATCCAACACATCATATCCATACAATTGAATCAATTGTTGCACTAATCAATATTTTTCAGTAATATTCAAAACTTAAAAACAAAAATTATAAATTCACTTCTAAAATTGACTATGGATTGAATGTTAGTGATTTTCACAATATATTTTTTTCCTTTAACCCCTAAAACCCCGTTTGTCCCCTCGGGGGACAATTTGGGTCCGGGTAGGTTCATGTGACCTCAATTTGTAGAGAATTTTTTGGGGATTTTTTGAGGTTGTGAGGTTTTGCGAGAGCTTTGTGGATATATAATTTTTATTTCAATTGGTGCCCAAGAGAAAAAGTTATGCCAAAAATAGAGTTTGGCGGGTAGCACAAAAAAATCACAGAAAGTCAAAATAAATTTCTTAAATATTTTTTTCAAAATCCATGTCTTTTTGTCTACATTTGAAGCTTTGATTAATTCTATTTGGACTAATAATGAAAAAGTTATGGACAATCTTAGTTTTTCGGGCAATCTAAGCATCTTCTTGAAAAAATAACTTTTAGGATTCATTTTTTAATGCAATTTTTACAATTTTCAGAAAAAAATTGTTAGACAAGGTTGAATTTGCTTTCTAGAACAATCTCACCGTTGGGATTATGGTATTTCAATTTTGTCTTAGAGCTATTAACAATTTAGTTTATTCCTTCAATCTTGAACCTACTTCTACTTAACAATTTTTTAATGAGTAAAAATTTAGTGTTTTTTTCTTGAATTTTTTTTCCTAGATTCTTAATTGAAGTATTCAACATATAAACTTAGAAGTCAAAATCAACAATACAAAAAATTTAAGTTAAATAGGTTCAAAGCCCAAAAATCTAGTCAAGCAAGGTGCAAAAAACCTTGTTTTCTTCACTTTGAA